>OX637336.1:13192180-14392180 GCA_951799405.1 Agapetus fuscipes
ACATTCTCAGAAGCAGACACGTACAAGTTCGCGCTTGCACATGCCGCGTGCGAACCTACAACATAAAAACCAAATCTCAAATGGTCAAATCAAAATCTCATTTGTTGTGAAGGCTGAGTACACCTTACTAATATTTATATTGACAAAACGCAGCAACGTTAAATCATTTCTGACACCCTCGGTGGAGATCAAACCCTAGCTTTCGGCATGGATTGCGAGCATTCTGCCAAATGAGCTATGGACAGAACTTTTTACGAGATTGTTCGGTCGCTACAAAGCGCCAATTTACTAGCAAGACCCAATTGCTGAGAGGCTGGATAGGCCTTTCGTGACTGGTCTTCAGTACACGCAATTAATTTTTCAACTCAGCAAAGAGCATTTTTGACACTAGAATAGAAATCACGTCCTTCTGATTAGAAGTCCGAAGCGTTGCCACTAGATTACGGACCGTTCGTAGTTTTTTTTTTAATAATTTAAAAATACATAATGTACAATCCAAAAATGAACCAAAAAAAAATGTTCAGGATACTAAATTGCAAGTGTAAAGTCGTGCTGATTTTAACAGGGTGGTCCAAATATTTCAGCACGCCGCCAATTTTTTTTCACTTTTTTGTTTAAATGCCATTCCGTTGACTTTTGTGTTGACAGGTATGGATACGAGAAGTAAAACAGACCTGATTTTAAATTGACTAAGAAATTACAACAAAAAAAACTGAAGCGTTTTTGACGTCATGGCACACATGCAGTTTGGATTAAAATCATTAAGGATGGATCCGTTATTTTCATACGAAATTTTAATAAAATTTACTTTACTGTAACTTTTTAATTCTGTCGCTATTTCGCTACGGGTGGCCAGAGCCTCGGCAGGGCTGCCTTTGAGCAGTTAAAATATGAAGTTTTCATAAATATCAAAATCATTCAATCAATCAAATAAAAATCAATAAATTCATAAATGTCAAAATTAGGTCCTACTTAGATGGTTTGGACATTTGGAGAGAATGAATGAGGAAAGACTGACGAAGAAAGTATATGCTGCAAGAATTGATGGATGTCGTGGAAGAGGAAGACCGAGAAAGGTATGGATGGACCAAATTTTCGAAATAGCGAGTGAATGGGATATCCAGAGTCATAATAAAAGGAGAGCTTGTATGAAAAAGGTTATGACTCTGGATGAAATGAAAGAAGTATGCATGGACAGGAAGAAGTGGCGGCTAATCTGCAATGCTGATTTGTAATGTTGGTTTATTAGTTTGCTACATTTTTTGCATAAGAAATTTTTGACTTTTTTTGTATAGATTTCTTTTAAAGGTTTTGTTGTTTTTTTATACTTAAATCATTAAATGTTATATTTTATTACTCGTATTCCTTGACTTATAGGTTGGTATGAGGCTGACCACCCATACTGTAAAAAATGGTTCACTTTGCCAATGTCACCCCTGTTTCAGGGATTGTCGACAAGAGTTGCAGGGCTTATGTTCATTTGAGGTTTGGATTTTATTTTTAAGTACACAATCAGTATTTGTAAGCGCGAACTACACGTGTTTGTTTTTGGGCATACATCTGAGAGCTTTGAATGAATATATCCTTGCAACTTAGATTATAGATTATAGGTCCGCCTATTTGACAGCGACAATAAGATAACGTTAAGGTTGCTAAAGTGAAGGCTAACTATTTTTTTTAAATAGATTTGTGAAGAGGAATGCCATTCTCCAACCTAGTTCGCCTGGTCAGAAACAGGTGTTGAGATTATCAACGTTTCATTTCATAAATTCATCATTTAATAGTTTAATGAATTATTAATGAATAACTCACTAATGACATCTGTTAAAACAGGGTCAAAGTTATTGTCGATGGGGCACGGCGCAGGCAGGGTTCGAACTTACAACTGTTGAATTTATGCTCGAGTGTCATCGCCTTACCTGCTAGACCATTCCACCGAAAAATATTGTCTTATTGGTTACTAAGAATAAATGCAACGGCGTGTTACAATGGCCCGCCGAGAAAAAATAAAATTTCAAACACCTTTATAAAAAACGTTCCCAGTCTTGATTGATCCTTTTCTTTTTAAATCTATTAGATATTCAGAATATGTTTTTATACTTTTTCCGATACAAATTACACTTTATAAATATTTCATTTTCGCAGAACCAATCGAGTCAAAGGTGATAATCTCAGATGCTCCTGAATTCTTCTATAGTTTTCTAATAAACAACAAATTAAAGTAAATATTTACCGTCAAATAAGATACGAAGTTTGTATTATTTATTTATTTATTAAAGAACCTTTTAGAACTCAAAATCGTACCCACAAAATAGACAAATCAGTGATTCATTTATTCATAATATAATTGCAGAAGTCTCACAATATTAGGCAAAAATTTTATCACTTGTTATTTACCAGCACCGTTTAAATTGAGAACTGCATTCCTTTTCGTAAATTAAAACAAAAACTTTTGTATAAATCAAAAATTAATTCAATTTGTTTTATATAGTGTTAAAACATTCTCAACCACCCATTGTCTCATGAAAAATATTGCCCCAATAAACGATCGCTCCTGAATGCCATTTTTTAACGCAAGTGCAGCAAGATAGAAGAGTTATCGTGTGGCGTTGAAAAACCAGTGGCATTCAAAAGTGCTGAAAATCAGAAACAACTGAAATCAATTCACCAACTTATTTTACCTGGCCAGTTGTCTTCATGCGATAGCAAAAGCTTGTGTGGATGCAATGGCATATGTTGAACCAGGTTCAAAATTATGGTCAAATGGGTGAGGTATGATTCGAACCAGCGTTATTCTGTTCCATATACGCCAGGCAAGACGAGCGACTTGATTCCCTCGGCCATTATATCGATTTGCATACAGAAGAGAAGACGAAGAGAAAAGAAGTTATTTCGAGACTATTTAAAGATAGATATCAAATAAAAATTAACAATTATATGGGAGATTTCGGCCGCATTAAGAACCGACATAAAAGTCATGCAAAAGTGTGGAATGCTGAGTTATCGTTAGTAAGATGGCTGAGCCAACCTTGACACAGATTTTTGATCACATTTTTACGATCGCCTCTGTAATCCGGACACTTTTTATACGATAGTTCTGTTCTGCTCTGATCATATCGGAGGTTGGCCTCTGTATATGGGCATGCCCACTGCCCCAGAGGTCTGGTATTCGATTCTCTCTCATTCAACTATTTATAGGGCAGCACTGCATGCTGCGTATGGTCCCCTTAGTGCTTGTTTGTCTTATGTCCATCAGAAGTAATTTCACATGAGCAATGTTTGTATGTGTAGTGTGTACCGTACCAATGTGTCTTATGAAAATTGGACATTGAATTTAAAATATTTTAAACAACTCGCATATTATTGTGTTCAACATATTTTTCTTAGCTTAGATGGTGTACACTGTAGACCGTAATTCTTACGACAATTCTATTGAAAGGTCATCTTTGGTCAATCAAATTGTAGATAAGCCAAACAAGCACTGAGGGGACGATAGGTATGCCTACTGCAGTTTCTGTACTTGTTTTTTTTAATGACAACATTGTAGCGACATTCCTTTGGAATAGTTTGTATAAGCGTATGCTGCCATGATGATCTATAATATAATCTAAGTTGCAAAGATATATTTACATTTAAGATTCATATTAAATGCATGCCAACAAGCAGACACCTATAACTTTGCACTTACAAATGCTGCATGTGTACTTACAACATAATAACCCAATCTCAAATAAACATCAGCCCTGCAACTTTTGGGGACCTACCCTGAAACAGGGGTGACATAGGCAAAGTGAACCATTTTTACAGCATGGGTGGTACAGCCTTATAACAACCCATAAGTTAATTTTATGTTAAGTTAATTATAATAACTACATACTAAATATCATCAATTTAATTTATTTATTAACCAAATATAATGTTATTTTGCTTTATTCCTTGTAAAAAAGTTTTTATAATCATTTCAGTTGCACCTGACGAGCGTAAAATTGCAAGCAATAATCAACTATTTATATATTCTTTCCTTGGCCAATATAACAAACTTTTTTTTTTAATTATGTGAACATAAAAATGACAACTTAATAAGCAAAAAAATGATTAATTCGAGATTTATTATGCCTATAAGTCAACTCAAAAGTAATAAACTTCAATGGAAACCATTGATTTAATAAAATGTCAGGTCATACCTTACAAAAATCATACCTCCAATGTGCGCAATTTTATGGAATCAAATCAAGATTTTTCTAACAAACACAGCTGAGGGCTAATACAAATAAAATAAGATGAACAAGAAAAAAGTCTTCGAGCAGTGTGATTCAGACTCGTCAAATACCCGGATGATCCAGCGTTTAAGATTAATTTTTCATACAGATTAAATGAAGATTCATGGATCTATTATCTATAATCTATGTTGCAAATAAATGATTCATATAACATGCATTCCCGTAAACAGACGTAAAGGTTTGCGCTCACAAAAGCTGCATGTGTACTTACTAGTTAAAATCCAAAACTCAAAAGAACATAACCCTGCTACTTTTGCAGACCTTTCCTCAAATAGGAGTGACATCGGAAAAGTGAACCATTTTCTACAGCATGGGTGGTCAGCCATTAAAGATCTATTACAAAAAAAAACTTCAATAATTGACTATTTATTATATTATTTTTTAAAAGTATAATACACAATTGCATAATGTGATTATTCTTAAATAATTGAAGCAGTTTTTTGCGTAGGAGAACGGAGCGTTGCAGAGCACGCGAACTTCGCCTTAAGCTCTGACTAACATCTGTGCTGGATTCCAAGAATTCAACTCACTAATTACAAATTATTTCACTTAGCGTTTCCATAGAACAACACTCGTATTCACAGACGGTGCTATGAGAACTCAAAATTAAAACACTCAAAATTTAGACACTCATATAGTGTTAATTGAATTTGAAAAGAGATTTTTTTCTCAGCGGGTAAACGTCACACCTTAATGTAACTAACAACCAATAGCAAAATATTTTCCCCGTTTATTGAGTCTTAGCGCTATTGAACTTATTTCTTCCGTCTTCAGAGAGTTGAAGATGGACGGATAAAGTCCGATAGTGTACAGGCAATTAGACTCAACAAACAGTGAAAATAAAATACGATTTTTTTTCATAAAAAACGTTATTTTAATATACGAGTATATTTAAATTTTCTCCACGTAAATGTTTAGAAAATTTCACACAATATTTGAATTCCTTTTCCCTAGCAACCCGGTCGATTGAGACCATTTTTTTTGTCTAAGGAAATCGTTCCGATTATTTTTTCACGGTTAGATTTTACTCACTTTGGCATATTGTGTCTGTGGTAAATTTCGTCTTTCTGAGTTTCGCTTATACCTACCATGAGCATCATCAGGGGTAATGCTATCTAATTGATAGATGCGACGCAACTGAAAATACTCCTTTCAGACAGTCAAATGGCAGATCAAAATTCAAAATTGCTTTCTCAGCGAAAGTCTTAGGTTGTCATCTGAGCGTTGCAGACTTAATTTTTTTTTTATATAGATAAGAGAACCAGCGTTACGCTAATTTCTTGCGAAGGCTGCTTACACCTTTTCGGTATTTCTATTTTGGGTTTGATATAAATAGCAAAACGGGAAATCATTTCTGACAACATATGTGAGGATCGAACCCTTTTTTCACAAAATGGTTAAAATAATTTTATACAACATACTGCATTTTCGCAATTGAAAGTTAAATTTTCACAAGAGGCACAAAACCGTTTTTAATCAATTGTAAATGGTTATTTTCCAAAACATAAGGTTGAACATCCATGTTGAAAATCAAGATGTGATAAAATAACAAGAAGTGAAAAATTTTCTATGAAGAAAAAAATATGCACTTTGCATTCACGTATAGTATTGTTCCTTATCATAGGATCGTTTCTGAATAAGAGTGTTAAATTAGAGAACATTTCAGACACAAGGAGAGCCAGTAGTAAACAGCTAATGTAGAGACCACAATGTTGACTAACAACTAATTTCAGCTGTATTACGTTTGTTCTAACTTTAAATTAATTTATATCACTATCACTACAATGTAGATAGTGTTAAATTATTCTACACATGGTGCTATTTCAAAAGGATCGCATAGCGCCATCTTCACAGGAAAGTGCCACAAAATTGTGAAATTAAATTACTTGATGGTAGACAGTCTCATTTTGACATTTGAAGGAGCTTACAAATGTGGAATAGGCACATTTAGAAAGTAGGAAAACATGATGAAAATTGGCCGGGTTAAAGGTAGAATTGAAGGTCATATTTTCGATACAATATTGTGTAGGTAGTTTGAAGAGACACTAAAGTGATTCATACTGCATTTAGCTAAACCGCCAACTGCATACGTTTCATAATGCTGTGCAATAGAAAAATTCGCGGAATATCGGGAATCCATTTAATCTGCCATGGATGACGTCACATATTTTTTCCGTTTTTCAATGTGCTGAGATCATTCTGTCATTCATAGTTATTTTATTTTTATAACATCTAAGTAATATTTATTTTAGAAATATAGAAAAAAAGCATTTAAGTCTGCGAATAATGAAGACTTAGAATAACAAAATAAGCCCTTTCTTTTCTAAATTATGGATCGTTAAACCGTTTTCTTTTCAGTCTCTAGAAATAAAACCTGGTTCAGTTTTTGTATGAAATACAACAATAATAGTATTAGGATAGTTTATTTGGTCAGCGCTTTTTTCACGTAAATCACACCTCAAAAGCCCTCGGCGAGCTTGGTCGGCGCTATACAAAGCGCCAATTCTCAATCAAGACCTAGTTGGTGTGAGGCTGGATGGTGACCGAGCCGGGCCATTTTACGTATAAGAAGTTTAATGCAATATTTACAATGTCTCTGTAAATAAATCTCATTTATTTTTTGAGCTGTACAAATTGAGATGAATATTTTGTTGCAATAACGTATTATTAAATTTCAACGAGGGCCTTAAATTCATTTTTAAACACCCACCGAAAGAGATAAGGCTCTGTTGGTTTTTAAAATTTAAATGATAATCGCGAATGTTGATTTTCCAGTTATTGCGCATGCGCGAAAAGTCATCTGGGAATGATCAATGAGGCAATTATGGCCGGCTTTGTAATTGATTACTTTTGGCGAAAAATATTTTTTTTTTGCAACTCACGCCTAAAGGTTTATTTTATTTCGTAACTTTTTTTTTTTTTTCAAATTGCAAGTACCTACCTGATGATGCTTAGAGGACCAAAAGCGTTTGTTATTATTTTTTAGTTAAAACAGTGAAAATTAACAGCGTTGCGAGTAAAGAAAACATGTAGTTCTCATAACATTAATCCTGCATCTTTTGCCGACCTTCCTTGAAACAGGCGTGACATTGGTAGAGTCAACCATTTTTTATAATATAGTGGTCAGCCTCATATCAACGTATAAGTCAAGGAATGATAAATAAAACAATCAATAAATGAAAAAATCTGCAAAATATGTACAATGTTACAATTAAAATGAACTTTAAAAATTTTAAAACCTTGGCCGCCAACATTGCAGATTCACCGCCATTTTTCTCTGTCCTTTCATTCTTATTTCAAGACACGGTACAAAAAATATTTAACGTTAGCTTTTACCAATCAAAATAAAATCAACGAATTTTTTTTCAGCGTAAAAACAACTATTAAATAATTCCCTATAAGGTAAATGCTTTACAAGCAGATAATATGAAGTAAGAGCAGTTTTTGTACTTTTTAAAAAATATTTAACACTTTTGTTTTAACTGAGAGAAGGTCGTACAGCAATTGACTTTTTGTTCCATTTCCAATGTGTAAAATTGTCCGTTAAACTCAATCATAGCGTTTTACCAAAAAATTACAGAATATTAAACTCCCAATGCAGGCGCTAATTTTAGTTTCCATATATTTTTGATGAAACGCCATGCTTGAGTTAAGCTTAATTTACTTGTAGTACCTACTGTTTAATGTATCGCTGTAAAAATGTCGGCGATAAGATTTTTCTGGGTGGTATACATTTTAACAACGAGAAATATTCTTTTATTGAAAACCAGATGACATGTTAAGCACATAATAATCTATAATCTTAAGTTGTACAGATATGTTAACATTTAACATCGATCCGTAGTCTAGTGATAATGCTTTGGACTCGTAAATGGAAGGTTGTGGGTTCGAGTCCACAAATAGTACAAACAAAATACCATTTATATTTTTTTTAAATGCTCTTCGCTGGGTAGGAAAATTCATTGCCATTACCAAAGACCAGTTATAAAAGGTCTATCTAGTCTTACAGCAATTGGGTCTTGCTTGAAAATTGGCGCTTTCTAGCGACGACCAAGCTTGTAAAAATTTCGGTCGATAGCTAAGTTCGTAGAGTGTTTTTCCATGCCGAAAGCTCGGATTCGAATCCCACCGAAGGTGGCAGAAATGATTTCCCGTTTCGTTGTTTATTTCAAACCTAAAACACAATACCGGCAAGGATTACTGGGTCTTGAAAAGAAATGAGTACCGGCCCCCTCGGGAGCTGGGAAACCCCCACTTCAACGAAAATGTTTGACGTGAGGCCGGCACGTTACCTGTAAACATAAATCGGTCTCGAAATGCCACATGCGACCCTTTCGAGGATAACATAGGCCAGAAGTTGTAGTGTATGTTTTGCTTAGTTGCGTTTTTTATAGGTCAACACTGATGATCATACCAGGTACAAGTTGGCCTTGAATAAATACTTCATTAATAAGATTTATCAGATTTTTTGTTGTTGAACATTTATAAGATAGTTTTCTTTTACTTTATATTATCTAGATTTTCAGCAGTTACTTCGTGAAAGTTCATTTTAATACAATAAAATAAAAATTGCTTTGTTTTAATTCACATGAGTTTATTTTTGACACGACCAGTTTCGGGAGAAGCAGTACCTCGAAGATGGGAGGTACTGCTTCTCCCGAAACTGGTCTTGTCAAAAAATAAACTCATGTGAATTAAAACAAAGCAATTTTTATTTTATTGTATTCTTTTACTTTACTTCCATTGTAAAATTTCATTTCAATTTCAAACATTATTTTAAAAAAAATGAAACTTAATTTAATATCATCCAAGATAGTTACAATTACGATTCCCCTCGCGTGTGATTACAGCACAATCTTTATTTAGCGATTCATATTGATGGCTGCCTCTCCTCCATCACGAATGGTGGACAAATATTTATAAATCCGTCATTACGTATGCAGGTCATGGAATCAGGTGTCGCAACCAGCGCCGACCATGCGGCCAAATGTGTGGACAAGTGCATGAGATATTTAACAAATAGTAATACCGCAATCGGAAGGTAATGAGCTCGATTCCCAAAGCACCACATTTTTTTTAATATGCTCTACGCTTTGGAAAGGGAAAAGCACTGTTTTTGTGTGAATCACACCTCTAGAGCCCTCTACGAGCTTGGGTGTCGCTGTAGAAAGCCAAATTCTCAAGCAGACGCCAATCAAAGAACAGATCGGTGACCAAAGATCGGTCATCCAGTTCCAGTAGCAACTGGGTGAGAATCGGCGCATTCTATAGCGACGACCAAGCTCGTAAAGGGCTTTTGAGGTGTGATTCACACAAAAACAGCTCTAACCAAATAAATCATCCAAATATTTTAATTATTTATTAGTCTACAACCGTACAAGAAGCTCGGTATAGAGTCCTCAAGTAAATAATGCATTCAACACATGTGCACAGTACATGTTATATTGTGGGCACTTTATAAATATGGTGTTAGTAAAAATATGGTTGTGGTGAATGCACTACAGTTACCTGTGAACAAGTATGGAATGATGCCAATAACTCTGTGGAGAATAATTACATAATAAGGACTAATAAATATGATAGTTGCTAATGTATGCATGCTGGGTCTGCCCACGGACATATCTAAAGAGAAAATCTTATACATGGCAGCAATATAATAACATTATTTACTGAGAAATCTACATAATATTCATCTGGAATGCTCAGTCACTTCTAAAAGTACTACCAGGAGCGGTGCTTCATTGGGGGATGACGGGGATGATCCCTTTTTATCTATGATCTAAATTGCAAAGATATGTTAACCCTTATCTTAGCGGTGTAACACGGGTGTTACACTTGCTTAAGGATTTTTTATTTTTTTTCCTCTACACTCCAACGTTATTTTATATGTGACAACACATCAAAATGCTACACATCCATTATTGTGTGCAGTGGAGCCATCTAGTGATGAATATTTGTAACATTACAAGCTGTCAAATATAAGTAAGTCAACATGTCTGGACAACGTTGCAGCGATTCAAAAATAGGGGTAAGTAATCTTGAAATATCTTATCAATCACTAAGTTTAGATAAAAAGTATTCGAATCATTTTATTTATTAGTTATTTGGTTTTGAAAATATTGTATTTGTTTTGAATTATAGAAACATTCAGTAGCCTTTTTTATGTTTTATATAAATTGTACACCGGTGTTACTTTGCCAGTTGGCCAAAGAATGAGTCATGTAACGCCCTTGTTACATTGCCAATTGACTAATGAATATGTTCTGTAACACCCGTATTACATTGCCAACTCATTTGTTGGAGTAATATAAACATATTTATTTTAATTCATTGCTATTTTTTTAAATTATTATTTTTCAGTAACAAAATTGATTTATTGTATCTAAAAAGTATTTTTCTCTTTCAGATGGAAGGGTATTACCGCTGTAGAGCTGAAAAAATAATGGCTTTATTGCCCAAGCCAAGACAAGATTCTGATGATGATTCAGAATCTGATATTGAAAATATTTTGGATAAGGAAACTGCGCTACAACAGCACACCGTTTTTGAAGAAGCTGTTGATATTGAAGACATAGAATATCTCTTTGTTGGAAATCCAGAAGAAATCATTTCCTCAAGCAATCAGGTGATGGAAAATCAGCCATCAACTTCTACACCTAACCATTTATATACCCAACAACAAACACTTCGATCTGTAGGACGACCTTCCATACCATCTACAATTAGACAAAAACAACGCAAAATATGTATTAAAAAAAAAACCTATGAATGGACTCTTGAAATTTTTTTACACAACGTTATTATTCCGGAAGACTTGCATGATGTCAATGACAGCACAGAATACTCGTATCTTGAATATTTTCAACGATTTTTGATGACAGCTTAATTGATGATATTGTGTTTAATACAAATTTATATTCGGTCCAAAAATTCAACAAATGTATAAATACTAACAAGAATGAAATAAAGGACTTTTTGGCCATCGAATTGCTGATGGGTATTGTGCCAATGTCTGCGTACACAGACTATTGGTCAGAAGAATTACGATTTGAAAAAGTGACATCTATAATGCCACTGAAAAGATATCAGCATCTAAGAAGGAGCTTACATTTTGTCAATAACGATGATGTAAATGACGACAGGTATTTCAAAATAAGACCTCTTCTAGAACATGTGAGGCAAAAATTCGGCACCATAGCTGAAGAAAAACGGCAGTCAATAGACGAGATGATGATTCCTTATAAAGGAACTCGGGCCGGGTCAAGACGACAATACATTAAGTCTAAGCCTAAAAAATGGGGCTTCAAAGCATTTGTTAGGGCTGGTGTGTCGGGAATAGTCTATGATATTATATTGTATGGTGGAGAAGACACGTTTAGAAATGTTACCTTTAAAAAGAATGAAGAAACTTTGGGGTTCGGTGGGATGACTGTTGTAGCTCTTTGCCAATCCATTAAAAATAAGCCTTGCACTGCTGTATTTTTCGACAAGTATTTCAGCTCGTTGGAGCTAATTCAACATCTGCGGTTTGAATATGGCATATTAAGTTTGGGCACATTACGATCAAATCGCATACGAGGTTGTCCCGTGATTTCCGACAAATTATTGAAAAAAGATGGCCGCGGAGCATGGAGACAATACTCTGATAATGAAAGCAAAGTGACGTTGATCAAATGGGTCGACAATAAAACTGTTATTTTAGCAAGCTCTTTCATTGGTGCCGAGCCCACATCTACTGTGAAAAGATTTGTAAAGGAGAAAAACGCCAAAGTGGATATTCCTTGTCCAGGAGTTATAAAATCCTACAACATGCACATGGGAGGCGTTGATCTGGCTGATATGCTGGTTTCACTTTACTCCACTAATATGAGATCACACAGGTGGTACTTGGCTATATTTGCACAAATCTTAGATATTTGTGTAAATAACGCATGGCTTCTATACCGCAGGGAAGCTCCTCAGGGGACCAAAACTGTTCGTCTAAAGGAGTTTAAAGGACGTTTAGCAAAACAGCTTTTGTTGCTCAATAGAATGCAACAAAAAAAACGTCAATTGTTTTGTCCAAGCTCTCCTTCAATATCCACTGATTTAACCCCACCTAAAAGAGCACATGTGGAACCAAAACCCGATCAAGATATACGTTTTGATAATATGAGTCATTTTCCGATTCATGGCACAAGCAGAGGTCGGTGTCGATTGTGTTCAAAGGGCATTACCTCAGTGGAGTGTGAGAAGTGTAAAATCAGACTTTGTTTTACAGAGAATAGAAATTGTTTTTACGACTTTCATCATAAAAAATAGGTTTTTTTTTTATTTTCCTGTCTTCAATTACATTTTTTAATTGTAGAAATTTGTACTTTGTAATTCACAATTGATTTTTATGTTTTAAATATCAGTTTCCTTTCTTGTATGATTATTCTGTTTGAAATTATAATTAAAATTATACTTATATGTTATTGGCAATGTAACTTATTTGCAACAATTGTGTTTTGTTGACAGTTTGGCATTGTAACACAGGTGTAACATATAAAAATATACTATAATAAAAAGTTAAGATTTTTTTCTTGCACAATTTTCCATCAAGACTAACCATATTACAAGGAACAACCAAAAAAAATAGTAAGTATTTGTAAAAATAGGACTTTGCCAAGATAAGGGTTAACATTGAAAATTCAGAAACCTGAAGATGACCTACTAGGTCGAAAACGTTTGTAATTTGTTTTAAAGATTTTAATATTTTTACAATAAATTTTATTGTGAAAATAAACAGTGTTTTGTTTTGAATTCATTAAAAAAAAAATTATAAATTAAATTAAAAATTCAAATTACATGTATTTCCAAAAGCATACAGAAACAAGTTCGCGTTTACACATGCCGAATGTGGACCTGAAATATAAAAATCCAATCACAAATGAACAAAGGCACTGGATCTTCCCTGAAACAAGGCTGTCATTGTAAAAGTGAACCATTTTTTACAGTGTGGATGGTAAGTCTCATACCAATCCATTAATCAAGGACAAAAAAAAATTACGTAGCCCAATGCTTTCTTGAAAATGACGAAAGCAAGTCGACAGTTTTACGTTATTTTTTCTTAGCTCAGGTCGTGTAGAATGTGATTCTTACGACAATTTCATTGAAAGGTCATATTTGAATCAAATGGTGGATAAGCCAAAGACTGGGGGGCACTAAGGGTACGGTATGTGAACCGTATATTGTGCAAAAAAATTAAACATTTTTAATTAAATTGAACCCGGTAAAATTATAACAGTACACATATTTGGTGGCTTGTGAGATCTGTGTCTCCTACTGCAGCAGTGTGTGCTTGCTGTTATGTAAACATGACTCACTTCTGCATCTGTAGGTATTGTTACAAAATTCGCCGACTATTTTCATTCTCCTCGAAGGCTTGTCAAGGACCTTGTTGTGAACCACCGACAAGTAGCAGAGTCGCGAAATTTAGTACGTTAGCTTTGACACAAAATGTCTCTGACATTTGACACTAAACAAGTTACGCAGATATCCGTCAGTTTTCAGTCGTTAATAGAAAAAAATGTGTTGCCTTATATTAAGTTTCGCTAACCTAACTCAGGATGGTTTAGGGACCGAAAACGTTGGTAATTTTACATGAATAAATAAAAAAGAGTTTAGATGAAAAAAAAAACAGATTGTAAATTATAGAATAAGTGTATTTTATCTAAGTTGCAAAGATATATTACATTTGAGATTCATATTGCATGCATTCCCACAAGCAGTTTGCGCTTGCACATACCGCATGTAAACTTAGAACATAATAAAGACGCAATCTCAAAAAAACAAAAGCCCTGCCATTCTTGCTAACTTTCTCGAAAACAACAGTGAATTTGGCAAAGTGAACCATTTTTCTCATGGCCATCATCTCTCACGGCATCATTTTCTCAGGCCAGTCTCATGCCAATCTAAAAATCAAGGAATAATTTCTTTATTAAGGTTATAGATTAAAGATCGCTAAAGATTTTGGGATGCCTTTTGCTCTCGGATCAAGAGCATCAAATAACACGTTGTAAAGCTAGCATATCTCAGTGTTTACTTTTCAGATTTTGACGAGAGATCAGTTCGCAATAAGGCTGGCACGGGTGGGCGGAAATGAGCCACTCCCACCTACTCCTTATAACCGACTGCCTCCAGACGTATTTATAGAGAATAGTACCACAAGTATACAACATCACATTAAGCCCAACCATAGCGTTGACCAAAAAATGTAAGGAAACTACAACAGAGCCTCTAGGAAGCGTTTTACTTTCAATATTTCTTTAAAAACGCCATGGTAGAGTTTTACACTTAAAACACAGTATAACGATATCTTAAAGGTAAAACTGAATAAGTGTCATTTAAAAAAAAAAAAATTGTGAAGAGGAATGCAGTTCACCGACTGTTTTGCCTGACCGGATGTATTCATGCGAAAACAGAAGCTTATGTGATTCGAACCAGCGTTATCTAAATCTAAATCTAAGTTGCAAAGATATGTATCATTTGAGATTCATATTAAATGCATTCCCACAAGCAGACACGCATAATTTCGCTCACACATGCCGCATGTGGACCTACAATATAAAATACGCTAGTAAATGACAGCGACTTGACTCCTCGGCCATGACACCGACATATTAAGATATCATGGGTTTCTCAGATAAATGCACCTTTTTTCCTGTTTTACACTGTAGTTTAGAACTTTTTCATGAGCACTGCCTTATAATTTGTTCACTTACTATTAGAAGTTGCAGCAAATAAAATGTTTTATCCACAATTTCTCAAATCAGTAAATCCGCACTGATTCAGCTTTACCTTTAAGGTGGCGATATATTGTACGTATTCCTGCATACGTAATTATTATACTGCTTTATGCAAGTGTGAGATTTCACGTTTAAACTCAATCACAAAGTTTCATAAAAAATGGATGTAAAAGAAAACACTCACTAGAGATGCTGCTTTAGTTTCAATGCATATTTTAATGAACGCTACGGTCGAGTGTAAGCGTATTTTTACTGAAAGTGTTGACAACGGCAGAAACAGTAACAGCTGTGAGTTTAAACCCGAAACTTACAACGTCTTTGTCATTTCATCAAAAACAAACTCTCTCTTCAAACATGTCAACTCCTGATATAATATATTATCTTAATGTTGATTTTTATTAATATTTCTTAATGACACTCTTGACTAATACTCGTAGGTTGGTATGAGGCTGATCCCTATGCTGCACAAACTAGGTTCACTTTTGCTAATGCCACCTTGGTTTCAGGGCAGGCCAACAGGAGTGGCAAGGTTTATGTTCATTTTTAGGTTTATGTTCATGTTCAAATAGCTATGATGATCGCCGATCTTCGTTAGAAGTGGCACAAGAAGAAGTAGGAAGACTTAAAAAGTTTATCATTGCAAATTGTCAACTTTACTCAACCGGAGTAATTCTTTAATTTGGGGATAATTTTAATATCCATAAAAAATCCTCAAAGCGAAGTCCTTTAACTTAATTTATTTATATTTATTTATTTTTATATTTTTTCGATTGTTATATAAATAAATAACACCTTATTAACTTTAAAACACTGTTTATATTTCACAAAAATATCATAAATTTAAAAAATTAAATTTTAGATTAACTACTAACGTTTTCGACCAATATGGTCATCCTCAGGTAGTAAATTTTTAAATTTACTACCTGAGGATGACCATATTGGTCGAAAACGTTAGTAGTTAATCTAAAATTTAATTTTTTAAATTTATGATATTTTTGTGAAATATAAACAGTGTTTTAAAGTTAATAAGGTGTTATTTATTTATATAACAATCGAAAAAACATGAATTTTCACAGTGTTAATACACAAACCATAAAAAAAATTTTATATTTATTTAAAACGATCGTTATTTTGACGACACTACAAAACACACCTCGTTCAATTTTATTCCATTCACACTCCAAATTTTATCGTTAACGATATCTCTGTAATCTCTACTTGTATATATTTTAGCGATAAGTAAAACCTGCGATATCGCTATTGGCTTAAAATTAACGACAATGTGCATTTAACTCGCGATAAACTATCCATCAGATGATTCACAAATAACGATGAAATTAAATCTCCTCATAAAACAATTTAAGTAACAAAATAACTGTCACGGAAATGTAAAACCACTCTGTACAAAACCCTAATAAAACCAGTCCTCACATATGCCTCCGAAACCTGGACACCAACCAAGCGTGACCAATGCTCTCTCAACGTCTTCGAAAGGAAAATACTTCGACGTATTTATGGTCCAATAAAGGACGGAAACATATGGCGAAGAAGATATAACTCCGAACTGTATAAGCTGTACCAGGACGCTGATGTGGTCCGCTCAATGAGGGTCAGTAGACTACATTGGCTGGGGCACATTGAGCGAATGGGCCATCGGAGCCTGGAGAAGACGATTGTGATGACGAACCCGGAGGGACGCCGGACAGTGGGAAGACCACGTTCAAGATGGCTGGATGGAGTGGTGGCGGATTGCCGTGCAGTGGGAATGTGGGACTGGAGGAGGAAGACGTTGGATAGACAGCGCTGGCAGCGGTTGCTGAGGGAGGCCAAGACCCACCCCGGGTTGTCGTGCCAATGATGATGATGATTAAATTAAATCTACCAAGAGTAGCAACAGCTCGGGTTCAAATCCAACATAGAGCGTCAGAAATGAGTTCTTGAATCGGTGTTTATTTCAAACCCAAATTAAAATGCCTGCCAGCCTTAACAAGAAAGGAATAGCAGCCCCTTCAGGAGCTGAAAAACCCCCACTTCAACTGAAGTGGTTGGCGTAAGGCCGGCCCCCTTACCTGTAAAAAATAGGTTCACTCACCACATGCGATCCCTTCGAGGAGAACGCGCCAAAATTTTTTAGAGTTCCTTGATTGTTTGGATGGTATGAGGCTGACCCCCAAGCTGTAAAAACTTTTTCACTTTTATATTTAGATATATACGTTGTTATTCACACACATCAAATCCATGGCTCAGCCGTCATCTCCCGTGAATTTTCTATACAAAAAAATCGATGATACATTAATCAGCTACAGATCAAAAGCGTTATAAATAAGCCTGATAGAACTTTACAAATTTCCAATAGTTTCTAAAGCTATCAGGTTCTGTTCTACCTACTCAATACTACCACGCTATTTGGAGAGATCTTTTCCTTTGAAATTTTGCTCGGCGAATTCGTGGAATTCTCCCACAAATTAATTACATTGATTGCTTCAATGGAAATACAAAAAAAATACATCGTTTGACAAAAACATTTATAAATATCAAGATGAAATTCATTAACAAAAATAATGTTTTCCTAACATGTTTTTAAGTGATGTTTTAATGTTGCAAATGGCACACCTGTTTCAGGGAAAGGCGGCAAGAGTGGCAAGGTTTTTCTGTATTTCTGATTTCTTTTATTTCGTTCCTTATCCGTTGACATAAAGGTTTCTACTTATTAATAAGTTTATTTGTTTACTCCTTGACTTATAGAAGAATATGAAGCTGACCACCCACGCTGTAAAAAATGGTTCATTTTGCCAATGTCACCCCTGTTTCAGGGAAGGTCGGCAAAAGTTTCCTAAATGTAATAAATCTTTAAAACTTAAGAACAAATACATTTGTGGATGTGAATTCAATATGCATTTTAAAAGTTAAAATATCGTTAAATTCATACAATTTAGAATATTGTGTACTCTAGAACTTTCTTTCAGGACTATTTTTAATATCTACCTGTATGTAATAAAGAATGCTGTAAAACTGCTGTTAAAATTCTATTTTTCACACTTATATCATTAAAAATGCTGTTTTTAATACTTATATAATTCAAAATTATGTTAAAATGGTGTTTTCAATACCTATTTTATTAAAATTATGTAATAATGCTGTTTGTGATACCAACATAATATATAATAAATACAAAATCTTGAAAACAAGAAAAAATACTTGAATAACAATGAAAAAAAAACAAAACAGTTTTTTCATGTAAAGCAATGAATGAGAAATAAAATGTTTTGAACTGAAAATAAGTAGATAGATTTAAAAATTAAGTGAAATTTGCACTATTATTGTTTTAAAGAAAAATAAAATAAAATAAAAATTCACACGAGATTTATTTTCTCAAAATCATTAAATTGTAAGCAAAAGTGAAAATTACTTTTCCTATTGTTAATGTTTTTCCGCGTGAATTATTTAGAATTAATTGTGAGAAAAAATAAACTTTTATGCTAAAGAAGAGGCTGCAAATTAGAAAATATGTACAATATATGAAGTTGAGATGTGCTCAAACCCTCCTCATAAGCGTCCTGTATGTAAAAGTCAGAAGGACCCACAGCACATGGACGCTCATACAAAGCTATACATTTTCTCAAGTGGCGGAAGACCTTCCCGTGAAGTAAAAGTAACGGCACGACAAAGCAAGAACCTCTAAGTCAGAGGAGTGCCTATGACTCTTAAAGTATGTAGTTCGATGTTTGGTTCAAATTTTTTCACGGGCTGAGTACATTAATTACTATTGCAATGGAATTATGAATTTTGAAGTTTTTCATTTAAAAAAATGTCAAAGCTTCGACAAATGATAAACAATTTGAATGACAGCCATAAAAAGAATTGATTTAAAAAAAAAAAATAATAACAAAGTCATGCTTTCTGAAAACGTGATCCTTTTCATGATTTTCGGAACAGAAAATATTTCTTGCGCATGTGAGTAAACCATATTATAATGCTTCCGATTCCTTTTTTTGGTTATCTCATATCAAATAAGATTATTTATATTGATTATTTTTATCAGTACCAAGGTGTTGGCAAAGTTAAGCATTTGTCAGTTATATTAATTCAATATTTCATAGAATGTATTTCAAGAACATGCACGTTCCTTGACTAATAGGTTGGTATGAAGTTTACCTCCTATGCTGTAAAAATCTGGTTCACTCTTAGCAATGCGCCCTGGTTTCAGGAAAAGGTGGCAGGAGTTGCAAGGTTTATGTACATGTGAGGTGTGCGTTATGTTCCATACATTAATGCCGTATGGGTATTGTAGGATATTAATTAGGGCCTGTTGCACCAAACTCCAATCAGACGAAAATCAAAATTAAGTGTGATTTCTCCCTTTCATATCAAACAATTGATTGCATATACGTAAGTCAGCTGATGTGAATCATATTTCCTGTTCAAATTCCATCACATTTTTACCAACTTTCGAGAAATATTTAACCGAGGTCCTTACCAGAACTAAGCAATCAAATTTGATGTTTCAATCAAATATTGATTGGAGGTTGGTGCAACAGGCCCTTAATGAAATATGATTTGAATAGATTTTGTAGGGTATGTGTATTCACATGTGTTTGTGTATGATTTGAATGTTTTAAATTTAATGATCGACTTACCGAGGTAATTAAAAATATCCGTTATGTAGAAATCCGTAAAATCCCAAGTAAACTTCGAGAGGAAAAATCTCATTTGTGCACAAAATCACAGCATAATTCACAAAACCTTTCATTCACAAATCGCATAATAAAAACAATGCTTTACAGCGTATAAGTCTGAATCACGTAAATTTCACTGGTTTTTCTTTATCTATTCTATTTTTAATTCATCACCCTTGTTTCTCAAGAATAGCCCAAAAAGAGAAAGAGATGTTGAAGAAATTGTGAGCAGTTTCAATTTCAGTATAAAAATAGGACAGTCGTAGACATCTTTTCGCATTTCATCTCTACGCTGCTACGACTTTTAAAGAGGATGTTAAACTTCGACAAAAACTGGTGTTAAGTTTCCAATAAAAAAATCTGTTCAAAAGACACATAATTTTTACATTGATTCTTTTTTTATTTAAAACATGCATGTAGTTTTGTCGTAGAAACTTCATTACCTTGAGGTTATTTCTACGCAACTACGACTATTTAGACAAGATTTCAATATCTGTGCTACGAAAATCGGTGTTCTACTTTTATGATAAAAAAATGATGCTTTACTGTAATGCTACGCAAACAGGTGTTAAACCTCTACGTGGCAAGAAAATCTTGAGAAACCTATGCCCTTTAAAATCATTGTCAAAACTTTACACTAAAAAAATGGTGCTACAAATTCCGGTCTTAGCTTTTATGCTACAAACACCGGTGTTTGATTTGTGCTCTACGAAAAGTGGTGGTAAATTTTTACACTGCAGACACTGGTGTTACTTGTACTTTACTAAAACATGTGTGAAATTGTTGCACTACGAAAACTCGGGTCAAATCATTGCACTACGAAAACTGGTGTCAAATCGTTGCAATACGAAATCTGGTGTCAACTCGTTGCTATACCAAAACCGGTGTCAAATCTTGCGCTACGGCATTTATTGGTGTTAAACTTCTACGTTACGGAAACCGGTGTTACACTTCTACGTTACGGAACTCGGTGTTAAACTTTTACGTTACGCCAACCGGTGTTAAACATCTACGATACAAAAAATGGTGTTAATTTTCTGCGCACTACCTCGGATCGCGACGCGCAGTTCCACACTGGCTCGCCCCACTCTCCAATGCCACTAGACCGGCGACTAGTCGAGTAGGAGGCGTGGTACGATTACGATATGGACTAGCGATTGTAACTCGCCGACCGACTGTGACCTACGCATCTTGAATAACATTATCCGCGCGAGTACCGTTTAAACGCACCTTACCAAAAAATGCATCAAAAGTGAAAGAGCGCCTCTAGTGAACGTTTGAGGTTCCCTATATTCTTAGTAAAAAAAAATGAGTTAAGTTTCATACTCTGAGTAGGTATGGTCGCACAGATGTGTGATGAATGTCGATGACAACCCATACAAGATTCACTCGTAACGATGATATGTGCTAGTATGAAATCAATCAATAAAAATGGATATAATATAGGTATAACCAAGAAGCACACTCCATCCTATAATTGCAATCTAAGTTGCAAAGATATATTTGAGATTCATATTATATGTCCCATAAGCAGACACGTATAAGTTCGAGCTGACACATGCCGCATGTGGACTTAAAACATAAAACCCAATCTCAAATGAACATAAGCCCTGCAACTCTTGCCGACCGTCTCTGAAACAGAGGTGACATTGGCAAAGTGAACCAATTTTTACATTATGGGTGGTCAGCCGCATAACAACCTATAAGTCAAGGATTCATAATTTCAATTTAATATTAAAGGTAATTTTAATTAACGATAAAACTGAAAAAGTGACATATGAAGCTTACATGGGTTTCATGGATAAATGCACGTTTTTCCTATTCTCTATGAGAGAAAAAACTACAAAAGTAGGAAAATCCTGTAGTTCAAGAGTTCTTCATATGCACTTACTTATAATAAGTTCATTAACTTTGTAAATTACCCCCAATAAAATGTTTTGTTCACGATTTCTCAAAACTTCATTTCCTCAGCATTTATTCATTTTACCTTTAAGGTGGTAATATGTTATTATAAGAAAATCTTTTTGGGTATTTCTGACTGAAAAGTAGATTAAATGTCTTAGCGCAACTAATAATTAAACAACTTCAAAGAGCTGATGACTTTTTGTTTATGAAAATTGATTTCCTGTGAATATGAAATGTTTATGTTGATTTGAAGACGTTGATTTGATCTATTCTCGGAAAAACACTACGCTACACTACTAAGCGGTACATAAAGGGTAACTTTTTGCTTCGCAAGGGGTCTTATGTGGCAAGTGGAACCTATTTTTTTTTAGAAGCAATGGTGCTCACGCCAACCACTTCAATTAAAGTTGAAGATGTAACAGTCCCCTAAGAGGCTGGTTTTCATTTTTTGTGAAGGCGATTAAATCTAATTTTGGGTTTTAAGAGCCATTTATACCCTAAATCTGCCGTTTTTGCTTCTTCCACTTTGTGGTCTTAGCAAAAGAGTTACAGTAATGAAAAAAAATCAAGCATGTTTATTATTTTTTTATCGTTTAAGTAAAATATACAACTTAAAAATTGTCACCACAAAAAAAGTATTAAAAAAACACGTTTTTATTACATTTTTGTCGTTTTTTTCGTGTGTGCTATATTTTGGAAATATATTTTTTTTCTTTTTAAATGTCAATAGTTTTTGAGTAAATTTGTAAAAACTGTGTTCTTTGATTGACCCTGTAAAAATAGAAGTAAGATTTTTTCTTGTTTAAATTTTTCTTAGGGTCCCTTGTATGAGGCTGACCGCCCATGCTTTAAAAAAATGGTTCACTTTGCCAATATCACCCTTGATTCAGGGAAGTTCGGCAGGTCACAGGGTTTATGTTCAATTTGAGGTTGGGTTTGAATTTGTTAAGACACATGCAGCATTCATTGTAAAAGCGAACTCTCACGTGTCTATTTGTGGGCATGCATTTAATATGAATTTCTGATGTCAATATCTATCTGATATCTTAGCAACTTATATTAATTATCGAATAACAATGAAGCCGAAAGAATTAATTACACTTATTCTATTTATTTACAACAACAAAAAACTACTGTAAATTTTGACATCTTTTTTTATGACCTCACAGCCAATACTAAAAATTTACGACGAGATCCGTAATTTTTTATGTTTTTTTTTGTTTTTCTCATGAATAAAAAAGCCATTCTGGTAGTAAATTCTCACCGGTGTTACACTCTGGCTATACGTTACGTCTGCTTTGCACTGGCTGATTGGCCCATCGCCTCTGGCCACCCATAGTAATTAATCGCTTTGCCCTTTGCCGTGCGGAGAGTGCGGATAAAGTGTGTGTGCGTGGAGAGTGAACCCAAAACCCAGGGTCATTTTGGGGACATGCGGGCTCAGTAATAAATATCGTATGGAGGTTATGCTGAGAGACAATATTATAGAATGCATTTCACAGCTGTTCTATCGGAGCAACTGATTTAAAAAAAAATGTTAGAAGGGCTCTTACTGAAAACTTGTCCGTTGTTTTTAAAAATATGTTTCTTATGCTTGTTAGTCCTTATGGTCTGTAAGATTTTTTTTTTCGTAATTATATAAAAATACAATGTCTAGAAAACGATTGAATTAGTCTTTATAATGTTAACAGTTTTCGAGAAAATATGAAAAAACTGAAAACAATTCTTAATATATTAATTATTTATTTAATTTTTTTATAACAGTTTTTTCATATTATCTTGAAAACTGTTCACATTACCTAAACTAATCAAAAACCTTTTTAAAGACATTGTATCATTCTATAATTCTTATAAAGAATTAAAAAAATCCATGATAATAAGGAACCAAAAATAACGAAAAAAACGTGTAATTTGTTTTTTTTTGTGGCGTCATTTTTTAAGTTATGCAAAGAATTTTAATTGCATAATTTAGATTTAAAAAAAAAACAATAAACACGCGTGGTTTTTTTCGTCAATGTTATTCTTTCACTAAGACCATAAAGTATAAGAAACATATTTTTAAAAACAACGGACAATTTTTGGTAGAGCCCATTTAGGTGCAGAAAAAAAAACAGGGGTTTCATCTTTTGTAAATTTGTTACTTAAATGATAGATTTAAGATTATTGACACAAATTTAAAATTGAAGCAAATCTGTAGTAATGCTTGATTAATTATTATAATTTTGTTAAACACCGATTAAGTACATTTGAATATTGATCAGTTATTGCATTTATAATGTGTCAGTACTGAATATAAAATCAACGCGTATAATTGCTCGAGGAGCACATTAACATTCACAGAAGGTGCATTTTAAAAACTTCTATCATTCCAGTTTGCCTGAGAATTTTAATGAACTATGGAGCAACCAATCAGTATAGCTCATTGTTACGAATATGCAGGGTATTCGTAGTTGTGTTTGGTTTGTCTGTGTTGGTTTGATAATAAGTCTATTAAGTCGCTAGAAGTGAGTAGAAACTTAGGTAGGTACCTAATAATAATTTGTATTTGTTCGAGATTAATTAAGTGTTGATTCGAATGTTCCAGTAAAGTCTAGCAAGGTGGTAGGTAACAATTCTCCGTGTTTCGAGAATGATCTTTATTTTTAGTATCAATAAAGTACCTAAATTCCATTTAGCTTTAGAAATCAACCAACCGTCGCGTCGTGTATAGACAAAACCGTTTCATGTGCCGTTTATAGTATGTTCTGTTTTAGGTATGTAATTTTTTGTCATGTGATATACTGTCATTGTAATTTTCTGTCATGTGTCGTTCTCTCATGTGTCGTTCTTTCATGTATCGTTCTGTCATTTGTTGTTCTGTCATGTATCGTATAATCATGTGCCGTAATGTCATGTGTTGTACAGTCACTGTGTCGTTCTACCATGGAACCAGACTTGTACAGTTCAAGCAGGCCGGTATTCAGTCAAGGTGCGGCCCGAGACCTTGTCGTTTAATTGGCCCCACCCACGCCCAAGTCGTCGCAATTACGGCAATTTTTTCCGCAAACAGAGGTGACGATGCACTAGAAATGGCAATTAATTATTATATCGTAGTTTACAGTACCTTTGATGTAAGTCATCAGTGTTTTTCATTGAACGTTATCTCTGATTATGCTCCTATAAGTGATTGTGTACTAAGCGATAAAGGCAATTGATTGTGAAATACTTTAAAGGCAATTATTGCTAGTAAAAAACATATCTCTTTCCTACCTTGAAATTTGATCCTTTTGTTGTTGTTTTACCTCAGTTAGCCCCTGAAGATGGACGTATAGAGTCCGATAGCGCTCAGGCAATTTAACTCAAGAATGTGAGAATAAAACTGTGTTGTCTACAAAAAGTTATTTTTAATTAAAATTAAAAATGCAATTTCACTCTGTAAATGCACAAACCTTAGAAAATTGTAATAAATCTGTTAGGTTTAAGCTGGAATTACGAAAGTTTGATAAATTTACAAATAGTTTTACTGCACAATTAGGTAATACAACTCTTCGGATATCAGGTGAACCGTCATGGGAGGACTTAAAGGGTGTCTCCTGAAGACGTTGGATACGTCGCCAACGAAACGAGTCGAGGTATCTAATATCCGAAAAGTGTACTAACCTTGCGTGTAGTAATTATATTCGTAAATATAATAAATGTTAAAAATACAAAATAAATGTACGAATTCCTGCAGCCTCAATCGTCATAACTCCACCCCCTAAAACTTTCTGTAATTCTGAATAAAAATATTTTAGTTGTTAAATTTTATGTTTTTGTTAGTTGAAATAGTGTGGTAACACTCCGAATGCGCTCGATACATATTAAACTCAACACTTTTAAAAATTAAAATAAACACTGTTTGATTCTACTTATTATTTTTATTTGTTAAAAAAACAGGTAGAATCAAACAGTGTTTATTTTAATTTGTAAAATTTTAAAATGGAGTTCTACAAAGTTTCCGCTACAACATTTCATAAGCTCAACTCCTTAAGAAAAACTTTGTATCTAAGTATATTTGCTTTATTAACAAAAAAACAATAAAACTGTAGTTGTATTATCTTATTTCCAAAGAAATAAAATAACTGAATACAGACGATAGAGAGTCCATTTTCATGATGTAGGGTTCATTTTCTAAACACTTTCTTCTTCTTTTTCTTAACCAGCGTTTCTTGGATGCAGGCCTCCTTCAATCTTCTACCTGCCAGTTGCTGTGTTCATTTTTTTTAAATCGACATTTCTATGTTTCGTTGCAGGGAGTTGGCAACAATTTACCACGTTTACCAGACGGGTTGACGACTACATGTTAGTCATCCTTATCACCGATTCATAAAAGATTAGATGTAGGATTAAAGGTTCATTTAAAAATTAATAATACCGTATAAATATGCCCTATTTTTTTAATCACCAATTAAAGGAATGTCTTGTTCTTGTTTATGTATGCGTCACTGTTAAAAGCTTTATTTATCTTTTTTTATAACAACTTTGTGCTATTTTTCTAATCGTTAAATTGAAACAAATAATCAAAGGTTACGACAAACAAGAGATAACCTATTTATTCAGTCATTAAAGTTGTGGAAATTCTATTTTGCCCCTAAAAATTAATAATTATGGTCAATAGGAAAATTACAAACCATTGATACAAAAATATTCGAAAAATCTTATATATAAAAGATATATAAGACGGCGCGGATAGTCCTTGGATGGGTTACCGCTCAGGTACACTGGCATCTTGGACCGGTCCGTAGTCCAGTGGCAACACTTTGGACTCGTAAATGGAAGGTTGTGGATTCGGATCCCGGCGGAGCAAAAAAATATACCATTTATATTTCGAATGTGCTCTTCGCTGAGTTGAAACAATCATAAACCTATACCAAAGACCGGTCACTGAAAGGTCCATCCAACCTTACAACAACTGGGTCTTGCTTGAGAATTGGCACTTTCTACAGCGACGACCAAGCTCGCAGAGGGCTCTTGAGGTGTGATACACACAAAAACAGCGCTCACCAAATAAATCATCCTAATATTATTATTATAAATATCCCTATATATAACATTAAGATTACCGTTGCTAGACTTCTTTATGTAAAATTAAAATCGGAGATTACGAACCGTGACATTGAGAACGTCAGAACGCTCAATTAAAAAAAAAACAAATTCATCGTTCAATAAAGTTACAAGCTTTCACTTTCATGGTCAGTATTACATGAAAAATTGTTGTTGATTTTTTTAGGGTTAGTCTATTTACCGATTTTTTTTATCTGCCAACGTTTCGTTTTCACGAGCAGAAAGCATTCTCAAGGCGAGCTATCAAAGCGACGTGGCAGTCATAGCTGTATTCGCGGTCGTTCGCTATAAGTAACTCTAAAATTGTTTAAAAATATATAAACTGTACGCGACCTTACATGATTACAATAAATGCTGTCAATCAAAATCAACGAATTTCATAATAAATCATCCACCCAAACATGGATCTCTAGCCAGGGTCGACACCTTTACCGAAATACACAAAATGCATTTTCGATTTTTCATATTGGCAGCCATTTTGCGTAGGCTCAAATACAACAATTATAATCTACCTACTGAGTTAGTTGAATGGAGCGATTGCATGCATTAGATATTTTAATTTTATAATATTAAAAGTTTGCATATTAACACTGAAAATTCTCTCGTATTTACAAGAGATTTAGGTACTTGTTGTTCCCTGTATATTCGTACATAAAATGTAAGAAATGTTTCGAGTACAAACTAACTTGCTTGTTTTCCGTAAATTGCTTTGCAATATTTTATTTTTATTTTAAAATAATAATCAAAGACTATTTATTTTTCCAGTTTTTACAAAACCAATAAGAAATAAGTTATGAACTGTATTTTTGTCTTTTTCTCAATTTAAATATGCTGCACATTTACGTAAATTCTTGCTGTTTTTAATCTTAAAAAAAGTGACATTATTGTATTAAGCATTTTTGGAGATTTTTTTTTAATTAAGAAGGTTTACGTCAACCAATTTATTTGATGTGGGGGTTTCCTTGCCCCCAAAGTAATAGGTTCTCGTTTATTTTCACGACTGATAAAACCTTGATTGCACTGTGATCTGGACTCAAAGAAAATGACAATAAGAAATTTTGTCAGACACCTTCGGAGGAATCGAACGCTTAGACCTCTGACTTGAAAAGAAAACGTTCTGTCATCTGAACTATCTAATAATTTAATACTAACTATACATAAGGGTTATCTCAACTTATGTTTTTTTTAATGTATAAAGAATACAAATTAACTGTCATGGTGGCCAACCAACTTTGTTTGTTTATTGCAGGAGAAGCAATAAAATTGGAATACAAATAAAAATAGACATTGAAAAATTAAGATAAATAAATGTACAATCTCTCCATTTCGAGATTTAAAACGGATAACCGCCAAAAAGGCTAAGTACTTTTTTTTTATCATGTATCCGACATTGAGAAATGTCTATAAATTAAAGTAAGCGACAATAATTGAAGTTATCGGTTCTTGTAATCGATTGTTTAATGAAGGCTCAGGTTACTTTCATAAATCGAAGCCTCCCACGTAAAACTGTGTAAACTCAGCTTTATACTGAAATTTATTTTTTATACTATTTTTTACATCTGCTTTGTTTTGCAGGTTACCATGAGGCGGACCACCCAATTGGTTCGATCTGCCAATGCCATGCATGTTTCAGAGAATGGCGGCAAGAGTTGCAGGGCTTATGTTCATTTGGAACTTTAAGTTTGTAATAACACATGCTGAATGTACATATTAGTGCAAAATTGAAACATAAAATTTAGTAAAATCATAAATTGCTTGACTTATAGGTTGGTATAAGGCCGACCACCCATACTGTAAATAATGGTTCACTTTGCCTATTTTACCCCTGCTTCAGAGAAAGTCGGCGAAAGTTGTAAGGTGTATGGTCATTTGAAGTTTTGATTTTAATTTGTAAGTACAAATGCAGCATTTTTACGAACATTTGTACGAACTTACACGTGAATAATTTAAGAGCACTTAAGTTATAGATAGATAAATGTTATATTTGAGAAGTACATATAAAAATTCTTTACAAACCCTGTGTTTTTTTTATAAAAAAATATTCTTTTCGTATAAATGAACAATCACTCAGTCAATAGATCAACTCTATACAAAATGTTTGCAACTTAGATTACAGATATATAGATACACAAGCAGGACACGGCGTGTTTCACTACGCCAATTGATATCAATAACTGTCACTATATTTTCCAGCTGCCAAAAACACGCCGATGACTATTATTGCGAATGTGTGATTGTATGTTTTTGCTTAGTGTCTGTGAAGTCTCTCAATATTACGTACTTATATGATTGTATTTGTATTTGTTAGAAATTGTGTGAGTGTTTACTCGAATATTCGAAGCAGTTTGTTGTGGTGAAATCTCGCATGTAGCAGTTCTTAATGTTTTGTAAATAACGCGTATTCTCAACTTTAAATAGAGACCGAGATGCTCTGTAGCTAGACTAGTATCTAGGGCGTCGAGCTGTACGGTTCAAAAGCTACTATGTGTACGAACCGAATGTGGTCCGTATCTGAAATAAATTGCGCAAAATAAACAACCGCAATTTTTATGAAATTGAACCCCGCAAGTCATAACAATATGATAAAAAATATATAAACACGGAGAAATTTTAAATTAAAATATTTAAGCTTGTGGCACAACAATACGTATTGTAGTCCAGATGTTTTTTGACGCCATTCTCGGATTATAACAAAACATGTTTTCGCGCCATTTTAATTTGCAAACAAGGCGATGACGAGCGAAATATTGGTGTTGTTCCCCAAAAGGAATTCTAAGAAAAATATTTGATTAATCTTATAAGGCCAAACAGCCATCGCGGCGGGTTTCATTTAAAATCATTATCCCAACAAAATATACGTTTGCGTCTCTTTCTTTTGTACTGTTTTTTCAACGCCAGGGAAAGAGACAGTCAACTAAAAGAAAAATAGTATCACACAGTTTAACGCAACTAAGCTACACATATAGTGTAACTTCTAGTGGTGGAAACTATTTTATTTTTACAGGTAAGGGGCTCGGCCTTACGTCAACCACTTGTGGGGGTTTCCCCCCAGCTCCCGAGCTCCCGGCTAGTATTCATTTCTTGTGAAGGCTGTGTAAACCTTGCCGGTATTTTATTTTGGGGTTTGAAATAAACACCGAAACGGGAAATCATTTCTGACACCTTCGGTGGGATTAGATCCCGAGTTCTCGGCATGGAATGCAAGCACTCTACCGACTGACCTATCGACCGGACTTCGTTAATGATCTGAAGTTTTTAGTGAATGACATTTTTGAAAAAGTTTTGTATACCTGATGATGGTCTTAATAATTTGTAATCTTACCAATAAAAACGCTACTAAGTTACGCATACAGTGTAACTCCTTGCGGCTTAAGGCCGGACCCCTCACCTGTAAAAATGAATATATTCCCCTTGCCACATGCAACCACTTCGGGGAAAACGCGGCAAGAAATAACACTAATGTGTAGCTTATTATCGTTTATTTCGTCAAACAGGGAAGACAAGCTCCAGGTCGAATGAGAACATCTTGGTTGATGAACTTGAGATAATGGTTTATAAACTTTAGCAGAAGCACAAGACTCCTCTGTCGTGCTGCAGTATCGAAGATGCAAATCGCCATCGCCAATCTTTACTGAAGAGGCACAAGAAGAAAAAGAAGAATATTATGTTTTCGATTTATTAATTTACGGCGCAGAAATTTTAGAATAAAATAGGCACGTTTCACAATAGCCTCGTTGTATTATTTTAATTCCACAAAAATAATGATGTGGTTAAAATAATTTCCTGGATTATTGAAATTCGTGTACACACCAGAAAAAAGAAAACAAAATAAATTAATATTAATCCTTGGTTCTAGCTTTAAGAAAAAATATCATTTATATTTTCAAATATGCCATTTAATGTGTTGAAAAATTCGTATACCTACCATTACCAAAGGTCCATCAAGCCTTACAGCAACTGGGTCTTGTTTGAGAACTGGCGCTTTTTACAGCGACGACCAAGCTCGCAGATGGCTCATGAGGTGTGATTCACACAAATACAGCGCTCACAAAAAAAATCATCATAATATTATTATTTGTATTATATTATAATATCATGTAAAGCATATTCTTCGTTGCAAGCTAGCACATTTCTGTTGACTATGGCGTGTTTCCTTTTATGGAAACAAGACTTGAAGATAAATTGTTGATATGTTTATAAATCTGGTCCATCATATGATTAGCAAGATAGGAACTAAATCACAACACCGAGTATTAGTTTCCACATAGTAAAGTAGCAAGCGAGAAATAAAAAATTGGTGTAAAAAAAATTAGGATCGCTATCCCATTTTAATATAAGAAATTATAGTACTTTATTACATTTTAAAGAATGAAAAAAACGGATTTTACTGACCGTGCAAAAGAGAAGAACGATTTTCTCTACGTTTCGTCGGAGTCATATCCGACGTCATCAGAAGACGTGTGTCCTTTATAAGGAGGTGTCCTTTATTACATTATTTAATAAAAAAAATCGTGGTAAAGACATATAAAAGAACAAAGAAAAAATGATAAAGACAATAACAAATACATTCAAAAGAAACAACGATTAAATCCTCATATGAAAGTGAAAAAAAATATTACCGCTAGTATATTTTGATATATACTGCCATCTATGGCACGACACGCAAAGCTTTTTGACATTAGTTCAGTTAGCGGCGCTACTAGAAAAATCCACATAAATTTTATCGTACTTTTATTATTTTTTCAGCATTTTCTTACAGTAAATATTTTTTCTTCCTTAGTGAAAAACCTTTGCGCGCTGTCTCACAGATTTACGTTTCAAAAAAATATAATGGAATTCTCGAAAAGTATTGCTGTATTTTATAAACGTAGTAGTCTTCTTTTATTTTCCTAAATTTGATGTTTTTGCGGTACTGATAAATTATTTTACCATCTATTAGAGAAAGTGAAAAGCTTTTTAAATTCGTAATTTTTAAATTATTTTAACTTTTGAAAATTACAAACTAGTCCTATGGAATACGACCCCTTCAAGAATAACGCAGGCGAAAAGTTACACTGCATGTGTAGCTTAGTTGCGTTTGCGTTCGTATAGACTCTGTACTATAGAGAATGATATAAAATGATAAACGGCTTGAACATGATCTTTTCGATGGCCCGATACGCCCGTCCCTGTTTCATTCAGTCTTCTCGCGAGATTGATATTGGGAAAGTTCCGAGTAGCAGCATGTGTAAGCGTGCACATACCCACCCATACATACGTGTTTATTTCTTAACTAACGAGAAGCATTACGCAACAAGATGGTTTGAAAAATAGCTTCGAGTTATAGTCATTAATCGTGGACTATTGTCCATGATAACGTGGTAGAAGTTTATTATTTTTATTATTATCAATCTATCGGTACAGTGAGAATACAACACATGACGTAACGTCACATGAAAAAATATCACATGACAGAACATCACAATGACAAAAATCACATAGCAAACCATTACAATTACAAGACATCACAGGAAAGTATATCACAATGATAAAACAAAACGTAACTGACAAAACATCACAACAAAAACAGATCATACCATAAACGGCACATGACGAGATGTAATTTTGGTTGCTGTGTTGTTTTGTCATTTTGATGTATTTTCTGTGATGTTTTGTCATGTGATGTACTATCATTGTGATGTTTTGTCATATCTATAATCTATAATCTAAGTTGCAAGGATATATTCATTTAAAGCTCTCAGATGTATGCCCACAAACCAACACGTGTAGTTCGAGCTTACAAATGCTGAATGCGTACTTACAAATAAAATCCAAACCTCAAATGAACATAAACCCCACAACTTTTACCGACCTTCCCTGAAACAGGGGTGCCATCGGCAAAGTGAACCATTTTTTATTCATATGATGTACTGTTATGTGATGTAAAGTCATATTTCGTCATTTCATGTGTTATTTTGTCACTGCACCGTTCTGTCCCGTCACTATCGTAGAAAGCGTGGAATGTGAATACCGAGGAAGGATCGGATAGACCAAATAGGTGAGATTGCAAAATACTGTAGCCTGCAGAATGAGAATAAGAGAAGAGTGTGTATGAAGAATGTGTAAGCGCAAACTTGTTTGCGCCTGCTTGTGGGCATGCATTAAATACGAGCCTCAATACATCTTTGCAACTCAGATTATAGAAACAGATATACTAGTATTATAAAAAAAGACGAAGGCGTGGTAGAATAAATACTCAAGTCTTGTTTTTGTGGGTCTAAAAAAACTAAAAAAATTACACAATCAAATTAATAAAGGAACATCTCCCCATACATCTGATAAGAATTAGGGGTGGAGACTACTGGCATAAAAACCTTAAGCATAAAAATATACCATACTCATGATGACAAATGATTTTTTTAAACTGACGGTCTAACATCCAAAACAATCAATCAATTTGTTTCTTTTAAAAACACTGCTGCGTGCTTAGGTGTTTTTTGGTTTATTTTAATAAAATAACAGTTTTTTTAATTTGCGAAATTTAAATCACCTACAAGTTATTTTTTTACAGAGCTTTCCTTGTCTGCGTAAGTTCACACAATGCTTTACACTTCAAGCGATTGTTGCTTTAAATAGGTTATGATTAGAAATATACCAATAAAAATAGTTTTTTTTAAATACAGCACATACAAGAAAAAAAGATAAAAATAGTGAAAAAAACGTGTTTTCGAAATATTATTTTTTGAATTTTTTTAAATTGTATGTAGGTATATACTTTTTATTCTTTATAATTTAGATAAATAATCAATAAACATGTCTGATTTTTTTCATAACTGTCACTCTATTACTTAGCCCATACAGTTTAAGAAACAAAAACGGCATATTTATATTATAAAACGCTCTTTAGTTTATCTTGAATACTTCAATGGATCTAATGAATGCTTCTCTCAGACTTTGTAACAAATAGGTTTATGTTGCTAGATAACCTTTTGCACTGGGATCTTTTCAAACCTTTTTTTAATTCTATTTCGTATCCCGTTACAACAATACGTAACAATGCTTGTAATTCTTTTATGTCGGCCAGTAATAAAAAATATATATTAAATATTTGACCTATTGTATCTCTCATCAATTCATTTATATTACTTACAGCAATTTATTTAGAAGAATGATTAAACTATAATTTAAAAGTTCCACAGATCAACTTAGTCACCATAATCTAAGTTGCATAGATGTATTAAGTTTAAGGTTCACATTTTTTTTTATGTATATCGCCAACTTAAAGGTAAAACTGAATAAGTACTGATTAGTTTTTTTGATAAATCGTGGATTAAACATATTATTGGGAGTAACTTCTCATTGTAAGTGAACTAATTATAAGAAAGTGCTCATGAAAAACTTCTAATCTACAGGATTTTCACACTTTTTTAATGTTATATCTTGTAGAAAATAGGAAAAAGGTGCATTTATCTGAGAAACTCATGTAGGCATACTATGTCACTTTTTCAGTTTTACCTTTGTTAAGTGTAAAAATATAATTGTTTAACAAATTGATTTTTTTACTATTTCGGATCAGACCATGTTCTACTCGCAGTTGTTTTATATACCAACGTTTCGTTTCCGCAAGCGGGAAGCATTTTCAAAGCTGGTAAACACCATTTTTGTGACAGGAGATAATTAGGCTGCGAATAAAACATGGCTTCTCGAAAACAATCCAGAAATGATCTGTTATCGAGCCCGTACCACGGCAGTGAAAGAAACTTTATTAAATCTACCTGTATTTTTATAATAACAATTCAACGTATTTAAAATTGTTAAATTAGGTAGTTATATAAGATATTTTTCAAGCGACCACATCAAAAAATATACGATTTCCATCCATCATCATTAATCTGTTTTTGAGACCACAAAAATTCGAAAGTTGGGTTAGTAAAAAAGTATATAAACCGCTTCCAAAAAAATGCACCCTTCTATAAATGCCCTAGGAAAAAAAATATAATTGAATAGGTTATAATGCCTAAACGGAACCCTTTTAAAAATCAACATAAAAGTATTAAAAAATGTACTTCAAACGGAGCGTAAAATTTTGTATGAATGATCCCTTCTAGCTTGCATTGTAGAGAAGTTTAATGTATTCTTCGGTTCAATATTAGAACAGCACAGTGACAAAACAACATATGACATTAGATCACAATGAAAATAAATACATCACATAACGAAACAACACAATGACGAAATATAACAGGATCCTACATCAGAATGATAAAACATGACATAGAGTAAAACAAAAAATACCAAAAACGGCAAAAGGAACATTAGAAAATGGAACACATGCGTATATTTTGAGTAAATTTTACAGTGTATGCCGCATTTACCTACAATAATGGGTAGCAACGGCAAAGTATGATAAATTTTTACATGTAAAATAACCAGCCCCATGCTAATATGTAATTTCAAAGCTCATGATGGGCAAAATAAATGTTTGTGATGTTTTTTCTGTGCCGTTTAAGTATGTTCTGTTTTAGGTATATAAATTTTTATCATGGGATGTGTTGTCCTTGTGCTGTTTTGTCATTCCTTGACTTACAGGTAGGTATAAGGCTGACTATCCATACTGTAAAAAATGGTTGACTTTGCCAATATCAACCCTGTTTCAGGGAAGATCGGCAAGATTTGTAGTTCTCATGTTTATTTGAGATTTGGGTTTTTATATTAAAAGTCCACATGCGGCATGTGTAAGCGCGAGCTTATATAACACGTATAAACGTGTCTGATTATGGGAATGCATTTAATATGAATCTTAGTAATGTATCTTTGCAACCTAGATTATAGATTGTAGATGTTCTGACATGTGATGTTTTGTCATGTGATGCCAAGTCATGCGACGTTATGTCATGTGTTGTTTTGTCACTGTGCGGTTCTTACCTGTCACCGTATTTTTCAACATATTTTGTATGATACATGAACGATGGTAGAATAGGCCTTGCATACTCAGACGGATTACCAAAAAGCAGGTAGCCTCCGGATGTTTTTTGTTGTGATAATTTTTATCTCGTGGAGTTTTTTTTTTGGTCGGGTATACAAATTAAATGTTTACTCTGTAAATAAGGGGCTTAAATTTAACAAAGATATGGGTCTAAAATACCTAACATATGAGTTGCAAAGAAATATTATAAACATTTCAAATTCATATCAAATGCATGCCCACAGACACTTGTAAGATTGCGCTTACCAATTCTACATGGGTACTTACAAATCAAAATTCAAAACTCAGATGAACATATACTCTTACACTTTTGCTGACCTTTCCTGCAATCGGGGTTGGCATGAGACTGACCACTCATAGGTACTGTAAAAAAATGTTTCACTTTGCCAATGTCACCCCTGTTTTAGGAAAGCTCAGAAAAAGTTTCAGGAAAACTCAGCAAAAGTTGCCGATCTTATGTGCATTTGAGATATGAATCAATTGAAAGAAGTAAGTATATGCAAAGATGAGAAAAAATGCAGGCAAATCTGCAGAGACTCTGGCCACCCCTAGTGGAGTGGCGACAGAGTTACAGTTACAGCTACAGTTTTACATGGGAAAATGTACAGTAGCGTGCCTAATTATTAGAGACCAAATCAGTGCCAACCCTTTTCTTCTTCTTCCTGTTTACCTGGCGCTGTCACACCGATGATTAATTTATTACAAGCTCATTCATGTGGGCTTCCTCTCCCCAATTACACAAATCCACAGTGCTTCGTTTGTCAATTATTCAAGACAAAAATATTTGTTCACTCTTGAAAATAGTATCGATTTTATTTGTGAAGAGGAATGCAATTAACCAACCTATTTTGTCTGGCTAGTTGTCTTCATACGAAAGCAGAAGCTTGTGTGCATGCAATGACATCTGTTGAACCAGGGTCGAAGTTATTATCAATAGGACCATGTTAGGTTTTTGCCAGATTTGAGTGCCAACGCCTTACCCCTTTGACCATCCCAGCGAATAATCCCGGTTACAAAGGTCCATATCGTCGTTGTTCTGGCAATAGGTCGTATGTCAAAAAATTTCGACTTCCACTTTATGATGCCATTTGATAGGGAAAAAATCATTTTATACAACTGCAATACCTCCCGTGTCATAAACCATACTGTACTGATGATAATGTGTGACATGGGAGGTTTTGTAGCTACATAAAATGACTTTTTCTCCATCAAATGGCATCACAAAAAGGAAATCGAAAACCCTTGACATACGACCTATTGCCAGAACAACGACGATATGCAACATTTAAGATTTGTTGTACATGTATTTCCATAAGTACACACGTATGTGAAAGTTAAGGTACAAAAGAATGTGATGAGATGGTTTGGGCATGTGGAAAGAATGAATGATGATAGACTGACAAAGTTTTTTATTAATATAAGACATTTTTTTTTTGTTATTTCTACTACATAATAATTCTATTATCTAGGTTTTTGGCAGTTACTTCGTGAAAGTTCATTTTAATAGATTAAAATAAAAAACTTATTTGTTACAATTCACATGAGCTTTTATTATTTTTTAAACACTACCGGTTTCGGGAGAAGCAATACCTCCCATCTTCAGGTGTAAATATAAACTAACATACAAATACAATACATTATGACGTGAGGATTTGAATTACTGAGGGGGAGGGGGGGGAGTGTTATGTGGGCGGGGTGTAGTAGGAAACATAGAAAGTAGGGGAGAAGTGTTAGGAAATATAATACTATTTAAGAGGTTATTTACTGAATTAATATTTTTTTGGATTTCTAGGTTTTCAAAATTATTCATGATTTTACCTTTGTAGGGAATGGAGTGAAGAAACCGGTAGTGTTTAAACCGAAACCGGTAGTGTTTAAAAAATAATAAAAGCTCATGTGAATTGTAACAAATAAGTTTTTTATTTTAATCTACATAATAATTCATTTGTTTTATATGCTGTACCTCACCAAAAAGAGTCAAAGCTCTTGTGTGTGGTGAGAGTATGTATACAAAGAAAGTGTGAAAGGAAAAAGAGGGAAGGGACGACCGAGAAAAGTATGGAGAGATCAGATTGAGGAGATTGTGAAAGAATGGGATGTACAAAGTGAGCGTAAAAGAAGAAAATGCATGAAAAAGGTGATGGATATGAATGAATTGAAAGAGGTATGTAAGGATAGGAAAAAATGGAGGCAGCTCTGCAGAGACTCTGGCCACCCCTAGCGGAATGGTGACAGAGTTACAGTTACAGTTACAGTATGGGTTAGCGTTTGCACATGCCACATGTGGACTTACAACATAAAAAGCCAATCTGAAATGGACATAAGCCCTGCAACACTTGCTAACCTTTCCTGAAACAGCGATGACATTGGCAATGTGAACTATTTTTACAACATGGGTGGTCAGTCTCATACCAGCCTATAAGCTATGGAATAATTAATTGCAAATAATCATTTGACTTACAACCTATCAAATTAAGTATATTAAAAAAACGATTTTTGTCCAGTTAGCATATTCTACTGGAAGCACTGTGCAACGCCTGAAGCATGTGACAAATTTAGCGACAGTACATCTATTTCGGCTCCAGTTATGAATGAGCATCCGATCTATTAAAAAACCAGCGTGGGTAAGATTATTTTTGCTGGATTATTTTGGCCACACACTGTTGATAAACTTAGATCACGGGTTTATTTTAAAATTGTCATTTTTTGTAGGTATACATATACATTCATTATACATAATAATATAAGGATGATTTATTTGGTGAGCACTGTTTTGGTGTAAATCACACTCAAAAGCCCACTGCGAGCTTGGTTGTTGCCATAGAAAGCACCAATTCTCAAGCAGCAAGACCCAGTTGCTGTAAGGCTGGATGGCGGTCTTCGCTAAAGGTATATGAATTTTTCAACCCAGCCAAGAGCATAATATCTGAAAATGTAAATGGTATTTTTTATTCTCTGCCGGTATTCAAACCTACTACCTTCCACTAGTCTAAGGACCAATCAATTCATGAGATGATTTAAAAAAAATACCACTGATACTTTTCGAAAAAAAAAACGATTGATTATTTCATTTATTGGTTTACAGTTGGGGAACATTAATTTCTTGTGACGGTTGAGAAGAACATCTTAAATACGAGTAGATAGATGAAATTTTCACCCAAGCGAAGACCGTTTATGAAAATAGAATGATATATTTTGTTGTGTTCTACTAAAAATAGAACCCACCACCATCCGATTTCGAGTCAGGTCGTTGAACCATTTTTATGTCAAAAAGATTTTCCAACCAGTATTCCTATTAAAATTAACGTAGTTACACATTAATAATATGCCACGATGAAAATCTTTAATCAAATCGGCTTTAACACAATACAGTTATTTCTAGAATCGCTAATTCTATTAACAGTCTATTATTAGGTTACTGCACTGTCTTGAAATCCCCCCAACTCTTGGATACGTGGCGGGGGGTTAGTATGGGGAGAGCAGAGGCGTAACAGAGTCGCAGTCCCAGGGCTAATCTGAGACGACATGGCACTCTCTCCCAGATTGTTTGGTCAAGACACAGCCAATGGGAAATACAAAAAGTTAATGAAAAAAAAACATTACAATGTGTTTTTTCCACTTTTGAATATTTCTCTATTTTCAATTTACTATTTTTTGCGAAAAAGAGGATCATTCAATGAGTTTTGTGATTTTTTTTTTGCGAATGCATCATGTTTTAATTCCTTAATAATATTACAAAAAATTTCTGCGTATAGCCAACTTAAAAAGAATTTCCGATATAACTCTAAAATGATCATTTAAAAGGGTTCATTGGCGTGTAAAAAAAAACTGATAGTTGAGAAGATCAGTCACCAGACCATGCGAGAATCTTTCTGATTAGAAGCTTCGAGCGAACACTAGTACAACCATCAGACAGAGACACACTCACACAAGTAAGTAAAAACACCCAATCATAAGTAAGCACACACAGCCACATAATCACACGTTTCACGTTTGTAACACAATGATATAAATTGTTGTGATTCTGTCTCACGTAAAGGCCTAACCTCTGTGTGCAGCTTGTTATGCTCTAATATGGCTCCGTATCTGGTCTTGCTATGTTTGGAATTGGCTTTCTGTATTTGCGCATTCTTCTCACCACCTTTCTTTTCTGATATCTCTATAACTTCCTTTCACGGAAGACACTTTTCTCTAGCGTCGCATGATATTGTGTTACTGCAGTTTTCGAATTGAATGAGCACAAATTTTGTATGTGAGATTTTTCCTTGTTATCTCGGAATATTCTGAGCTAAAACTTACATAAGAACTAATTGAGTGACCATTTTTAAAGTCTTATACTTCTCCACTACTCTCTTACTTATAAAAACAAATAGGCCCCGAATCGCCACATGCAACCCCTTTGGTGATAACGCAGCAAGAAATTACACTAAATGTGGAGCTTATTTGCGGGTTTTTTTATTCTTCTACATTGAAAGTATTTTTTTCAGAACTTCCATTTTTTACATAAATTTAAAGTCATTAATTCCGGTTTAGGTACATGGTCACTTATTCAAGCAATAAAATCATTATGTATCTGAATAAAAGTAATAAATACATCATTTTATTTAAAACAAAATTATTTTTTTCTTAAACGTAGTTTAATTTTCACAATAATATTTTATTTTATATCTCGAGCACTTTTGACTTTCAATACTCAGGCCATTATCAAGAGTCATACATCACTCTTGATAATGGCCTGAGTATTGAAGGTCGAAAGTGCTCGAGATATAAAATAAAATATTATTGTGAAAATTAAAATACATTTAAGAAAAAAAATTTTTTTTTTTATAAAATTAATTTTCACTGTGTGAATACACAAACCCTACAAAATCTACATCATTTTAATGCATCAAAAATCAAAAGTATAGTAGAAACATATGTAGTTAGAAATGAGTCGTATAAATGCAAACGTCGTCAACTCCTTACGCGATGATTTTGAGAAAAATAAACTTGTGTTTTAAACGCAATTGGGAACCAGTTGGAGATGACGGCGTTTGCACGAAATCATACTTTTTCAATTAAAATTACATCACATTGCATACAGCAAATGATTTGTTACACTACGCAGAATCAAATTCAATAATTATCTCAAAAATCATAAAATTTGGAGATGACGGCGTTTGCAGTTAAAGCAGTCAAATAAAAGAAAGTTTAGGTATTTTTTCTCTATTTTTTCTTTTTTTTTTGCTTGTCTGCACACACAAAAGTTTAGTCACTCTATTAACTGACAAAACAATAATCTGAATCTAAATTGATAGGATTTTATCTGCACATAAAGCATGAAGGCTCAATGCATTTCTTTTATGGTCAACAAAGGTGAACAATGCGTACTAGAACAGGCAGTAACCAGTAAGGGAAAGCGACTATCAGGTCATTTCATTGCTGCTTCATTTGGTGACAACCACAAAGTTCTAACTCGTTTTAGGATTTTACTGAGACACAGTAGAAATGCCAATGTTTTCAATTAAATGAAATTATTTTAGCAGACGCCCACACAGACACTGGAGGGACGAATTGAAGCGTTCGAGATGTGGGTCTACCGAAAAATGCTTCGGATCTCTTGACGTGATCGGGTCACCAATAAGTCCTTCGACGTGTGCGCACCACAAAGGCACTTCTGCCAAGTTTTAAGCAGAGAAAGCTGATGAACTTCGGTCACGTTATGAGAAATTAGAAATACCACCTTCTCCATCTTATCATACACGGTAACATTGAGGGGAGAAGAATTCAGGGACGCCTAAGGACATCATGGCTGAAAAACCTGTGATTATGGTTCAATAAAAACACTAAGTCCCCGTTTCAAGCCGCAGATTCCGAGGTCAAAATAGTCATGATGATCGCAGATGCAGATTTGAAAGAAGTGGCACCAAAAGAAGACGATTTTAGTCCGTTTTGGGAAACCTTTGTCTTACATTTGTTTTACAAAATATGTGAGAAGATTACTTAGAGATACATTAGATGTTTAAAAAAAAATATGTGCCGTCAATAAAGGTGTTTTCTGATATCATTTGAATATATAAGAACGACATGATTTAACATTATTGCTTTCTTGCTGGCCGAAAGCCTAAATAGAACGTCTTGTTTTGGTGTGATTTTTTTTTCAGTTTTTTCACGGAAATGAGTTTTCCTGGTGCAGGGCATGAGTAAATATCTTTTTTCAACATTTACAGGACACAATTGATGTGTTTCACATTTAATTACAAGAAAACTACTCTTTTCTTCAAAAATAAACTTGTACACGTAGAACCTTTTCGTTCCAAGACATTCTTCGCTCGTTAAGTTGAGACTTCAATAATCTCCATCTTCCACATATGGTAAAGGAGAGCCTTTGAATTCTCTGCCCTGCTTGAAGAAATTCCCTCCAATCGTCCGGCGCACAATGGACCGGATATCAAAAGCTCTAACTGGGAGAGATTCCATTGAAATATATCGTGGGAATGTATGGAATTTTGTGCTTTATGGATTTTTTGTACTTTGTGGAATTTTTGTACTTTGTGGAATTTTCAGTACATAAACTGCGAGTTCCATTATGTTGTTTTTTTTAAATTAAACAAGAAATGGCATCTATAAACTATCACCTAAGTTGAAAATATGCCTTCAAATTTAAAATTCATATTAAATGCATGCCCAGAAACAGACGAGTGTAATTGTTAGGCTTAGGTTAAAATTAAGACGCGTGTAAGTTTGCGCTTACAAATGCTGCATACGTACTTGCAAATTAAAATTAAACCTCAAATCAACATAAGTCCTGCATTTTTGCGGACCTTTTATGAATCAGGGGTGACATTGGCAAAGTGAACCATTTTTACAGTATGGGTTCTGAATTCAAAAATGTTCTGATATGATTGATTTTAAGAACGTGTTCTCTTCTAAAATAAAATCAAAGAAAATTGGAAAAATACAATATTTATTTCAAACAGTTCAAAGAATGAAATAAAATGTGTTATCGCGGCTAGAAAGCACTTGAAATAATGTTTATATTGATAATCTACACAATATATTTTTATTACAGTTGACGACTTTAAGAACGACCCTCATATTTTGGGTGATTTGATTTTGTTGACTACGCGTCTAATTCCCTCGGTACAAAACCTAAACACACAAGTCAAAACAATACAATACATAAATAAACCCAAATGTACAACAAATATTTTTGTACCGAATTTAATATCTACGTCTTTTGTTTGAACTAAGATTTCTTTTAAGGGTTGATTAACGGTCCTTTTTTTCAGGAGTATGTGATCACAAACGCGCAATGATTCTTTGATCTGTAATCTAAGTTGCAAATAAATCTTACTATTTAAGATCTGTATTGAATATGTTTCCACAAGCAGACGAATAAATTCGTGATTACCTGTGGTGATTACACATGTTGCATGTGAGCCTGCAACACAAAAACCCAATTCTGCCCTTAAACAGGGGTGGCATTGGCGAAGTGAACCATTTCCGCAGTATGGGTAGTCAGCCTTATACTAAGCTATAAGTAAACGAACTTTTAAATTATTTTAAATCATCGAGGATATTTTTTTAAAGTATTATTTTCTGTTTTAATGGTAACCATCAATTTTATCAAGTATAGTTTTAAACATTCAACGGAACATTCATACTTACAAGATCTTTTACTCTAATTTATTACCCGAAAAACTCTCCAAACAACATACATTCCTAATTTCAGTTTACCAACATTTCTGTGCACGGCTTTTGTGAAAGACTAACTCTTAATAAACTTTCCTGAGAAGGTGCGCGTTACAGAAAGCTTGTGAATAATAGAACACGTGTTATCATCGGAGAATAAATACATTTCGAGCATTTCAAGACGAGTGATGTGCCAACAAAATGGAAACAATACATTCGTAGTTTGTGCAGAGGTCGCACTCAAAACCCCTTAATCTCCCGACGAATCCCGGGAAAACCTTTTTTCCCAATTTTTTCAAAGTTCCCAAAAAACCCTTTTTACATTTACGTTTTTCTCATCTTCGGATACAACTTCTTAAAAATTCCGAATCTCCCAAAAATGCCCTTATTAAGGTACCTATAACCATTGCAATTCTCATCGCCTGATAAAACCTTTCAAAAAACTTTTCCATTTTTTTTAATAAACCCTGAAGAAGTTTAATATACAACCCAATATACTCGCTATAAATTTGCATAGAGGAATTGCTGTAACACTCAATATGATAAAAAAGTCGAATATGATAAAAACTCGAAAAGACCTTTCAGAATCTCCCGATACACCACGAAAGCATTTTTAAATATACCATACAACCCTTGTATACATAGCTGTACATTTTTTATCTCCTGATAAAACCTATTTGAATCTCCAGATGAATCTTGAGGACAATTGCTGTCACACCCAATAGAAATCCTCCTCTTCTCGATTTTCTACAATTCGTATGAACATATTATACAACCTCATCAAAAAGCTTGATAATCTCCCAAGAAAAACCGTAAAGATTTATTAATAAACTTTTCAGAAAATTAGGTCTAATTTTTTTATGACCCCCAATGAAAAATAATTTGAATCTCTCTATTGACTTCTAAGAAAACCATTGTTAATTCTTGAATGAACGTTCAAAAATACCTTTTAATATACCCTAATAAAGCCCTAAGAAAATTTCCTTTCGTATCAGGATTAACCCTCCTGAAATTCCTCTTGCATCTTTTGATTAACCATGAAAACATGCCTTAAAACTTTTCGATGAATTGAACAGCAAAATTATTTTAATCATCTGATGAACCTTAAGTAATATATCTTTTTATACTTTGATGACCTTAAAAAATCTCGATAAATCACTTGATGAACTTCTTCTAGTCTTTAAATATTATCCTTTACCAAAACTCCATCAACAAAATAATGTTTTTTTTTGTAATACCCAAATAAACCCCTAAAGAATTTCCCTTAATCTACCGATAAACCCTAAAAAAACCTTCGCTATTATCACAACAAACCTCCAAGAAAACCTCCCTCGGTCTCCTTATGAGCTCCCTAGATTAACCCCTCACAGGATTGCGGGGTGGAACCGCCTCTCTGGGGGTGATTTGCACCCTTTTGCGACACAATAGCCTATAAAAGAGGCTTGCGGTTGGCTAAAAGAATCATTCCTACACCAGCACTGGAAAGAGTACAATATATTGTGGATTTAAAGGAATTTTAAAAAGTACAATGATATTTAATGATAAATTTTAAGTGGTGTACATCTTCTTGATAGTTTGATTTTTTTTTTGATTTACGTTGAAAGAGATAAGAACGGTGAGAAAATATCATTTTTTTTGTTAATAGATTTTTTTACTTCTATGTTAGTCATGACTTGAGTCTGTAAAAAATAGTTCATTTTGCCGATGTCAGCCCTGTCTAAGGGAAGAACTGCAGATTAATGATCATTTCGGATTTGAGTTATTTTATTTGTACACGTGTGCATGTGTAAGCGAAAAATTACAAGTGGCTGCTTGTGAGTATGCATTAACTATGAATTTCAAATCCTCAAATGTTATTATTTTTTGCAAAATGCATGTTCCTATGCTTACTTTTTGTTTTATTCATGTATGGAAAAGAGTGAAATCATAAAACGTAAATAGCTCTTTAATAAATATATGCTTAAAATATACATTTATTTCATAGAAAAGGCTAGATTTTTAATTGCAGCAAAATAATGAAGTTTTATAAAGGCAATAAAAATTAAGTTCCTTATGTCGTAAAAGTATATTTTCATGTGAGGGATTTTTACTATTTAATTGTACTCTCATAAAACAAGTGCGAGTGTTTACTTATAATTGAACGAGACGTTAAGAAATCCGTTTATCTCTGCACTACGGTTCGTAAAATGTTGCTTTATTCCTATACAAAAACAGTATTTTAAAATCATGAATACGTACATATTTCAATAACAAAACGTGCATATTTTAATTATGCGAATAAACATTTAAGTACCTTTTAAATGCATAACTTTATTAAAAATTGCTTGGATGTTCTAATTTCTTCAGCTTTACTAGGATGAAACCCATTTTTTTTGTTCATTACATAAGTTAATTATTTTTTAGGAAAAAAAATCCCCTTTTTAAATCAATATTCTAATGAAATAATTGTAACCTCTCTTGTCACATATGATCCTGATATAAAAAAAAAAACAAAAAATTGTCCAATTTGGTTTTCGACTCAAATTTTTGCCTTAATTTTAGAAATGTTTCGAACAAGTACATAGATTAAGGACACGTGTGTTGATTAACAAACAAATCATACAATTTTTGTTATATATTTTATAAGAATATAAAAAAAAAAGATTAAAAAATGTAAAACGGAAAGACTTTTTGGTAAAAAAATATTATAGTTAGCGTTATGCCTTCTTCCATACATAAGTTGAAAAGAAATGCTGTTAAGCCAGTTGTGAAGTATGAAAAAACTAAAATTTTCTGGATGTATTTTTCAGGATGTTTAATTTGTTGTTATTTGTTTGTTTTAGAAAGCTGCCATGCGTCGTTGGTTAGTTGTGCTGACGATAGCCTATTACGTCATCGCTTCCGGAAAACCCTCTACCGGCAAAGGCATCACAGCAACAGACAACATCTCTAAAGCAGAACCAACCAAGCCACCTAAAACTGAGAATGGCTACTTCGCTGCAGCACCAAGATCCAAACGGGTCGTCAACGAGCCAGAGGAACCCAAATTCTGGGCCAACAGAGGAAAAAGAAATCAAATCATTGATGATGAAGTGTTGAAAAGTATTTTGAAGTCTTATTACGGTGATGCATCTGAAGAATATGAGTCAAACAATGTCGGGAAATCAGAAATGAACGATGTGGACGAGAAGTATAAAAATTTAGATGGCGACGAAAATTTATTGTTTAAAAGAAGAGGCAATGAGGATGTCATCCCAACGTGGCCGTCCAGAGGAAGGAGGAGTGGTGGTGCCATGGGAAACAACAGAACCAGGAGGCAAGATGAAGACAGCCCTTTTTGGGGAATGAGGGGAAGGCGAAACGATGAACGAGATGTGTTTTGGGGCGCTCGAGGGAAGCGCGGTGACGAGAACTATCCATTTTGGAGTAGCAGGGGTAGAAGAAGCGATGACTTACCATTTTGGGGAAATCGTGGCAAAAAGAGCAATGAAGTGAGATACGATGGCTTGGAAAATAAATATGATCAAGGTCCATTCTGGGGGAATAGAGGTAAGAAAGATGTGGAACCTTTTTGGGGCAATAGAGGTAAAAAAGATGTGGAACCATTTTGGGGAAATCGGGGCAAAAAAGATAAAGTTGGTCCTTTTTGGGGGAACAGAGGTAAAAAAGATGAAATCAAACCGTTTTGGGGAAATAGAGGAAAGAAAGATGTTTTTTGGGGAGCTCGTGGCAAAAAGAATGGGGAACAAGCATTGTTAATTGAAAAGAGTAATTTAGATGCTTACGAACCGTTTTGGGGAAACCGCGGTAGAAGAAGTGAGGATGAATTGATCTTGGAAAGTAGAGGACAGAGGAATGAAGAAGGTCCGTTTTGGGGAATGAGAGGAAAAAGAGAGAATCCGTTTTGGAGCAGTCGTGGAAAAAAGGATAGCACTGACCGCAGTAAAAAAGAAGAGGAATTTGAACCGTTTTGGAGTGCGAGAGGTAAGAGAAGTGAAGGGTTGAGTGCGAATGACAAACAAGTTATATTTAACCATCTCTTCAATTCAAAAATTTGCAAAACTTTAGCTCGATTAGAGAATGAAATAATGCGAAACGAAAATGATATACGGCTTTTGCAAACGAGCTTGGAGAAAATGATTTTAACACCTGAATACATCGAACAAAGCTTCAACGATTTGAATAAAATAAATGGTCTGACTTTGCAAGGCAGTGATGATTTGAAAAATGATTCTGTGACAAGTGCTTTAAACAGGAAAAAACGCGATACGAATCATGTGGAAAATTATAATGACAAATTGAAAGGAAATACACTTAAAGGAAATTTGATAGAAAATTCCAGCGACTCCAGTTTCTTAATAGAAAAATTCCAAAATGATCCGTACGTTGAATAAAGCTTTATTTTAAGCATGACCATACTTTGCTTCTTTACAGTTTTTTTTTATAAAGAAGAAAAATATGTCATGTTTAATGTTGTGGCTATCGAATGTTCCTATTTTAAAGAAATCTAAAAGAATCATGGTATGAAGACAATGGCAATGGAAAACAAAATATTTTAGCATTAAAGAACTGAAAAAAGGTCAATCGATGTTATTTATAAAAATATAATGCATGTAAACAAATATTTGTTCATTGATATAAATATATAAACGATACGATTGTTGTATGACTTCTTCCTAGTATAGGTTTTTATAATATGAAATATTTGAATAAAGGCAAATTGGCTGGGACATATAATTAAAAATATTCATGACAAATATCTTCTTTCTTTTTTATATACTCGTATTCCTGTTTTATCTTTTTCAAAAAAATTGGCCACCCATACTGCAAAAAAATGGTTCACTCTTTTTAAATCACCTCTGTTTCAGGGAAAGTCAACAAAAGTTGCAGGGTTATGCTCATTTGAAACAGACGAAACAGAAGAATCAGACATACGCCATCAATGTATTTTATATTGATCGATGGTAAACTCTAATCTAATCTAAGTTGCAAATATATACAACACTTAAGATTCGTATTAAATGCATTCCCATAAGTAGACGCGTATAAATTTGCGCTTATACATGCCGCATGAGGACTTACAACATAAAAACCAAATGAACATGAACTCTTGCCGACCTTCCCTGAAACGGGGGTGAAATTGTCAAAGTGAACCATCGATGGTTACAATTTATGGTATGACATATATGATGAGTTTTATGAAAGAGCTGCCTTAGTTTCTGTCTTGTTTTTCATGGAATCATTTGATCTGAGGGGTTCTGTTTGATGTTTTTGTTGAGCTAAAACCTTTTATTGTTCCAATATTATGTTGAGCTTTATGAAATGGCCGCCATTAGCGTTTTAATATTACAACACGGGATAGTGCAAGTATGCGCATGCGCTGCGTAGATCGACATGATGCAACTCATGCAACGGGCAGAGGATAGTGGGTGTCCCGCAGGACCAAATCAAGGAAACAATAAATTAACATAAGAACCCTTCTAGGCATTACAAAAATAAAAGTTTAGATGAATGTCCAATTTCACCAGCAAATCTTTAATTTTAAGAGACATTTTATTTCATTTAGCCAATTTTGAGCATGCATCATTAGTCAAAAATCAAACAAACACATCGTACCCTTTGTTGAGCTGTGAAATCATGCTGTGTGTATTTTTGTTTTTTAAAATGTCAAAAATTGAGTTGAAAATTGAATCAAGAAATCGAGCTTTAGTCTTTTTTTATTGGAAAAATTAATACATTCAAAAGTTTGTGGAAATTAGGTACATGGTTAAATTTGTGCATTAAAGACTCATAGCATGAGAAACAACACATTCTTTGTCTTTGGAAATATGCTCTTTAAGTTCAGTATTTTCAACGTAAGCTAATGTGACTTTAACTACCAAAAAACTACCCACGCGATTGATATAGTAATTAAGTGCGTACTTTTCATTCAGTATAAAGTCACCATGCTAACGTTGAAAATACCAGGCTTTGGAGTGGGTATTTTCAACAATAGTATAGCTATTTTTTACTGAATGAAAAGTACGCACTTATCTGACTTAATCTGGAATTGCAGTCGTTTGAATAACTACACAACTAGGTAATTAAACTTTTTGGTTATTAAACGAACCGCTTTGGTAGAACTTGAATATTCTCGAATTTTTGTTGAGGGTGTCTCTGAAGCCGTTGGCTACGTCACCCACCAACAAAACGTTGAGAATGATGTAAGTTGTTCACTAACGATTCATGCTATATTCGAAAAGTTGAATTGTACAACTGTACAAGCGAATGAATGGGATATCCAGAGTCATAATAAAAGGAGGACTTGCATGAAAAAGGTTATGACTCTGGATGAAATGAAAGAAGTGTGCAAGGACAGGAAGAAGTGGCGGCTAATCTGCAATGGTGATTTCTAATGTTGGTGTATTAATTTGCTACATTTTTTGCATAGGGAATTTCTGACTTTTTTTGTATAGATTTCTTTGTAAGGTTTTGTTCTTTTATATATTTAAATGAAATTTTTTATTCATATTCCTTGACTTATAGGTTGGTATGAGGCTGACCACCCATACTGTAAAAAATGGTTCACTTTGCCAATGTTACCCCTGTTTCAGGGAAGGTCGGCAAAAGTTGTGGGGCTTATGTTTATTTGAGGTTTGGATTTTATTTGTAAGTACACATTCAGCATTTGTAAGCGCGAACTACACTTGTTGGTTTGTGGGCTTACATCTGAGAGCTTTAAATGAATATATCCTTGCAACTTAGATTATAGATTATAGATTATAGTGTAGTTATTTTAATTGTAAATAGGACGCAGTTCAGTCAAACGTGCGGGGAGCTTTTTTTATCAGTCCAAGGTCACATAAGCTAACGTTGAAAATACCGGGCCTCTGATCGGTCCGTAGTCTGGTGGTTAGTGATTCAGACTCGTAAATGGAAGGTTGTGGGTTTGAATCCCGAAGGAGTATATAAATATACGATTAAGAGTTTTAAATATGCTCTTCACTGGGTTGAACAATTCATATATCTATACCAAAGATGGGCAAGCAAAGGTCCATAAAGTCTTACAGCAACTGAGTGTTGCTTGAGATTTTTTTTTTTTTTTTATTGTAGCAAAATAATGCTAAAAGCGGATGACCTAGCTCGCAGAGAGCTCTTGAGGTGTGAATCATACAAAGACAGCGTTCACCAAATAAATCATCCTAATATTGCTTGATTTTGTGTCTTCGGGCTTTGATCGTGGTCCGTATCTTTTTCTTCTTTTATTTCTTTTTTTTCTTCTTAAGACATAAGTCTTTAACAAGTATCGAGAAGAAGAAAAAGAAAAAAAAAACTATGGACCTTGGTCAAAGCCCGGAAACACAAAATCAAGCATAATCTGGCCGTGAAAGCCAACAAAACATCCTAAGATTTTGTAGGGTTTGTGTATTCACACAGTGAAAATTCATTTTTTTAAAATAAAGCTATTTTTTGTTTAACGTAGTTTATTTTCACAATAATATTTAATATCTCGAGTACTTTCGACCTTCAATATTCAGGCCATTATCAAGAGTGATGTATAAAAAATTAAAATTATTAAGAACAAACCATAGATCAAAATTATATAAATTCAAATAAATAGGTAGGTATAGGTACAATAAATATGAACTTAATTAAAATTAAATACAACAGTCAAAAATTAAAAGAAACCATGCATCCTCCAACCACCCACTGTCACACAAAATGGCAGTTTTCCATTCGATGATACATAGACTTTTAACAATACCCCTTGGAAAAGAGGCATATGGTATTGAAGTAAGGACAATAAAGACCATAGCCAGTAACAATGGCTATGACACATCAATAATTGATAACATTATCCACTCCAAAAAAAGAAAAACTATGTACAATAAGTATATATACCCACACTGCAATAGTGGACCAGTTGGAGGATGGAGAAGGTTACTATACCTTGGAAATGTTAATGATAAAATTAAATATTTCACAAACAATACATTTCATAGTGCCTACTACACTAATAAAAACCTAGGCAAAATGATTTACAACCACAAGGATAGTAGCAGCAACATGGATGGTGGCGGAGTTTACAGTATTTCGTGTGCAGACTGCGACTCTGTGTATGTTGGACAGACCTCAAGATCAATTAATGTAAGATTCAAGGAGCACAATAGGGCATTTAGAGGTCTGTTTGCATATTCCGAAATGGCGGATCATTGCATCGAAAATGACCATACCTTTGGCATTGACGATGTAAGGGTTCTGCACTCGGAATGTAAATACAGGCAACTAAATGCCCTAGAAACAATTGAAATTCATAAATGTAAGCAGAATGGCCCTATTGTAAATATTCAAATCCCTCTAGCTTCCCCCCTGCTCATTGCTCCTCTCCGCAATCTACCATAACCCAATCCCCTTAATTTTGGTTTTATTTTTTGTCATTTTGTTGTTATTATTGTTATTTGTCTTTTTGTGTTGACTCAATAATTTTATTTGTGCTTTAAATATTTTATTTTATTTTATTTATTTTTTGACCCTCAGATGTTTGAATTAATTTATTGTAATTATTATATATTATTTTATGTTTTCTTTCTTTTAATTTTTGACTGTTGTATTTAATTTTAATTAAGTTCATATTTATTGTACCTATACCTACCTATTTATTTGAATTTATATAATTTTGATCTATGGTTTGTTCTTAATAATTTTAATTTTTTATACATCACTCTTGATAATGGCCTGAATATTGAAGGTCGAAAGTACTCGAGATATTAAATATTATTGTGAAAATAAACTACGTTAAACAAAAAATAGCTTTATTTTAAAAAAACATCCTAATATTATTATTAGTATAAATATGTATTTGCACCATTGGTATTTCACAATCCGCAACTGCAGTTGATCCTGCTTTAGTCGTGGGCGTTTTCCCAGGTTCATTTTGTATGACAGCCTTATAAGTCCTGAACCAAAGGAACCGCGGCGTGGGCGCAAACGTGAACTAAGCCAGGGTTAACCTTAGATTACGCTGGCTCGTCCACAGCTAATGCCAAACTGTACCTCATTGTGCATGGTAACATCGCGTCCATGTGCTGTGGGTCCTTCTGACACATACACACAGGACGAGTATGAGGAGGGTTTAAGTATACTGTGCATAGTAACATTATGATGCCACAAAATATGCGGAGAAAAGCAGAGAGCGAAAATTTTAAATCCTTTTCTCTTAAGTCAACGACGATACCATGTTGAAAGCACCGGTCCTCATCAGATCACCGAAGTATAGCAACATTGGGTGCGGATGCTACTTGGATGGGTGACCGCTAGGTACACCGCGTGTAGTTGGCATTTCTTGAACCGGTCCGTAGTCCAGTGTCAACACTTCGTACTCGTTAATGGAAAGTTGTGGATTCGAAAATTGAAAATTCGAAGATTGTGGAGCACAAAAATATACCATTTATATTTCCCAATGTGCTCTTCGTTGGGTGAAAAAATTATATACCTTTACAAAAGACCGGTCACTAAAGGTCAGGTGTATCCAGCCTTACAGCAACTGGGTCTTGTTTGAGAACTGGCGCTTTAGACAGCGACGACCAAGCTTGCAGAGGGCTCTTGAGGTGTGATACACGCAAACCAGTGCTTACCAAATAAAACATCCATAAATTATTATTATTATTATACATACAGGACGGATATGAGGTTGGTTTGAGCATAATATGTCTAGTAACATTATAATGCCACTAAATTATACGGTGAAATTCAGAAGATGAAAATTTAAAATTCTTTACTCTTAAGATCGATTACGAATTATTTATAGCACTCTACTACTAAGCTACACACATAGTGTAACCACTTGCCGAGTGGAAACTATTTATTTTTACAGGTAAGGGGGCTAGCCTTACGGCAACCACTTCAGTTGTACTGAGTGATTTCACAATAATAAATATTTTCTACCATATATTTGAGTTTGAATGTGTATTTTGTGTGTATTTATTAGAGATATTTTATAAAAAAGAATTATTTCTTAGTGTAATCTTTGACCCCCTAAATACACACTTGAAAATTTTTTAGCCAAGTCACCACAAACATTAGGGGTCGCAAAACGTTGCAATGCCCTGAATTATTTTTGCAAAATATGTCAACGCACGGGCAGTCAGGAAGATTTTCATCCGTCGATAAAATCTTCGAGATCATTTGAATAAAATATCTATCATCTAAGTTGCAAAGATATATATTGACATTAAAGGTTCAAATTTATTGCATGCCTTCAAGCAGACACATGCGAGTTCACGTTTATACATGCTGCATGTGTACTTAAAAAATAAATCAAACCTCAAATTTACATCAGCCTTGTAACTCTTGCCGTCTTTCCCTGAAAATTGAGATGGACGATGAAAATGAACCACGTTTTTACAGCATTGGGGCTCAGCCTCATACCAGCCTATTAGTAACGAAACAACATACGTCGTGGATATTATTTTTATACCGATTTCCTTGACTTATAGGTTGTTACGAGGATGACCACCCATATTGTAAGAAATGTTTCACTTTCCCAATGTCAAACCCCTGTTTCAGGGAAGGTCGGCAAAATCCCCAGGGTTTGTGACGTGCATTTGAGGTATAGATTAAATTTTTAAGTCCATATGCAGCATTTGTAAGCGCCAATTTACACGTATCTGATTGTGGACATGCATTTAATATGATGTTTCATTTTTAATATATCTTTGCAACTTAGATTATAGATTACAGATGAAAGGAAATAAATCAATAACATTCTATAATTTTATACAAAGTTGCAACTAATTACAATACAAAAAAATCGATAATTACCATTTTGAAAAGCATGTTTAAAATTACATCAATACAATGTCACATTATCACCTCGAAAATGTATAACAAAACATATGTTTAACTTCAAATAATTGCAGCTTTTTCGCAAGGAAAAACTATAGATAAAAATACAATTAAAATATGACAACTTGTCTTGCTAAGTGTATACAATTAATTTGACTAGTGCTTCTAGAGCAATGCTATTTTTCCACTATAAATGGTTTGGATTTTTAGATGGGAAGTCAGTGTGGTGAATCAGTTGCTAAGAGCTTGCTATACATAGTAAGTTGTAGTCAACAAAAAAATAAAATGTGCAAATATTCTGCAGTCGTTTTGGCACTGGCCCTCTTTGTGCACTGCACACGTGAGTATTTTGTACATTAATTATCCATTGTGAACCGTTTTTTTACAGTTTGGGTGGTCAGCCTCATACCAACCTATAAGCCAAGGAGCACAAAAAAATATTACATATTACTAGATAAAACAAACTCTCGCTAAGTAAAATAATAAAATTAAAATCTACAAATCTCTGCGTCTTTAAATTTATTTTAACTTTCATTAATGACCGGTCCGTAGTTCAGTGGTAACACTTCGGACTCTGAATGGGAAGGTTGTGGGTTCGATTCCCGGCGGAGCACAAAAAATATACCATTTATATTTTCAAATTTGCTCCTCGCTTGGTTGAAAAATTCATAAAACCTTTACCAATGACCGGTCACCGAAGTTCCATCCAGCCTTACAGCAACTGGGTCTTGCTTGAGAATTGGTGCTTTGTAGCGACGACGATCAAGCTCGTAAAAAAGGTCGATAGCTCAATTGGTAGAATGCTTGCATTCCATGCCGAAAACAAAGGTTCCATCTCAAAGGTTTACTCAGCCTTCACGAGAAATGAGAACCAGCCCCCCCGGGAGCTGGGAAACCCCCACTTCAACTGAAAGTGGTTGATGTGAGGCCGGCCCCCTTACCTGTAAAAATAAATAGGTCCCGAAGCGCCACATGTGAACCCTTCGGAAAAAGGCAGGCAAGAAGTTACACTATATGTGTAGCTTAGTTCCGTTTTGCGTTTTATTAATGGGGCATACGTTTTCCTACTTCAGGCACGCGTATTATTTCTTCCAAAAAAATGTATCCTGTGTGTATTTATTGTTAAATATAAGTTTTAAATAAATTATTATTCTATAGTTCGGTCAGTAGATCACATGGCAGAGTGCTTGCATTCCATGCCAAGAGCTCGAGTTCAAATCCCACTGAGGGTGTCAGAAATGATTTCCCGTTTCGGTGTTTATTTCAAACCCAAAATAAAATACCGGCAAGATTTACTCAGCCTTCACAGTAAATGACCGACAGCCCCTTCGGGAACTGGAAAATCCCCGCTTCAACTGAATCGGTTGGCGTAAGGCCGGCCCCCTTACCTGTAACAATAAATACGTCACTGGGATGGTTGAAGAGATAAAACGTTGGCGTTCGAATTTGCGTTATTGACACTAACGCTGATTCGAGCCCCGCCTGTGTCTTGTCCTATCGACAATAACTTGGACCTTGGTTCAACAGATGTCATTGGGTTATTATTAATTAATAATTCATTAAAAATAATAAAATTATACATTAATAATGTTATTACATGTTTCCGGCCAATTGGTGAATTAAATTGGGGAATTGCATTCCTGTTCACAACTCTTTTTAAAACAAAACAAAAAGGTTCAATAAGATAATGATGTCAATAAGAAGTTGCACTGTATGACTCTTTCTTGTTAAAAAATTTCAGATGGCCTTCCCAGCAAGAACAATGGGAAGCACCACACCAAGAATCAAGTTCACAAAAAAAAATTGATCCCGGGTCTTCCAACGATGCCAACTTTGCCGATGACGCCAGCGGTGCCAACCATGCCAGCGGTGCCAACTACGCCAGCGGTGCCAACTACGCCAGCGGTGCCAACTACGCCAGCGGTGCCAGCCATGCCAGCGGTGCCAACTACGCCAGCGTTGCCAGCCATGCCAGCGGTGCCAACTACGCCAGCGGTGCCAAACACGCCAGCGCTGGTCGCCCCAGCAGTCATTCTACCTTCCACTGGCGTTCCTGCTTCTCCGGGAAAGATGCGCGGAGTCAAGTATGCAATTGGCAACCATGGAAAACACGTCAGGAATGGTGAGCATTAAGTGCAACTTATCTACACATGTAGTGGAACCTGTTTACAGGTAAGGGGGCCGACCTCACGCCAACCGCTTCAATTGAAGTGTGAATTTCCAGCTCCCGAGATGGCTGGTACTCATTTCTCATGAAGGCTGAGTAAACTTGCCGGCATTTTATTTTCTGGTTTCAAATAAACACCGAAACGGGAAATAATTTCGGTGGGATTTGAACCCGAGCTCTCGGCATGGAATGCAAGCCCTCTACCAACTATCGACCGAACTTCGGTTTATTCAAATTTAAATTGAGTGGATGGGCAATATAGAAATTTCAAGTTTAATTACACTTTTTGTGTATTAGACGAAACGTTATGGGAAAACATAGGGACATTACCCTCGACGTTTCGTTGTTGACGTAGCCAAAGTCTTCAGGGGGAGCTCTCCCAGCACGACAAGTAAAAATAATCCATATCTAAGTTGGTAGAGTGCTAGCATTACATGTCAAGCGCTCGGAATCGAATTCCACTTATATATAATCTAAGTTGCAAAGCTATATAACTTTCAGGACTCATTTTAAATACATGCCCACAAGTAGTAAGACACGTATTAGTTCGCGCTTACACATGCCGCATGTAGACTTACAACATAGAAAACAAATCTCAAATGAACATAAGCCCTGCAACTCTTGCCGACCTTCCCCGAAACAGGGGTGACATTGGCAACGTGAACCATTTGTTTACAGTATGTTTGGTCAGCCTCGTACCAACCTATAAGTCACGGAAACTTTTTATTTAAATAACGTATTTTTTCATTATTTGTTTCAGCGCACATCAAGACCAAGGCTCACCACAAGCAATGAAGAAATCAGAATACATCTAAATATTGTATTCAACTTTTAATTCAATAATTAACTAAAAAAATTGCATCCTATATTATGTGAAGACAAGCTATGTTTGATGGAAATGAGTCGACCTTATTTTATTGTTTGCTTTTTATATTTTAATGAATTTAAAAAATATTTTCAATGTTTTTCATGTATGTAGGTATTATGAAAAAAAAATTATTCATACAAGTTTTCCACAGAAAGTGGAATTTTATGACTTTATATTGTTTTATTTAATATTTTTGAGCTTTTAATAAATTCAGTACAGCCATTATCAATGTTTTTTTTCGTCGGTGATTGATCACCGTTACTTAATAAATACACTTTTGCCAGTAGGTACTATCCCTGTTTTACGGATTTTTAACTACAATAATGACACCACGCTCTGTGAATGTGGAGCCCAACAGCCAATGGATCATCTTCGGATCTGCCCGGCCTGCCCAACAAGTTGCTCAGTGGCCAACCTAATGAAGAGTAATAGTGAAGCAGTGGATGTTGCCCGGCACTGGGCAAGGTTAGGGTAGTGTCTGACACAAAGAAGAAGAAGAAGAACTACAATAGTGGCGTACCCCTATTTTTTTTTTTTTTTTTTTTTTTGTTTTACAATATTTTAATACCTTAAAGGTATCGAAATATATGAATAGGTGACATAATAAGCTAACAAGGACTTCTCAGATCTAATATCTAATCTAATCTAAGCTGCAAAGATAAAAATCATTTAAGACTTATATTAAATGCATTCCCACAAGCAGACATGTATAATTTCGCGCACATTATAAATACATTATAAAAAACCAATCTCAAATTAACATAAGCCCTGCAACTCTTGCCGTCTTCCCTGAATATTGGTGACATTGGCAAAGTGAACCATTTTTTAAAGTATGGGTGGTCAGCCGCATACCAACTTGTAAGTCAAGGAACATACATGACAAATTACATTTTTTAAATCAATAAATAATAATATATATATGGTCATAAAAAAACTAAAAAACATAAACCAATTTCACTTTAATAAACCCTAGCCCTAGCCGCCAACATTACAGATCAATCGCTATTTCTTTCTATCCTTACATACTTCTTTCATTTTATCGAGAGTCATAACCTTCTTCATACAAGCTCTTCTTTTATTATGACTCTGGATATTCCATTCATTCGCAATTTCGGATATTTGGTCCATCCATACCATAACCATGCCACTCCGTTTTTTCCCAATCATACTTCTTAGAAAGTCCATTTCAACAGTATAGACTTTACTAATTTCACATTCATTCACCGTCCAGGCTTCGCTTCCATACATCAAGGTGGGTAAAAGTATGCCACTGCGTACCGCAAATCAAGCTTTTTTAGATATGTTTTGATTTTTGGCGATACAAGCTGTGGCACCCAGTACACACCTGCCCTTCATTACTCTTCTTTCAAGTTCACCTGTTATTCTTCCATCTTTTCAAACTTACTTCCCAAGTGTACAAACTCATTTACCACATCAACATTCATTCCGTTTATTCTAAATTCATAGTTCGTATTTTCTGAATTGTAACTTTCGTCATACTTGCATTCAATTTCAAATAATTACCTAGCAAAGCTTCGTTCAATCTAGAGAGCATTGTGTGCAATTCTACTGCTGAATCAGATACAAGAACTGCATCATCCGCATACAGTAGAACACTCACTTTGCTCTCTCCTATCATTAATCCATAATCATCAAGTCTAGCATCTCGAACACTTGTCCATGACTATGTTAAATAGCCATGAGCTCATCACACATCCTTGCCTTACACCCTTAAAAACTTCAAACCATTCACCATACTCATCATCAATACAAACACATGCCATACTATTTTCATAGTTAGCATGTACTGCATTCAAGAGAGCCCCATTCACTCCATATGCTTTCAAAACATCTCACAACGTACCTCTGTCTACTGAGTCAAAAGCTTTTTCCAGATACACAAAGGCCATAAACAGCTTTCCCCTCACCGACAATTGTTTTTCAACATGTCGTAGAGTAAAAATCTGATCTATACAGCCTCTACCGGCCATAAAACCAGACTGTAAATCGGAAATCCTTTCACTAGTAGTCAGAATCACATTCTTAATAATAACCTTACAGAAGACTTTCCCTGGTTCACTAAGTAGACTGATTGGTCTGAAGTTCTAACAGTCTTTTTTGTCCCTTTTACCTTTGTAAATAGGAACAATGACTGATTTCCTCCAGTCCATCGGTACCACTCCTGCATTTACACAAAGCTTACATAGTTCATACATCAATTTTACAACACATTCAACACCTGCTTTTAACATTTCACCATTTATTTCATCAAACCCAGCAGACTTTCCATTCTTCAAACATTCAATAGATACTTTTACTTTTTTTTTCATTTCTTCATTCTCTTCTGTCATTTTTCTAAGCAAAATTCTTTCGCCCCGATCAAAAATCCCTTCAAAATATTCCTTCCATCTTTTACATAATTCTCCCATACCATCTCCCCGACAGCACTTTTGATTCCTGGGGTGGTCAATGCAGAATCTTTATTCCTATTGGCACTGACCCACCTCCAGAATTCCTTCCTACTGTCGGTGAAACTTCTGTTCATTTTTTCGTCAATCTTTTTCTGTTCATTCGCTTTGCTTTCATAAATTACATTTTTTGCCATTTGCTTGGCTGTCTTTTATTCATCTTTTAGCTTTCTATCATTCCTGTCGTTCAGCCACTTTTTGTAACATTTTTTCTTCACTTTCACAGCCTCTTTTACTTTACTATTCCACTAGGCATCTCCTTTCAATCTTTCACCTTCTCCACATATTTTTCGAGCACATTCAATCATTCTTTCTTTCATATACTTCCACATGCTTTCAAAATCTTTTTTCTACTCCCATTTGGTAATTTACTAATTACAAAACGGCTAACGCAATCACAATGACATACATTTCTACACCCATTGCGTAATGTTACATTACCCATGAGCCCTGGTCAAAAGTCACAAAAATAAAATTAGAATACAGTAACAAATTAGAAACTATAGATCGTGATTTGACAAACTCATGTTGACTATCAGGAATACAGTGCTTAAGTAGTGGATATATTTTACTGTGGACCAACTTTTCAAAAATTTTAGCAATACAAGAGAGGATAGATATAGGTCTATATTTAGAGATGTCATTTATCGCTCCTGCTTTATGTAAGGGTGTGATGTTAGCAGTTTTCCGTATGCTTGGTATATATCCTTCAGATAAACTTTTGTTGAAAATGAGTGTAAGAGGTTTAACAAGGGCATCCGAGGTCATTTTAAGAAAAAAAACACTTAGTTTATCCGGACCAGCACCTTTATTTATGTCAATAAGATAAAGTGCATCCCTTACATCGTTTTCAGATAGAAACAAATCAGCAATACATGTGTTATTATTATTTTGGCAATTGAAATTCATATTTATAGCGAAGGTATTAGGACTGCACGTCAATTGTGATGACGATACAAAAACTGATAGGAAATACGAAGAAAACATGTCGCAAATTTCAGTTGGGTCATTTGAAACCCGATCATTAAGCGTCACAGACGACGGATAGCCCCTTGAGCTATTTTTTAAATTGTGAGTATACTTCCAGAAGGATTTAACATTATGGGTAGTTGAAGTTTCAATGTTATTTATGTATGACTTATGACACCCAGTCATGAGTCTCTTGACCTTAGCACGAGCAGTCCGAACCCTGTCATAATCACTTAAATTACCATATGTCTTCCATCTCTTCCAGGCTTTCACTTTAATGTTAATTTGTTTTTTGTAATCATTAGCATAAGGTAATGATTTAAATCATTACCATAGAACCAAAAGGAATATTTTTTTGCACGTGCATATAATGGTGGTACATCTATAATCTATAATCTAAGTTGCAAGGATATATTCATTTAAAGCTCTCAGATGTAAGCCCACAAACCAACAAGTGTAGTTCGCGCTTACAAATGCTGAATGTGTACTTACAAATAAAATCCAAACCTCAAATGAACATAAGCCCCACAACTTTTGCCGACCTTCCCTGAAACAGGGGTAACATTGGCAAAGTGAACTATTTTTTACAGTATGGGTGGTCAGCCTCATACCAACCTATAAGTCAAGGAATATGAATAAAAAATTACATTTAAATATATAAAAGAACAAAACCTTACAAAGAAATCTATACAAAAAAAAATCAGAAATTTCCTATGCAAAAAATGTAGCAAATTAATACACCAACATTAGAAATCACCATTGCAGATTAGCCGCCACTTCTTCCTTTCCTTGCACACTTCTTTCATTTCATCCAGAGTCATAACCTTTTTCATGCAAGTCCTCCTTTTATTATGACTCTGGATATCCCATTCATTCGCTATTTCAGAAATTTGATCCATCCATACTTTTCTCGTACATTTCTTTCATACATGACAATCTAATATTGTGTACAATATGGAATTAAAAAAATCAGTTGCATTTTGAGTGTTGAGATTATGCAAGCTGTCATACCAATTAAATTCTAACAATTCAATACTGATTTCATTGAAGTTATATTTATGAATATTACTGGCATCTTGGTAAACAGTCGTGACGTTTCCAGCGTGCATTCAATTGGCGGGTGATGAGGATCGACTAAACTAAGGGATGTGGCACATTCAACTACGGAACAAACTAGATCCGTCAACACCAAGTCCAATAAACGGTTATTGTTATTACTAATCAAGTTAAATTGTTTGAGAGTCAGGAAAGACATAACATTACTTAGGTAGGAGGGCATTTCAAGAGAAATGCTATCAATGTCAGGGGTCCAGTTAATAGAGAGCAAATTGTAATCTTATCTAATCTAATCTAAGCTGCAAAGATATATATCATTTAAGATTTATATTAAATGCATTCCCACAAGCAGATATGTATAATTTCGCGCTAACACATGCCGCATGTGGACCTACAATATAAAAACCCAATCTCAAATGAACATAAGCCTTGCAACTCTTGCCGTCCTTCCCTGAAACAGGGGTGACATTGGCAAAGTGAACCAATTTTTTTACAGTATGGGTGGTCAGCCGCATAACAACCTATAAGTCAAGGAACATACATGACAAATTACATTTTTTGAAATCAGTAAATAACAATATATACATGGACATAAAAAACTAAATCATAAAACCAATTTTACTTTAACAAACCCCAGCCGCCAACATCACAGATCAACCGCCATTTCTTTCTATCCTTACATACTTCTTTCATTTCCTCCAGAGTTATAACCTTCTTCATACAAGCTCTTCTTTTATTATGACTCTGGATATTCCATTCATTCGCAATTTCGGATATTTGGTCCATCCATACCTTCCTCGGTCTTCCTCTACCACGACATCCATCTACTAATCACCAATTAAAAAGAAATGATGATGTACCTTATTTATAGCTTTTTCATTGAATTTATTAAAATATCCTTCATAAATGGGTTGATTAGAAAGTGGTGTAATATAGCATGCAACAAGAATTAAACCATTTCCAACTGTAGGTAAATTTTATAAAATTTCCTCCACTAACGGACTCTCATCATTATATAATCTAATACAAGAAATGTCTTTCCTAATTAAAATTAAAACACCACCCCCATCCCTCTTTGGAGAGGTAGATGGAGACCTATCCCTTCTGTGAACAACATATCTATCATCCGCAACCTCGTTATTATAGATGGCATCATTCAGCCATGTCTCAGTGATAACAAGTATGTCATATTCACAGTTTAAGAATGTTCAAACGCAGATCAAAGAGCTTGTTACGAATACTACGACAATTTTGATAGCATATGTTAAGGTGATTAACATCTAAATTATTTAATAATGACATAAAAAGTAAAGAAGAACAATAACATGATAATCAAAATAAAATAATAAGAATGTGAATGGGGTAAGGGCATTGATAAGTGAATATGGTAATAAGAGTCTTGGTAAAGGTGATGATGATGATGATGATGATGGATGATTTCTTTCCTGTGGCGCCATTTAATGGTCCAGGACCATCTCAAGGGCGCCATGGCTTCTCGAGAAAAGTAGTGTCTTCAGTTCCTTTCTGAAGGTGGTGGTAGGCTGGTTCGCGCGAACACCGATGGGTAAATTGTTCCAGGCCACCGCAAAGCTTCTGTCTGCAAAGTTTGATGTGTTTGCTCTATTGGGCACTATAACCTTGTTGACAGAAGTAAGGGCAGAGCGTAGTGGTCTTTTTGAAGTCCCATCGACAGAGCATAGCTCAGCGAGACATGGGGGTGCAGTGCCGTTCAGGGCCCTATGCACAGTGAGACACAACTTAAATTCCACCCTCTCTCGGACCCTCAGCCAGTGCAGTTCTCTCAGCAGTGGCGAAATATGACAGCTCTTTCCCTGTCGAAAAATTGCCCTGGCAGCAGCATTGAAAGCCATTTGCAGCCGATCAAACAATTTCTTAATGAAAATGAAAAATAACAGGGAGACGCGGGTAACATTTTCCTTGTTAATAGGCAATAAGAGAGAATAATATAATAAATAGTATTAAAAAAACTAGAAAAACCAGAAAAACTAGAAAGACAAGTAAGGGGCTTAAATAGCAAAAAAAGAGAAAGCATAGCAATAGATAACACAAGCAAACAAGGAAAATAGAAAAGTAACAGAAAAATGAACAGAGTCATGAAGTAATGGTGAAACATAGCGTAAATGTAAACAAGCAAGCATAAATAACAATGGTAATTTTCACATACTAAAAGTCATATTCTATTCAAGTCTTCCTGGAATTTAATGTATATTATCGATGAAGCGTCATCCTTTTGCATCATAATATTATTATTTCTTATCCAAGTGTATTTAAACCCCTTGGTTTTAGCCATCTCCCTTGTGTTTGAATACAGTATTTTTGTGGAAAGGATTAAATGTTCGTTAATGTAAAAGGGCTTATTTTCAGTTGGAAGCTCTAGGCCAGCCAACTGATTAATCTTTAGTAAACGGTGCCTTCTTGCAGCCGCCACTATGTCCTCCTTCAATTTTCGTGTGGTCAGTTGCAGAATGACATTCTTTGGCCTCGAGGTGGGCCTTCCATGAGCCACTCTATGGACTGCCCTTATGTCTCCTTTATTTATTTCAACACCTATAAGTTTCCCCAGCTCTATGCTCAAATTGACAAGATTTTCGGTCTTAGTCTGGGGAATATTTTAAATCTCGACATTGCAACTTCGTGACTGTAGTTCTTGCCTATGCAAGTCAAGCCGGAGGTTATCCAGTTTCTCCTGGTACAGTTCCGCCTTCAAATTGGCATCCTTTTCTAATTCTAACACTTCAGAGTTTAGACGACAGTTCATCTAAAAAAATTCGGCTTTGTCGAGCCGTGCTTCAAATTTATCGAAACGAGAGCCTAAATCGAGTATTAATTTGTTTACGTGAAGGGCGATCGTGTTCGTTTTGATGTCAGATTTGAAACAACCAAGGTCGCTTCTTGCCTTGAGTTCGTTGAGCACCAGCGTGATGTCCGTGACTGCGGGGGCAGGCGCCCTGCAGGCTGGGCACCTCCAGGCCTCCCTCCTGTCGGCCCCCATCTTGCGATAGTTGGATTCAGCGACTCCGGCGCAGACATAATGTAGATTATTATGGCAAGAGCAACAAACGACACCATAAGTAATTTCATCGTCACATTTTGTGTAGTTCATTTTATTTATTATTTATTTAGTTGCTTTGAGTAGAAATTTAAAATGCGGATCTATATATTATAGTAAGTTTCCAAAAAGGTATTTGTGATATTATTCATATTTTTAATACAATTTTTGTTGTTGTTGTATAATATTATTATCAGTTAAATATTGTAATGACGAAAGCTTAGCGCTGCGTTTTGTAAATAATACTGTGAATAATAATAATTTAAATTGCACCGAGCATCACGCTATGGTATTTGCAAATGTCAGAAATAAATATTTTGACAGTAAAAAATTTTTTAAACAAAAAAAACCATTCGTTGACCTATAATGCACTTTTGTATTCTCTTTTTTTCACTGATAGGTTGATATTTCACTGTACAGAATATTTATTTTTAGGAGCGAACTTTTATGCGTCGTCAGGTATGATATGATGATGATAGATGACTTAGTTATTAATAGTCACTATTGCAACTTGTTATTATTTTTTTTTTTTTATGTTATTTTTTTTTTATTATTTTATTAAATTTTTATATAGAATTTTGTGTTAGGTATAATACTGTAGAACATTATTTTTTTATCTACTCAGCCATTTCCGAGAAAATCACAATTGTTTATTTTTTTCATATGGCAACTCATAGATGCAGATTAGCAAGAATGCTGCCATAACTAAATTTGGTAAGTATGTTTCATGCAACTTCCATACTGAAAATTTAAAAAAAATCGTTCAAGCCGTTTTTGAAAAAATTGCATTTGAAATTTTCAGTTCCTTCGAAGCCATCTTGAATTCTCCAAATAGTGAAGAAAAATCTATTTTTCAAAAAAAAAAATTTTTTTCTTTCTTGGGAACTTAAAAAAAGTTTTGAAAAATTACGTTTTCATGGGTCTTTTTAATGTTTTCGATAAAAAAAATTGAGATCGTGTAAACGGAAATTAATATTGCGCGTTATATTGTGGAACATTATTTTTTTGTCAACCCAGCCATTTCCGAGATAATCACAATCGTTTTTTTCTTTCATATGGCAACTCATAGACGCAGGTTAGCAATAGTGTTGCTATAACAATTTTTCTTCGTGACAAGTTAAGCAACGACCACATTGAAATTTTTAAGAAAATCGTTAGAGCCGTTTTTGAGAAAAGTGCCATTTTATGTTTTTTTTGTATGGTAGCCATCTTGAATTTTCAGGTTTGTGCCATGCCGGTCGGCCCATCAAAATCTGTGGTTGTCAATTCTCTAAATCCAAAAATTGGTGTCTGCGATTAATAGTTCCGGCTGGGACATACATACATACATACATACATACTAGGGTGGTCCAAGCTAGTATGAAAAAAAAAAAAGGTTTAATTTTACCCGCTCCACAAGGCTTTTTTTGTTCCTTTATCTTAAAATAGTAAGTGTACTAAAATTCAGATTCATAGAAGCACATTTAGAGGTCGCGATGAATTAAACGAAAAACTTATATTGCAAAATTACCAATTATTTAGCTATTGCTGAATTTTTATTGTAATAATCGATTATGAGTCACCTTTCTTCTACTTCTACTTGCACTGACATCAAAAAGCCTAAGAAAGTCTCATTTTTACTTAGCGAAGATGTTATGACAATTATTTATCGAGTCAATCTATCTGATTAGAATGCAATGTTTGTAATCGGGTCCGTGGCTCAGGCTTTGGGCACACAAGTAACAGATATATCTTTATCATGCAGCACATTTCCCCGTAAGATAAGTCAGGTACGTCAGGTTGTTTTGGAATCAGATATGGCAACATTCTCTCTGCAAAATCCTCTTGTTTTGCATTGACATAGCCAACTATTGCCTAACATAGTGGTGGAACTGAAAAAGTTGACAGAGTGGCCGTCCTTGTCACTGGCGGTGGAACAGAAATACTTTTAGCAGTACCGCAAATCAAAAAGGGTACTGGATAAGAACAAGCTGACGGTTCTAAATGAGTGTGAGACGAAAGTTCTAAATGAGTGGGAATTAAAAACTCAAGTACATGGACTTTGCTTTGATACGATTGCTTCTAGCACTGGGTTGAATATAGGCGCATGCTCTTTGATTGAAAAAACCCTAGGAAAAGATCTTGTTTGGATTGCTTGTCAACACCATGTTTTCGAAGTGATCCTCTCTGATGTTTTCAAATAATTGTTTGGATCTAGTAGTGGACCAGATATCGGGTTATTGAAACGTTTTCAACAAAAATGGCCGGAAATAGAGCAACAATTGTGTTTTACTTGGTAATGACAATTTATTTGATGCTGCCGATCTCCGTCAACTCCGCGAAGAAAATTTCGCGCACCCGGTGCCTTACACGAGACTCGTTGGATGGCAAAAGCTATCTTTTGTCTGAAAATATATCTATTTCAAGAGCAATTCACTCTCACCGCGGCAGAAAAACGATCCATCACTGAATTGAGCCGGTTTGTGAGTCTCGTTTATGGAAGTTATTGGAACAAGGCCCCATTGACAGAAAGAGCTCCTCTAAACGATGCAAATCTCTTTGCACTAATAAAATAGTACCCAAACACGAATGTTAGTAACACTGCATTGAAAGCATTACGTCACCACCTTTGATAATTTTCCGAACATTTGATTGGACTTTCATTGTTCGATTTCAGAGTAAGTCTCGAGTCCAAAAGAGAAATGGAACAAAATATGCAGAAATCACCTAAACAAAAGGCTTTAAAGAGACTAGATGGCAAAACTTGTGATCCTTATAGCTCGTTACAGTATTTTTTCACACAATGGACGGTTACGCTGTTTGACTTATTGATTAATAATGGACGAGAAAAAATCAGCGGTATTTTTGGCTAAAGATCTGTCAGAATGGCCTACCGATGAAGTCTACTTCGAAATAAGAGAGAAAGCTCGCCAAAAACCCTTGGACCGGTCCGTAGTCCAACAGCAGAAGCAGTATCTCCTCCGTGTGGTAGATCTACAAAGGAAAAAAATCCCTGTGGCTTTCAAATCCATCATTTTGAACATATGTTTGGGAAATAAAGATGCGAACTTATTATCTTCACCAATCTAAATTACACATCATTTTAATTCATGAAATAAAATAAAAATCATCAGAGAGAAATTTGTTTCCTTATAAATCCCATATAAAAAAAGTGTCAAATCATCGTGATAAATATTTTTTTATATTTTTCTAATTTTACTGAGGGGTACCTGGAGCGATATGAAACAAATAAAGCCTTGTGGAGCACCAACATTCGCAAAAAAAAAATTTTTGGACCACCCTAATACATAGGTACATACATACATACATACATACATACATACATACATACATACATACATACATACATACATACATACATACATACATACATACATACATACATACATACATACATACATACATACATACATACATACATCCATACGGACGGACGGACAGGTTCGACAAATTAGGTTTTTTTACACGTCCTGGTGCAGGACAACTCATTTCCGTTGAAACCTATTTATTTTTTTCGGACGAATACAATACTTTATAACAGTTCCTTCGGACTGCTTTAAAGAAACAAAGTAAATATGTTTTACTTCAAATAATTGCAGCTTTCTCGCAAGGAAAAACTATAGATAAAAATACAATTAAAATATGACAACTTGTCTTGCTAAGTGTATACAATTAATTTTACTAGTGCTTCTAGAGCAATGCTATTTTTCCACTATAAATGGTTTGGATTTTTAGATGGAAAGTCAGTGTGGTGAATCAGTTGCTAAGAGCTTGCTATACATAGTAAGTTGTAGTCAACAAAAAAATAAAATGTGGAAATATTCTGCAGTAGTTTTGGCACTGGCCCTCTTTGTGCACTGCACACGTGAGTATTTTGTACATTAATTATCCATTGTGAACCGTTTTTTTTACAGTTTGGGTGGTCAGCCTCATACCAACCTATAAGCCAAGGAGCACAAAAAAATATTACATTTAAATAGATAAAACAAACTCTCACTTAGTAAAATGATAAAATTAAAATCTACAAATCTCTGCGTCTTTAAATTTATTTTAACTTTCATTAATGATCGGTCCGTAGTTCAGTGGTAACACTTCGGACTCTGAATGGGAAGGTTGTGGGTTCGATTCCCGGCGAAGCACAAAAAATATACCATTTATATTTTCAATTTGCTCCTAGCTGGGTTGAAAAATTCATAAAACCTTTACCAATGGTCACCAAAGTTCAATCCAGCCTTACAGAAACTGGGTCTTGCTTGAGAATTAGTGCTCTGTAGCGACGACGATCAAGCTCGTAAAAAAGGTCGATAGCTCAATTGGTAGAATGCTTGCATTCCATGCCGAAAACAAAGGTTCCATCTCAAAGGTTTACTCAGCCTTCACGAGAAATGAGAACCAGTCCCCCCGGGAGCTGGGAAACCCCCACCTCAACTGAAAGTGGTTGATGTGAGGCCAGCCCCCTTACCTGTAAAAATAAATAGGTCCCGAAGCGCCACATGTGACCCCTTCGGGGAAACGCAGGCAAGAAGTTACACTATATGTGTAGCTTAGTTCCGTTTTGCGTTTTATTAATGGGACATACGGTTTCCTACTTCAGGCACGCGTATTATTTCTTCCAAAAAAATGTATCCTGTGTGTATTTATTGTTATATAAGTTTTAAATAAATTATTATTTTATAGTTCGGTCGGTAGATCACATGGCAGAGTGCTTGCATTCCATGCCAAGAGCTCGAGTTCAAATCCCACTGAGGGTGTCAGAAATGATTTCCCGTTTCGGTGTTTATTTCAAACCCAAAATAAAATACCGGCAAGATTTACTCAGCCTTCATAATAAATGACCGACAGCCCCTTCGGAAACTGAAAAATCCCCGCTTCAACTGAATCGGTTGGCGTAAGGCCGGCCCCCTTACCTGTAACAATAAATACATCACTGGGTTGGTTGAAGAGATAAAACGTTGGCGTTCGAATTTGCGTTTTTGACACTAACGCTGACTCGAGCCCCGCCTGTGTCTTGTCCTATCGACAATATCTTCGAGCCTTGTTTAACAGACGTCATTGGGTAATTATTAATTAATAATTCATTAAAAATATTAAATTATACATTGATAATGATAATACATGTTTCCGGCCATGCAAAATAAATTGGTGAATTGCATTCCTGTTCACAACTCTTTTTAAAACAAAAAAATAGGTTCACCTTCGGGGAAATCATGGCAAAATAAGAAGTTGCACTGTATGATTCTTTCTTGTTAAAAAATTTCAGATGGCCTTCCCAGCAAGAACAATGGGAAGCACCACACCAAGAATAAAAAAATCTTCCCCATCCCGGGTCTTCCAGCTTTTCCAACTTTTTTACCTGGAATGTCAAGTTGTCCGGGACTACCAACGATGCCAACTTTGCCGACGAAGCCAGCGGTGCCAACCATGCCAGCGGTGCCAAACACGCCAGCGCTGGTCGCCCCAGCAGTCATTCTACCTTCCACTGGCGATCCTGCTCCTCCGGAAAAGACACCCGGAGCCAAATACGCAATTGGCAACCGTGGAAAACACGCCAAGAATGGTGAGCATTAAGTGCAACTAAGCTACACATGTAGTGGGGCCGACCTCACGCCAACCGCTTCAATTCAAGTGTGAATTACCAGCTCCCAAGACGGATGGTACTCATGTCTTGTGAAGGTTGAGTAAACTTGCCGGCATTTTATTTTCTGGTTTGAAATAAGCACCGAAACGGGAAATCATTTCGGTAGTATTTGAACCCGAGCTCTCGGCATGGAATGCAAGCACTCTACCAACTAAGCTATCGACCGACCTTCGGTTAACTCAAATTTAAATTGAATGGATGGGCAATATAGAAATTTCAAGGTTAATTACACTTATTGTGTATTAGACGTAACGTTATGGGAAAACATAGGGACATTACCCTCGACGTTTCATTGTCGACGCAGCCAACGTCTTCAGGGGGAACTCCAGGAGCACGACAAGTGAAAATGATCGATATCGAGTTGGTAGAGTGCTTGCATTCCATGTCAAGCGCTCGGAATCGAATCCCACTGATCTATAATCTGAGTTGCAAAGATATATTACTTTCAGGACTCATTTTAAATACATGCCCACAAGTAGTAAGACACGTATTAGTTCGCGCTTACACATGCCGCATGTAGACTAACAACATAGAAAACAAATCTCAAATGAACATAAGCCCTGCAACTCTTGCCGACCTTCCCCGAAACAGGGGTGACATTAGCAAAGTGAACCATTTGTTTACAGGATGTTTGGTCAGCCTCGTACCAACCTATAAAGTCAAGGAAACTTTATTTTATTTTTATTTAAATAACGTATTTTTTCCTTTAAAATAAAATTATTTTTTCTTAAACGTAGTTTCATTTTCACAATACTATTTTATATCTCGAGCACTTTCGACCGTCAATACTCAGGTCATTATCAAGAGTGATGTATGTCAAATTAAAATTATTAAGAACAAACCATAGATCAAAATTATATAAATTCAAATAAATAGGTAGTTATAGGTACAATAAAGATGAACTTAATTTAAATTAAATATAACAGTCAAAAATTAAAAAAATGTAAAAGAAAGAAAACATAAAATAATATATAATAAATTAATGCAAACATCCGAGGGTCAAAAAATAAAATGTTTAAAGCACAAATAAAATTATTAAGTCAACACAAAAAGACAAATAATAATAATAACAGCAAAATGTCAAAGAATAAAAATAAAATTAAAGGGGTTGGGCTATGGCGGATTGCGGAAAGGAGCAATGAGCAGGGGGGAAGCTAGAGGGATTTGAATATTTACAATATGGCCATTTTGCTTACATTTATGAATTTCAATTGTTTCTATAGCATTTAGTTGCCTGTATTTACACTCCGAGTGCAGAACCCTTACATCGTCAATGCCAAAGTTATGGTCATTTTCGATGCAATGATCCGCCATTTCGGAATATGCAGACATACCTCTAAATGCCCTATTATGCTCCTTGAATCTTACATTAATTGATCTTGAGGTCTGTCCAACCACAGAGTCGCAGTCGGCACACGAAATACTGTAAACTCTAAAAAAAAATTGACTGTTATATTTAATTTAAATTAAGTTTATCTTTATTGTACCTATACCTACCTATTTATTTGAATTTATATAATTTTGATCTATGGTTTGTTCTTAATAATTTTAATTTAACATACATCACTCTTGATAATGACCTGAGTATTGACGGTCGAAAGTGCTCGAGATATAAAATAGTATTGTGAAAATTAAACTACTTTTAAGAAAAAATAATTTTATTTTAAATAAAATGAATTTTCACTGTGTGAATACACAAACCCTACAAAATCTATTTTTTCCTTATTTGTTTCAGCGCACATCAAAACCAAGGCTCACCACAAGCAATGAAGAAATCAGAATAATTTAAGTATTGTATTCAACTTTTAATTCAATAATTAACTAAAAAAAATTGCATCCTATATTATGTGAAGATAAGCTATGTTTTATGGAAATGAGTCGATCTTATTTTATTGTTTGTTTTTTATATTCTAATGAATTTTAAAAATATTTTCAATTTTTTTCATGTATGTATTATGAATAAAAAAAAACAAAATTATTCATACAAGTTTTCCACAGAAAGTGGAATTTTATGACTTGATATTATTTTATTTAATATTTTTGAGCTTTTAATAAATTCAGTACAACCATTTTCAATGTTTTTTTTCGTCGGACATTGATCACCGTTACTAAATAAATACACTTTTGCCAGTACTATCCCTGTTTTACGGATTTTTAACTACAATAGTAGCGCACCTCTAATTTTTTTTTTTTTTTGATATACAATTTTTCGATACCTTAAAGGTAAAACTGAATAGGTGACATATTAAGCTAACAAGGACCTCCCAGATAAATGCACCTTTATTCCTATTTTCTACGAGAGAAAATACTACATAAAGTGCACAAATCCTGTAGTTTAGTAATTTGTCATTAGTGTCTTCTTATAATTAGTTTACTTACTATGAGAAGTTACGCCCAATAAAATGTTTTATCCACGATTTTTCATAGTGAATCACCACCTATTTAGTTTTACCTTTAAGGTGGTGATATGTTATTTTTTACGTATTAGACAAAAACTAATGATTAAAAACCATTGGAAAAACCTAGGTTCTAATCTTAATATAATATGAATACAAAAAAAAACATCAAGTCATGGCTTTGTAGGAAATAACATACAATAGACTTGTATTATTAAAAACACTATTTTATTCTTAAACAATATATGAAAAGATATCTCGTTTGAAATATAATAAATATTTATTGTTCATCAATTGGCAGCTTAAAATATATATAATATGTTCGCTTTTTTATGCTCAATGCTGGTTATTTTTTACCGAACGTTTTAATTTGCCTATTCATACTAACAACGTCTTTGTTATAAAATTATTAATAGAAAACAGACTTGTATGCGCAGTATTTCATCTTGAAATTTTTTTTTTTTTTTTTTTTTTTTTTTTTATTTAATATAAGACATTTTAAGTACATACATTACATTTTTTTTTTAAACTTATTTCAATTACATAATATTCAATTGTTTTATATGCTATATCTCACCAAAAAGAGTCAAAGCTCTTGTGTGTGGTGAGGGATTCAAAATTAATTTAGTCAATAGTAATAACAAATTTATTTCAGTTATTTTATATATTTAAGTTATAAACTAGAAATTTATTTAAGTTACTTCATACACTTAAGTCAAATACTTATGATGTGTATTTTTCAGTGTGAAGAGATCTGATATGTGAGGAAATCAAATTAAAATAAGAAAAACTGTATAATAAATAATGCAATAAATAATGCAAAAAAAAAAAATATATGCAATAGATTGTTATTTTATTTATTATACACACAATTCTCTTGTTTATTATGTATTTTATGAAAATGTCATGATAAGATTTTTGAAAGAAAATAGGTCAGTAGGTACCTATTATTAATCTTTAATCTAATCTAAGCTGCAAAGATATCTATCATTTAAGATTTATATGAAACTAGCAGTACCCGGCGTGTTTCACTACGCCATTTGGGCATGTGGTATCAATTTTTTTCTACAGATAAAAGAGGAAACAACAGGATCAAAAAAAAAAGTGTGCTAATCGGAATCAAGCTTCACACAATTTATCTCTAGGTTAATCTTCACGTTTTCTAAAAAAAAAGGTCTAGGTACAACTGTTAAGCAGCAGAGCCAAGCATAGGGAAAATCGATTGCGGTGCTCCATTTATATTTAAGATAAAAAAATCGGCTATGTAACGTCACTCATCTAATCTATTCTAAGTTGCATGGATATAATTGTTACATTTGGAATTCACATTAAGTGCATGCCCACAAGCAGACACGTATAAGTTCACACTTGCACAGTCTGCGTGTGAACCTACAACATAAAAACCCAAATCTCAAATGAACATACACCCTTCCCTGAATCAGGGGTGACATTGGCAGAGTGAACCATTTTCTATTTATAGTTGGTCAGATGCATATTGACCTATACAAGAAAAGAATATAAACAATAAATTAAATTTTATAATCATACAATTAAAGAACTAATCTATAAAATTCACTATACTCTTTGAGCAAAGTGAAGAAATAAATGTATTCCAAACAATCAGGAATATTTTTCAATGTAACCGCACTGTGAAACGTATGCAGTTGGGGAAAATGCTTCATACAATATGATGCACTTAAGTGTTTTTTCAACTATCTCCATAAAAGTGTTTAATTTATGTTGAATTTTTGACTCCCTGTCCTGTCTTTATTCCGGCCAAGTGAATTCACATTTTTTCCCCACATTTAAAATGTGCTCTATCCATTATTTCAATATGTGAAAGTTTTAGGTAGTGCACACGGAACATTTTATATTGACAACAAAATTGTAAGTCGCACGGCCGGGTTAGGTAAAAGGCAAACATTTTGTTTATCTTGGTTGCTTTGGACCATTGTCACATAGAAGAAAGACTTTTAACCACCGAGAAAAAAACGATCTTTAAATTTGTGGTGAGTATATAATTTTACAGAAATGCGTTTTTTGAAAAAACAACTATATTATGTATATTTTAATTAAAAGTATGTTTCAATAAAAGGTTTTAATAATAATAATATATTTCAATATGGTCTTCTAGTTGTGACCTACGAACTTTCGTTTATCGTATTTTTTATAAGTGCGGGATATAAAAGCTTTCTTACATTTCTAAAATTCAACTTGGAATACTTGAATAACATTTTTTAATTTGGAACTTTTGTCTAGGCCAGGGGTCGGCAACCTTTTGAGTCGGAAGAGCCAAAAATTTCAATTTACAAATTTCAAAGTTTTTCCTTGACTTATAGGTTGGTATGAGGCTGACCACCCATACTGTAAAAAATGGTTCACTTTGCCAATGTCGCCCCTATTTCAGGGAAGGTCGGCAAGAGTTGCAGGGCTTATGTTCATTTAAGATTTGGTTTTATATTGTAGTTCCACATGCGGTATGTGTGAGCGCGAAATTATGCGTGTCTGCTTATGGGAATGCATTTGATGTGAATCTCAAATGATACATATCTTATTTTGGATTTGGATTTGTAAAGAGCCACAAATGTTTTTTTGCCAACAATAAATAGCGTCGATGGGGCGAGGGGAGGGTGAAAAGCGAGTACAAGTAGCGGAGAGATCGTTAATCGATTCAGAACGATTTAGTTTTTTTCGATCAGAAGTATAATTCTGTGTTTTTTTTATATTTGCGTATGAAGCTAAAGAGCCGTAACTTCACACCCAAAGAGCCGCATGTGGCTGGTGAGCCGCAGGTTGCTTACCCCTAACCAAACCGATATCGATCCACCATATTTGTAAAAAGTCCGGTCTATAGCTTAGTTGGTAGAGTAACTGCATTCCATGCCGAGATCTCGAGTTAGAATCCCACTGAAGTTGTCAGAAATTATTTCTCGTTTCAGTGTTTATTTCTAACCCAAAATAAAATACCGGCAAGGCTTACTCAGCCTTCATAAGAAATGAGTGTCAAGCCACTCAGGAGCTGAATAACATCCATTTCAAGTTGGCGTAAAGTAAAAGTTACTGGGTTGTTCATTTTAGATTTGGATTTTAAATTATGAGTAGGTACACATGCAGCATTTGTAAGCGTGAACTTACATGTGTCTACTTGTGAGCATGCATTTTATATGAATCTTTAATGTAAATGTATATTTGCAACTAAGATTATGTATTGTAGTTGAATATAATGGTCTTCTTCTATTGGGTGGTTTCAAAATTTACCGACCTCGTTGCTGAAATATTGAGAATTGAGAACCATTGTTTATTTGATCACCATCAAACTTCACAGGATTCATTCTAAAAATATGTTACATGTTTCCTGAAAATTTCGTCAAAATCGGATGAGCGGTTTATGAGTATAGGGAACATACATACATACATACATACATACATACACACATCCTTCTTTATAGATATAGATAGATAGATTGCATTCCATGCCGAGATCTCGAGTTAGAATCCCACCGAATATGTCAGAAATTATTTCCCGTTTCAGTGTTTATTTTAAACCCAAAATAAAATACCGGCAAGGCTTACTCAGCCTTCATAAGAAATGAGTGTCAAGCCACTCAGGAGCTGAATAACATCCATTTCAAGTTGGCGTAAAGTAAAAGTTACTGGGTTGTTCATTTTAGATTTGGATTTTAAATTATGAGTGGGTGCACATGCAGCATTTGTAAGCGTGAACTTACATGTGTCTACTTGTGAGCATGCATTTTATATGAATCTTTAATGTAAATGTATATTTGCAACTAAGATTATGTATTGTAGTTGAATATAATGGTCTTCTTCTATTGGGTGGTTTCAAAATTTACCGACCTCGTTGCTGAAATATCGAGAATTGAGAACCACTGTTTATTTGATCACCATCAAACTTCACAGGATTCGTTCTAAGAATATGTTACATGTTTCCTGAAAATTTCGTCAAAATCGGATGAGCGGTTTATGAGTCTATAGGGGACATACATACATACATACATACATACATACATACATACATACATACATACATACATACATACATCCTTCTTTATAGATATAGATGCATTCCCACAAGCAGACATGTATAATTTCGCGCTAACACATGCCGCATGTGGACCTACAATATAAAAACCCAATCTTAAATGAACATAAGCCCTGCAACTCTTGCCGTCCTTCCCTGAAACAGGGGGGACATTGGCAAAGTGAACCATTTTTTTACAGTATGGGTGGTCAGCCGCATACCAACCTATAAGTCAAGGAACATACATGACAATTTGAAAATATAAATTGACATTCAAGGTTCATATTAAATGCATCCCCACAAGCATGAACATGTAAGTTCGCGTTTACATAATGATGCATGTGTACTTTAAATTAAATCCAAATCTCAACTAAACATAAACCCATCAACTTTCACCGAACTTCCCTGAAACAGGGTGACATTAGCAAAGTGCACCATTTTCGTCAGTTCGTTAGGTACCTATTGTTTATTTTTTTTTATTTGAATACATTTTGGGCAGTGTCTAACGACGGAAAAAATACACAAAAATCAAAATAGTAAAATGCAGAAGCAGCAATATTTAATAAATGAATACTTGAAAATATTTTTAGACATATCTTTGTATTTTTTTATTTACTAGGTATACAAAGAAAATATAGACCATAATGAAGTTATCTCTAAGCAAACAAAGATCAAACTTCATAAAAGAACAATTACTCTCAGGTTATTTTATAAAGTACATTTTGATTTTTATGCATATTTAACGAGCAGTCATAATTTACCTCTCTAACTTTTGAATTTCAAAAGAATGGTGTCGATGTGTTCTTTTTTCAAATGCAAATCTACGGGTCAAAGGTTTACCAATAGAAAAAAATACATTTCGAACCAACGGTAAAGAAGAACAGGCAGGTATATTTTTTTTCTATTAGGTAGGTATGATTTTATTCCTATTAGGTAGGTATATTTTTTTTCCAATTAGGTAGGTTTTATTTTTTTCCTATTTCAAACGAATAGGGAAAAAAAATACCTACTTCAAACGAATAGGGAAAAATTAATAACTAGATAAAACCCATGGATTTATAGGAATGGATGGGGTGAGAAACCAATCCTTTGTAAATTAGAAATGCGCTACCCCACTTATCATACAAAAATCCGAATTCAGTCTATCCGTAACCTTTCAACTATTAACAGGTGTGTTTCCTAACTGGAAAGAAAAATCGTAAAAATGCCAAGCCATACAATTTCCAAATGCACAAACAATACGAGAAATTGTAATAAAAAATCTGGAGTAACTTTTCACTCGTAATTACCAGTGAATATGAATATTTAAGTAAATTCAATTGATGTTTATCTGCCGATACCTTTAGCCACAAAATAATAGCCCCGCTGCATCGATATAAATAATATACATAGATGGAGCGCGTAAGTGTTTTCCTATACAAACGGTTGTGCCACAAAATTGTAGAAAGAAAGAGAAAGAAACATTAGAAATTTTTTTATGTTTCTGTCTCTTTCTGATCTCCATGAAAACGTCAGGGTCAGTACTCAACATGGATTTGTAAGGACTGGATGGGCTGAGAAAGTAATCCTTTGTGAATTAGAAATGCGCTACACCACTCATCATACAAAAATCCAAATTCAGTCTATCGGTAACCTTCCAACTATTAACAGGTGTGTTTCCTAACTGGAAAGAAAAATCATCAAAATGCCAAGCCACACATTTTCCAAATGCACAAACAATACGAAAAATTGTAATAAAAAGTCTGGAGTAACTTTTCACTCGTAATTACCAGTGAATATTAATATTTAAGTAAATTCAATTGATATTTTATCTGCCGATGCCTTTAGCCACAAAACAATAGCCCCGCTGTCAAACCGTCGGCCATTTTTAGTGATAGAGATGTGATGATGATAAAATATAGTATCTGATACCGTCACGTGAGAACATTTTTTTTTGTGAAATGTATGTATTTGAAGTGGTCTGTATTTCAAAATTCAAAATTTCAATTTCTACCCTACACTTTTTGTTTCATTTATCCTTTTATATTTCAAGGAAATTGGATTAAAAAGAAAAAAAATTTACTTTGTCTTCTATAGGTATTACTCCTAACATCATTGAAAAAACTTAAAATTAAAAAAATGTAATTGAAATAATTTTCACAAGTAATTATGTAACATTAAGTAAAATATTTGCATTTATGGAACAGAAGCATTAAAAAGTATCAGATATTGCCAAAACCTTTGACAACACTAAATTATGTTGTCAACGAAAATAACATCAACAATTCGTTGCTAAGCAATATTACCTGCTTACATAAATTAACGACGGAGTAGGGACGCATAACGTGATAGAAAAGGACAACAACAAAAAACGTATGTTGTGCGAGCGAGACAAAACAAGGGACAAAGTCTGGCGAAATTAGATTTCAGTGACTGTATGGAACACAGTGTTTAGAACTAAATCAAATAAATAGCCTCTCCATTTAATAGAACTCCATGGTACTCAAACCGAAGTGAAGAAAACCTAACAGGTGACAACTGAGGCTGACGTCTCACAACATACGTTTCCCAAAATGTAAGGAAAAATAGCTCAATACGAATAATTTTTTATTTTTTAATTTTTTTCAGTGCATAATATTTAAGGCTGTGTAAGAACTAAAAAAAACTAAAACAAAAAAGACGTATTAGTACCCATACTTACTTCTATGTCATAGAGCATTATTTGAAAATACGAGTATATGAATATCAGCAGATTTTTTTCTCCGTTATTTTAAAGGAGCATCTCTGAAAGTTGTCTAAAATGCTTCTTTACATTTTAATATCTAAATATCTTTATTTCTTTTGTATTTATATCTAAATAAACCTTAAAAAATACGATTAATGCGTCCAATATAAGAAAAAAAATCTATCGTCAATAATGGGTATAAGTATGAAGAACTGAGTTTTTTATTTATATTTTGTGGTTTTTTGCTGTATTCTTTTGTTTGTAATAATTCGTCACGCACTTTTCATGAGTTTTATTTCATTAAATTAACATACGAGTATTTCTTTTATGTGGGGAAATTTGAAAATTTGATGGAACTGTCAGGCTATCTTCGCATGATATTCGTCTTCAATTTACATGTAGGTACCTCGATGTTTCCTTGCCGACGCTTGGTAAACAACTGATTGCAAATGGGGCATACACTATCATTTAGGGCAACAATGATGTGGATCGGATATATACGCTAATGCTCCATCTATATATTTTATTTAGATCAATGCCCCGCTGTCAAACCATCGGCCATTTTTAGTGATAGAGATGTGATGATGATAAAATATAGTATCTGATACCGTCATGTGAGAACATTTTTTTTTTGTGAAATGTATGTATTTGAAGTGGTCTGTATTTCAAAATTCAAAATTTCAACTTCTACCCTACACTTTTTGTTTCATTTATCCTGTTATATTTCAATGAAATTTGATTTAAAATAATGTTTTTTTTTCTTTGTCTTTTAAAGATATTTCTCCTTACGTCATTGAAAAAACTTAAAATTAAAATAATGTAATTTAAATAATTTTCACAAGTAATTACGTAACATTAAGTAAAATATTTACGTTTATGGAACAGAAGCATTAAAAAGTATCAGATATTTTCAAAACCTTTGACAATCCTAAATTATGTTGTCAAGGAAAATAACATCAACAATTCGTTGCTAAGTAACATTACCTGCTTACATAAATTAACGACGGAGTAGAGACATATAACGTGATAGAAAAGGACAACAACAAAAAACGTTTGTTGTGCGAGCGAGACAAAACAAGGGACAATGTCTGGCGAAATTAGATTTCAGTGACTGTATGGATCACAGTGTTTAGAACTAAGTCAAATAAATAACCTCTCCATTTAATAGAACTCCATGATAAAACCAACAGAAAAAAAATATTTTTCAAACAAAAACTTTTATATTCAGTGATGTAATTTTAACGGTATATTTAAGGTGAGAAAAAATCCCCGATCTGCGTTTGTTGCAGTGAACTATGATGACCTCAAAAAATGTCGGTGAATAAAATGATGTAGGTGGGCGATGATGGAATATTGGAGTGTGGATGTTATAGTCAATTTAAGATCACTGAGCATAGCACAAAGCTTGACAGCATTTTATAAGAATAACGGTCATGTTTTATGTTAATTTTGGTAAAAATATACTTAGGCTCGGTATTTCATAGCGAGTTTATATTGAGTGAAAATGACGCTCTTATGTCAATCGTGTGAGTAGTTTTTTTTATCGGTGTAAAGTCACATAAGCTGACGTTGAAAATACCGGGCCTGTCCGTTTATGCTTGCTTCATTGCTATCTTTGGATCGTCAAATCTGTGTCGTCAATTTGATTTATAAATTAATTTGATTTCATATATTTTATTTTGCTTCAATTTTTAAATTGATTTATAATTTGTTTTGTCCTGCATTGGCGTGATTGAATTTATTTTATTTAATTTTTTGTGTAAATTTGAATTTGCTTAAATTTTTCAGCCAATATTGTATTTTGAATAAGTTGTATTTTTTTTACTGTCAACATTTTTTTACAAAAAAAAAACAAATAATGATGTGAAAAAAATATCCAATAAATAAATAAAAGTACAGCACGGATTATCCCTTCAGCAGGGTCCTTCTAAGTTAAATGTATTTTGAAAGTATGCTAAAACCCTCCTCATACCGTTCCTGTATGTTTGAGTCAGAACGATCCACAGCACATGGGCGCTCATGCAAAGCCTTATATTTTCTCAAGAGGCGGAAGGCCTTAAGTAAAAGCAACGATACGACAATACAAGACCGTCTCGATCAAAGGCGTGTCCAACGCAACGCAACTTATCCATGACTCTAAGTAAATAAGGGAATAATTGCTTAAATTCGACTCAAAACTACATAGCCGCTGTAAATAACAGATGCGAAAAGACGCCATATTGGAATTAGCTAAAGCATAAAACGTACACCGCAAAATTGTCTAGCAAGAATATCGTTGCTATTAGATTATTTTCTTGCTAAAGCATATTTCAAAATACCGTTTTTAAGATTTTAAGCTATAGAAAGTCATTTTTATGCTATTGGGCGTATATGCTAATGATGAAACTACCGGGCATATAAGTAAGTAGAAAGAAACCAATAGCATAGATCGTGTGGCACTACTTGTGGCATTGTTGCTATATTTCGGGTAGCGTGAAAAATAAAATAATAATAATAATAGTGAGAAGACTAAGGACATGATTACTGAGAATCCGTTGCGGATGCAGCTTGGAAAAAGAAAGCACACTTACATTGACCTTCTCCAGATACAGCTCCAGTTCCCTGTAAGGATCGGCTCCCAGGAAGACTCCTGCGGCGCGTTCATCCACCGCCAGGTCTCCATATTCTAAGCCGTCCATCCTCGGAACTCTTCAAATCACCCAGAGAGATGAAGAAGTTGCGGGAGAGCATCTGAAGTCAGGTGTGACTCCAAGAGTTGAGTGAACATGGTGTCCAGTGGGTGATAACATCTGAAGCAATAGAAAAAAACTTTAATTATATTTTATTTACGGGTATTCTGAGGGTACGCATAAAGTTTGTATGGATAAATTACTCGGAAGGTGTTTCGCATAAGAGCAAAAGAAACGTTTCCAAGTAGAATATGACCAGAACTGAAAAAACACTAACAATCTCTTCCCAAAGTCCCAAAAAAAAACAATATATTGATTTATTGCCTTCTAATTTAACTATCCGCACATTTTTTTTCCTCATACAATTTTAATTAAAAATCCACGCATGTTGTTTAACATTTTTACTAAGAAATTGTTATTATAATTTCTCTCTTTCCTGTAACAGTTCTCATTATTCTTAATTTAAAAAACAAATTAACAATCTGCAATAAAGTATACCTAACCAATTATCAGAAATATGTGTGAAGTCTTCCTTTGTATCTTTTCCCCCTCTCTAACTTATATGTCTTGATTGAGAAGAAAAGGAAGTAAGATTTTGAAAACGGTGCGCATTTGTCGGTGAAACAACTTGTATCGCAGTTGAAAAAAATATGGATGTGAAATTATTACAATTTTGAAAAAAAGACTGAAGGAAATTTGAGGTTTTATAAAAGAACTCAATGATATCAAAAACGTTTATGTTTTGTGTACACACATGAACTTTTTTACTGAAAAAAATAAATATAAAACGTGTGTTTTGGAACGTACATTATTTTCAGGATGATTTCTCTGGTGAGCGCTGTTTCTGTATTAATCTTACCTCAAGAGCCATGTATACACTAGTTCGTAACTAATCAGCGTCAATTTTACAAGCGAGACCCAGTTGCTGTAAGCTGGATTAACCTTTGTGACCGGTCTTTGATACAAACAGATAAATTACTTTTCAACCCAGCGATGAGTATCTATCCTTTAAAATTAAATTTTGTGCTCTGCTTTAAAACGAACACACGACTTTCCGTTTAGAAGGTTGTAGCGTTAACCACTGTTTATAAGATGCCCTAAAATAATCATTCATTAGTTAAACCTCATCATTTTCTAAGAAAATTAAGAAATACATATATTTTTTTTTGTAAAATAAGCAAAACTTTTATTTTTTTAATCAGTTACTGTCACTTAATTTTAGATTTTCTTAATTCAGAAAAAAAACTTACGTCACTTCCTATCCTTCTTATTTTCTTCCAACCAGTCAAAAACTCAAACACCCCACAAAGACGCCGACCTGATCGTAAACCTTGTATGCAAATTTCAATGCATTTTATAGTAGCCACATACAAAACGAGCAGTTAGTTGTCGGTCCGCAACGGTTTCATTAGCAGAAGCGACGGGCGGTCAGTGAAAAGGGGGCTTAAATACACGCAGCAATTAATACGGACAACCAATTAAAATTTCAAAAATATGTTTTTACTTTTAAAGAGACGTCCGGTCGATAGCTCAGTTGGTATAGTGCTTGCGTTCCATGCCAAAAGCAAGGAATTTCCCGTTTTGGTGTTTATTTCAAACCCAAATTAAATACCGGCAAGGTTTACTCAGCTTTCACAGGAAAGGAGAACCAGCCCCCTCGGGAGCTGAGAAACCTTCACTTCGAGTGAAGTGGTTGGCATAAGGCCGGTCCCCTTAACTGTAAAATATATTCCGCTTGGGTTGGCCAGAGCTTCACCCGACTTGCATCATTTTTTCCTATCCTTGCATACCTCTTTTAATTCATTCATATTTCATATCCATTGCCTTTCTCATACGTTTCTTTCTTTTGAACGACGTTGTATGAAAAAATATTTTGAACGAAATAAATTGCCGGGAGTGATGAAATTTCAACACCTTGTTTCTTTAGATAAATTAGTTACTTTGTTTAAAAAAAGTTGCATATTTTTAAAGGTTAATTTCCGTAATCAATCATTGTAAATATATCAGTCAGTCAGTCAGTCAGTAAATCATCAGTGATGACCTTACAGGAGGTAGACCGATGACTGTCAAACATTTTTAATTCACCTGTCTAGTTTGAATATGGTTTAACGTTCATGACACTTGGCCACACATAAAAAAAACGTAAAAATAAGTTGGCAACACAATGAGAAAACTCAGTCGGTAGAACGATCTCTCATTATATATCTATAATATAATCTATAAGCAGCTCTTAAGATATATTAACATTTAAAATTAATTTTAAATGCATGCCCACCAACAGACACGTGTAAGTGCTGCATGTGTTCATACAAAATAACCCGAACCTCCCATGAACAAACACCCTGCAAAATTTCTGACCTTCCCAGAAACAGGGGTGACGTTTGCAAAGTGAACCAAGTTTTTACAGCATGTGTGGTCAGCCTCATACCAACCTATAAGTCAAGGAGTTCTCTAATTGCTTTGCAGAGAGCAACGTATCCATTTTCCACGTATCTAACCATTAACAATATCTTGGCATTGACCTTGTTTGGCACCCCTGTTTCAGGGGAGGTCGGCAAGAGTTGCACGGCTTATGTGCATTTGGGATTGGGTTTTTATATTGTAGGTCCACATGCGGCGTGTGTGAGTGCGAAATTATGCGTGTCTGCTTGTGTATCTTTGCAGATTTAGATTTAGATTTAGACCTTAAAGGTAAAACTGAATATGTGACATATTACGCCAACATGGGTTTCTCAGATTAATGCACGTATGTCCGTATTTTCTACGAGAGATACCACTAAAAAAGTGTGGAAATCCTGTAGTATAGAAGTGGTCCATGAGCACTTTCTCATAATTAGTTAATTTACTAAGAGAAGTTATCCTTTATTATATTACCCTTCATCGTCGTCTTTCGTCGTCACTCGCTTTGAGTTTCGATTTTCAAAACTAATGCCGTCACAGCAGATGAAATACATTTGCAATCATAGAAAAGAAAAATTTGTATATATGCTGCAAAACAGGACCATTCATGTATGTGTTTGAGAAACACACTCCAATACACTATAACTTCTTTCAATATTTACAACAAAAAATTTTTTTTTCCGTAAAACAGTAGTTTTTAGTAGAAGTAATTATAATTTCTGAAAAAAGTATTTTTTAAAAAGTCGCCACATTTTTTAAACCTGTTTTTGTTTTGTATTGAAATGTAAAAAAATGTATGCAAAATGGAAAAAAACTAAATAGACATCTAGCGGCAAAATTCGAAAGTTTTTTTTTTTTTAGGATATTTTTTTTTTATTTGATACAAATCAAAAAAACAACAAACAAAAAAAATAAAAATGGATTTAAATCTATAATCTTAGTTGCAAAGATATATTACAACATTCTCACAAGCAGACACGTATAAGTTCACACTTACACATGTCCCATATGGACCAAAAAACCCAATCTAAGATATTATGTTGAATTTACAGATACTATAATATAATATATAATATATAATCTAAGTTGCAAGGATATATTCATTTACAGCTCTCAGATGCATACCCATAAACAAACACGTGTAGTTCGCGCTTACAAATGCTGAATGTGTAGGTTCTTACAAATAAAATCCAAACCTCAAATGAACATAAGCCCTACAACTTTTGCCGACCTTCCCTAACACAGAGGTCTATAATCTAAGTTGCAAGGATGTATATAGATTCAAAGCTCATATACGATGCATGCCCACAAACAAACTTTTGCCTGTAACTTTTGCCAACCTTCCCTGGAACAGGGGTCTAATCTAATTTAATCTAAGCTGCAAAGATATATGTCATTTAAGATTTATATTAAATGCATTTCCACAAGCAGACATGTATAATTTCGCGCTTACACATGCCGCATGTGGACCTACAATATAAAAACCCAATCTCAAATGAACATAAGCCCTGCAACTCTTGCCGTCGTTCCCTGAAACAGGGATGACATTGGCAAAGTGAACTATTTTTACAGCATGGGTGGTCAGCCGCATACCAACCTATAAGTCCAGGAACATACACGACAAATTACATTTTTTAAATCAACAAATAATAATATGTCTGGACATCAAAACTAAAAACAAAACCAATTCCTATTTAATTTTAATGTTAAGTCTTATTTTACTTTATTTTAATTTGGATCTGTTATGTGTATAAGTAATTAAGAATTTTTGTAAATCATTTATATTTTTTTGTGCTCCTTAACTGTTGGTGTGAGGCTGACCCCCCGTGCTGTAAAAATCGGTTCACTTTTGCCAATGCCACCCCGGTTCAGGGAACGGCGGCAGGAGTTGCAAGATTTATGTTCACGTGAGGTTTTGTTTATTTTTATGCACACATGCAAAATGTGTAGGCGCGAACCTACATGTGCCTGTCTGTGGGCATGCATTTAATATGAGTCTTAAATGTTAACATATCTTTGCAGCTTAGATTATAGATAATAGATAGATAGCCGCCAAAATTACAGATCAACCGCCATTTCTTTCTGTCCTTCAATACTTCTTAAATTTCCTCCAGAGTAATAACCTTCTTCATACAGGCTCTTCTTTTGTTGGGTGACATTGGCAAAGTGCAACATTTTTTAACAGTTTGGGTGGTCAGCCTCATACCAACATATAAGTCAAGGACTATAATGGAGCAAATTAAAACCGGTTTCTTTTTTGTATTTGCTTTTAGTTTTCTTTCTTTTGTTAAAAGACTTTTTTTACAAAAACTGCATTTGTTTACATGTTTTCTAATGATTGATTCCATAGATGCAAAACTATGTGCAATATACACATTGCCTAATGTTAAGGGGTTGGGCTGCGTAGCAGCCAGGGGCGGAGCCCCTAGTACACAATAAAATGTTATATCCACGATTCCTCAAATCAGCGACTTAGCACTTAGGGGCCGTCCATATATTACGTCATTCGAATTAAGGGGGGGGGGGGGGAGTCTGGTCTGCGGATGATGGCAAATGACGTACGAGTACCAAAAGTGACGTCGTTTTTGTAAATACCAATTTCTACAAAATATACAAAATATTATGTAAGATATAAAACATTATTAATTATTAAGCTCATCCATTATTACAGCAAGAGGGGGGAGGGGTCATTAGATAATGACTATAGGATGATTGTAAGGGGAGGGGGTCGAAAATCGGCAAAAATCGATGACGTAGTTTATGGACGGCCCCTTATTCCATTTTACCTTTAAGGTAGCGATATTAATGAATGGAAAAATACAGGAAATACAGAAATAAATAGAAATAAATTATTGGGACACTTCTTTTAATTTTTCGACGCACAGTTTGACATCCAGCGGTCTAGACATTGCAAATTGGAGTCTGCTTGTAAGACAATACAGCATTATCTTTGCAAATGATTCATCATTGTATGTTATCCATCTGCGCATAATTAAGACGTTCAGAACAATGGGCGATGACCGCCGCCCGCGGATTTGTATGGCGAACGCTCTTTGTGGTCGGAGCATTATGTTGAGTAATAACTCAATACAATACTCGTAGACTGCACAAAAAAAAACATACATATTTTTCTCGGTAAAAAAAAAAGTTGTTTCAGAGATTTTTGAGGTCTATGATACTTGTTGGAGTGCCGCAGAGGTAAAGGTGTTGATGAGGTTGCGGTTGATCTTCCCTTTTCATAAAACTTTGCGAAAATTCACCAAAAAATAATGAAAACTAAATCACTCTCTAGGAGTGCCATCATCTATTGAATACATTTTTTTATTTACACAATCGAGGTGAGATTTACGCAATGTTTTATACTCGGGGTGACTACAACTCTGCCCCATTCATCTAGAGGTGGCCAGAACCTCTTCAGATTTACCTCACTTTTTTCTATCTCGTTCACTTTTTGAGTTCATTCATATCCATCACCCTCTTCATATTATATTTTCATCTTTTACATTCACTCTGTAAATTACATTCTTTCACAATTTCTTCAATACAATCGCTTGTAGCGTGGTTGTTAGCTGCGTAGTTTTGTGTTGAGTGTCGTGCTACTTTTGTTTTGAGTTTGATATGTAACAAAAATGCAACCAAGCTTCACATAGAGTGCCACTTCTCGCTGCGTTATCCCCGAAAGGTCGCATGTGGTAAGTGGAACCTATTTATTTTTACAATTAAGGGAGCCGAACTTACGCCAAACACTTCAGTTGAAGTAAATGTTTTTCCAGTAATTAATCTTCGTATTCATGAACACATCATCCTGGACAGGTCCGTAGTCCAGTGGCAACACTTCGGACTCGTAAATGGAAGGTTGTGGATTTGGATCCCGGCGGAGCACAAAAAAATATACCATTTGTAAAAAATTCATAAACCTTTACCAAAGACTGGTCACTGAAAGGTCCATCCAACCTTACAACAACTGGGTCTTGCTTGAGAATTGGCGCTTTCTACAGCGATGACCAAGCTCGCAGAGGGCTCTTGGGGTGGGATACACACAAAAACAGCGCTCACCAAATAAATCATCCTAATATTATTTATTATTTATCAAGTCGGTTTTCACTTTCATCTTGTCCACCATTATGTCACATTGTTTTTTTTAATGCGAGGCTTTTTATATGGTAGGTTCAATTACACTGTGATCCCTGATTGAGATACGAGGTAATTTATTACAGCAGTAAGTACAAACTCAACAATACAGTTTTCCAAAAAAATATCGAAATTAAAGCAGAGCCCCTAGAGAGCGTTTCAGATAATCAGATTTTTTTGGTAATGGCCCTCGTGTCACGACAAGTCGGTCAAAGCTAACTCGTCCATAGACACCTCAGCCATGGTCGAATCAGTCAAACGACAGATTGTCTTTCTCGTCGTTTTCGGTCAACAACACTTCGGTCACATACAATGCAGGTCCACAGACAGCTGCATCACAAACAAAAACCTTACTCTCCAACAAAACCTTTCATAATAATAATAATTATTTTTTTAATTAGGATGATTCATTTGGTGAGCGCTGTTTTTGTGTGTATCACACCTCAAGAGCCCTCAGCGAGCTTTGTCGTCGCTATAGAAAGCGCCAATTCTCAAGCAAGACTCAATTGTTGTAAGGCTCGATGGACCTTTAGTGGCCGGTGTTTGTTAAAGGTATGTATATGAATTTTTCACCCAGCGAAGATCATATAATATTTGAAAATATATATATTTTTTTTTGTTTGTGCTCCGCCGGGATTCGAACCCACAACCGTCCATTTACGAGTCAGAAGTGTTAACCACTAGACTATGGACCAGTTATACTACCTTTGTAATTACTGTAGTTGTATTTAACTGTTGTTTTCTGTGATAGAGCTGATTCACTTATTAGAAAAATCGTGGATTAAGCATGTTATTGCCTATTTGCCACGGTCAGTTCCGGCTACTATGGTTTACGACAGCTGAAATATATTAAAAAATATCTACCGTTGGAAGCTAAAAGGTCACTCGTCAACGCTTTTGTAGTATCCAAAGTGGACTACTGTAATGGCATTTATGCAGCCCAACCACAGTGTGAATTAAGTCGGTTGCAGTCAGTAATGAATGCAGGCGCGCGGCTTATATTCAACCAAACCAAACACTGTCACATAACTCCGCTTTTGGAGCGACTCCACTGGCTGAGGTTTCCTCAACGCGTCAAATTTAAACTTGGCCTTATCACATACAAAGCTCTCCATGATGCAGCTCCTTTCTACATCCAAGAGCTGATTGTCTCAAAAGTCCTGAGCTCAAGGGAGCAAACACTAAGATCAGCAGAGAACGGAGCGGAAACCCTGCTAAATGAACCTAGAAGAAAAATTGCCACTGTTTTCGGAGACCGTGCTTTTGCGGTGGCCGGCCCTGCGACCTGGAATCATCTACCACCAGAAATCCGGAGGTCTAAGACGATTGAGGACCTAAAGAGGAGGATGAAGACATTTTTCTTCGCCCAGTAAATTACTAAGCGCCCTTGGAGTGACATTGAGTTACGAAACGGCGCTGAAAAGGAAATCATCATAATCATCATCATCATCATCATCATATTGGTTGTAACTTCTCACAGTAAGTGGACTAGTCATAAAGAAATACTCATGACAAACTTGTAAACTACAGGATTTTCACACTTTTTAAGTGTTTACTCTCGTAGAAAATAGGAAAAACGGCGCATTGATATATGAGAAACCCATGATAGCTTAGCATGTCACTTACTCAGTTTTACCCCTGAGGTATGGATACATATTGTTTATGACCAAAACGTCGTGGACTGAAAAATCGTGTGGACGAAATATAGTGTGACCGATTTGTCCTTGGTAGAGCCATATGTGTACGCGTTGTCTGTGACCGATTAAACGTTATGTTTGAGTACATTTTTTAAGTATTATACTTGAGTCACTGCCTGCTGGCGGACCACACGTAACAGACTTTTCAACTTTTTAACATAAAATTAAATTAACCTGATAATGTTAAATTTCAGATAATCACGTCATTAAGTAAAATTGAATGTGAAGTGATGGCAGGAAGACTGTTAGGTAACGAGGAGGGAAAGTGAGCATATCGTGCTTCTTGAACGAGCTTGACGAGAAAATATGATTTTATTATGTTTTAATATTTTAAGGAAAAAGTGAAATTTTAATGCCACTTTTGTTTTCGGTTGTGACGATTACAGTCTCTTCTTAATCTGATCTTTTAGGTTGGTATGTGACTGACCGCGCATACTGTAGAACAGTGGTTCCCAAACTTTTAATTTCGCGTACCACTCACGAAATTATAAATCAGTGGCGTACCACTGAAGTTCAACAGTTAAAAAATCGTTGAAAATGGTAAAGTAATATAAACTGCAACAACTGTTTATGACAACATTATGTTTATTTATTTATTATGGAAAACAAATACAATACTCTTACGACTTAGTGCGAAAAATGGTGCTGCATGTTCGAGACAAGAAAGGAAATATTTGGCTCAGTTGTACTTAATTTTAAGGGCGAAATTGAAAAACGTTTTATCTAATTATTTACTATGTATTTCCCATGGCCATGGCTGCTTGCGTACCACCTTAAGAAGCGTCGCGTACCACTGGTGGTACGCGTACCATAGTTTGGGAATCACTGCTGTAGAAAATTGGTTAACTTTATAAATGCCCCTGTTTCAGAAAAGATCGGTAAGAGATGCAGGGCTTGTGTTCATTTGAGATTTGGGTTTTAATGCTGTAAGCGTAAACTTATACATATTGTTATTTAAATATTGAAATAAGTATAGGTATTAGTTATAGCTATGTAATAGGAATCCTCATAAGTATGTGTGGGTAGGAATAATTAAATAAAGTACTTGAAGCGTCTAGAAATAATGATTACTACGTACCTACTTGAACCTTTCCTTAATTCTGGAACTGTCTAGCGAATATAGTTTCTAGATAATACTGTTGTGAAGAGTATATAAGACGCTTCTTGCTTGCACTAGAGTCAGTGATCTGTGAGCTTCACCCATACAGCGAACAAAGTTGACCAGTGAACTAAAAGCAGTATAATGGAATAATCGAGACTGTCTTTGTTAAAATAAATTTAAAAGTGTAAAATAAATAACTGTAAAAGAAGACCAGTGTTGTTAATTGAAAGACTTTCGAACCCTAAAAATCGTAACAATATTGAGGGCTTGCATTTAATATGATTCTCAAATATAACATATCTTTACAGCTCAGATTGTACATTATAAATCAATTTCTTTAAAGGCTGCATAAACCTTATCAGTGCACTGCAGTACCCTTAGTACGAGTTGCAAAACTTGAGTAAAGTAAAGTTTAGGAAAGTATTAAAGAGTGATTTTCCCCAAAATCTGCCGTTTTTGTTTCTTACACTTTATGGTCTTAGAAAAAGAGTGACAGTGATGAAGAAAATCAAGTTCAAACAAACAAAAACGGCAGATTCTAGGTAAAACCACTCTTTAATGCTTTTAAAACTTTACTTTACTCAAGTTTTGCATTGAACTCAAATAGGTACAGCTCTTAGCAAATAATTAATAGAAACTAAAACGCTTTCTAGAGGCACTGCTTTAGTTACCATACATTTTTGGTAAAACGCTGTGGGTTGTGTAACATGAAACACGTCGTGGTGTTTGTAGTCTAGTGGTCAACGCAATGGACTTTTAAGCGGAAGTTCGTAAATATGATTTCCGTCGGAAAACGTAAAATTCATTTAAGTGATTTTCAAATATCGCCACATTAAAGGTACAACTGCATAAGTGCAGATTCACTGATAAGAAGAAATGGAGGCAGCTCTGCAGAGGCTCTGGCCACCCCTAGCGGAATGGCGACAGAGTTACAGTTACGAATTCGAGGAATCGTGGATGTAAAACATTATATTGCGTGTAACTTCTTACAGTAAGTGAACTAACTATAAGGAAGTGCTCATGAAAAACTCCTAAACTATAGGACTCTCACATTTATTCAGTATTTTCTCTCATAATAAAAAGGAAAAACGGTGCATTTATCTGAGAAACTAATGTTAGCTTCATACGTCACATATTCAGTTGTATCTTTAGGGTATATAATCTTAATATGCCTTTGCCAAGATCCGTCACCAAAAGTCCATACAAGTACTCGGTCTTCCATGAGAATAAGCGCTTTCTATTGCAGCGACTATGCTCGTATTGGACTCTTTAGGTGCGATTCACACATAACAGCGCTCACCAAATAAACCATCCAAGGATTCATACTGTTGTGTTTTTAGGGTTCAAAAAGTCTTCAAATTAAAGATACTAGTCTTCTTTACAGGATATTTATATAACACTTAGATTTATTTAACAATTTATATTTATTTTTAACAATTCACATTTATGGTTTAGCAATTTACTTTTATTTCACCGTTGGTTCACTTTCACCTACAATGTCTTTCTTGGTCAAAAGCAGAGCGTCGGTTATAGACTGACTCCTGCAAGCCATTTCCCGATTTTTATATTGCAGCGATAGTAGTTACTAGAAGCCAATTTTTCTGGAACCTTCCAGAACTTGAATACTTAATAAACTTATAAATTTGAATACCTTTTTACCCTAGGTACTTATAATAATTAATCCTAATGACACACCTACCTACCTAAATACCTATTTAAAGCATTTGTCATTTACATAACAATACATTTCTTGGACTTTTCCTCATAAAAATTCACGAAGCAAAATTTAAATACATAATGGTTCAGATTTACATTGAAGGTTTTATTATGACAGGTAGAATAACCTGTATTGAAATGGATATTGTGAATGGCACAAAATGGAGCTATTAAATCAACCTTAAAAAAGTCTTAAAAAACAAATTGAGCAAAAATAAAAATCAACACGATTAATTAAAAGGCAAAAAATTTAAGCCCAAGTATAAACCACGCTTAAAGTAATCATGGGGTTGTAGCAAAAAAAAATAATTAAGTAAACTCTCACTAGAGGTTCTGCTTCAGTTTCCAAAAAAAATTGCAGGAAACGCTGTAGTTTCGTTTAAACGGACAGTTTTATATTTATGAAACTGGTTATGGTTACAATATTAACAGCTGTCATACATGAGCAATGTTTATTTACCATACGAATCATGCCACGTTACGAACTGTCAGTTTTCGCGCCAAAAGTGACGTTTCGAAATGTCAATATCGTTCACTTTAATTGGCGCGATAATCGGCTCGCGTAATTGGTCCACTTTTACAAAATGGCCGACCTTCGCGCGGGAAATTACAAAGAAAGGTTAACGCGTTCAAAATGGGGGTCATTAGTGGAGCCATTACTGATGTTTTGAAAAATAATTTGCATGAAAAGAGACTTAATTTTAGCCGATTTGAGACTTCAAGAAATAAAAACTGGACCAGAAGGAAAACCTCCCGGAGATAAGAGAAAAATTCATTTTTTAGTAGCAAAAAAAAAAAATTATAAAAAAATCGTCTTAAATAAAGCGCTTTTTTATGTTATGCTATCATATGAAAAGGATAAAACTAAATATTCCAAAAAAATAAGTCGTCTTTGAAATGTTGAAATTTTCATTTTGAAAATCAGATTACAAATTATTTGAATCATTTTTTAGGTCCATATCTAACAAAAGGGGAAAAAACAGACACGATTAAAAAACCACTGCCTGAAAAAGGCCTGACTTTATCGAATTAAAATAGTTTAAGTTTACGGGTTTTTGTATTGACATTGTGAAAAATCATTTTGAAATAGTAATGAAACAATCAAATAAATAAAAGTTTCTCTTTCCAAGTTGATTAAGTTCCTCGAGCGCTCTCCGTGTTATTAGCGCTCGAGGAAATAAATCAACTCGTGAATAAATCCTTTGTTTATTTTTACATTATTAATTTCAAATAGTTTTTAAATATAATTCCAAAAAAATTAAAATAAAATTCAAATAGGTCAAGAAGTTATACATATCTTGTCCTAACCTAAAAGTCAAAGGTGACTCAAGTATGAATAAGTCGTTACAACACACGTGTTATTTATTCAAATTATTAATTAATTTTATACACAACAGTTTCAACCTTGGTAAGTTTTTTTATGGTATTTTAAAGCTTGAGAATTAGACCACCTTGTATGGAAATACTCATGTGTTCACATCTATGTCACTCAAATTTAAAGCCTATTATGAAATAAATAAAACCGTAAAAAATCTTTAAAATACGTCTCGAACAAATCCTGTTATTTAAATTTGCCGGAGGGATTATTCTATTGAAACAAAATATTATTTCATTAAACTTTTTTTTTACATTTTTTTATTATAAGATACTGAGACAGAACTATACCTGATACTGTATTTTATCTGTACTCCGAGTATATAACATAACGTAAATCTCACCTCTAATCTAATCTAATCTAAGTTGCAAAGATATGTTACATTGGAGATTCACATTACATGTATTTTCACAACCAGACATGTACAAGCTCGCGCTTGCCCATGCCGCATGTGAACCTACAACATAAAAACCAAATCTCGAATGGACATGCACCCTGCAACTCTTGCCGTCCTTCCCTGAGACAGGGGTGACATTGGCAAAGTGAACCATTTTTACAGCATGGGTGGTCAGCCGCATACCAATCTATAAGTCAAGGAACAACTTCGATTGCGTAAATTAAAAATGTATGGAATACGCGATGGCACTTCTAGAGAGTGATTTAGTTCTCATACTTTTTTCGATTGACTTAATTGAGATAATCGGGAGCTGCGTTTGGATGGCTTTACTCTGGCCAACATGTGTACACGCCGTATTCTTCAGTTCTTCGGACACGTTGTCCGTGGCAATGAGGATAGCCTGGAACGACTGGTTGTGATCGGTAACTTGGAGGGGAAGAGAGGAAGAGGTAGATCCCCCACACGATGGACCGATCAAGTGAAGACAGCAGCAGGCACCTCGGTAGTTGGAGCGTTGCGGGCAGCGCAGTCGAGGGAGAGCTGGAGAAGATTGGTTGCTTCCACAAGGGTCACAACCCTCAGTAATGAGGAACAGGATTAAGAAGAAGAAGAATTGAGATTATCTTACGCAATGCTTTACAGTAGAGGCCATGTAAACGTAAATAAGCTGCATACAGAGTGACACTTTTAGCCGCGTTGTCCCTGAAGTGATTTAATCGATTTATTTTATGCAATATATTTTTCACAAAATTCTTTCTGACAACATGTTGTACTGGACCTTATTGCCTTAAATAAAATAATATTTTTTTTTGTTGTAAGAGTTTGCAATCATATCTTTATGGAAGTATGAAAAATTCTCTGCCTACCTTCAAATATTTTTGTTGTAGCGTAACAATGTGACGAAATTTCGCTCGTATCAGGGATTATTAGATACCAAATATCAGGTAAATAGAAAAATACTTGTACTAATTCTTGTTTAAATTTATTCAGCATTTAGTACGTTTCTCTGACGTCACGATTTACGCAGCATTTTTTATGATAGTAAATTGAGAGTTTTGTTATAATCATTAGTGCCAACATACATTGTATGCTATTACTATAATCTAAGTTGCAATTACACATCACATTTATGATTCATATACATGCATTCCCATAAGCAGACAGACCATCGGTCCCGCAATTCGGCAATCACGATCCCCAAAATAAGTGCGTATTTGTCGGCGAGGCTGCGTCAACCTCACAACACCACTCGCCGCTGACCTAAGTGTCCGCCCCCTCACACTCACCTCAACGGGAGAAAAGATATCTGCCCGATATGACGGATCCATACCATTTAGGGCTTTAAATGCCATCAAACCACCCTCTCAGGAAAACGAAGCCAATGTAGTTCTTTCAACAGCGGAGTGATGTGAGAGAATTTGGACGTCCCGAAGATCAGTCTAGCGGCCGCATTCAGAACAGACTGAAAACTGTGTAGAACGTGATTCTTAAGACAATTTCATTGAAAGGTCATCTTTGAATCAATAATAGTAAATAATAATATTAGGCTGATTTATTTGGTGAGCGCTGTTTTTGTGTGAATCACACTTCAAGAGGCCTCTGCGAGCTTGGTCGTCGCTGTGGAAAGCACCAATTCTCAAGCTAAGCCCAGTCGGCGTAAGACTGGATGGACCTATGTTGACCGGTCTTTGGTAAAGGCAGATTAATTTCTCAACCCAGCAAAGAGCAAATTTGAAAAAATAAATATTTTTTTATCCTGCACCGCGATTCGAACCCACCACCTTCCAATTACAAGTCTGAAGTGTACCTAAACCTACGGACCGGTCAAAAAAAAACAATGGATAGATAAGCCAAACCAGCACTGGGGGTACGATCTGATTACGAGTCTGTGGCGTTAACCACTAGACTACGAACAGACTAATGATGATGATGATGATGATGGCATGTGAATAAATTCACTGAATACGAATAAAACGCATTGTCAGATGTGTATCGCGTCACTCCATTGCAATTTGTGCACCACAATGTATGGGCTCCATACAAAGACGGCCAACAGATTGATTGCCCAGATAAAGCCCTGAGGACAAGCAATCATCCCGATGCGCAAAACACACAAAGCACACTCGTGTTTGTGTTAGATATTAGAGTGCGTACAATGCTTTTCATTTGAGCCCGGCAATGCCCAAAGCAGACAATCATGCTTGCGTTATTTGTATGGGATTGATTGAATACACGGATCAAAATATTATTAAAAATTACATTGACGAATAAAGAATCATGAAAAAAATAGTAGGTACATTTTTACTGCAAATGTATGGCAGTTCGCGGTACCGTTTACGCTCACTGGAAGTTGCAAGATGCTGATGAAACTTTTTAAGAAAAATGACATTCAGCATTTGTTAGCGCGAACTACACTTGTTGGTTTGTGGGCTTACATTTGAGAGCTTTAAATGAATATATCCTTGCAACTTAGATTATATTATATTATATTATACATGGATGTATAAAAAATATGCTAGGTACCCCAAGTAAAAAAAAATAGTACATTCACATTCCGTGGGGAGTAAAAAGTGTCACTGTTGTCTGTAATAAAAATCTATAATCTATAATAAAAAACATTTTTGAATCATTTATTTTGTGAGCGGTGTTTTGTATGGATCACACCTCGAGAGCCCTCTGCGACCTTGGACGTCGCCGAGAAAGCGACAATTCTCAAGCAAGCCCCAGTTGCTGTAAGGCTGGATGTAAATTTGGTGACCCGTCTATGGTACAGATATATTATTTTTTCAACCCAGCGAAGAGCATAACTAAAAATGTAAATATTTATTTACATTTTTGAATCTTAAAATTTTTGTCTATGAATTTTGCTTTTGTTTTGAAAAAAAGTTGTTTTGAAAATTGTTTTGAAAATTATTTTATAAAAATATATTTGTAACCATTCTGCTCTTGAAGATGCCTCATTAGGCGAAAATATTCGAGCATAAACAAATAAAATAAAGTGAATTAAAACAATGTTTAACCATTTATATTTTTAAATATTTATAAAAATGTAAATGGTTTATTTCTATACTCCACCGGAATTCGAACTCACAACCTTCCATTTACGATTTTGAATCACTAACCACCAGACTACGGACCGATCTAAGCCCGGTATTTTCAACGTTAGCTTATGTGATCTTAAACTGTTTTATTTGTATACTCCGCCGGGGCTCGAGTCCATGCCCTTCCATTTGCGAGTCCGAAGCGTTACCACTAGACTACCGACCTATTATGATCATCACCTCGATGTATGTATATACAAAAAAATATAATAACTGAAATACTATTTAGTCTACGAACGACTCTAATGAATAGTGAATTTTGAATAGAATATTTCAATACAATTTTTTCTTCTTACAGCCATACAGTTAGACGCTCATTCTTCTCGAGATAGAGATCGATTAGTTTTTTAAACCGAGCACCGCTTAGTGATCGATTTTAATCGATTTTTATTCAATCTCTCGACTGCCTATTCACAATTGCCAACCGTAAATCGATCATAGTGCCCGCAAATACTCGACCAACTCGTAACTCTACAAAAAAATGTTCAAAAACTCAAACAATCACTAGAAGTGCTGTTATACCCTCTGTACATTTTTGTAATTAGGTAGGTACGCGATTGTAGAGTATTTACGTCATGTTTTATACTAGGCGTAGAGGCTTTTTTTGTTGCTTAGCATTGTTCGCTTAATGGTATGCAGTGAAAAAGTGTGCCGTTTCGATCACTGAGCCTTTTGAACTCGGAAAAAATCGGTCACATAGATAACATGGTTCTAGTGTTACAAATTGTTTAAAACTCAACACTTTAGTTTACTAAAATTTATATATAAACTAAAGAAGAGCCTCTTGTGAGCGTTGTAGTTTCAAGACATTTTTGAATAAAACGCTGAGGGTAAGTTTATACTTAGGTTAAAGAATGATAATACATTACAAAAGTAGAGCATGTTTTTAAAATCTGACACATGATCCATCACAGCAAATTACATTATAGAATTTAGAACTATTTATGTATATACCTCTGCAAATTTCTAGTTTTTTTTTACTCTTTAAAAAGCTTGACAACCTTTTAAAATATATTTGTTAGGGTTTGGATTGTAATTATTTAAAAAAAAAAAAAAAAACAATATTATTAATTATAAAATATACGTAACAAATTACAAATAGTGCAACACCCGTTCTCAGCCTGTTTAGTGCCCTCCATACAGACCTCTCAAGATCCTGTCCAGGTAGGAGGCTCTCGCTTGGCTGCAGAAAGTTTTCAGGTCGCTCCCAATTCCACAGGCGTAGTCTTTCCCCTGGAGGCTCCGTAGTCAAAGGGTGCACAGAGCTCAAGAAACTGTGACGCGACTTCAAGAGCTGTGATGATGAGCCACTATATCCGAAAAGGCAGTGCTGTGGATTAATCAGGGTTTTTTTCGTTCAACCCATGAGGCCACTTCGCGTCTAACATTGGAGGAGGCTATACCTGCTTGGATTCTCTGTAAATAACACCGTAAACATAATATAAGTCTTAAAAACGTTGCCTGAGTCTAGCAATATAATTAATGTCGACTCAAAAGCAGAAAATAAGTAAGTACCCAATGTATTAGACTCAACGTCAAGCAATTTAAAAGCTGACAAGTATTAAAGAGAAAAGAAATGTTTAAATTGCAGGTCATGATCTCGAAGCTTTTTGTCTGTGAGGCTTACTTATGTGCCTTGTTACAAGTAGGCGTACGAAATCTTACTCAGTGAGTGCCGTTATTGAGCGAATCACACCTCAAGACCTCGTGAGCTCAATGAAGGCGAAAGAAAGAACCCTAAGCTGTAAATTTGAGACCAAAGACATATTAAGTAAAAGTTTAAGGGTTTGTGCAATGTGCATTGACATTGTGAAGATTCATTTTAAATTGATAATGTTCGAGTTGATTTATTTCCTCGAGAGCTCTCGCTGTTATCACATCATTATCAAAAGAACTAACTCGAGAAAAAAAAAGTTCTTTTATTTTTACATTATTAATCAAAGAAATAAGTTGAAAATCAACGTGGTTATTTTTTATTTTTTTTCATTACATAAAAGCAACAGGTTGACCAGCCGTCGGTTAACGCTTCAGGATTGTTATAAAAAGGTAGTGGTTTTGATCCTTGGCGTAGCACAGATAAACGAACACTTTTTTTTTAATTCTCTTCGGAACCAGTCTGACATCAACTGGGTCTTGCTTGAATTTGATTATATTGTGTGCTAGGAGTTGCTCTCACGGCCTTCCATTTACGTTGTGTTATGTTGTGTTAATCACTAGACTACGGACCAGTCAATGTTCGGAATCATTGTCAATCCATCCACAGTACTCGAGCCGACGATGCTTAGTGAAACACACGGTATCCCATTGCCTTAAACCACTCAACTATAACACACATAAAGCAAAGCCGTATCAGAGTGTTTTCCACATATCGTCCCCTTAGTGCTTGTTTGTCTTATCTACATCAGAGGTAATATCACATGAGCAATATTTGCATGTGTACTGGACCAATGTGTCTTATGAAAACAGATGCCGTTGCATGCACACAAGCTTCTGCTTTCGCATGAAGACAACTGGCCAGGCAAAATAGGTTAGTGGATTACATTCCTTTTCACAAATCTATCTTTTATAAAAAAAAACACTGGAAATTGATTGTAAAATATTTAAAACAACTCTCACATTATCGCGTTATGCGTTTTTTTCTTAGCTCATGTTGTGTATAATGTGATTCTCAAGACAATCTCATTGAAAGATCATCTTTCAATCACTGTAACTGTGACTCTGTCGCCATTTCGTTAAGTGTGGCCAGAAACTCTGCAGATCTGCCTCCATTTTTTTCTATCCTTACATACCGCTTTGAATTCATTCATATCAATCACCTTTTTCATACATTTCCCTCATTTACATTTGATTTGTAAGATATTTCTGATCTCTTTTCACCAAACTGATCCAAATATACATTTCTCTTCCACACTTCCTCTGAATGAACACTGAGTAATTCTTTCATCATCCATTCTTTCTACAAGTCCAAACCTTATCACATGCTTTTCAAATGGTAGATAAGCCAAACAAGCACTGGGGGGGCGATATATTTCAGAAAATGACAGTGGATAGGCTAGCTTAGGTTTCAGTATATTAATCCTATCAAGGCTCCACACCCCAAGTAGGAAACATTAAGTTAAAACTCAAACTGAATAGAAACAAAAGAAGCACCTCTAGTGAGCGTTTTGTTTCCATATATTTTTGGTAAAACTTTAAAGTAACGTTCTTTACTTGAATTAGTACTGATAACGTTGACAGTCGATGTTTATTAGACCACCGGTCCAGCTCTGACAAAACAATAAAGTTTTCACTATAATTTATTACAATCAGTTGCTATATTGTCATACTCAAACACATAAACCTCGTATGGAGGTACTCCGTAAGACGCGCATGCAAAGCTAAGTATTGTTATGATTAAATATTAGTTTATATGTATGTAGAAATAATAACGCGGGTTTAATTTCCTTAAAACTGCGGTAATTTATTTTACACAATTTATTTCAGATACAGAGTCACTTATACTTGCGCAATACAAAAGTCGGTTGACTTCTCTACCTACAAAAAGCTTTGGTCCTTATTTTATAGTAAGAATAAAAATCATTCTCGAAACATTGAGAATCGTTACATGAGAGACTTTACTAGAACATCCGATCTAGCACTCAAGCAATCTCTGAAAGACTAACAAGACAGAAAAGCAGAAAAGCGTACGTGGCATGAATGGATGGATGTCGTAGTAGTGGAAGACCGAGAATATTATGGCTGGACAGAACTCATGAAATAGCGAATGAATGGGATTTTAATAAAAGGAACAGATTAAGAACAGACATGAATCTTATTATGACTCTGGGTGAAATGAAAGACTTACGCAAGGGCCAAAAAAATAATGTTTGATCTGTAATGTTGACGGCTAAGGCTTTTTAATAATGTAATTTCATGAAAAAAATCTGCTGTTTACAAATATTCAATATATTTTATAACAAAAACTGATTTGATGCGGAAGATGTCGAATTTATTAATATTTCGTTGGAGTCGTATCCAAGATTTGTGTTTCTTCAATACCAACGAGCCGATAAGACAAAACACTATATTCAAATCATGTGATTGGTGCTTGCATTTTAAACCATTTGCATAGCATTCTCATACGACTGACTCGCCATTTCAAAGTTTGCACTCTGCATTAGCAGAGCACACTGAAACTATATACTTTAATGCAGTGGCGTGCCTACAGTTTCTGCCATACGCATGCTGGATAATCAAGGTTGCACTAAATTACAAATAATAAATCTTACCCCGATGTTTCTTTTCCCCAGTGCTTCTTAATTCTTCAGACTTAGATTTTGGATTGAAACAATAAAACCTTCACACACTTAAGATCCTCACAAGGCACAACAATATTTTCACCGGAATTAATTTTATATACTATCAAAAAAGGTGGATTCGATCGCAAACAAGGAATAAGTCAATTATTCTGATATTCGAATAAACCGCACCTGACGCGACAGTTTATTCAAAATACAATCGCTCATTCATACATAAACTGTAAATGGCTCCAGTCTGGAATCGTAAAATTGAATGGACGAAAAGCTAAGCATATGGTGATATTATTATCATGTGTACTCCAACCACAATCTGTAATAATATTGTGTTCATTTATAATGACAAAAGAGCTTAACCGACTATGTTCATACAAGCTTACAGAGATCAAGCTTTTTTCATACGTTTAACAAAGACAGGGAAACATTTCTCGATAACAGTGCTGCGTAACAGAGTTAACTTCATCAATGCCTAATAATAATAACCTACTGCCACACACAGATGGCAGCAGCACGACTTTTGATGGGGGGAAATTTAAAAAGACGAATGACTTTAAATGTCTGTAGTCTACTCAAAAATATTCATTATTTTCATTTCTGAGGGTACGCATGCTTAGCTTTTTAGCTTGTATGATAGTCACGCCACTGCTTTAATGGTTGCCTTCAGGCCCGGATTAACCTCTCTGGGCGACCTGGTGCGAGAAAAACTTTGGGGCCATCTATATGCCCCCCAGTCTCCCAGAAAATTAACCCCTCCCCCTTATTTTTGTTCACAACGCCAAAAATGCTTAGGTAACATTTCCGAAAAATATATATTATGTTGAAATGTTTTATATACAATAGTTTTAGTCTTTGAGGGGCCTTAAATCACGTATGCTATGTAAAACTTCCAGCTCCAAAGATATTTTTGTTGTAATGCATTTTAATTATTTTCTATTAAGTATGTAATCGGGGGCAAATTGGTCACAAATGTCTGTAAAGACCAAGTTCTTTGGCACTTTTGGGGTGCCCTGGGCGTAGGGGCCCAGGGCTGCAAGTGTCATCCCCACGGTAATTCTTACGTACCGAATATCGGAAATATTTGTGTGAAGACTAATCAGCCGTTCACTTGAGGCCATCTTGGATTGCAGGTTTTCATAAAAATATTACCAATATTCGGTAGGTAAGAATTACCGTGATGATGATTAATTGCTTGTATTCCTTGACTTATAGGTTGGTATGAGGCTGACAACCCATACTGTAAAAAATGGTTCACTTTGCCAATGTCACCCCTGTGTCAGGGAAGGTCGGCAGAAGTTGTAGGGCTTATGTTCATTTGAGGTTTGGATTTTATTTGTAAGTACACATTCAGCACTTGTAAGCGCGAACTACACGTGTTTGTTTGTGGGCATGCATTTGAGAACTTTAAATGAATATATCCTTGCAACTTAGATTATAGATTATTATAGATTATGTGACTTCCAGACCTGGTTCGGTCGCACCGCTCGAACCGCCCTTAGTCCGGGCTTGGTTGCCATGACAACATGGCGTACACAAACAGAGATGATTTGGCGTAAGTGCCGGAAACAAAACGTTTTAACAGAAAGCTCGCGTAATGGTATACTCAGCATCCTGCTGTTACCCAACTCATCAGCGCTAATTAATTATGACTCTGTACAATGTTAACTAGCTAAGTAATTATTCACAATTAATAAAAGTCCGGACGATAGCTCAGTTGGTAGAGTGCTCGATTTGAATCCCACCGAGGGTGTCAGAAATAATTCCCCGTTTCGGTGTTTATTTCAAAATTCAAAATAAAGTCCCTACCTACAGACTGAGCTATTGAATCTCGAAAAAGAAGAATTAATGGCGAGCTTATAATTTAGGTAAATATTTTGTTACCACAATCCCATAATGCATTCTCGATACTGGCGTTGACTGGCAAATTACAATTTACTAGGAAAAATAAACGATTGTGATAATTTATTGGCCACGATTCGTTTGACCTCTACGTCGGTAAAATACCGAGAGAATCAACAACTATTCCTCATACATATTTTCGGATAGTCAAATCACGTTAACTAATCAAAGATTGGAGTTTTTTTTCTTTAGTCCAGTCGATAGTTCAGTAGATAGAGTGCCCGCATTCCATTCCGAGAGTCCAGGCTCGAATCCCTCTGAGGGTGTCAGAAATAATTTTCCTTTTCGGTGTTAATTTCAAACTCGTAATAAAATACCGGCAAGGCTTACTCAGGCATCACAAGAAGTGAATACTAACCCTTTAAAGAGCTAGGAAACCTCCACTTCAAGTGAAGTGGTTTGTGTAACGCCGGCCCCCTATCTTAGTCTAAGTTGCAAAGGTATATTACATTTCAGATTCATATTAAATGCATTCCCGTAAGCAGACAAGTATAAGTTCACGCTTACACATGCCACATGTGGACCTACAATATAAAAACCCAAATCTCAAATGAACATAAGCACTGCAACTTTTGCCAACCTCCTCTGAAACAGGGGGGGGGGGGGGTATTGGCAAAGTGAACCATTTTTTTACAGTATGGGTGGTCAGCTTCATACCAATCTATCAGTCAAAGAACCCCTTTCCTCTAAAAAGATTTCACTAGACAACGGACCGGTCGATGATTTTTTTGCAAGAAAAAACTGCAATTTATAATAATTAGACATGAATTTCAATCCACACATTATGTGCATTTTTTTGTATCTAATACTCATCTATAGAATTGGTTACAACTGTTACAAGTAATGGCTAAAACATTCTCTCACAACTCTACTTAAAGCATCGTGATGCTATAAAAACATGAATGCCAGTATGCCTTTAGAAATCAAATGAAATTGCAGGCAATTATAATCAAAATACCAGCAACTATGCATGCAAAAAACCTGTGAGTGCTTGAAATGCAGAAACGGTTAGGTATTAAAAAATTGCTTAAAAATATTTTTAATGTTGAATATCGATTTAAAGTTAAAACTGAAAGACGGGTTCACAGATATATGCATATTTTTCCGATATTCTACGAAAGGAAAAAAAACAAATGACAATCCTGTAATTTAGAAGTTTGTCATGAGCACTGTCTTATAATTACTTCACTTACCCACTATGAGAAGTTTCTCTCAAAAAAAGGTTTTATCCACGATTTCTCAAATCAGTGAATCAGCACTTATTCAGTTTTACCTTAAAAGTACATTTTCAAGAGGACACTCATAATGTTACCAAGTCGACAATGCTTGAGGTGAAATAAATGCTTAATTTGCGAAATTATGCTTTCTCATAAAAAATAATTTACACTGTGTAAATACACAAATTTAAAAAGTTATATTGCATATCTTTTTTTAATATTTTTTAATCGTGTTCTTTTCCTTCTTTTCCTCTTCCTCAACCTCTCTGAGTCCATTTCTGGACTTGGGCTCCCTCCGATCTTCTCCATACTTTTCTATTTATATCGTAAAATGTAATTTATTATTTGCGTTCCTTAACTTAGAGGTTGGTATGTGGCTGACCACTCAAACTATAAGCACTGGTTCACTTTGACAATGTTCATTTGAGATCTGGTTTATTGCGTTCAGTTCCCTTAGTACGAGTTGCAAAACTTGAGAAAAGTAAAATTTACGGATAATATTAAAGCGTGATTTCTCCCAAAATCTGCCGTTTTTGTTTCTTACACTTTGTGGTCTTAGCAAAAGAGTTACAGTGATGAAGAAAATCAAGTTCAAACAAACAAAAAACGACAGATTTTGGGGGAAATCACTCGTTATTAGTTTACCGTAAATTTTACATTACTCAAGTTTTGCAACTCGTACTAAGGGTACAGTTCCATAATCAGCAAAAAACTAATAACTTCACAAAATAAGCTTAAGTTCATTCTTAGCAAAATACTCATACCTCTTTCTTAATTCATAGCTTACCCATGGATTATCGTTTTTCTTAGTACGGAAAATTGGGTTGAAGTAGAGGATGAGCCTTTGATTTGTTGTGTGTGAGTAGCACCGTAGGTAAAAAAGAGTAAAACCAATGTTATAATTGAATTTCAAAGAATTTTTAGTTTTTTAAATTTATTTCTTTATATGAATTCTAAACAAACAAAGAAAAATAATTTGAATGCATAACCTTGAATCACAGTCGGTTGAAAAGATGATCAGAAAACAAAGCTAGAAGATGTGCATGGAAAGAAGAAAAAGAACCATGATTCCATGGAAGTATGTCAGATTTTTGCCAACGGTTGGATGACCTCATGATTAGGGTCTGTATTCTAAGTGTAAATCTTAATCTAAAACTCAACATTAACGTTTACTAAAAAAAGTAAACAAACTAGAGCACTGCCTCTAGAGAGAGTTTTAGTTTTCTTTGAACTTAAGGTTACAATAAATACTTGAGTTCTGTATCTCTATTGTCAGATGGATCATTTAAGATCCTGGTTATCGCATAAATGCAAAGTCAAGTTTAAATAGAGGTCGAAGTGGGATTATGTTTAAAATGTATTTTTATGAGTCTTATCTTTGATTTTGTAGACCCTTGAAATGCCTCATTTACTGAACCTCAAAAAAGGTAAGAACACTTTTTTTTATTTAGTTTAGAGTTTTTTTTTAACTTTTAGGTACCTAGGTACAAACAATTGAATGGTTGTTTTGACTTTAAGCGCCCTTTGATGTGGTGTTTTCTATTAAGAGACTATTTGTTCTTTTGATAATGGTGTGATGAAAGCGCTCGAGGAAATAAATCAACTCTCGAAGAATAACTTTGTGTTTTTTTATTTATTTTGACATTTTTAATTTAAAATGGATCTTCACAATGTCACACAAAAACCCTTAAACTTCTATCATACTGTTTTATACTAATTGAATTTTCAGCCAGCTTTTTTATTTATTCAACGTATAATATATCTTTAATCTAAGCTGCAAAGACACATTAACATTTAAAATTCCAACAAACAGACGCGTGTAAGTTTTCACTTACAAATTCTGCTTGCGTACCTACTTACAATTCCAAAACAAAACCTCAAACGAACGTAATGCCCTGCAACTTTTGCCGACCTTCCCTGAAACAGAGGTGACATTAGCAAAGTGAACCATTTTATACAGCATAGGTGGTCAGCCTCATACCAACCTATAATTCAAAGGATTTTTTGCGTCAATTTCATATTCAATATTGATCCAGCAATTCCTTTCTACTCTTTCAATGCACTTGGCATGAAGCTTGTTGGTATTTTATTGTTTGGTATGGCATGGGTATTTCGTTATTGCCTCAGATGGGGATAAAGACCCTGGAGTCACGACTTGTCAATGGTCAAATGGTCCCAGGGTGGACAAAACATGTGCGGCGTCGTGCAGAGGTCTGGGATTTTTGGAATCGCCCAAGAAACGTCACGTTTTTATAAATCGCCTCCTACATGAATTTCAAACCTGAAAGAATCCGGTGGATTTGCATTTGAGTGGCTTTGCAATAATGATTATATTATATAATAATATTATCACTTTATTCCAGCCTAGTTACGCGGAGGGTACAATACGTGATGTGCAAACGTAACGCAAACGAAAAATTTGGCTAAGTATATGGTGTAACTTTTTGCCTCGTTCTCCCCGAAGGAGTTACATATCAAACTGAATAAGAAACATATTATGAAGCTAACATGGGTTTCTCAGATAAATGCACATTTGTTCCTGTTTTCTACGAGAAGTGTGAAAATCCAATAGTTTCAAAGTTTTTCATGAGCACTTCCTTATATTTAGATCACTTCCTATGAGAAGTTTTATCCATCTGAATCGAATTCTAAGTTGCAAAGATATGTATCATTTGAGATTCATATAAAATGCATTCCCACAAGCAGACACGCATAATTTCGCGCTCACACATGCCGCATGTGAACCTAGAATATAAAAACCCTATCTCAAATGAACATAAGCCCTGCAACTCTTGCCGACCTTCCCTGAAACAGGGGTGACTTCCAAGATTTCTAAAATCAGCGAATCTCTTTTCAGTTGAATGGAACCTATTAATTTGTATAGAAAAAGGAAATACCAGCCGCTTTAGTTGAAGTGGTTGACATCAGCTTTCAAAGAGATTGATACTCATTTCTTGTGAAGGCGGAGTAAACCGTGCTGGTATTCTTATTTTGAGTTTGAAATACACACCGATACGGAAAATCATTTCTGACACCCGCACTCGAATCCTTGACATGGAATGCAAGCACTTTACCAACTGAGCTACACTTTAGATACACACTAATTACAAAAAAAAGAAAATAAGTATAAAATATGAATGAACAAAAATATGTACTTATTTTTAGAAATTTATGTTTTTGTAAATTAATCTAAAATCTAAGTTGCAAAGCAATAGATGATGATGGTTATTATTCGGTTGTATTTTAAATTTTGCTGACAAAAACAGCTGCTTAAAATTTCCTGTTATTTCATCATAGTTTTTGTGTTACTTTTTTAGTCTACTGATTATCGAAGACCGAGGTGCAGCAATCCATAAAAATGCAATTTAAAATCGGTAGGTAAAAAAAAACGTTTAAATAAAGAACGTTCAGCTTTAAAAATTAAAACGTTGCCTGCCTGCTTCTTTATTTCGGCGTGACTCTCGCTTGGTCAGTTCAAATAAAGAACGCCAAATTGAAATTTAAATATAATTCGGTTTAGTCATTCGTAACGGCGCGGCAAACGGTGACTTTGCCGATTCTAAAATATATAATTATCATTATGTTCCAAACTTAGCGTGCCATTCTGCGATTCGAATTGTTTGAATTTCGAATGCGATGCGATTTGTTTTTTTTCTCGTTGTGGCGGCACGTTTAAATTTGGAAGTGTTTTTGACAGTTCAAAAGGCGGCAAAACACGAAGTTTAAAATGGCGTCCAGTATAATAACATTGTTGGCACGTTAAGTTCAAAATATTTAAACCTCCATCATCTGATTACAAATCAAAACACAACAAAAACACCATCTCAGTTGTATAACCACAAAACAAAGTAAGTACATGATGTATATGAAAACATAAAATGCCTTCTGCTTCTTCTTCGTTTTTTTCTTCATTACTGGGATGGTGGAAGCAATAGTTCCTCTCCAGTTTTCTCTTGACTGATCTCAAACCCCAAATATACCGGCTGATATCTTCACTTGATCGGTCCACCGTATGACAGATTTTCAATCCCTTACTTTCCTTTTAGACTACCGATTATAGCGAGTCGTTTTGAGTTTATTTAACTCCAAATTGTATGCGTTTTACCAAGATGTATACTCCGCAGATGCGTCTCCACTTTTTTCTGTATTTGCACATCTTTTTCATGCTTCAACATTCATCACTTTCCTCATAAATAATATTTAGTTATTCTCACTCTGCAGGTTCCATTCTTTCGCAATCTCGCATATTTGGTCTATACATTCCTTCCTCGTTTTCCTCTATAAAAAAACCAAGATGGGAAGACTCAGAGCAATGTGACTGGACAGATTAACGCACAGTAAGAGTATGGGACCGAAGAAAAAGACGTTGGATGGATGAAGTAGGCCAAAAGAAGCCTTAAACTGTGATCTGTAGAAACTAGAGCCAAAACGGATAAAATAACCGGTAAGAAGAGTTAAAACATTGTTAGGAGAGCGTGCATTTGCAGTTGCTGTTCCTCTGGCCTGGAATCACCTACCTCAGCATGTAAGTAAAAGAGGATCATGGGAAGTTCCGAAATGCACTAAAGACAAGCAAATTTCTGGCATCATTTGCACGAGCGCCCTTGGAGTGACTACATCACGAAACGGCGCTATAAATAAATCATTAACTAATCATCAAGACTCACTTCATGTTTTTATACAAACAAATAATATGATTATTTTACTTGTAAATTACAACTACGCAAAATGGTGAATTCCTTCGGTCGTTTTGTGGTTTTACCGATACGCATTTTTACTTTGAGCTAGTCCCTGTTTATTTTTTGTTAGCAAATATTGTTACTGATAACGCCTACTGATTAAAAACCGCGATAACAGCGGTTGCGTATGAGTATTTATTTAAAAAAAAAATACCAAAGTTGTTTGACAAAAATGATTAAAAATTTTGTACAATATTCTTAAAGTTGAGAAATTACAATGATCTGTTATTGCGAAAAAAATATTGTGTTAGAAAAATATATAAAACTTTTTATTTCATAAACGAAAAGTAGATTAACAAATTGCTCTTTTTGCCAATGTCACCTCTGTTTCAAGGAAGGTCGACAAGAGTTGCAGGGTGTAAGTTCATTTTAGGTTTGGATTTTAATTTGTAAGTACATTACTCAGCATTTGTAAACCCGAACTTACACGTGTCTGTTTGTGGGCAAGCATTTGATATGAGCTTTGAATGTTAATATTTCTTTGCAACTTAGATTATAGATGGTCTGACAAAACCTTTGGATGTTGTATTGTTGCGAATAAGCAGGATGTTGTGTGGTTGTGTAAGTGTAATAGTCTAGAAGTGAGTAGACGCCTAGGTATGTAATTTGTGTTGTTTTGGATTGTGATTTGAATTTAAAATTGGTTGATTGTTTAATCGAATGTTCTGGTAAAGTCTAGCAGGGTGATAGGTAGCGATTCTCCATGTTTCGAGAATGATCTTTATTTTTCGTATAAATTAAGGACTGAAATTCCATGCAGCCTGCAAACCAACCGTCATACTATATATAGACTATGCAAATGTAACTCTGAACCGAAAGTGATAAAATCAATTGTGTGAGTATAATTATTTTATTAATATATAATATAATAAATAAAATAAATATAATAGCTTATTCTTATTTTTATATAGTTTTTGTTATTGTGTTTATTTGTTTCATTTTACTTTCATATATAGGTATTTATAATTTTTTTCAATCTATTTTTAATTGTGGTTTTATATTCAGCTACTTACTTCTAATTTCTGCTTACTATTTATACATTCATAAACTGTCTTTTCTCTTGTTTTTTTATCTCATCTCTCTATTTTTTTTTAAAGTATTAATACCTACTTATGTAATCATTATTTTGTTTTATGTTACTTTTTATCCCGGATAGTTTTCAATTGTAGTTCTGATATATTTGTTGTTTCATTTTATACTTTTTACTTACTCTTGTATTTATAACACTATTTTTAGTATGGTTTGTAAAAGGCACTAAGTGTCGTGAATTTATAAATAAATAAATAAATAAATAACTTTTATAATAAACCGCACTTTTCATTAAATAGAACCCGCTTTACAAAATAGCAGTATTTTTTTCTATTCAGTTGGTTTCATTGACATCCATTTTTAAATTTATATTGAAAGATAATAAAAATAAATATATACTCCATTTGAGTAAACATGTCAAGAATGAGATAAGACATTTCATTCATAAAAAAATATTGGAATGAATCGTCAATGTTTAATCAATTGGACTCAACTTGGTAGCCACACTTATGTTAAAAACATTTGAGAAAAATAAGCGTTTTTTTATAGATAAGAGTTTTTATCAAATTCATTTTCTAAAGAAATATTTACCTCAACACATAAGGAGTCATATTATTATTTTATTAAATAGATTTGAGAAGAGGAATGCAATTCACCATTCACCAATCTATTTGTCTGGCCAGAAACAGGTACAAACATCATAAATTTATAATTAATTGTTTTATAAAGTAATAAATAATAATCTACAATCTAAGTTGCAAGGAAATGTTAACATTTAAGATTCATATTAAGTGCATTCCCACAGACACGTGTAAGTTCGCGCTTACGAATACTTACTTACACGTGTACTTACAAATAAAAATCCCAACCTCAAATGAACATAAGCCATGCAACTTTTGCCGAACACACCTGAAACAGGGGTGACATTGGCAAAGTGAATCATTTTTTACAGAATGAATGGTCAACTTTATACCAACCTATGCTTGCTTAAGTATTTACGCAATCTAAATGCTTGCGGTTCTGTAAAGGAAGATAAACAGCTGTAATAATACGATTTGGCCTTGATTTTGAATTCCAAGAAATGCAAGATGGCCGTTTTGCAAATTAGCTGAACATTCATACGAGCTCACAATGGACGCACATTGTTTTCTGTGCAAATCTGTGCAAGAAATGTCGGTCATACATTCAATATCCCTAGCCAGAACTTCCAAACCTTTTTTTCCCGTTTGCAGCTCCCTAAATTAAAAATTACCTTTTCTGCGGCGCCCTAAATACACCAGATTTAATTATTTTAATTAATTAATTATCAAAAATAATAGATTTCTGAAGACAAATGCTATTCACCAACCTATTCTGCCTGGCCAGAAGTGTAATTTCTTCTCACGTTGTCCCCGAAGGATTTTGCATGTGGTGATTTGGAACCTATTTATTTTTACGGGTAAGTGGGCCGGCCTCACACCAAAAACTTCAGATCAAAAAATCGAGAATTGGAAATATTTCGCGGCGCACAATTTGAGAATCACAGCCCCCAAGCAATAGCGTTTCAACAAAAATGTATTAAAACCAAAACGCCTCTTCCACACATTTTTTGTTAAACGCAACGGTTGAGTTTAAGGGTGATTGAGAGGTCAGCGCGCCCAACTTTGATGACCGAAATAACCCATATTTTGAATGGTAAGGCAGTATTTTTTCTCCAGTTTAAATTAACACATAAAATAAGGTATTTTTTTCCATAAAATACCAATTCAAAATAATTTTATTTACGGAGATACCTTAAATGGAGATTTCCACTGTTCTTATGAATAAATCCTAACTTTTTTTTATTTCAAAACATTCATTTTGATTAGTTTTATTTTTTCTACTTGTTAGTTGTTTTTTTTTACTTTTCGTTGATTTTTTATGATTATTTAAAAAGTACCCAAATTTTGCATACGATATTGTAGCTAAATTCGTCTTTTAATGGTTTATTTTCCTTTTAGGATTTGAAGTGATATTTTTTATGTTTTCAATGCATTACTTGTTTTATTTTTTCTCCTCTAATTTATAATTAATAATGGAAAAAGAAAGATTTTCATACAAAAAATGATCCAGTCTTTGGCGCCACGGATAAACTGTGGCGGATTCGTGAACTGGCTTTAAATATAATATCTCCTCCGTTTTCGACCAAAAAATTATGAGTCCGATTATGAGTCCGAAAATGGTGTAACGGAGTTCAAGCGTTTACGTTAAAACTGGACCAAACAGGTACAAAAATGCATGAAAACCAAAACGCCAGCTCGAGATGCTGTTTAAGATTCGATACATTTTTCGCATGCGGTCTATTTCCTATAGTTACGAGAATTTTACACTTCGGGTATACTCGTATATCTTCGTATATCGACGGAAATGCACGAGTGGCTGTGGTTTAGTAAAATACGTATATACAGGTATTCCACTAGAAAGATTCATTAGCAAAACATAAATTATTTCGCGGTGTCAGAATATCGTCGCCTTACTTTCAAAACCTCGTATCTCAAAAAAAAAATATTTTGCTTAAGTACTTCTTTCCATATAATATTACATAACTACTACATACTCGATGGTTTGAGCATATGGAGAGAATGAATGAGGAAAGACTGACGAAGAAAGTATATGTGGCAAGAATGGAAGGGCGTGGGTTCGAATCCCGGCGGAGCACAAAAAATATACCATTTATATTTTCAAATTTGCTCTTCGCTGAGATGAAAAATTCATAAACCTTTACCAAAGACTGGAGGAAATGAAAGAAGTATGTAAGGAAAGATAGAAATGGCGGTTGATCTGTAATGTTGGCGGCTTGGGTTTATAAAATTGGAATTTGTTTTAGTTTTGATGTCCATAGAAATGATTATTTATTGATTTAAATTGTCGTGTATGTTCCTTGACTTATAGGTTGGTATGCGGCTGACCACCCATGCTGTAAAAATGGTTCAATTTGCCAATATCACCCCTGTCTCAGGGAAGGACGGCAAGAGTTGCAGGGTGTATGTCCATTTGAGATTTGGTTTTTATGTTGTAGGTTCACATGAGGCATGTGCAAGCGCAAACTTGTACGTGTCTGGTTGTGAGAATGCATGTAATGTGAATCTCCAATGTAACATATCTTTGCAACTTACATTAGATTAGATTAGAATTGATAAAAATCTCTGCAGCTTAGATTAGATAAGTAAATTATTTAAGTTAACCTGATTTGTTTCTTTGCTATAAAAATCACTTTAAGCAGAAATAAAGCACTTACTGCCTCTTTCATTGTACATTTGCTAAGAAAAAAAGTAGTATCTGTCACTTACTGCTTTTATGCTTAGTTTTTCTTATAACCAAAAAGCAGTAAGTGTTATAATTTTATGAATTTTTAATTTATTTTCATATTTTTTAATAGTTATACGTAAAAGGTCACTCACAAAAACCATGGTAAAAAATTGAAACTGAAATCTTTAAATTTAAATAAGTTAGCCCAACAAACTCAAGTTTGAAGTAGATTATCTCAAAACAAATATTTTGCAGATACTTCCTTTTTGGTAAGCAGGGCAGAACAGCAGAACGTCGCACTGGTAAATAAAAATAATGCTCTGCACACAAATCCGTGTTTGTATTCAAGATGCAATAAATTGTTACAGTTTGTGTACAACACTCATACAACACTATTATGTGTGCTGAATCTTTTATCTGAAGATTCACAATTAATTATATAAAAAGTAAAACGCTCTCAAGGAGCGTTGTGTTACTTTCTATACAATTTTGTGAAAAATGAAATGTGTAACAAATAATAAATTAATTTATTTCGAAATAAAGTAAATACTTTTATTTTAAAAATGTACAACTTATTGCTTTTAATTAAAGTCAGGATTTTTTTGATGTATTATGAAAAAGAAACACAAAATGGCTAAGAAAAGTTTCTAAGCCCTACCGGTGAATTCTAAAAGCGTTTACACAACCATAGCGTTTATCCAAAAGTTTATAAAAACTAAAACGCTGGGGAGTAACGCCATCTAATCTGATGAGTCAAAGTTATTTGACATAAAATTACGATTTTAGTTTCATAAAACAATTAAAGAGGTTCTTTAGTCCCGATATTAATAATCTTCTTAAGCTCTCGTATAACCTTAAACTTAAGTTTTGTACTTAGAGATACAGTACCTACTGAAAAAATAAATAAGTACCTACACGTCTTATTCATAAAAACTATTTTATTACTCGCTTTATGTCGAGATGTACTCACTCAGACTCAGAGTAAAGAGCGCTCTTTGTGGATGTTTTTTGAACCACGAAGGCTGAGTATAATTGCCTATACCTATACTCTTAATGTGATATAAATCAAAAGCATGAAGTTATAGTTTATAATCTATGTTGCAGATTTATATTAAAATACTGATATCTATAATCTAAATCAGTTATGGTGTTATTCATACACAGCAAATCCCTTTATCAACCGTAGTTCATTCTCAGTCATCTTACAGAGAGTGTGTCCTGAAGACGTTGACAACGTCGCCAAAGAAACGTTGTGAATAATATAAGTCCGCCCATAACGGTTTGTCTATAATCTATAATCTAAGCTGCAAAGATATGTTAACATTTAAGGCTTATATTAAATGCATGCCCACAGATGGGCACATGTAGGTTCGCGCCTACACATTCTGCATGTGTGCATACAAATAAGCAAAACCTCACATGAACATAAACCTTGCAACTTCTGCCACCGTTCCCTGAACCGGGGTTGCATTGGCAAAAGTGAACCGATTTTTACAGCACGGTTGGTTAGCCTCATACCAACCTATCAGTCAACATATCCAAAAAGTTTTATTACCTATAATTACCCTTAGTACGAGTTGCAAAACTTGAGTAAAGTAAAGTTTACGGAAAGTATTAATGAGTGATTTTCCCCAAAATCTGCCGTTTTTGTTTCTTACACTTTATGGTCTTAGCAAAAGAGTTACAGTGATGAAGAAAACCAAATTCAAACAAACAAAAGCGGCAGATTTTGGGGGAAATCACTCTTTAATATTTTCCGTAAACTTTACTTTAGTCAAGTTTTGCAACTCGTACTAAGAGTAGTTATTATAATTATTGTGAACATGTGGATATGACAGTATTTTTGTTTACAACACATTTTATTTGAATGTAACTCTAGTTCACGTTTTCGTAAGTTTTTAGTTTGTTTGTAGCCGCGTTGGTAACATGGAGTTACAAAGTTTGGTATATTTATAACCATTCACATTCGAACCATGTAAGTTGAATGTACAATGTATATAATGTATATCTACATACGTACTAAAGCAATGCGTCAAAGAACTTTAAACACGTGTGTTGTAATGTGAGGAATAAGTAAATAAGAAATAATGTATATTCTAGAATCTAGTAAATACATAAGAAGTATTTTTCGACTGATTAATATTCTAATTTACAGGAAAATTAATGAATAATATATGAACTTTTTAGAGTTTATAAACGTGCAGAGGACTTCAGGATAATCAGAAATGTCTTGGATGATACCCCCTGCGGTGTCAGACCACTCGAACGTCCCAGGGTACGGTGGGCAGAAAATATCAAGCTCGACGTCAAGGTTTTGGGAGTAAAGGGACCATGGAGCAAAGCAGCACAAGACACTGGAGGATTGTGGTGCGGGGAACCCTGAGCCTTTAAGTTGAAGAAAGTAATGTTAATTTTAGGAATTTACATGGAAAATTACAAGACACAAACAGATTTATTTTTTCACATCAAGGCTCAGAACAAGAAGGAAGCCTTGAATGTCTTCAGGAAACGGTACAAGGTTTTGTGACCAACGATAAAGGTACTTTGCTCAATCCCAAAATACAAATTCACAACAATTAATTATTCCTACCAAAATTTTGACGCGTTACCAGAGAAATTTTAAGCCAGATTTAATGAGAAACAAAATATCTTCAGATATACCCATTTCGTCATCAATCTACTCCACTGTCTTTTCTATCAGAAGTAAACGATGCAATAAAAATGACAGCATAAATATTTATACTGCAGTGCCATAAATGGTTCCATGGTGAAACGACACAGTGACAAAACGACACATGACATAAAGACACATGACAGAACGACACATGAAATAACATCACAAGACAAAACGTCTCATGATAAAACGTTACATAAGTACGTAAAATAGAACATAACGTAACTGGCACATAAAAAACATCACATCACAAAACATCACAAAGCATTAGTAAAAACTGTTCTATCATGTATGCTTCAACTCTCCTCATACCCGTTCCGCATGTATGCGTCAGAAGGACCCACATCATGTGGGCGCTCATTCAAAGCTATGTATTTTCAAATGGCAGAAGGCCTTCCCGTGATGTTAAAAGCAATGGCACGGTAACAAACAAACCTCCCTAAACCTAAGTCTAAAAGTAAGTAAATCGATGTTACTAAAGCTAAAAGCATGCCTCGGGTGGCACTTCTTGTGCAGTTGTTGCTAAATAAAAAAAAACAAATAAAAAAATAATGGGGGGTTGGATTGTCGTCCTGTCATGTGTCGTTTTATCACTGTACCATTTTACTGACACCTAAATATTATTTAAACTGGAGTGCCATAAATACATCAGTACCGGGGTCAGGCACTTGAGGCCCGAGGCGGGGGCCATTAGTCAGGCCCGGGGGCCATTTGTCAGGCCCGCGGGCCAGTTTATTGATTGAGAAATTAAAGACATTGAAAAATGCGAGCTATTGGACGATCGAGAAATGATTTATCGTGCGAGGAAGAGCAATAAATATTGATTGACAAATATGAATGTAGAATAGATGAATCTAAACGTTTCATTGATTGTTGAGACATTCACTTTGTAATCTTTCATTGTAAACGATAAAAGTAAAACAACTATGTTTCTAGATTACTTTTTTTGAGCATAATTTAAAATACCCACAGCTGGTTTACAAACATACCGTTTGAATCGATAGGTAGTTTACTTAAAATAGTAAATGATAATCAAAAAATAATTTTGTGAAATACTTACACTTTTTTTATTTTTTGCCTAAGCGCTATCAGACTTTAGCCGTCCATCATCAGAGGCTCACTGAGGTAAAAACAAAAGGATCAAAATTCAAGGCAGGAAAAAGAAAATGGGTGGGTTTTTTCGGGCAGGTACTACTGCTAGTAGGGGAGAAGGACTAGTGCACTCAAAAAATGTGAAAATAGAACTATCTGTTTCACAAAAGTTATTTTAAATTAATATAAAAAGTGAATAAATAAAAGAAGACAACTGGCCAGGTAAAATAGGTTGATGGATTGCATTCCTTTCCACAAATCTATTAAAAAAAAAAAAAAAAACACTCTGTGATTGCACAAACTTTAGCTTTTTTAATAGTAAATGGTTCAGATCCGGCCTAAGTCATTGGGTTAGATATCTAATAGGTTGGGATATTATTTTTCTTTTCAATTTTAGTTTAACGCTTTACTGTGTTGTAGCTGTATGGTCACGTCTTGCAACCTCCGCGTGACTGGGCTGAAATAAGGATTTATTATTATTGTTATGTTATTAGGGTTCAAATATTTTGCAAATTAAAAACTGGTCTTCTTTTAGAGTATTTATTTCACACTTAGATTTATTTTTACAGTTATGTTTATTTTTTACAATTCACATTTATTTATTTTACAAATGGTTCACTTATAATGTCTTTTGTGTTTAGAAGTAGAGTGTCGTATGATGACTGACTCCTGCAATCCGTTCGCGGCTTTGTATACTCCAGCGATAGAAGTTGCTAGAGGTCAATTTTGCTGGAACCTTCTCGAACGGTCTTCCAAAAGCTTCGAGTACATAATTATGATGTTTTCTAGTTACTCCCTTATAATATCTCTTTACCTTAGGTACTTATAATAATTAATCCTACTTATATACTATACTTTAATTTATGAAAGCAAGATAAATGAACAAAGAAACATTGATGAAAGGATTAACAGAAGTTACACCGACAGTAAGAAGGAATTTTGGAGGTGGATCAATGCGGATAGAAATAAATCTTCTGCATTGACCACTCCGGGAGTCAAAAGTGCTGCCGGTGAGATGGTATGGGAGAATGAAGAAGTATGCAAGAGATGGAAGAACTATTTTCAAGAAATTTTTGGTCAGGGTGAAAGAAGAATTTATGAACAGATAGATGAAGAATATGAACAGATAGATGAAGAAAATGAACTGAATATTTTGAAAGAAGAAATGAAAGTGTCTATTTCACGTCTGAAGAATGGGAAGTCTGCTGGGTTTGATGGTATAAATGGTGAAATGTTAAAAGCAGGAGGTGAATGCTTAATAGATTGGATGTACGAATTATGTAAGCTTTGTGTGAATGCAGGAGTAGTACCGATGGATTGGAGGAAGGCAGTCATTGTTCCCATTTACAAAGGTAAAGAGGACAAAAAAGACTGTCAGAACTTCAGACCAATCAGTCTACTCAGTATACCAGGAAAAGTCTTCTGTAAGGTGATTATAAAAAAAGTGATTCTGACAACTAGTGAAAGGATTTCCGATGTACAGTCCGGCTTTATGGCCGGTAGAGGCTGTGTTGAGCAGATTTTTACTCTACGACAACTTGTTGAAAAACAATTGTCGGTGAGGCGGAAGCTGTTCACGGCCTTTGTAGATCTGGAAAAGGCTTTTGACTCAGTGGACAGAGGTATGTTATGGGATGTTTTGAAAGCATACGGAGTGAATGGGGCTCTCCTAGGTGCGGTGCATGCAAACTATGAAAATAGTAAGGCATGTGTTCGTATTGATGGTGAGTATAGTGAATGGTTTGAAGTTTATAAGGGTGTGAGGCAAGGATGTGTGATGAGTCCTTGGCTATTTAACATAGTCATGGACAAGTGTGTCAGAGATGCTAGACTTAATGATTGTGGATTGATGATAGGAGAGAGCAAAGTGAGTGTTCTACTGTATGCAGATGATGCAGTTCTTGTATCTGATTCTGCAGTAGAATTGCAAACAATGCTCTCTAGATTGAATGAAGCTTTGTTAGGTAACCATTTGAAGTTGAATGCAAGTAAGACGACAGTATTGATTTTTGAAAGAGATGATGAAAATATGAATTATGAATTTAAAATTAATGGAATGAATGTTGATGTCGTAAATGAGTTTGTATACCTGGGAAGTAAGTTTAAAAAAGATGGAAGAATGATCGGTGAATTTGAAAGAAGAATAATGAAAGGCAGGTGCGTACTGGGTGCTACCGCTAGCATCGCCAAGAACCAGAATCTTTCAAAAAATGTTCGACTGGCGGTGCACGGTGGTATACTAGTGCCCACTCTGATATATGGAAGTGAAGCCTGGACGGTGAGTGAAAGTGAGATTAGTAAAGTCAATACAGTAGAAATGGACTACTTAAGAAGTATGATTGAGAAAAGACGGAGTGATAGGGTAAGGAATGATTTTGTTAGAGAGGAATGTGGTGTAAGAGAAAGTGTGAAAGTAAAGATTAAAAGAAGTATGCTTAGATGGTTTGGACATTTGGAGAGAATGAATGAGGAAAGACTGACGAAGAAAGTATATGCTGCGAGAATTGATGGATGTCGTGGAAGAGGAAGACCGAGAAAGGTATGGATGGACCAAATTTTCGAAATAGCGAATGAATGGGATATCCAGAGTCATAATAAAAGGAGAGCTTGTTTGAAAAAGGTTATGGCTCTGGATGAAATGAAAGAAGTATGCAAGGATCGAAAGAAATGGCGGTTGATCTGTTATGCTGGCGGTTAAAGCTAAGGCTTTTAAATTTAAAAAATATGTGTTGTAGTTTTTTTTTTTTTTTTTTACTGTTTAATTGCTTAGAATTTATTTGTTTTATATATTTGATTGTATTAATTGCTTTTACTCCTTGACTGATAGGTTGGTATGCGGCTGACCACCCATACTGTAAAAAATGGTTCACTTTGCCAATGTCACCCCTGCTTCAGGGAAGGTCGGCAAGAGTTGCAGGGCTTATGTTCATTTGAGATTGGGGTTTTTATATTGTAGGTCCACATGCAGCATGTGTAAGCGCGAAATTATGCATGTCTGCTTGTGGGAATGCATTTAATATGAATCTCAAATGATACATATCTTTGCAGCTTAGATTTAGATTTTTTTTTTTTTTTTTTTTTTAATATAAGACATTTTAAGTACATACATTACATTATTTTTTTTTTTAACTTATTTCCATACATAATATTCAATTGTTTTATATGCTATACCTCACCAAGAAGAGTCAAAGCTCTTGTGTGTGGTGAGGGATTCACAATTAATTTAGTCAATAGTAATAACAAATTTATTTCAGTTATTTAATATATTTAAATTATAAACTAGAAATTTATTTAAGTTACTTCATACACTTAAGTCAAATACTTATGATGTGTATTTTCAGTGTGAAGAGATCTGATATGTGGAGAAATCAAATTAAAATAAGAAAAAACTGTATAATAAACAAAAGCAAATATATAAACATAGATAATATAGGCAAGTAGGTACCAAAGTATAATAAAATAAAAACATACATACATATGATTTATAGAGGTCTACTAATGACAAAAAAACAATACAAGGCACAGGCAATAATATCAAGTGGTATACAAATCTAATATTTTTCGAAATGTTTTTTAAGTTTATTTTTAAATACATGATAATCTTTTATATTTTTTAGTTCAGTCGGTAATTTATTAAAGTTTGTTACACCAACATAAATGAAGCTATTTTGATAATGTTTTGTGTCAAATTTTGACATTTTGAGGTTATGTTTGTATCTTGTTGAATGATTTGTTTCTAATTTTAATTGTTGTTTTCCTTTAATATTTGCAATATGGCGTTTTTTTTAAAAATGATATCTACTGAGGGAACTTTAAATATTTTAAATACTAATTCAGTCGGGTAATTCGATGGTTTTTTTAATATTATCTTAATGATTAATTTTTGAATTATTTTTACAGGGTTTAATGTGTTTAAGTATGACCCTCCCCATCCTATAATGCCGTACTGTAATATAGATTGCACAATTGCGTAGTAGACTCTTCTTAAGTTATCTATTCCGAGTATATTTCTAAGTCTTATAAATATGTATATGCACTTTCTGATTCGTTTTATCAGTTTACTAGTATGTTCTTTCCATTTTAATTTACTATCTATGTCAACGCCTAAATATCTTGTAGTATCTGTTTGCTTTAGTATTGAGCAGGTTAGATTACAATTCGTTTTATTACATTTATTTTGTTGATGAATAAATACGTTTAAATTTAGATTTAATTTATTTTCATTAATAGAGAACGGGACAATGTAAGTTTTTTCGCTGTTGAGTGTTAACAAATTCACGTCGAACCAGTGCTTTAAATTGTCAATGTCAACATTTGCTTTATTGGTGACACTATTCCAATTTGTATCTTCGATGATAATAACTGTATCATCGGCATAGGATATTATTTTTCCGTTTAGTTTCAGTGTAAATACATCATTGACATATAATATAAATAATAAAGGGCCTAATACTGTGCCCTGTGGTATTCCGAAATTACTAGTTTCTATTTGGCTGTACACCTCATTTATTTTGACAACTTGAGGTCTTTGATATAGATAGCTTGTTATCCACTCGAGTGTCCTGCCTTGGAAACCGATACTTTCTAATTTTGAAGTCAATTTGTAATGAGATATGCTGTCAAAAGCTTTTTTTAAATCTATGAATATACCGATACATTTACGAGATTTGTCCAATGCATTCAGTACATAGCTAGTTAATTTAGCAATTGCATCTTGTGTGCTTCTATTTTCCATAAAACCAAACTGGTTTTCATTTATTATATTATTGCTTTTTATATATGCGTTGATTCTTCTTTTAACTATTTTTTCAAATATTTTAGCTATGTTTGATATTATAGAGATAGGTCTGTAATTTGTTATATCATCCTGTTCACCAGATTTAAATATTGGAATTATTATGGATTTTTTATATATATTTGGAAATTTTCCAGTCTCAAAACTTTTATTTATAATGTACATTAGTGGTTTTGAAATTTCTTTTTTAATGTGTTTTAGTGTATCGATAGTTATGCCATCAAATCCTGGAGTTGATCCTCCTTTCATATTGTCAATAATTTTTTCAACTTCCTGTTCAGTACAGCTGTTAAGGATTTCAATTTTGTTTGTGTTTGTTTTTATTGTTGGCATTGTGACTGTGTTTGTTTGTATCAGTTTAGCCAGATTTTTTCCTACATTAACAAAATAATTGTTAAAAATGTTTGCAACTTTAGTGGGTTTTGATTCGCAGCTTATTTTTGTGTTTTCATATGTGATTTCATTTATAACATTGGTTTTTTGTTTTTTTTTTATCAATTATCTCATTTATTACCTTCCACACTCTTTTGTTATCATTTTCGGTGTTTCCTAACTTTTTTTCATAATATTTTTCTTTAGTGGTTTTTATTAAATACGTGAGCTTTTTTTTTACAACTTATAGTGTTTGTATATGCTTTCATCGTTTGGTCTTTTAGTGGTTATTTTGTAAAGTGTTTGCTTATGTCTTATTGAAACTATTAGGCCATGGGTGATCCATGCTTTGATAGGTTTATATTTAGATTTTGTTTTGTTTATGTTCATTGTTGACTCATTAATGATTTCAGTTAATTTCATGTTAAATAAATTGTTGCTTTCATTTACATCACTACATTTATATACTTCTGACCAATTTTCATTTTGTAGTTTATTTTTTTAAATGTCTAGGTGTAGAAACATGGTTTTTAAGTTTTTTTGTGTTGTATCATTTATTTTACTTGGAATATCTAATTTGTATTTTAATATACAAGAATAATGGTCAGTAATGTTTGTATGTATGACTGCGGATATTATATTATGATATTCCGGAATATTTGTAAATATGTGGTCAATACACGAAGGTCTTTGATTTTTGATGTTTCTAGTGTAAGAATTTATACAAGATAAGAAGTTTAATTCGGCGAGCATATTTAAGTAGTTGTCTTTATCGTTCGATGAATAATCATTCGCTATATTTAAGTTGATATCGCCTACAATAATAGATCTTTTGTTTTTATTTCTAATTAATACGCTTTTTAATTCGTTAACAAACTGGGATAAGACTGTTGCATGGGTTCGATATATGGCAAAAATATTAAATATCTCGTTTTGTACCTTGATTTCAATATTAAGTATATTAGTATATTTTATGTCATTTATTTCTTTAAAACTAATCATTTTACATTTTTGTGATAGAAATAATGATACGCCGCTATTCTTATTAATTTTGTTTAGTGTTGTGAAGTAGCTATAGTCAGGGATATTATAGTTCATTTCACCTGCGCTATGCGTCTCCGTTAACACTATAACATCCGGTGAACATTTAGATTTAGATATACAACTCTCATCAGCTACATAATTATGATATATCTACCTACCTAAATATTTATATGCATTCGCTATATACATTCTAACTCGTCGCCGGAAACCGTGATATCTATTGGGTGTTTTGAATTGTTCTCGAATAATTATATTTTTTACAAATTCTTCCCTAATTTGTTACTCACGACATTTCACCACGAAAATAATTACATACATAATTAAGAAAGTTCGAGAAGCATAATTACTACAGTCCACACTCCCAGCAATCAACAATGATTGATGATGGGATATCCAGAAAAATAATTAAGAAAAAGCGAAGCTCAAATTTGAGTTTAATTAACCCCCTGAATGCTGGACTGGTAAGATGATGTGCAACACTCAGACTGGCCTCAAGTATAAAAACTTCACGTAGAAACTAAGTAAAGCGTTTTTAACGGAAAACGGATTGAGAATAAAACAACGCCTCTGTTGAGCGTTTTAATTTTTTTTCATGTATGTTGTATACTTCTGTCATTCATGAATGAAGTGATAATTGCATCTATAGGCGCCTCCGTGACTGACACGCAAGATTCTCGACTGATTCTTAACTCATTATTCACACGTCATTCAGATCTGTCACTCTTGAATGAAGTGGTGATTGCACGACGCATAAAATCATTGGAAACATTCCATTTTGTTTACAACTTAGAAATTTAAGAAGGATGGATAAAGCCTTACACTATGCTCGGCAGAAACCAGAGACAAAAACACGGATTGAAGAACTGATAAGAAGAGATAACACAATGTTTGGACAGCGTGCATTTGCAGTGGCTGGTCCTCTGACCTGGAACCATGTGAGAGAGATAGAGGGCCATGGTAGGTTTCGAAAAGCTATGAAGAAATGAGTCCCATACAAACGTGTAAGTCAAGGAATCTCAAGAAGTCAAAATCTCTAGGTAGGCGGAAATAAATTAAAGTTCCTATCACTAACTTTTTTTAAATTAAAATATCAAAGGGAGAGACAATAAAAGAGAAATTAACATAATCTTATAGGGCTTGAAATAATCGACACATCATAATATATTATTTCATTGCTTACATAACTCCCCTAGGCATTTTTTATTTTATTTTTAATCTGATACTTTCTCACATAGTAATAATAATTCTGTAATAACCAATAACACAACACTATGCTATCGTTTTAATCAAAACAAGTATCTAAAAACTTTTCTCCTAAAACCAGTATCAGATACATTGTATTAGTTTAATCTTGATGTGATAGGCAGCCAAGGGCTTAACAGTCTACCTCAATTTCTTCCAAATATCCGGTGTAAGTGTGTAATTATATTATTTATGAAATTTTCTAACATGTGTTGTGCGAGGAGATGATATCTGATGTAGGTACAACACTACTTTATTTATGTAAAAAAAAATACTGAACTCATAATTCGAATTTTTGTTATTCGTTCATTTTGTCAATGAGAGAGATTCACGAATAATATGGTTAAACAGAATTTGAATGATTACAAAAATATGATGTGATGTGAAAGGTTCAATGAATGATTGAATAAAAAACGCAATAAATATCATGGTGATTAAGCTGAGAAAAAAGGGAAAACGTACATGTAAAAGTTTAAAATATTCATCAAAGTTTTGGAGAGAAAAAAAAGCTCTTGATGAATATTTCTAACCTGTACATAAATACGCTTTCCTTTTTTCTCTCTGTAATCACAATAGCGTGTAGTGCCTTGTTTGAATCAACTTTTAAATAAAAAAAAAATCAGGATCGATAAAGTTGGGTAGTTACTAGTTACATATATGGTTAGTAAAACATTTGATTTGAGTAACTGGTGGTTTATTCAGACAAAACCAGACAGTACAAAATATAGTTTTTTCTTCCAAATGATATGGAGCTCCCAGATCAATTAAAAATATATTCGTAAGTAAATGTCTTTTTTTTCGAAAAATCAATTCTTTTTGCTTGAATAATTTTACTTTCCATCATGATAACATATAACAGAGATAGTTTGTTTAAAAAAAAACTAATTATGTTTTTTAATTAGCCTGTATTTTAACGTGCATAAAAAAACACCCATCTAGCGCTAACTGATGTCTAGATATCGCAGTACATTCAAAGATTCATAACACATTATAAAAGTCATATTTTCTTAGTGTACTCCACAAGACACAATTGAAAGCTCAATAACCATCACAAGTCAGAACTCATAGCTGCTCTCCTATCTTAGTTTTCGTGTTGGTCGAAAATGGGATCCGACGAATATTGGGGCATCAATAATGATGGTGTGAGGAGAAAACAGTTTAAAAATTGATGAGATATTTACAGTTTGGGTGAAAGAGACTAAGCTGCACATGCAGTGTAACAGTTCCCTTGAATTTAAATCAGATCGGTTTAATTTTAAACCTACACGAGTGTTCTAATTTTAGGCTTCCTGTGTAAGATGAATATTTAGACGTACTTACATTATTCATATTTTAAACATGAAATCAGTGAATAATCTGACATATTTTTATGTGATTTAATACACGTCAAAAAATTCAACCATCAAAAATATAGTAGATAGAATAATTTCACTGTGGTAAAAATTAAAAATATTTGGTTGTAGTCTAGTGGTTAACACTTTGGACTCATGATTGGAAGGTAGTGCGTTCGAATCCCAGCGGAGCACGAAAAAAAATCATTTTTATTATTTTTTTCTTCGCTGGGTTAAACAAGTAATCTGCCTTTATCAAATACCGGTCACCATAGATCCAATTGGGTCTTTCTTGATGATTGGCGCTTTCTATGGCGATATACATCTGTAAATAAATTCAAAACTATAAAAAAAAGACAAAAACCTTATATTGTGTGAGGAAAAGGACTCTCCTATTCAACCAGCTGATGCATTTAATTCGAAAAATTAAATTAGAAGATCATACCTGAAACAATGAAAAATATAAATTAATGATCGGAAATTATAGCAAAATTTAGCTGCTACTACTACTACTGCTGCCATGGGTGGACAGTTTCTCCGCAGATACGACTCCACTTTTCTCTGTCCTTGTAAAATTCCTTCATCTCCTCAACAACCATCACTCTCTTCATGTATGTTCTTCTTGTCCTCTGCAAGTTCTAATATTTTTATTAATATCATTTGATATAGGATTTTTATGTTATAAGTCCACATGCGGCATGTGTAAGCGCGAACTGAAACGTATCTGCTTATGGAAATTCATGTAACACTAATCTTAAACGTTAATATATCTTTGCAACGAAGATTATAGATGAAAATACAGATTTGCGACTTCAAACACCAGGGCCGCAGGAAAATGGAAAACATATTTTTGTAACGCGTAAATAATTCATTATGTGTCGGTTGGTGTAATGAATGCATCCGCCGGATGCTAGGCCGAGGGACAGAGTTCGAATCCCCGACTAAAAATACATTTCAACATTACGAAACAGGAACACGTAAAATATGTATGCATGCAGCAATATGTAAATAATAAAGCTAAACGAAACATCTAAAAAATCATGAAAGTATTATGGAGACAGCTACGCTACTAAGAAGCTACACATAAAGTGTAACTTCCATCCGCGTTTTCTTCGAAGGGGTCGCATGTTGCGATTGGAACCTACTATTTTTACAGGTAAGGGGAATGACCTTACGCAGCCCATTTCAGTTGAAGTGGGGGTTTCCCAGCTCCCGACGGGGATGGTACTATAATCTATAATAATCTATAATCTAAGTTGCAAAGATATATTCATTTAAAGCTCTCAGATGTATGCCCACAAACCAACAAGTGTAGTTGGCGCTTACAAATGCTGAATGTGTACTTACAAATAAAATCCAAACCTCAAATGAACATAAGCCCCACAACTTTTGCCGACCTTCCCTGAAACAGGGGTGACATTGGCAAAGTGAACCATTTTTTACAGTATGGGATATATATATATAGTATATTTACTCATGTCTTGTAAAGGCTGAGTAAACCTTCCCGCTTTTTTGTTTTGGGTTCGAAATAAACACTGAAACGGGACGATCATTTCTGATACCCTCGGTGGGATTCGAACCCAGATGGAATACAAGCACTTTACCAACTGAGCTACGAGCTACCTAGACAAGACGATTGTAAATAATGCTTATTTTTGGAACAAAAAACATTGAATATGAGTTTTAGGCTTACACGGCCGGCTGATGATGCTGTAGAAATGTTTTCCGGGATCTGTTACCGTGGTTTGTGGGAGCTGGAGCTTACAGGCGTTTCACCTATGTCTACGATAAGCTTCTTCAGCGTAAAAGTGAAATGATGAAAATGATCTTGATGAAACTGACCACGGCAACAGATCCTGGAAAACATCTCTCCATTCAGCATCAAGATTAACCTTCTATAGAGATTTTATTTTTATTTGTAATAGATTTGGGAAGAGGAATGCAACTAACCAACCTATTCTGACTGGCCTGAAACAGCTATTAAAATCATCAATTAATAATTCATTTTTGTTTATTTAATGAATTATAAATTAATAATTACCCAATAACATCTGTTGAACTAGGGTCAAAGTTATGGTCAAATGACCCAGGCGGGGATCGAACCAACGTTGCTCTATTTCAAACACGCTAGAAAGATCAGACCGCTTGGCCCCCTCGGCCATAACACCGACAAGAAATGATATGAGGCGAGGAAGGACCCAAACCAACTACTGCAGGTGACATACTGGAAAGCCGCAGCGGTAGACAGGAGGAATTGGAGGCGAAAGATGATGGAGGCCAAGGGGAGATATGAGCTGTAAGGACATCGAAGAAGAAGAAGAGAAATGACACAGCAGGAACATAAAATTTATTGTATTTTGAAAGTTTCCTACCACTACACTTTCCTAAGCCTTCATAAATTACTTTAAGATTATCTCTAGCTTAAGTACCGAAGCTCCGTACAATAATTCATGCAGCTCTGAGCTTTAGAATCCACCAAGTACCAAGTATTGTTTAGATCTCTCATGTGCGTATGAAACAACACACAATATTTCATGCGAGAAGCTAAGTATTACTTTTGTTTCGACTCCCTTTAGTGCTTGCTTGTCTTATGTCCATCAGAGGTAACTTCACATCAGAAATATTTGTATGTGTACTGGAGCAATGTGTCTTATGAATGCTGGAAATTGATTATTAATTTTTTTTTTTTTTAAGGAATCCTGTGCGGGAGGCTCCCCAATTCTTGTGAGTCTTGGGGGTCTATGTCACCCTGGAAGGGTGCCGCAGAGGTGTTGCTTGAGTTCTTGGTTCTGTCGTGAGGCGCTGCAAGGAAGTGGTGATTGATGTTGGTTTTGAATAAAACCGGATTAAATTGGGAAGGGAACACAGATACTGGTAGACCATTCCATAAACGGGCAGTTTGGCAAAGGAATGAGTCATGAAAACGCCAAGTTCTCATAGTTTTGAGATCGACTGCAAAGGGATGAATGAGAGTCGTACTACGAGTTTCCCTTTCTGAAATGCGAGGGGGAGGGATTAATGAATGGAGCTCATTAGAACAAGCTCCGTGGTAATATCGATAAAAAAGACTGAGCATTCCAACTTTTCTTCTGTGCTGGAGCGGCTGCAGATCGGATGTCAGAGAAGGATCATTGATCAACCTCACTGCCCTCCTTTGCACAGAATCAAGTTGGTCACTCAACTTCTTGGACATACCACACCAGAGATGGCTGCCATACTCGATAATGGGGCGGATTTGGGATTTATACAGAGTCAATAACTGGGCTGAAGTAAAAAACCTACGGGCTCTGTATAATATGCCGAGTCGCCGGAAAGCGGAAGTTGTGCGAGACTCAATAGCATCATGGTATTTTAACTCTGATGACAGAGAAACACCAAGAAGATTTAAGTGTTCATGGTTAGAGAGGGAGACATTGTCGAAAGTTGGCAGATATTTAAAACGACTCTCACATTATTTTGCTTTAAGTTTTTTTTTTAGCATAAATTGCGTAGAATGTGATTTGTAAGACAATTTTATTTAAAGGTCATCTTGTAATCAAATGATAGATAAGCCAAACAAGCACTGGGGGGACGATATGCCTCTCTAATGGTCTTCAAGATAGATTACAGGCCTTTTCGCTGCAGTGCTTTAAACGCATCCCATGAATACATTGACCAGGCTGTAGTCTAGTGGTTAAAGCTGCGAACCCGTGCTAGTAAAGTCGTGGTTCGATTCCCAGCGGACCAAAAAATAATAATTTCATCTGTCTTTACCAAAGATTAGTCACCAACGGTTCTTCCAGCCTTATGATAACTAGGTCTCGTCTGGGTACTGCCGATTTGTATCATGACGACCAAGCTTGCACAGAGCTTTTGAGGTGTGATTAACACACAAACAGCGCTCATAATATTATGAAAGCGTACTAAGGTGAAAGGTCTGCTGTTTTTAACGTGAGCATAATATGTGACTTTGAACTGACAAAAAAACTACCCACCCGATTGACCTACATATAAGTGCATCCTTTTCATTCTGTATAAAGTCGCTGTGCTAACGTTGAAAATATCGAACTTGAGAGTGGGTATTTTCAACCATAGCATGGCAACTTTTAAGTGAATGAAAACAACCCACTTATGTAAAATTATGGGAAGTTTTTTTTCAATGCTTACAGTCACTAATACTTAGTAGAATTTCATTTTGGGATGCCTTTAACGCAACCATCGATCGCTATAAAAGGTATAGATTGAGTATGCTAGTTTTTCCCATGGTAACACATGTGCCACAGAACAGATTATCAAATGCAAGATACATGTAAATTAAATCTAAGCTTAAGTTGAAAAAAACAGAACTAAAGAGCGCTTAGCCCAGCAAGACCCATCTGTTGTGAAGCTAGATTATTAAAAAGTACGATTAATATCGATTTATCTCGTTAATAGACTTATAGTTAACGCAACAAATGTGTTCGTAATTTATCTGTTTATGTGTTGGCGTGATAGGCCGCCATTAACGAGATGCGCGCTGTTAATGAGCGCGTCACATCTTAAGGGCCGTGTCGGCTCACTAACAAATTATGCCCCGCAACAAATCTGTCACAGACAACCCGTCCACAGGCCAATGGGCCATGGACAAATCGGTCACACGAGAGTTTGTAGACACAACTTTTCAGTCACACGCAAGACACACTGGTCACGAACAATTCGCCCCACGACAGTTCGTCCACTGTACTTTTCGGTCACATAAAATTTATGATCCACAGACAGCTTCATCACAGTAAACTATAATTAATAAAAACTGCAGTAATTACAAACAGTGCCTACTATTCATAAAAAATTCGATTTATGTCTGATATACATATCATCGTTTTTTGTATGGAAAATTCACTATGGACTACGGTTTAGCCATGAATTTACTGTTTGGAAATAACACTGAAAGCGATTTTGGAGAGCAAGTTTTCTTTGAAGGAGCTGTTTTCTTCTTCCTTTTTTGGTGCCACTTCTATCAAAGTCGATTATCATTGCTATATTTACATTAGATGCTGCGGCTCGGAAAATGGATTTAGAGCTAGGTGATGTGGACAAACGCATTGACTGTGTGACAGATTTATTCATGACCAATGTGTTTGTAGGCATTTTATCTGTGGTCTAGTTGTCTGTGACGAAAATGTTATTTATCGAAAAGCCGTGTAGATAAACTGTTGTGTGACCGATTTGTCAATGGACGAATTGCCTGTGGATGTCTTGTCTGTGACCGACTTGTCGTGGAATCGAGCGCGTCACCTCTCAAGGGCCGTGTTGGTTCCCTAACAAATTGTGGCACCCGGTATGACCGCGGCGGCACCCACAGGTAATTTCTTTTCCTAGCAATAAATACGATGAGGACCCAAAGGCTAGAAGAGGGATGTGCACGGGAGGGCACTAGAGAAATAGAGGAATACCGGTCGAGGCACTAAATCTAAATCTAAGCTACAAAGATACATATATCATTCAAGATTCATATTAAATGCATTCCGACAAGCAGATATGTATAAGTTTGCACTAACACATGCCGCATGTGGACCTACAATATAAAAAAAACAATCTCAAATGAACATAACCCCTGCAACTCTTGCCGACCTTCCCTGAAACAGGGGTGACATTGGCAAAGTGAACCATTGTTTACAGTATGGATGGTCAGCCTCATACCAACCTATAAGTCAAGGTATACAAGCGCATGTAAAATAAAACCGGTATTCATTCATAAGAACTATTTTTAGTGCACAATTAAGTCTGCACATGCATTAACATAGTAAAATTAAGACGAAACACGGCCGGGTTGCTAGGCAAAAGCAAATAAATATTACGTTTTTTGTTGCTAAGGACCGTAGTCGGGTAAAAGTGTGACGTTTTCCCGCCGAAAAAAAGGTCTAGATTCAAATTTGTACTGAATCCATTGATTTTATTGTTATTTGTGAGAGGTAAATCCAAATTAATACCAAAGTATACAGAAAGGGTACTTTTTGTTGAAAAGATAATTTATGAAGCAACTCTACCATTGAAGGAGAAAAGTAAGAAGGATAAGACTACTATTTCAATATTCTGGATTCATTAAAAAATATGTTTGAAACAAGATCTATAATACAAGATTCCGAAAAAAAAAAAAAAAAAAATCTGTTATGATAAAAATTTCACTTTTTAAAATGAATAACTACAAGAGATTTTTCATTTAGTTCATTAAATTATTCTGAAGTAATGTATTTAATTTGTTATTTTAGACTTGCCTTGACCTCCCTTATCAAACTCATTTTTTTTTTTTTTTATCTCATTTGTTCTTACGTATTACCCACGTCTTTGATGTCTCCGCCACGTTTGAAACAGTAATCAACTAAAAAATCATTTTGTACATCATTGATTTAAAAAACGCGCATTTTAAGTAAATTCAACAGGTAAGAAAAAGCCTTTGAAATAGAAAACGTAGTAAGATGGAGCGGATCCAGAATGCAATACTTGTGTGATCGTGTATCCAAAATAATTGGAGGAAAACTCACACAAATCGTAGCTATAGAGATTTTTTTTTCTTTTAACCATTCTGAATTGGTAATACTTTTCACTTATTTATTTGCATATGAATCACCTCTATTATTTTAATCAATAATTGGAAAAATTACCATTCTTTTCAACTTTGTAATTTTACCTATAACTGTTTTTTTTCCAAAATAAACAATAAATAAATAAAGAGGTCAACTATAAAATTGTGAAGTTTGTACGAAAATAAGTTACCTATTCCTGCTTGGCAAAAACATACTGATTCACGACCCGGTATTCACAATGTCCGTTTCCAAGCTAACCCGGTATTCGGTAAATGCTTTACTAGCGCACGCATCTCTAGCGTCTCTAGTAAAAACGGATAAGTAATAAGCCTGGCATGCCTTATGAATTACCCTGATTGGGAAATGAATGAATATTCCTTATCCCAAGATACGTTTTCTACGGTAACAGGATAGAAAGGCACAGTGGCAAAACCACACATGACATAACTACACATCACAGAACGGCGCATGATAGAATATCACATGACAGGAGCAGGACATCATAATGACATTACATAACAAGATAAAACGCCACTGTGAAAAAAAAACACAGAAAATACATCACTATGGCAAAACATCAAATGTTTTTCACATAACATACCTTATACATAACATACCTTAAACATAACATACCTTAAACATAACATAACATACCATAACGGCACATGAAACGATTTTGTCTTGTGATGTTTTGTCATTGTGATGTACATACTTTCCTGTGGTTTTTGGTCATAGTGATGTTTTGTCATTGTGATGTAGGTACTGTCATTGGGATGGTTTGTTAGGTTTCGTGCTGTCATGTGTCGTTCTGTCATGTGTTGTTTTGTCATGTGTCGTTATGTCATGTGCCATTTTGTCACTGTGTCGTTCTATCATGTGTCGTGCTGTCGCTGTGTCATTATGTCATGTGTCGTTTTGTCACTGTGTCGTTCTAACATGAAATCCTTTTCTACGTAATAGAAAGTCCAGTCAAAATATTACCTGGGCAATACCATTACCCAACTATACAGCATTACCCTAAACTCAAGCATAAGCCTCTACACAAATATATATGGTAATAAAAACGCTCACCAGAGGCGCTGTTCAATTTCCATACGTTTTTTGATAGACGCTATGGTAAAGTTTACACGTATTGTTTTACGGTTGGAGTACTTGTTACTCATGATAAATTACTCCAAACGTAGATTATTTCCTACGAAGACAAATGGGGAGAATTTCTTTTTCTCTAGAAATGCAGTGAAACTTATGTATCTTATACGTCATGTTCAATTTTTACTATCGCTTGGGGATAAAATTTTGTTAAAATAAAGTATGGACAAGAATGAGAGAATATAAAGCTCAATTTGCTGTAGCTGTAACCTTGCCACCATTTCGTTTGGAGATGCTTGAGAAAAATGATCTCCATTTCTTTTGATTCCTTTACATCCATCAGTCATTTCATAAAAATGAACAATAATATTGTATCTGAAGAAGAAAATCCGAATGTCTAATGATTGTTATTAAATAGGACTTGAGAAAGAAGACTGATAGAAAAAGTATATTCACCGATCAACAAAACAAACGTTTTTCATGGCAACCTTCTCAAAATAAAATAAAAGCTGATATTTACGGATTGATACCTATTATTCTGTTATTTGTTTTAAAGATTCCGTGGCTATTCTTAAATATTTTAGTCGTCGGTTGAGCCCACGCTTTGACAAACTAATGATGCCTGGCCTGAAAGTCTCATCACCACGGTCATTCTTACCGACCGCAACTACTACAACAACTACCAATATTGGTAATATTTGTATGAAGACTAATCAGCTGTTTACTTGCGGCTATCTTGGATTGACAGGTCTTCATTCAAATGCATCATTAGTTTGTCAAAGCGTGGGCTCAACGGACGATTAAAATGTCTAACAATAGCCCCGTACCTACCTATGTAGTCACATAGACCTGTGACATATTTTGCCTGCCGGAAGAAAAAAGCGTCCAGTGTCCCGTTTTCTTGCACTTAAGATGTACCTATTGTATATTTTCATTATTATGAGTTTTATATCCAAAGGCTTCAGAAAGTCTGTCCCTAAGAACTTCATGTTACCAAGGCGTAAATATTTTTATCAGTAGCGCTAAAGGCTCGCGCATGATATGTTTTTGTTATTTATTACGTATTTTATCATGAACACACAAGTATGTTCATTTGAATATTCATGCCGCGTACATAAATCTTTACAGTAATTATGTAATTTGAAACAAATAAATTATCAAAGTTTTCGTGGAATATTTAAAACAAGATTTTTTTTTTTACTTTCAATTTATAATTTTTGGATGAAATTTTTCAAGCAAAACACTGTTTATTTTCACTATAGACTTTATTTAAAAGATTAAAATCTTTAAAACAAAATTACGAACGTTTTCGACCTAGAAGGTCATCATCATTTTTTTTTTATATTGTACAATAATATCCGGTCGATAGCTCAGTTGGTAGAGTGCTTGCATTCCATGACGAGAGCTCGGGTTCAAATCCCACCGAGGCGAGGGTCGAACATTATGTTAACATTTAAAATTCATATTAAAAGCATGCCCACAAACAGATACGTGTAAGTTCGCGCTTATACCTACATGCTGCATGTGTACGTACAAAATAAACCAAACCTCGCATGAACATTTACTTTGCAACTCGTGCCGACATTTTTTGAAACCGGGATGGCATCGGCAAAAGTGAAATAAGTTTTTACAGCAAGAGGGATCGGCCGGCATAATTTATGCAAATAACTTTATTACTTTTTTGTGCACCAGGAAATGAACCCACTATGCTCATCATCATCATCATCAATTTACCATATTTATTGCATCGAAATCTGAACGTGATACCAAAGTCTAATTTTTTTTTGCAACACAGTTAATCGATTATTTTTTACTTAAAAAACTGTGAATCAAGCGAGCGTAACTGAAAGAGCGTTGCCCTTTTGCGGATCTAAAATCTAGTATTCAAAAATAAAAACATACTTTAGTTTCAGATGTTTTCAAACAAGATTACTGGCAAATTTTTGTAAATAATGACTTAAATTGTGGTTAATAATGGTCTCTGAATGAGACTATCGTTCTAGTACTTCTAGTAAACGTTTTTGCGGTTGAGAAATAATGGTATTTAGGTAGCTACAACAAAACCGAGCGTTTTTATCACTTTTTAAACATTTTATGGGAAAACTTTTTCGTGTCCTCGTTCAATAGGTATCAATAATCTAAGCTGCAAATTTATACATCGCCACCTTAAAGGTGAAACTGATTAAGTGCTGATTCTCTGATTTGAGAAATCGTGGATAAAACCTTTTGTTGGGGGTAACTTCTCGTAGTAAGTAAACTAATTAAAAGGCAGTGCTCATAAAAAACTCCTAGACTACGGGATTTTCACAGTTTCTTAGTGTTTACTCTCGTAGAAAATTGGAAAAAAGGAGCATTTTTTTTAGAAACCCATGTGAGCTTAGTATGTCACTTATTCAGTTTTGGGGGTTGATTTTTTGTAAATTTGTAAGTAAATTTAATCAATATGGTAATTATGCGTCTTTGTGGTGGCTAAACGATAGTAAACTAAACGATATTACGTAAAATTAGACAATTATTCTTCCCATTATTGTTTAAGATTCACACAAAATGCGCACCCACAAGTAAACAAGAGTTAATTTGCACATGCACATGCTGTATGCGTACAATAAGACACAGATTTCAAATAAACATAAAACCTACAAATCTTGCCGTCTCTCCCTGAAATAAAGGTGACGTTGGTAAAGTGCAGGTCAGAAAAATATTGTGTTCATTTGAGCTTTGAATTTTAATTTTTAAGCACACGTGCAGCATTAGAAAGCAAGAATGAACACGTGTCTGTTTGTGGACATGTATTTAATATGAATTTTAAATATTAATGCATTTTTGCAACTTAGATTGTAAATGAGATGAATGCATTTTTTTATACTCGGGGTACCAACTGTGATTTCAGGAAATTTTGAAAATGCATTACATTCTACCTCTATTCGCACTTAATAAAATAACTAACAGTGAAACATAATCTTTATTTTTTACATTTTACAATTTCTCTTTTTACGCATTATTTAAATATCTAGCGGTAAAACAAAATAGTTTTTCTACTCCCATTTGGTAATTTACTAATTACAAAACGGCTAACGCAATCACAATGCCATACATTTCTACACCCGTTGCATAATGTTACATTATGCAACCGGTAACCGTGTTAAAATGAACATGTGCGCATGCGCATTGTCAGAATTGGAACCATTTTTTAATTTCAAATGTCAACCTTGTATGGGGGTATGAAGACCTGTCAATCCAAGATGGCCGCAAGCGATCAGCTGATTAGGCTTCATACAATATTAGTGATATTCGGTAGGTAGGAATTACCGTGGTGATGAGACTTTCAGCCCTGTTCAGATGAAAATAAATAAGTATATTTTATGAGTAGAGTCAAATAAAAATTGTTAATAGTGCTAAAATTTATCGAATTTATTTATCGGATTGCTCCAAATAAAGCTTTCCTTTTTTCAATGGAAAATAAAAGGCTTGAAAGGAAAACAATACAAAAAATTTCACCGCAAAAAATAAACAAACTCAAAAAGTTACTTGGTTAATAGGTGAGTATGAGGTTGATCACCTATGCTGTACAAATTTGGTTCACCTGCCAATACAACTGCAGGGCATATGTTTATTTGAGTTTTGGGTTTGAATGTTTAAGCTTATATGCAGGATGTAAAAGCGCGACCTTATACATATGTGTCGGCTTGTGGGCATGAATTCAATATGAAACCTAAATATAATTTATTTTTACAACTTAGGTTAGATTAGATAATCGAAGGGAATGATAAATCACACGTTTTGACAAAGGTAAGGTTTTAATTACTTCAAATGGACGAGTACATTATAATGACTATTATTCACTATTTTGTTAATTCTCTCATGGTCGTAGAAAAAGTATTGTATGCCACTGCACGTAATTAGTTTTTGTAACACTCGTGCTTTCTATTGTGCCATTCGGCTGCGCCTCATGGCACAAACTAGCACTCGTGTTAAAAAGACTATCATTACTTGGCAGTGGCATAAATAACTATTATTTTGTACATTTTATACTTTTACACAATCTGAAATAGGTATGGTACCTACCGGTGAGAGATAATCATTTATTTTTTTACAATGGCCACCCCAGCGTGTCGAGTGCGCGCGCAGCCGCTGTGAAGTGAGAAGGGGGGAGGGGGAGCGGCGCACCGCGCATGCTCAGTACCGGTCTCAGCTAGGTCAAGGACGTGCGCGCGCAGGTGGCGTGTGAATGTGACACCGCAACGTGACAACACTGAATCACTCCTGCATTGTTTTCCATTTAATTAATTGCAGTTTTCAATGACATACACAACACGAGATATATCTTAAAAATTTCGCGATCTCTAGATTAGAAAGAATATGGACTCCGAACATTCAAAATAGCACATTAGTCATGCGTGCTTCCAGTACCTATACACCTTTGGCTTGGAAATAAAAAAGGCTCACTCAGTATAGCGCCAACAGACTGAGGACTTGCCAAGGAGCTATTGAAAGGAGGATGCTGGGAGACAGGGTTCCAAACCAGGAGATCCGTAGGCGCACTGGTGTCACCGATGTCATCGCAAGGCAGGACCATGACAGGTGGCCGAAAGGGATCGTCCATTTGTGACGCAGAATGTCCAAGCGGGGAGTGGGGAGACCCCAGCTGAAGTGGATGAATGACATTAAGGAAACTGCAGGCAGAGGATGGCTGAACACAGCAGCTGATAGACAGAGGTGGAGAGGATTCGAGGAGGCCTACGTCCAGAAGTGGACTGAAAAAGGTTGAGGAAGAAGAACCATAAGATGTGAAGTCACCCACAATGGACGTCACCCATAGTAAAAAAAATGGATTCTCCGTAATCAGGGTTTTTTTTAGTTAACAGCACTGTTAGCCCATACAATTGGCGGTAGGTACTTCTAAATGCAGTCCTTCAGTGATTTTAGTGTATTTTCAAAGTACCTACTAAATATTCTACTGAAATAATGTCCACACGTGAATTGGCAAAGACAATATTGTGTCGTCAACCGGCCGGGTTGCTAGGGAAAAGGCATATTATATTTTTTTTATTGCTTGCTAAGAATGTCCCTATTTGCGCGCCGAGAAAAACATCCATATTTAAAAATATTCCGACCTCATTATGACATTCTGTCCTATATTTATTTATTTATTTATTTATTTATTTATTTATTAAGAGGTGCAATACAGACATTATTTTGTACCTATCCGGGATAAAAACCTGGCCAAGTGATAACATGATGTGTTATCCTCACATTTCAAATATTCTAAATTGCAGATATTTTCATGCAATATTATATGCTCGCCTTTGGTAAGAATCATTTCTGGTAAACGCTACGCTACTAAGCTACACATGTAGTGTAACTTCTTGCCGCGTTTTCATTTTCATTTATTTAATTTTTATATACACCCTTTCAATTTTTACACTGGAGGTTTGCCACCTCCCCATGGGGCTGGTACTCATTTCTTGCGAAGACTGAGTAAACCTTGCCGGTATTTTATTTTGGGTTTGAAATCAACACCGAAACAGGAAATCATTTCTGACTCACTCGGTGGGATTCAAACCCATATGGAATGCAAGCACTCTACCAACTGAGCTATCGACCGGGCTGTAAAAAAACAGGAAATTTATCTTTTTACATCGTTAAATTGAGAATATTAATTAAAAGTGCTTATTAATCGTTCACAACATGGTTGAAAATTTGAAATTCTTCCGACATTTGGAGTCATGCTGTCTCTGGTCGTGACCAACGATGCTGCCATGTACGCACACCCGTATTCACAAACACCGCTATGAGAACTTGTTTTGCTATGCGTGAACGCGGAGCCTATTTATTATCCAAGTTACAAAGATATCGATACCTTAAAGGTAAATCTGAATAAGTGACGTATAAAGCTAACATGGGTTTCTCAGATAAATGCACCTTTATCCTATTTTCTACGAGAGAAAACACTAAAAAATTGTGAACATCCTATAGCTTAGAAATTTTCCATGAGCACAGCTTTATAGTTAGTGCACTTACTATGAGAAGTTACACGCAATAAAATGTTTTGTCCACGATTTCTCATATTTAAGGGTGATTGAGAGGTCAGCGCGCCCAACTTTGATGACCGAAATAACCCATATTTTGAATGGTAAGGTAGTATTTTTTCTCCAGTTTAAATTAACACATAAAATTAGGTATTTTTTCCCATAAAATACCAATTCAAAATAAATTTATTTACGGAGATACCTTAAATGGAGATTTCTACTGTTGTTATGAATGAATCCTAACTTTTTTTTATTTCACAACATTTATTTTGATAAGCTTTATTTTATCTAGATGAACATTATTTTTTTAAACTTTTCATTGGTTTTTTATAATTATTTAAAAAGTACCCAAATTTTGCATACGATCGTGTAGCTAAAATTGCATTTTAATGGTATATTTTCTTTTTAGGATTTGAAGTGATATTTTTTATGTGTTTAATGTAATTCATATTTTATTTTTCCTCTTCCAATTTATATTTAATAATGGAAAGAGAATGATTTTCATACTAAACGCAATCCACCCTAGTGCGCCATTGTGTCGGTTTTTTGAACTATTCAAACAATTATATTTCCGAGAGACAAAAATTATGAGACATTTTCGTTGTTCATATTTCCGTCGAGGCAAATATTTTTTTACGTTGTAACTCGGAGTTATCGTTTTGTAAAAATGCATCAAAATTAAGACGGCCACACGGCGCTGTTTAAAATCGTTTTTTATTTTTTGTTTTCTCCGTGTTTGAGTTTAAACGTCCAATGTTATACTCGAGGCATGTACGTATTTTTGCGGTGAGGAAGAATGAACGTAAAAAAAACAAGTTTTATACTCAACCACAGAGTTTTATTATAATATATGGAAATAGAGACGCTCGTAGGAGGTGCTGCTTTACATCCTGATACATTATTTGTATGCGCCGCGGCATAGTTAAAGCGTTGACAGTTATACTTGGAGAAGGGATTCGTTTTTTTCGGCACACGCAAGATGTATGCACGCTTTACAATAAAGAGCCATAACTCAAAAATTGGGAAAATTGAGATTTTGATGAAGAACCAATGTGAAGAACGCAATAAAAATGCGAAAAGAAGGTAGGAGTTTTTGATTAAAGTTTTTGAAGTTGATTTTGTTGTAAGCTCCAGATCTCAACTGTTATAAATTGCCTAAGCAAGACCTCCTTGACTTGTAGGTTGGTATGAGGCTGACCACCCGTGCTGTAAAAATCGGTTCACTTTTGCCAATGCCACCCCGGTTCAGGGAACGGCGGCAGAGTAGCAAGGTTTATGTTCATGTGAGGTTTTGTTTATTTGTATGCACACATGCAGAATGTGTAGGCGCGAACCTACATGTGCCTGTCTGTAGGCATGCATTTCATATGAGCCATAACATATCTTTGCAGTTTAGATTATAGATAGATTATACAAGACGTAAGTTGAAGAGTCCTTACTTCATTAAGACTCATTTAATTTGAACTATTTAATTATTGTATTTGATATTGATAAGTATTAAGATTTGAATTGCGCGCGAAGATTGAAATTGCGTGCCTACCCCCCATACCCCCCCCCCCCCCCCCGGTCAACAGAATTATTATGGACAATATGAACTTTTAAAATTGCGTGTCTACCCTCCCCTCCCCCCCCTCCCCCGTCAACAGAATTACTATGGACAAAAGTACAACAAAAAAATTGTAACCCACCACGATTACAAAAGTGCTAAATCCGGCTTGCCACGATTTTGAGTTGGACACCCCTGTGCTAGAAGTTTCTATGTTATTTTCATATTTTTTGTTACCTTACTAGTTTCTGTCTTTATGTCCCAAACTTTAAGACTGAAAGTGTATTTTGAATAAAATAGTATCCAAGCCAAGTCCTTGTTTTACTTTTCACTGTTTTTATCATCACTTAACTAAAATAATTACTTACGTGAAATATTATTTTTCAGTTTCCAATTATGTTTTCAAAAAAAGTGCAATAAAAAATAATGGATAATGTTATGACATAATTTTCTGTATTTTACGGATAAAAGAGAAATAATTCAAATTTATACCAATGATATTTTTTTACAATTTATACAAAAGAATGTGATGAGATGGTTTGGGCATGTGGAAAGAATGAATGATGATAGACTGACAAAGTATGTTTACAAAGAAAGTGTGAAAGGAAAAAGAGGGAAGGGACGACCGAGAAAAGTATGGAGTGATCAGATTGTGGAGATTGTGAAAGAATGGGATATACAAAGTGAGCGTAAAAGAAGAAAATGCATGAAAAAGGTGATGGATATGAAGGAATTGAAAGAGGTATGTCAGGATAGGAAAAAATGGAGGCAACTCTGCAGAGGCTCTGGCCACCCCTAGCGGAATGGCGACAGAGTTACAGCTTACAGCTATTTAAGTTTTATTTTAAAAGAAAAGAGAACTATTAACTTGTGTCATGGCTGATGTGGGCTTTAGTGCGACAAATTAAACATGCAAAACTTCGAACGCAACTTCCCAACCTTCTTAATATTTGAGTTATTGCTTTTTTTTATTAGGTGTGCGATTTATAAAAAAAAATACCCACGTTCATAATATACAGTGTGAGACAGACGGAATAGTACTTTTGCACGCCTTTGTTATAACAAAAGATATGCTCTGCTCACAACAAACGTTTGAATTCAAGATGCCAAAAAATGTTTAATTATTTCAACATAGAATAATACTTGTGTCAAATCATTTCTTTTTGCAATTTTTGATGCATAACTTACGGAATGAGCCATGCGGTCGTAAATACTCAACAATAGCGTTTAAACACAAGTTTATAAAAACTAAAACGCTCGCTAAGAGTGTCAAGATAATTTACATTATTTTTTTATGAAACGTAATGCTTGAGTAAGAACATTAAGTTATATACTTCAGCAACGACATCTGGCCATGATCAGTCAAAGTTATTTGACGTAAAATTACGATTTTAGTTTCATAAAACAATTAAAGAGGTTCTTTAGTCCCGATATTAATAACCTTCTTAAGCTCTCGTATACCCTTAAGAATCATATTAATGTGCATGCTTCAAGCATACACGTCTAAGTTCGCTGCATGTGTGCTTACAACATGAAAACCAAATCTCAAATGAGCATAAGCCATGCAACTCTTTCCGATCTGCCCTGAAACAAGGGTGACATTAGCAAACTGAACCATTATTTACAGTATGTACGAGTATGATCGATCACATAACATTCTATAAGTTGAGGAACTACCTAAATCTTTTATCCAACTTGCAAACATATAATATTAAAACTCATATATCAAATGCATGCCCACAAACGACATGTGAAACTTCGCGCTTACAAATGCTGCATGTATACGTACAAATTATAACCAAACCTTAAATAAGCATAAACCTTGTAACTTTTGCCGATCTTCCCTCAAATAGTAGTGGCATTGGCAGAGTGAACTATTTTTACAGCGTGGTTGGTCGGCCTCATACTAACCTATAAGACACGGAATCTTCGCTTTTCGGGATCTCGAAAAATCTCATATTTTTTCCTAAATGGCTTAAACGCTGTGCAGTGTGCACGTCGCAACTTTGCTACAACTAAACTACACATATAGTGTAACTTCTTGCCATATTAATCCCCGAACGAGGGGTCGCATGTCTTATTCCCTCGTCCCTCATCTATTAGTTGTTTTTTGAAGTAACCACCAACTATAAGTGTCATGACTTCTCACAGCATCGTCTGTGCATAGTGCTGTGTTTGGCTCACAGTGTGTGTCCGCTATTAGGAGGGTAATTAGATCTTCAATCATAATTCTTACGACTCCGCTACAGCACTAATGGGCGAACCTTCGCTGTGAGAAATTCCTGACAGTACGCCTCTTCTTTCTCATCGTCTGAGATTACTGCATCTTCAGAGACGAGAAATTATTTTAACTTAAACAAATTTACAATTTTTTCTCGACGGGTTGACTCCTTCCTTCCTTCCTCAGACTTTCTCAGTCCCCTCCTGGACTGAATCTTTTCCGTGTTTATCGTGTTCCGTGTTTTCCGTGTCTATCGGCTGCTGGGCTTAGCCATCCTCTGCCTGCAGATCCAGCCTCAATAATATATTTTAAATATGTATACAGTCCAGTCAATAGCTCAGTTGGGAGACAGCTTGCATTCCATGCCGAGAGCTCAGGTTCGAATCCCACAGAGGGTGTCAGAAATGATTTCCCATTTCGGTGTTCATTTCAAAACTTAAAATAAGATACCGACAAGGTTTACTCAAACTTCACAAGAAATAAGTATCAGCTTTCTCGGCAGCTGGAAATCCCCCAATTCAACTTATGTGGTTGACTTATAGGTTGGTATGAGGTTGAACACCCATACTGTAAAAAGTGGTTCACTTTGCCAATGTCACCCCTGTTTCAGGAAATGTCGGCAAGAGTTGCAGGGCTTATGTTCATTTGAGGTTTGGATTTTATTTGTAAGTACACAATCAGCATTTGTAAGTGCGAACTACACGTGTTTGTTTGTGGGCATGCATCTGAGAGCTTTGAATGAATATATCCTTGCAACTTAGATTATAAATAGATTATATATATATATTTGGATGACTTATTCTTCTTTTGGGCGCCGTTTAGTGGCTCCAGCCACCCCAAGGGCGCCCACCGCTCACTCTCTTCTTGTGAAGATGGTGGTCTTCAGCTCCTTCCTGAAGCGCTCCTCGCTGGTTTCCGTCCTCAGCTTCAAAGGCAGCCGGTTCCAGCACAACGGTCCCGCCGAACTGAACGCCCTATCCCCAAAGCCCGTTCTGCTCCGTCGAGATGGCATTTTCAGCTTGTTGATAGCATCACTCTGCGCCGAGCGAAGAGTGCACCGCTTATCAAAAATCTCGTCAAGCTTACATAATTCGGCTAAGTAAGAAGGGGCCGTTCCTCTGAGTGCTTTAAATACCAACAGGCACATTTTGTATTCCACTCTCTCCGGGACACGCAGCCAGTGAAGATTCTGCAATAGAGGAGTGACATGGTCAGTTCTACTGCCTCCCAAAATCACTTTTGCTGCGGTGTTAAAAACGGACTGCAATCTTGTTAGTTGCACCTTAGGAAGCCCAAGCATCAGGCTGTTGCAGTAGTCTAACCTTGAGACCACCAACGCATTCACCAGAGTTCTTGCTGCATCAACAGGTAAGCAGCTGCGAATACGCCTTATCTGCCTCAGGTGGAAAAAACTGGAGCTCACAATCCCCGATACCTGTTTTTCCATGGAAAGTGCCCCATCCAGATGCACACCTAAGAATTTGAGAGAATCCTGGGGTTTAATGGTCTCACCCATAATATTAAAAGACTCCAAAAGATGCTGTCTTCTTGGGGATGCAACCCACATGAATTCTGTCTTCTCTGGGTTCATCTTCAGACGGTTTCCGTTCATCCAAGCAGCCACATCTTCAATACACTTTATAGTGTCCAGCTTACATTGTCCAACCCCTGCAGGTGAACAGAGTTTAAAGATGAAGATATCGTCTGCATACGAGTAGTACTTCAAGCCTCTGGAGATGACAAACTGCTCTAAATCATCTGTATACAATGTGAATAAGAGCGGGCCGAGGACGGACCCTTAAGGCACGCCACACTCCAATGGTACTCTTGATGACCTCTTTCCTTCCACTTGCACAGTTTGATATCTACCATGTATATACGAAGACAACCATTGCAACAAATCATCGCACATGCCATATGAGGTAGTGAGCTTTTGTACAAGCAAAGAGTGATCTACAGTGTCAAAAGCAGTGCTCATATCGAGCACTGCCACCAGAGCCAGCTGTCCACCCTCAACTCCATCAATTAAGTCTGATATTATGCGAAGCAAGATTGTCTCCGTTGAGTGATGGCGTCTATACGCTGATTGAAATTTTGCCAAGCACCCAGTCTGATCCATGTACTGCATTATTTGAGAAGCAGCCAACTTTTCAAGGACTTTCGATAAAACTGGGAGGCCTGACACTGGCCTATAGTTATCTACCAAATCTTCTGGAAGAGACGCCTTTTTTATGATTGGAGTTATTAGCGCTTCCTTTAAGGGTTCAGGGAATATGCACTCCTCCACCATTGATTTATTTGAAAGTGCCATCAAGAATGGAGCCACATCCTTACAACATTTCTTCAGGAGCCAGGTTGGAACAGGGTCATTAGGACATTGTTTATTTGAGCAAGACATCAATGTTTTAGCGACAGTTTCACAAGAAAACGATGAAAAACTCAGCAACCGATGTTCACCACACCTATTGGCAGGCGGTATCAAAGGAACTAACGTGCTTGCCTGCCTGATAGATTATAGATGTAAGGTCGGCCCACTTACCTGTAAAAATAAATAGTTTCCACTAGCCACATATGAAACCCTTCGGGGATAACGCGGCAATAAGTAACACTATATTTGTAGCTTAGTTGCATTGTGTTGTGGGGTTACGTCCTTCCTCAGCCTTTCTCAGTCCACTCCAGGACGTAGGCCTCCTCCAATCTTCTCCATGTTTGTCGATCGTCTGCTGTGTTCAGCCTTCCTCAGCCTGAAAATCCTGCCTCAAATTTTCTTATTCTTTACCAGAGGATGCCATTCCTTTTCTTTGTCCTCTCATACCCACAGATTCCTCATTCTCTCTTATGTAATCTCCTGGGGACAGAACAGTTTTCAGTAGACGCAATTTCCTTCCTTCCTCAGGCTTTTTCAACAAGCTCCTGGACTTAGGCCTCTTCCAATGTTCTCCATGTTTGTTTATCGGCTGCTGTGTTCAGCCATCCTCTGTCTGCAATTTCCTTGATATCGTCCATCCACCTCAGTTGAGGCTACTCATTCCCCGCTTGGGCATTCTGGGATTCCACTGGACGATCCTTTTAGGCCACCTGTCATGGTCCTGCCTTGCGACGTGACTAGCCCTGGGAATCAAATCTCAAGATATGTTGTTTCTCAGTGGGAGATCAACCTTCCAGAATATGGTGGAAATATAAACTCTGACTTAGCATTGGAATGCCGCGGCAGGTCTGGGTTTTAATTACCATTCCACATATTAAATTACAAATATGCCATTACGTTCTTAGCTGCATATTATGTCATTCATAAACATTGAAACTTACTTTGTAATGGTCGTTTAACATTAACTAATACCCTACCACAAACAGGATTATTCACAACGCACTTAATGCATAGCTGAGACATGGATCATCGTTTTTTTTGTATGGAAATTTCATGATAGGTGGCGGTTGAGCCATGGATTCGCAATGTGTGAATAACACCGAAAAAGTCATCAAAATGAGTAGGTAAGGCCAAATGTTTTTAAGTCTAAATCATTCTAAATACAAAAAAGTCCAGGAGTTGTTCCATTGACAATGATGTGATAGCACCAAATGCGCTCGAGGAAATAAATCAACTCGTTGAGAAAAACTTGGTTTTTATTTTTACATAATTAATTTTAAATTAATCTTCACAATATCAATACATAAACCCTTGAACTTTACACGATGAACTGCGTTCAAAGGTAAGGAATATGAAATTTATAGGAGGTTGCGGAGGCAGGATCTTTATTCCAAAACATATTTAAGTACTCCCGGGATTGTACATAGAAGCACATTTACCGCAACATAATCTGAGGACAAAAAATCTTGTGAGAATTTATACTCGTATCCAGTAATTTTTTTTAACATCAAGTATCCAGAACGTATAAATTGTAAGTCGATACGCTTAGAAATTATTCAGCGTGAGTTATATCAAACGCAGTAGGTATATTGTAACTGGCTTTACGTAAAGCAAGAAACGACTTTGGTTGTTGCGTGCATGCGATCAATAATGCATTCTAGATCACTAAATTAAACGCAACAAAGGGATGAAATTATTCACATTGGATTTGAAGTGTTCGGTAAACAGATACTGCTTAGAATTTCATATTTATTGTATTAGTCTGATCGATAACTCATTCGTTAAAACGATGGCTTTCAAAGTAAGATCGTCTGCTTGGTGCTTGTTTGTCTTGTGCCATTAGAGATAATTTCACATGAGCAATGTGTGTATGTGTATTGGACGAATGTGTCTTGTCAAAGCTGGAAATCGATTTAAAATATGTATATTTTAAAAAACTCTAACATTTTTTGACCGGTCCGTAGCTCAGTGGTAACACTGCGGACTCTGAATGGGAAGGTTGTGGGTTCGAATCCCGGCGGAGCACAAAAAATATACCATTTATATTTTCAAACTTGCTCTTCGCTGGGTTGAAAAATTCATACACCTTTACCAATGACCGGTCACCAAAGGTCCATCCAGCCTACAGCAACTGGGTCTTGCTTGTAGCGACGACCAAGCTCGTACACCTCTGCGGCACTACAACAAGTGTCATAGACCCCTAGAGTCTCTAGAATCTAGGGAGTCTCCCGCACAGGATTTCTTAAAAAAAAAAAAAACATTAACGTGTGTTACGTTTTTTTTTCTCAGATTGTGTAGAATGTGATTCTTATGATAATTTTATTGAAAAGTCATCTTCGAATTGAATATACATAAGCCAAATAAACACTGTGGGGACTACTGATAGCTAGGGTTAGATTCTCAGTAAGGGTGTCAGAAATGGTTTCGGTTTCATTTTAAACCCAAAAACAGCCGTCTAGGTTTTCTTCGCCTTAACAAGAAATAAGAACCAGCGTCCTCAGGATCAGAAAAACCTCAACTTCAATAGAAGTGCGTTTTACTCTGAAACAACGCGGTATGAAGTTCGCCTTATTATATGCCAGCTTACATGCCTTTTGCGTTTTAGTAAGTTACGATGTTGATGATGGTAATGAAAATTTTAAGTGCTTCGTGAAAGAGACTGTTTGACCGGTCTGTAGCTTGGCCGCTCCGTGGTCCAGTGGCAACAGTTCGGACTCGTAAATGGAAGGCTGTGGGCTCGAATCCCGGTGGAGCACAAAAAAATATACCATTTATATTCTCAAAATATGCTCTTCGCTGGGTTGTAAAATTCATAAAAACTTTACCAAAGAACAGTCACTAAAGATTCATCCAGCCTTACAGCAACTGGTCTTACCTAAGTATTAGCGCTTTGTAGCGATGAACAAGCTCGTAAACAACACCTCTGTGGCACTACAACAAGTGTCATAGACCTCTAGAGTCTCTGAAGTCTAAGGATTCTCCCGCACAGGATTCAAGCTATGTAGGATGTGTGCCAAATGTTTTGATAATAGATGGACGAAGAAAGTTATAGAGCTAAAAATTCGAAAACAATTAGGAGATTTGTGGAAAGACTTCAAAAAATATGTCAGGAAAATAACAGGAAGCAAAATTTATGCATTTTCTCCTAATGACAAATACTAAAAGGATAAAATTAGCCTACGCTTAGTAATGGAATCAAATGATTGAAAGAAATTGTAGAAATAAGAAGACTGTAGTCTGTAGATATAAGAATCTTCTTGTGTGCATGAACTATGAAGATACGTGTCAAAAAATAGGAGATATCAAAAACAAAAATGGATTTGAACCTCTTAGGCAGTCTATTAGGCAATGAATCAGTGTTATCTTAAATTGTTAACCAAGCTCCAAACATAAATATTCCTTGTTCATCTCTACAACCAGTTTATTCCTGTTCATCCTTTGATTATTATTCTCCTTTTTCCATGCGAGCTCCTGACTCATCCTTCATTCCTTTTTTCACGGACACGGATAGGATTTCTCGTTTCTATTTTACACCCATGGAGTTAGTAATTCTATGGAGAGGCTATAAGTTTGATTTAGTTCCAAACGACGTTAGACATCCATAATTGATGTTATTACTTTCTAATCCATATACATATGTCACAAAATGTTCCGTCCACACGTCACGGTGTCAGATACAATATTCTATCATCTGAACATCTCTACGACAGGAAAGAGTTGTCAATTTGCGAGAGGAACAATAAAATTGTGGCTTTTGCATTCTGCGGAAACAAAATCAGTTTAATTTACTCAAATATAAACATAATCTGGTATTTGCGAGTGAAATTATGCTTTATCTCGTATCATTTGCGCATTGCGAAAATGCACATTTTCAAAGGTTTTTTTATCCAATTAGGTTACACACCTGTTGACAATTGCAAGGTTACCGATACACTGATTTTTTTTCCAAAGAGTACCAACGTACATACTTACTTTTACAAAGAGATGAAAATATGGAAACACTAAAAATAATGTAATTTTCCGTGTTTCCATGTCTTTATTTCATTTTCAACAAAAAATCTACATTGCCTTCCTTGACTTATAGGTTGATATAAGGCTAACCAGTGACCACCCATACTGTAAAAAGTGGTTCACTTTGCCAATGTCACCCCTGTTTCAAGGAAGGTCGGCAAGAGTTGCAGGATTTAAGTTCATTCGAGGTTTGGATGTTATATTGTTAGTCCACATGCGACATATTTAAGCGTGAACTTAAACGTGTCTGCTTGTTGGAATGCATTTAACAAGAATCTCAAATGTTATACTCTCTGCAACTTAGATTATAGAGTGTGTCAGCTCATTCCTACGTCCCAAAGCTTTTCTTTCTTAGTCCATGTAGTTGTTATATATCGAAGTTTGCACCAATAAATCCACGTTAAACTGGTATAATCTGATACTGCCGTAAGAATGTGAGTATTTTTGCCATTACGCCAACATAGATCTCCGGCTCCCGCGTGGCCAGCTCCTATAATTTATGGTGTAATGGTCAACGTGTCAGACGATACTGCGAGCGGGCGGGGTTCGAGCGTCTCTCGCATAGTGCAGAGCAACAAAACGGGTCCTGTGAAATGGAACCAAGTGAGCTAGCACCATAGGTTCCGTGTTAGAACGACACAGTGATAAAACGACACATGACAAAACATCACATTACAAAACATCACAGAAAGTACATCACAAAGACAAAACATCATAAGACAAATCATCACATACCTAAAAAATACAGTAGTTCTACTTCAATATGATTTACATGACTATGCGGCTCCCAGGCTCTCTGTACATGCCAAGATGGGCCGGACAGGTGCAGAGAATGCCATCTTCATTGTTACAAAAAAGGATCCTTGAGGGACATCCAGGTGGGAAAATAAAAGTTGACAGACCTAGCAAATGAGGTGAGGAAGGACGTAACCCTAACTACTGAAAGTGACAGAGTGGAAAGCCGCAGCGGAAGACAGGAAGAGTTGGAGACGAAGGCTGATGGAGGCCAAGGGGAGATATGAACTGTAGGGCCATCGAAAAAGAAGAAGAATGATACATGGCAGATCTCCTTGATGATGATGTTTGTTCGATGTGTTTTCATGTGTCGTTTATGGTATGTTCTGTTGTAGGTATGTGATGTTTTGTCATGTGATGTTTTTTTCATTGTGTTATACGTTCCTATGATTTTTTGTCATTGTGATGTTTTTTCACGATTCGTGCTGTCATGTATTGCTCTGTCATGTGTTGTAATGTCACGTGTCGTTTTGTCGCTGTGCCGTTCTAACCTGTCACCATTATAATTGCCTGTGCTGGGCAAACACTGATATCTCCGGCCTGGAAACTTGATGCTAGTGCGCATTTTATTTTGCAGCCGGTGGGAATACCAGAGTCGTCTGTGATAAAAGGAATTTGCACATCAATGGCGAGGATATATGGCGGAGGTGAACTTGCATATTCAATTTTCTGGTGCAGGAATGCAAATTTTCAAGAAAAATAAACATTTGTATATGGCCACGGCAACATTGTGGACAACAAATTCTTAGGTTTGTGAAGTGGATGAACTTTAGACAACTGCATCAACCAAATGTACAAAACAATGGTTGAAGAAAGAAAACATGATGGTGGGAAGGAATTATCCCTCGAATTAACTTCTTCGAATTTTGTCAATTGCTAGTATGGTCGATCGGATAAGGCGTCGTCGGCCCTCAAATTTGTGTTTTTGAAACAAGCGCAAGTTAGAAACCTCATTTTACCTTGGTTCAACAGATGTCTTTGGGTAATTATTAATTAACAATTCATCTAAATATTCAGTTACTCATTATTAATTGATAATTTTAATACCTGAATAGGTTGATAAATGGTATACCTCATCACAAATCTATTTGGTAAAAACTCCAATAAATCTTTCGTCAAATTACCTTGGGAGGCTGTGATGAGCGGTGTCTTTAAAGGAAGGTAAGATTTCCTGGACCGATCAATTGAAGGAGATAAGAGATTTCATTTCATGGGGAGAATAACCTAAAATAACGAGGCAAAGCCAACCGACAAAGAGGAAGAATTGATAGTACAGATGCCGGGGATGCATCCATTCTGGAGAAACAAATATTTGTAATAAACACATCGCGTGTTAGGCGCGTATCAAATAAATTCATTTAGAGATGCAGCCGGGCTGAGAAAGTATGCGGCCGCTTCATTAGTCACAATTAGACAGATAACTACACAGTAAACATCTGAGGCTGACTTTCAATTGACTATCAAAACCAGGCGCCGCTTTGAAGTCGTCTCTCGCCACTAATTATTCTTGTGTCTTACTTCTAGCCCGCTGGGGCTTGTACAGCAGTGAGCTAAGTTAAAGCGTTAGAGATGCGTGTCTACCAAAAAATGCTTTGGATCTCTTGGCGTGATCGGGTCAACAATAAAGAAGTCCTCCGACGTATGCGCAACACAATGGAACTTTTGCCAATCAAGCTGATGTACTTCCGTCATGTTTTGAGAAACGAGAAATTTCGTATTCTTCAGGTCATTATACAGAGTAAGATTGAGGGAAGAAGAACTCAGGTGGTAATAGCGATAAGAAAGACTGAGCATACCAACTTTTCATCTGTGCCGGAGCGGCTGCAGATCGGATGTGAGACAAGGCTCATTGACCAACCTCACTGCCCTCCTTTGCACAGAATCAAGTTGGTCGCTCAACCTCTTGGACATGCCAAGGTGAAGTAGAATAAAAAGAAATGCGAGATATGAAGGCAAGAAATATGAAATGAAGTATGTAGATGAACGACAAGATTGAGAATAAAATGCATTGATCGAGAATGATATGAGTAATATTTTACACAACTTCCATTTGACCCCTATTAGATAACATTAACCCCATTGCATTAAAGCATTTATTTTGCAATTGTAAAATGATTTCAAGATTTACTATAAAGTTTACAACGAGGAAGTGAGTCCTAACTCTTTCATAGACTGCCATTTTCTGACACACATAAGGCCAAAGTACACGCTGTAATGTGCAAACCTTATCATTTCATTCACTTTACAGCCGCTTTATAGGGTGGGTGACTTTTGACATTGCTATCATTATAGTTCAATAACATATCGCTGCTTCAATGTTCGTCATCTTTTTTATTTTCCTTTGATCTGTCAAATCAGTTTCTTGCAAAAATACTTTATAGACAATTCCATTGTTTCTTCTTTGATTATAAATATATGGACATCAATAAATAACAACACAAATTTGCCTATAAACGTATTGAACAAAAAATAACAATACCCACGGGCCACGTCTTTATAATCGAACAAATAATCGCCCCCTTAGTGCTTGTTTGGCTTATCTACAATTAGATTCAAATATGGCTTTTCAATGACATTGTCTTAAGAATCACATTCTACACAATCTGAGCTAAGAAAAAAAACAAAAAACACAATAATGTGACAGTTGTTTTAAATATTTTTAAAATCAATTTTCAGTCTTCATAGCACACACATTTGTCCAGTACACATAAAAACATTGCGTATGTAAAATTTTCACTAAGGGGCGAAGTATTGTCCGAGATCATAGCAGGAAGTTTATAATCTCGAGTTGTTGAAAAAAGCTTTTCTTTTTTGGTGTTGTCATAACCGATTTGTGACTTTCTTTCCGGTAGTACGAATATCGGAGCGCCCCTTGATTCTCTCTCCTCATTATTTATGCAGTCGTAATCTTGTACCACAAACGACATTTGCTCCGCCACGAGTGTCGTACACAATTTCATAAATTTATGCACATACAAATCAGAAATGGCTGCCCTACACAAAACGCCTTTTCACACAATATGGGAGCGAGGAGTAAATAATTCTATTAATAATATGGAATCCATAAACGTGTTCCCGGCTTTGTTATTCACAGTTTGTTGTATTGACGCTCGACCCCACGATATTCAGGCGTTTTAACCATAAACCTACCATTTAACCCTGTTTTTCATGTGTTTTGTATTAACTTATAGTAATACCAGTGCTCCGGGTATACAACCTTGCGAAACCCTCATTTTTTAAGAAATCTTGTGCGGGAGGCTCCCCTATTCTTGAAAGTTTTGGGGGTCTATGTCACCCTGGAAGGGTGCCGTAGAGGTGTTGCTTGAATTGTTGCTTCTGTAGTGAGGGGCTGCAAGGAAGTGGCGATTGATGTTGTTTTCGAATAAAACTGGATTAAATTGAAAAGGGAAACAGATACTAGTAGATCATTCCATCTACGGGCAGTTTGGCAAAGGAATGAGTCATGAAAACGCAAAGTTCTCATAGTTTTGAGATCGACTGCAAAGGGATGAATGAGAGTCGTACTATCAGTTCCCTTTCTGAAATGTGAGGGGGAGGGATTAATGAATGGAGCTAATAGAAAATAAAACGGCGAGTTAATATACGAGTATAAAACTTAAATGTCACTTACTCAGTTAGGTTCAAATAACTGTACGACATCGTACCTAAATATTTTTCATAAGTTTTTTTTGTCACCTCCGAAGGAAGTATTTTATTTACGAGTCGTGTGTTAAATAATATTTTACACTCTTATTATTTTAAACTCTTAAATTAAAATTTGTGAAAGAATAGGCCGCCAACATTACAGATTAGCCGGCATTTTTTTCTGCCCTATTTCATCTAAAGTCAAAATCTTTTTCATACAAGCTCTCCTTTTATTTTTCAAATTAAAAAATCAATGATATGATAAGGTAAACACCCTAATAGATCGACGCTTCCTTAAGAGCACTATATGGCAATGAACCTTTTTTGTGTTCATTACATCTATCACGTTTGATTTGAGGAAGTCATGGAAGGTATTCATTCTCTCAAAATTACTCACTTCCTAAGATGTCAAAAGTCTGTGAAAAAAAGCCTGCCTGAACATCGCAGGGTTAAACACGGGCTGAGATTACAATATCAACTGCATATCGATGATTTACTGTCGTTCATTTGCATACAAGACCTTGTACAAGTCTAATTCTAGATTTTACTATATATTTTAGTTAAATTTTAACCAATTACTTAGTTTCGTTGCGTTTTAACCACGATACGACCGGTCCGTCGTTTAGTGGTTAAGCGTTTTAGACTCGTAAACGGAAGGTCGTGGGTTCAAATCCCAGCGAAGCACAAAAATATACCATTTACATTTTTACATAAGCTCTTCGCTGGGTTGAAAAAATCAAATACCTTTACCAAAGACCGATAATAATCAACGTTCCATCAAGCCTTAGGTTTAGCAAGTGCGTCTTGTTTGAAAATTGGCGCTTTTAATAGCGAAGACCAAGGTCGCAGAGGGTTCTTGAGATGTGATTCACACAAAAACAGCACTTATTAAATAAATCATCCTAATATTATTAGAGTGATTGCATTCCATGCCGACATCTCGAGTTCCATTCCCATCGAGAGTGTCAGAAATGATTTCCCATTTCGGCTTGTATTTCAAGCCCAAAATAAAATACCGGCTAGATTTACATAGCCTTCATAAAAAATGAGTACCAGCCACCTTGGGAGCTGGGAAACCTCCATTTCAAATGAAGTGGTTGGCGTAAAGACAGCCCCTTTACATTTAAAAACAAATAAGTTTACGTCGCCACGTTTGACCCCCTCGGGGAGAACCCGGCAAGAAGTAACACTATACGCGTAGATTAGTAGATTTGCGATGAATTCAAAGAATAATTATACAATAAATGTATATTTAATATTGATATTTTTAAAGACGTACGAGTACATACGAGTATAATATAATCTAGTTATTTGTTGTCGTATGGAGAACTTGTTTTGTATGGAAGACATGCTTCACTAGCCCGATAACACAATATGTATTTTCTCGTACATTATGTGCGTGCGACTTGCATAATAAACCAGCATCGACACTATTACCGCCAGACACTTCTGTCATTTACATAAAATTAATTAGTGAGCGCTCCTAAACATGTCTGCGGAAGATTATAGTTGCAATGGGGTGATTTATACATTCTACATTGAATTAAAAACAGATTTTACGAACAGAGGTGTTAACAAGATCGGGTTTCTCAACGATCAACGTCACAAGAAGACATCTCATCCAAGCTAAAGAGACACATCCAAGCTGAATTATCAGAAAAAGTTGTCATTCGAGATTGATGATTGTAGCTACTAGCTAGGTACCTACAATGAAATATCTTTGAATATGCATACAGAATTTACAAACCGCAATGCAAATAAGATCGGATTTTTCAATATGCAACGTTATCAGGATACATTTATTTTGCAAGAGACATCTGCAAAATTGAACTATCAGTAAAAGTTGTCGCTCGAGATCGATGATTGTAAGTACAATAGATTACCTATAGATATACTTGCTTATGTACAGATTTTACGAACCGTGGTGCATACTAGATCAGATTTCTCAACGTTTTGCCAAATAGACACGTTTGAACTGAATATCAAAAAAAAGTTGTCACTTGGGAACAATGATTGTAGGTACACGAGAGTTCCTTCGAGATGTATGCAGATATTTAAAACCGTAGAGTACCCATGCAAGATCGAATTTCTCAACGTTGTGTTATTTCCGACGCTTTATTCCCAAGATAACTTTCAAACATTGGAATTTTCAGTATTCCATAAAACACAATAACTCCAGCTATTGTTCCTTATCTAACATTCAACTATGTACTCTCTGCAGTGGGTACTAGAACATTCTTATAATGTTATCATAATGTTCCCACTGCCCTATTAAAACCACAGACTACCATGCGACTATCGCATTCTCTGCTCCCCAACAATTTAACTCAACCATAGCGTCCACCAAGAAATGTATTGAAACTAAAAAAACGCCACTAGTGAACGTTTTAGTGTTCATACAATTTTGTTAAAACGCTAATGAGTTTAAGAGTTTGTTTTAAGCTTGGGGTAATGAACTAAATACCAGAATACATCTACGTACCTAAGCACTAATCACTTATGACGTCATAATGACACAATTTGCAATCTAATCTAAGTTGCAGAGATGTAGTATGACTTGAAAATGCTTTTTAAAGCTGTAACAAAACATGACCAATTTCACTTAGTCATTTTGTCAGTCTGGTCGATGGTTCAGTTGGCAGAACGCTAGGATTCCAAACCAAAGGGCTACAGTTTGAATGATTTCCCGTTTCGTTATTTCTAGCCCAAACCATACCGAAAACTCTCTGTGGCTTGAAAAGTCAACCTACCGTTGCATTGTATAAGTGTAATGCGACTCTGTATGTGAAACGAATCTGAAATAAATTGTGTAAAAATAATCACCGGAATTTTAATGGAATTGAACCAGCGAAAATCATAACAGCACACAACGTTTTCCAAGTCATTTGGTCGCTTTATTATTGAAAGCAACTGTTATGTCATTATAAAAATTCACAGAGTTTTATTTTCACAAATTGAGTATTTATTTCCCTCAAGTACTTTCGACTTATTCACGTCATTATCAAATCCTCTTCATAATGACGTGAATAAGTCGAAAGTACTTGAGGGAAATAAATACTTAATTTGTGAAAATAAAACTCTGTGTTTTTTATAATTTTTTATAATTATTTATAAAAATGAATTTTCACTGTGTGAATACACAAACTTTAAAAAGTCTGTTATGTCATTATTTGCCACACTTGGAAGTAAATCAGTGATTTGTAGAGACACCGCGCCGAGCGCACTCCCTACATGGATGTGGACGCCTTTGAAAGAAATCTCAGCATTTAATTGGCGACACTGACACTATTTGCGAAAATACCTAGAATATGAATGAAAAGCTTCAATAACGCCAGAAAAACTTCTCATACATTCTCTAAATATTGGACTTTTTCCAGTAAGTCGAAAATCTGTCATGATGAATTTTTTCCTCAAGACTCTGTTTACGATCTATTATCCCGGTAGCGCCTTTACCATTAAAAGGTCAAAAGGGAGGACATTTTAAGAGCTTAGTCGTCACTACAAAGCGCCAATTCTCAAGCTAGATCCAGATGCTGTAAGGCTAGCTTGACCTTTTGTGACCGGTCTTTGGTGAAGTTACATGGATTTTTCAACATATAAATGTTTTTTTTTGTGCTCCGCCGGGATTCGACCCATGACCTTCCATTTACAAGTCCGAAGCGTAACCACTAGACTGCGGACCGGTCATGTAAAGTAAAAAATATATACGATGATGGTCAATCTTTTTTTTTTTTTTTTAAATAGATTTGTGAAGAGGAATGCAATTCACCAACCTATTCTGCCTGGCCAGAAACAGGTATTAATATCATCATTTTATAATTCATTATTGTTTATTATTAATGAATTATTAAATAATAATTACCCAATAACATCTGTTGAACCAGGGTCAAAGTTAAAGTCAAGTGACCCAAGCGGGGATCGAACCAACGTTGTTCCATTCGAAACACGCTAGAAAGATCAGCCCTCTTGGCCCCCGCGGCTATAACCCCGACATCTTATATAGAATCTAAGGGACTGTCCATATATTACGTCATTCGCATTAAGCGAGGGGGTCTGGTTTGCGGATGATGGCAAATGATGTACGAGTACCAGAAGTGACGTCGTTCTTGTACAATACCAATTTCTACAAAATATACAAAATAGTATGCAAGTAATATAACATTATTAGTTATTGTGATGTATTTTGGGGATGTTTATTGTGGATGGGGGATATCAATCAGACGAACAGATGAGTCTTGGTTTCAATGTGATGTATTATTCCATTTCAGTGTTTACAAGGCGAGAGACAAAACCAGACTGACCAGTGAAGCAATAATAATCTCTAATAATATTATATTACAATAATACATTACCTTATATATGATATTACCTACTATAAATAATCATATCATAATTATACATTACACCTCCCTCACTAAATGACGAATCTACATTACATTATATCATACTTATCATACTTATCATTATAACATATTATATCAATAAAAATTATATCTTATACAATTTCATCTTCTTTCATCTTGGGTACCGCAGGCGGTTCTCCCCCCTCGGACGCAGGCGCTCCGACCATGGTTGGAACCTGGAAACACCCGAGTCATTAGAGATCTGTCCTGCCTCATCCAACAGCTGACCCAACCCCAGGTCATTGTCAGACTCATCCTCCCAAGACACCTTTCTTCCGGAAATCTGATCATGATGTCTTTTCCAAATCTGATTTCCAGCTTTTACCAAGTAAATCCTGTTTCCCAATGTTTTAAATATAATGCATGGAACCCACTTCCCTACATTTCTGAAATCCTTAGTCATTACCTTTTGTCCAATTCTGAATAGTCCTTTAATCTTTCTTCCCCTGTAATTCCTTTGTTGATTTTCCTGATTTCTCTTTTTAAAAACACATACCTTTCTCCCCGTCTTTTTAAATGATTTCTCCCCAGGCACTACTGTATCAAAAATGGATCTTATTTTTCTACCTATCATAAGCACGCTCGGCTCCATCCCTGTTGCTAATGATGGTGCATTTCTATGATCTACTAAAAATTCCAAAAGCTTATCTTCATAATCGTTAGGAAACATACCATTTTTCATAATTTTTTTTAAAAAACTTTTTGTTGTTTTTACCGTATTCTCCGCCAAACCGTTTGACGCTGGGTGATTTACTGCTGAAGTTAAATGCTTAATATTTAAATTTTTGCAAAACCTTTGAAAATCTACTGATGTAAATGCCGTACCATTATCCGTTACAATGCAACTTGGAATACCTAACACTGAAAATATTCTCTTCAACTCTCTAATTGTATGCCTTGCATCAATTTTATCAACTTTTACAGCATCTATCCAATTTGATGCTGCGTCTACTACGACTAAAAAATATTTTCCTGCTAGCGGCCCGAAAAAATCTAAATGTATCCTTTTCCAAATATGTTGTTCTACCGGCCAACTTTTCAACTCGACTTTATCTGGAGATCCCATATTTCTTGCACATTGTGTACATTCTCTCACTGTTTTCTCAATTTCTGTATTCATCCCTAACCAAAAAAAATAATTTCTAGCCAAAGTTTTCGTTTTTACAATTCCCATGTGAGATTTGTGAATAAACTTCAAAATATCTTCCCTTAATGCCAATGGTATTACCAATCTGTTTTCATAAAATAAACAATCATTTGATTCGCTTAACTTTTCTCTTAAAAACCACCATTTTACCAATCCATTTGTCATTTTGGATTTATTTGGCCACCCTGTTTTTAAATACTCCTTTATCTCACAAATGACCTTGTCATTACGAGATGCTTTCTTGATGCATTCTACATTTAAATTTGTTTCTACTGCAATACAGTTTAAAAATTCTCCTTCAACATCCTCAATGTTTATCTCATTTATGATCTCAATATTATCTTCCCCCTCATTATCCGTACTACTCATTGGTAACCTCGACAAAAAATCTGCTTTATTATCCTTTGACGGAACAACTTTATGTTGAAGTGGTTTCACACCATCCCTCGATATTTGAAATCCCAAATATTCAACTTCTGTCAACCCAAATTCACATTTTTGTAAATTAACACTAAATCCACTACGTTCTAAACGCTTAATTACCTCTTCCGTTGCCTTCTCCAATTCTTGCAATGTATTCCCATAAATTAACAAATCATCCATAAATGCTATCGCATCCAACCCTTGAATTGCCGAATATAAAGCTCTGCTAAATATCGCTGGTGACGTCGTGAGACCAAAAGGAAGTACCTTGTACCTAAATAACCCAAATGGTGACGAAATCACACAAAGATTTCTCGACTCCTCCGACAACCTAATTTGAGAAAAAGCATTTCTCAAATCTAATTTTGCATAAAATTTTGCTCCATTTACTCTATTTATTAAATCTTCTACTCTAGGTAACGGGTACTTTATTTTTTTTAACATTGGATTCAAAGTATTTTTAAAATCGGCACATATTCTGATTTCATCATTTTTTTTTTTCACAATCACTATTGGACTTGCCATTTCACTAGTCTCTACTTTCTCAATAATACCTTCTTGTAACATGCGATCTATTTCTTTTTCTACCCTTATTCTCAAATTAAAAGGAATTGGCCTCGGGTTAACAAATTTTGCCTTAAAGTCTTTTATAACTTCTATCTCCGCTTCAAAATTTTTAAAAGTACCTGCTTTACTCTCAAAAACAGCTGGATATTTTTTTCTCATACTAGAAAAAAAATCTGCATTATAATTCGTATTATTATTTCCTACTGAATAAATATTATCGCTAACATTGAATGAATTTATTTTAAAAGTATTCAAAAAATTCCGACCTAATAAAGAAGACGACCCTTTATATACAACAATTATTTCTATGTACTCTTTACTTCCTTGATATTCTACTCTCATGTACTTACGACCTTTTACTTGTAGTTGAGTACCATCATAGCTTGATAATTTCAAATCACAATGTTCTAACTTAATATTTGAAAAATGTTCATTAAATATGTGCCAAGGAATAATAGTCACCCCAGAACCCGTATCTAAAATCATTTTTAGATCTGTATCATTTACCTTTACGTTTAAAAAAAATGGGACCATCCATCTCATTAATGGCCATTATTGTATTTATTCTTCGAAACTTGCATTTATTTGCATAATGACCAGATTTGTTACATTTAAAGCATTTAATATTATTATTATTTTTATTTAAAAACTTGCATGCATTTTGTTTATGACCGAATTTACCACAGTTAAAGCATTTATAATAATTATTTCTATCACTTGAAATACTTGCATGTCTAAAAATAGATTTCTTACTATCATTTGAATTATTTCGCTTGATTTCAGAATTTCGCTGTCTATCCCTTGACTTCCGAGTTTCTGTGGAATCCCTCGAATTACACGAACTCATTAAATTTATACTTTCTGAATTGTTTTGACCACACAAATGTTCCATTGTTCTCGCTAATTCTACACATTCAGATAATTTCAATTCCATTGCTTTTAAAAATATTCTCTGCTTTATTTTGTTCTGTCTGATACCTATTAAAAATATATCCTTCAAATTTGCCTCCAATCTATTCTCAAATTTACAGTCTACCGCAATTTTTTTCAATCTAGCTATATAATCCTTAATTGACTCGGTTTCGAGCTGTTTACATGAATAAAATGACTCCCTATACTCAAATATATTTTTTTTTACCCCACAATGACCCCCAATAATATCAATCAACTCCTCGAATTTTGCCTCCGAAATCTTTTTCGGAAAACATAGATCAGACACCGTCTGAAAAGTCTCCCTGGTGAGAGACGATAATAGAACAGCCCTTCTGCGTTCTTCAGTTAAAAACTTCTCATCATACAAAATGAGAACTTGGTCGAGCCGAAGTCTGAAGACATCCCAATCTCCAGTCCTATGGCAAAAAGGACTTAGACTCCTCAGTGTTCCCTCCATAGTCTGAAACGGCAGAAAGAAAGAAAACAAAAATCTTATCTGCTTCTGCGTCCGACAGTCCAGGAAACGCCTACGTGACCCTCAGAAAGTGGCTTCCACTCCCTGCAGCAGTCACCTCCAGGAAAATGACCCTCAAGGCTCCCAGCTCCTGCAGTACTCCCTGCAGCACTCCGCCCCAGTTGGATCCTCTCCTCTTGAAAAGAAAACCGCTGCAGTAACTCCCTGCAGCGATTCCTCTTGGCTCCGTGAGTTCTCTTCCTCTTGAAGAAAACCGCTCCTTCTCTTCAGACTTCTTCCAGTTCTCCCTGCAGCAACCTCGCCTCAGCTGGCTTCGTGATCCTCAGTCTTCAGATCCTTCTTCCTTCTCGAAGATTCCCACATGTTGCTCTTGCAACAATATTATTTTATTTCTTCCAAAAAAAATTTTTTTATCCCGTTTTATATGGTTCTTCTTTATCCTGACTGCGCCACTGTGATGTATTTTGGGGATGTTTATTGTGGATGGGGGATATCAATCAGACGAACAGATGAGTCTTGGTTTCAATGTGATGTATTATTCCATTTCAGTGTTTACAAGGCGAGAGACAAAACCAGACTGACCAGTGAAGCAATAATAATCTCTAATAATATTATATTACAATAATACATTACCTTATATATGATATTACCTACTATAAATAATCATATCATAATTATACATTACAGTTATTAAGCTCATCCATTATTACAGCAAGAGGGGGGGGGGGTCATTACATAATGACTATAGGATGATTGTAAGGGGGGGGGGGGGGGTCGAAAATCGGCCAAAATCGATGACGTAATTTATGAACGGCCCCTAAGGCCCAGTATTTTCAACGATAGCATAGTGACTTTATACTGAATGATAAGAACTCACTTAATGTCAAACGAGTGGGTAGTTTTTTTTTACCATTTAAAGTCACATAGTTATGGTAACGTAGAAATACCGGACTTGAAAGTAAATAAACATTAGTTGTTCGATGCAGGAAGTTAATACTTTACAGTGTAGTTAATGAAATCAGCAAAACCTTCATCTGCTACAATCGATACAAAAATTATTGACCATTGCTTATTAAATGACTTACATTAGATATCGGACAGAGCCAAGTTAATAAAGGATTCCTGGTCCTCGGGCACAGCTGGGTCACGACACTTCCAAATGCGGAGAGGACGGAAGTATTGACAAAGGAGAGCTAACGCCAATAATGAAACTGGAGGCTCCATCTATGGAGCTAATGTCAAAGCCTCAACTGGTATTGTTAACAAAGGTAAGTAATGGTAACAAAGAGAAGAATTATTTATTTCATTCTCTTCAGACTTCAATGTGTTTGGAGATCACGAAATGCAATTTGAGGTACAGGAAGATAATGAAGATTTGGTTATCCAATTTTTAATTTTTTTAAGCATCTGGTTATCAAAAGTCTATCAAGATTTTTCGTAGGTGAATTATATGATATCACATGAGATAAACATCATTTCAAACTTTTTAGAGTTTATGTTTTTACACAGTGAAAATTCATTTGATGAAGTATTTTTTTTAAAACATACAGTTTATTTCCACAAGTGGAACATTTATTTCTCCTCGATTATTTTCGACTAACTTACGTCATTTTCAAGAAGATACTGTTACAAAATTAGCAAGACATTGAAATGAGAAGGATGAATTCCGACAAAGAGGTAGATACAACTAGGTAATAGCAAAAAAAAAAAACTAGAAGAATTTCAATTTTTATGCCTTTGAATTTCCAAATTCTCAAGGGTAATTAGTTGTCTGCCCTTGCACCCAGCATAGAGAACCTTAACACCGTTATTATTGAATGAATGGTCATTTTTGATGCAGTGGTCCGCCATCTCCGAATAAACAGACAAACTTCTAAATGTCCTTTTATGCTTTTTAAGCCTCATATTGATAGACTTAGAGGTTTACCCAACATACACAGAGTTGCAGTCATTCCATGTAATGTAACTACAACTCAATATCTGTTGTGCAAACCTCCAGATTTTTAGGTTTTGACATAAACACCGAAACGGGAAGGAAATCATTTCTGACACCCTCGTTGGGATTCACCATGAAGACAAAAAAATAAAAATCTTTAGTCTAAGGCTGACTGTGAATGAGACAGTTTCTAGAATTGTTTACATACATTAGAGTTAGTGAGTGAAACCCAGAGGCGCCTAGGCTGACAAACAGCTGTGTTTGCGCAATTGCTCTGAGCTGTAGAGGCCATGTTGATTTTGGAACACATGCGCATTCTTTGATACACATTTTTCTTACTTTAGTGTACTACGGTGTGTTAGCTTTAAATTCTAAAATAATTGTTCAAGCAACTAGAAAAAATATGTATATCTGAAACGTTTCATTTTCCCTTTTGTCAAAATGGAATCTATAATCTAAGTTGCACAGACATATTGACATTTAAGGCTCATATTTAATGCATGACCACAAACAGAGACATGCAAGTTCACGCTAACACATGCTGCATGTATACATACAACATAAAACAAGTCTCCCATGAACTCACACTTTGCAACTCCTGTCGCTTTTCCCAAAACCAAGGGCAATTGGCAAAAGTGAACCAACAATGGTTTTATAAAAGCACCAAATCTCTATTTAGACGTGCATAACCTGATGTAAATTGGTACTCATGTATATTTTTTTAAATAAAAAATGAAGAACAGCTGATGAAAAATAACCGTGACATGGAAAATTCCATTTGAATTGAGTTTTAGAACTGCAGCGTTAATTGCCAGGCAAACACGTTTTCAGCGGCTAAATGGCGCCGAATGTTTGGTGGAACAAAATTGACACTAATCTCCAAACAAACACAGTTTTTGGAACAATTATTATCGCTCGGTAATTTGGACATGAGTACAAAAATTTAGGGAATTTTCATTATTAAGATCAATATCACACAACGTCACATATGCAGCAGAGCAACAGATACAACTCTGAACTATAAAAATGCACCAAGACGTTGATGTGCTCCGGTCAATAAAAGTCAGCAGACTGCATTGACTAGGTGACAACCAGCGAATGAAGCATCGGAGCTTGGAAACGATGGTTCTGGTGATGACGGACTTACAGGTTACAGGTTACAGTACCCTTAGTACGAGTTGCAAAACTTGAGTAATGTAAAGTTTACGGCAATTATTAATGAGCGATTTCCCCCCAAATCTGCCGTTTTTGTTTGTTTGAACTTGATTTTCTTCATCACTGTAACTTTTTTGCTAAGACCATAAAATGTAAGAAACAAAAACGACAGATTTGGGGAGAAATCACAAAATTTAATATTTTCCGTAAACTTTACTTTTCTTAAGTTTTGCAACTCGTACTAAGGGTACAGGACAGTGAAAAACCCAGATTAAGATGGTTTGTGGATGGAGACAGCCACTCAGCGGTGGCTGCGGTTGATAAAGGAGTCCCATGTTGTTGAGCTATTTATGACGTAGATGATTTTTTCATTAACGCACTCATATCATTTTTAAAACACATGTATAAAAAATTACAATCTCATGAAAATAGTTCATTGAACTAGATATAAATTAGAAAGAGATAGACAGCATTTCGTTTAAATGGACCGAAATTCTGTAGTGTATTTTTATTTTTACGATTAGGATTGTTTATTATAATTACATCTTGTTTGAAACTACATGTAAAATTATAACGCGTTGCTCTCATTTCAACACGAATGTCGATATAAGGATTAAAGGTCACACTTGTTGAATAATGGATGCGATAATGATGATTATTTTCTTTTCAAGCAATCCACTACCCCGAGTATAACACATAACGTGTAAACTCGACTGTAACGTTTTACTAAATATTTGTAAAACTGGATTAGTTACATAGTAAACTAACGTGGGTTTCTCAGATAGGTACTCCTTTATTCCTATTTTCTACGAGAGAAAACACAATAAAAGTGTGAAAATCGTGAAGCTTAGCAGTTTATCATGAGCATTTAATTATAACTAGTTCACTTGCCCCCAATGAAATGTTTTATCCACGGTTTCTCAAATCAGTGAATCAGCACTAATTCAGTTGATTTACGCAAACAGAAACGTCGCTGCTTTGTTTTTCATACATTTATTGATAAAACGCTATGGTTGAGTAACGAGTTTAAGCTTACAAGTTTATACTTTGGGTACACCCCACTAAAGTACTTTAAAAACATACAGAATAAATTTATTCCAAAGAACAATTGCATTATTTAATTGTTGTAAATTCAATGCTATCAGATACGAGTAGTTCCATCAGAGCATTTTATTGAATTAATATTCAGAAAATACACAAAGGTTTGATTCATTCCAAATAAAGTCTTAGGTAGGAGAGTTATTGTAATTTGTAAAAATAAAGACATGGATTTCCTTGAATAACAAGCATGGGTTTTGTCCCTGAGTCAGAAAATGTGTTATCATAAAATCGCTGTGTTATTCAAGGTACCAAAAAGTTGCTATTGTTTGTTTTTCTTCTATTTTTTTAAATCTTAAATGTAATATATCTTTGCAACTTATACTATAGAATATAGATGATAGATGACAAGGGATTCAGCTCAGCTTTTGCCAGTTTCGAACTAGAGAATAACGTCTGAGGACAGTTGGAGTTGGATGCAGAAGTTAAAGGAAACCAAGGCTTGATTTGATCAATAACTTAATCGAAAAAGATGCAAAGAATCATGAAATTGGAAACCACAAGAAAATGGTACCTACAAAAACTTGCAATCGGAAAAATACCTCGAAAGGATTACAAACTGAAATTACAGTTGAACTATTAAAGACCTGTTAGGAACAAGAAATGAAAAGTATTCTTCCTACGCAAGGATAATTCTATCTATAAATAATGGGATAATCAAAATGAGAGTCAGCGCATTCTGAGCTACAGGAATCAGAAACCGCGCGACTACAACTTGCCGATGTAGGTTGCTACTTACTATTTCTATACCACTAAACTAATTGTATTACGACATTTCAATGTACACAATGTACGACATTTCACATCTTAAATTTGAAAATAAAAATGCGTTCATGGTGCTTTCAATTGATTATTCCGAAATTATTATATTCTTTTTTTAGTGTTGATCTGTTAACACAGTGAAAGTCCATTTTTATAAATATTTAAAAATATAAATGGTAAAACATTGTTTTAATTCACTTTATTCTTTTTTTTTGCTCGAATATTTTGCCATAATTTTTTTTTTTATAAAAATATATTTGTAACCATTCTGCTCTTGAAGATGCCTCATTAGGCGAAAATATTCGAGCAAAAAAAAAAGAATAAAGTGAATTAAAACAATGTTTTACCATTTATATTTTTAAATACTTATATTATATTCTTCGTCAAACCTCGTTTCATTTGTGTCATTTATTTCTTTATCCACAGTATGCACTTCTCTGAATTGGCTGCACCATATCATAACTTCGGACCATCCAACACATCACCTGGTGTTTGTATTTAGCAAGATATCCGCATTCTTCCAGGACCACATCTGCAGTTTCAGATCTCCCATGCCCACAAATCACGCAACCAGTCGCCCAGTGTGGGCCGTTGCTTAGATAAACACTAGAGTTTGATTTATTCCTACGTAATTCAAAAATAATAACGCATTCCTTCCATAGGCAGCTCTTATGTAATAAATACATCTCAGGAAAAGAAGTATCGGTCAGCTGGTCGTGTGTTGGCTTGAAGTGGGCTCTGTACTTACTTGCTCTGATAATGCATAAGTGGATAAAGACTTTCGTTTTTGTCGGCTGCTGTTCACAGCACTGGCTTTGGGCGATCGCATTCGCAGTAATCGTGAACCATCCTATCATGAGTCATAATAAAAGGAGAGCTTGTATGAAAAAGGTTATGAATCTATCTAAATAAAATGAAAGAACTATGTAAGGACCGAAAAAATGGCGGTTGATCTGTAATGCTAGCGGCTAAGGCTAAGGCTTTAAGCTTTTTAATTCTCATTTTTTATACGTTTGAATATTATTTTTTTACTTAGTGATTCTTTGTTTCATATAGTTTACTGTAATTGCTTGTGTTCCTTGACATATAAGTTGGTATGAGGCTGACCACCCATACTGTAAAGAAAATAGTTCACTTTACTAATGTCATCCCTATTTCAGGGAAGGTTGGCAAAAGTTGTAGGGGCTATGTTCATGTGCGGTTTAGATTTAAATTTGTAAGTATGTACATGCATCATTTGTAATCGCGAACTTACACGTGTCTGTTTGTGGGCAAGCATTTAATATTCATTTGAAATTTCCTAAGGTTTGTGCATTAACGGAGTGAAAATTCATTTTTAATTTTAATTAAAAACAACATTTTTATACAACACAGTTTTATTTTCACATTTTGAGTTAAATTGCCCAAGCACTATCGGACTGTAACAGCTGTCCATCTTTAGAGGCTAACTGAGGTTAAAACAAAAGGATCAAAATTCGATGGATTTTTTGGGAAGGTACTGCTAGTAGGGGAGAAGGACTAGATATTTGCTTATTAATAATATTACCTTTATTGTTTTGAATTTCAAGGGTTTCAAAGACAATTAGTTGTCTGCCTTTTCATCCTGAGTAAAGGTTCTCCACTCAGGGTGCAATTATCAAGAGAACAAAGTTGTTTTCTTGATTATGGTGTGATTACTTTTGTGTATTATTTGTACATCATTACTTTAGAACAAATCTTCACAATCTTACTTCACAAAACCCTGAAACTTTAACATTATAGATTCTTTATCTGTGTCGCAGGATGATTATAAGAAATCAATCTTATATAATCGTCCTCTTATCGCATTTGTTAACATATTAAGAACGTGGAATGAAATGATGCTTAAAAAAATGAAAAAACGTTTGCAACCTAAGCACGCGCCTCCAGTTCACCTTCACTGCACACTGCGCACTTTATCAAGAACTCCCATTCATTCTTCAGTAGCTGCGCACAACGCGGCACAAGTCGATCGTTGTGCGCATTCCTTCATCTCAACCAACAGTAACAACAAACAGCTATAACCTCTCGCTGTCATTCAATACAATTCACATACCCAACTCTACGTTTGCGTTTTACCAAAATGTGCAGAAATTAAAACTCTTTGTAGTTGCGCTGCTTTTAATTCCATATATTCCGTGAAGTTTTTTTTGTAAAGGGAATTTCAATACACATTCCACCAATGATTTTACATCAAATATTTGCTATGGCAGTTTCACAAATTGAATATTATGTACGTGCCATCACTTAGCTGAATAGAGTCGTATGGAAACCAAAGACGACAATGTAGCATTTTTTCAGAAACGAGATACATATACAGAAACAGAGAAAATCATTTTTTGTTCGTCATTTTTATAATACTCGTATGTTGATCGCATTTTTCTTTGAATCCTAGATTGCCGGGCTTGTTGCTTTACGACAGAATTCTTTAAGTGAAATCTGTTAGAAATTGTTGATTGCCTAATGAAAGGGAAAAATTATGAATAATAAAAAATAATGAAAGGAAAAATTCCGAAGCGATTGGAAGAAAACAAAGTTTAATTTATTGCATTATTCTTTTTGCCGAGTTCTCTCCTAAGGGATCATATGTGGCGCATCGGGACCTATTTATTTTTACAGTTAAAGTGGCCGGCCTCACACCAAACACTTCAGTTGAAGGGGGGTACGCCCAGCTCCCAAGAGGGCTGGGTCTAAGTTAGTAAACCATGCCAGTATTTATTTTGGGTTTGAAATAAACACCAAAACGGGAAATAATTCCTAAAACACTCGGTGGGGATCGAACCTTTGCTATCGACATGGATTGCGAACATTCTACCAACTGAGCTATCGACCGAACAACAGACAATCGTTAAAGTTGAAATTGATTTAATTTTTTTAATTTAAAATCAGTTAAAATTGTATATACATTAAAATGCAATTTTATCTACGAAATTCCAAAGGATTTGAACTGCCTACCAGTGCCTCAAGTATAAAAGATTTCATCTACATTTATGCAAACCAAAGCGTTTACCAAAAAAAAATGTACGGAACATAAACAGTGCCTCTAGCGAGAGTTTTTAGTTTCCTTACAATTTCGGTTGCCTTTACACGTAAACTTTTATACTTGGAGTACTATAACGTCACCTCAGCGCTTGTTTGTCTTATATCCAACAGACGAAATTTCACAAGAGAAATGTTTATACATCGCCACCTTGAAAGATAAAAAACTGAATAAGTGCTGATTTCCTGATATGAGAAATCGTGGATAAAACATTTTAAAGGCTGTAATTTCTCATAGTAAGTGAACTAATTAGTTATATTATAATAATTATACATGATAATTATAATTATAAAGAAGTGCTTATGAAAAACTTCTAAGCTTCAAGATTTTCACACGTTTTTAGTGTTTTCTCTCGTAGAAAATATTGAAAAAGGTGCACTTATGTATCTGAGAAACCCATGTTTGCTTAACATGTCACTTATTCAGTTTTACCTTTAAGGTATCGATAAAACATGAGGTTTTTAAGTCTCTAGAAATAAATAGATGTTAGATACTTATAATAATCTGTATTGGTTCCAGATTGGTTGAATCGAATGTACCGTTAAAATCTAGCAAGTAGCGATTCACCATGTTTCGAGAATAATCTTTATTCTTAGTATAAAATAAGGAACGAAACTCTCTGTAGTTTAAGAAATCATTTTACCACTGCACTGTGCAAGTGTAAAGGGACTCTGTGTCCGAACCGAATGTTGAATAAATTGTGTAAAATAAATCACCGCAGTTTAAATTAAATAGAACCCGTGTAAAAACATTACAGAAGAATGATTCCATGGAAAGTTCATCTTTGAATGAAATGGTAACGCAACTAAGCTACACATATAGTGTAACTTCTTGCCTGCGTTATCCCCGAAGGGGTTGCATGTGGCGAATCGGGACCTATTTATTTTCACGGGTAAGGGGGCAGGCCTCACACCAACCACTTTTAGTTGAAGTGGGGGTTTCCCAGCTCCCGGGGCGCTGGTTCTCATTTCTTGTGAAGGCTGAGTAAGCCTTGAGATCGAACCCTTGCTCTCGGTATGGAATGCAAGTGTTCTACTAATTGAACTTTCGACCTTTTTACGAGCTTGGTCGTCGTCGCTACAAAGCGCCAATTCTCAAGCAAGACACATGGTAGATATAAGCCAAACAAGCGCCGGAGGAAGATAAGCTAAATAAACCAAAGGAATTCTAGTTGATTATAACGTTTTCTTATCCTTGCAAATTCCAATTGCAAATAGTATCTGAGAAATCCGCAACCAGAGCATTGAGAAACCAATTTCAGTTTTACTACGCAAACTGCAATAAAATCACGATTAGTAAACAAACATGTAAAGTTTAGTACATGTTAATACTTCTCATCGATGCTTAAACAAATATAATCTTCAATCACTAGTTTATAATCTTAGTTGCAAAGATGTATTGACATTTAATGCAGGCACATAAAAGCTCGCGCATGCTGTATATGTTATAACAAAATAAGACAAACCTAACATGACCAAAAACCTTGCAACTAAAAAAAAAAACGCAACTAAACTTCACATATAGTGCAACGTCAAACAAGCTCTGAGGGGACGATTTAGCGACAGGTGATGTCAGATTTTTTAGCTTCATTCCAAATGTTGTTTCATAATTTTATTTTGTTATCCATTCAATCATTCATTTTCATTCAACAGTCGTGCAAGAAAATGAAATAATCATCGATGACGTCATCAGGTGACTGTTTAGCGATGACTTGATGACATTCAGCATATCTCATTGTCGTTGCATACTAATCATCATGACGGAGGGCATAATATCCTCAAGTTAAACATTTACTGTAACTTCTTGCCGCGTTTCCCCGAAGAGGTCACATGTGAAGAGTGGAACTTATTTAATTTTACAGGTAAGGGGGTCAGCCTTGCATCAAACACTTCGGTTGAAGTGGTACTCATTTCTAGTGAAGGCTGAGTAAGCCTTGCCGGTATTTTATTTTGCGTTTGAAATAAACACCGAAACGGGAAATCTTTTTCGACACCGTCAGTGGGATTATAAGTTTAGCTTTTGGCAGGGAATGCAAGCAAACTGAGCTATCGACCGGACTACCAAATACGAGTTGTTGTTGATTATTCAGTGCATAGAACAAAACATAGAAAAAAACACTTTGGTTGGTTTCTGAACTGTAATAATCATTATCTAGGTTTTTAGCAGTAACTTCGTGAAAGTTCATTTTAATAGATTAAAATAAAATACTTAAAAATACACACCTTTTTAAAAAACACCGTTTAAAAAATAAAAACTCATGTGAATTATAACAAAGAAGTATTTTATTTTAATCCATGTAATAATCATGTTTTTGTTCCAATGTAAAGCATGTATAAACTGTTTGTTGGCTCAATAAATAAAAAATAAAAATAAATAGACAATAATTCGTTTTATGATGATTAGTCTTTAAGTAGATAAGAAGAAATAACAATACGTACCGGAGTAATCTCGAGTTTACTACTACCGAATGGACCTTTCTGGTAGAACAAAAAAAAAAGTCGAAAGAACGGATTTCGCATAGAAGTCAATCAGTGTACCAGATGAAATAAGTCAGTGTGTGTGTGAGTAAACTGGCCTAATTTAAAGTTGAACAAAATCAAAAAAATCTGCAAACTAATTAAGTAATATAAACTCTAAATAAAAAATCTCACTAAAAGCGCTTTTTCAGTTTCCGTACAATTTGTTGCGTTAATACGTAATGTTTATACTTATGGTGTAAGTCTATGCTGATGATGAATTGAATTCATGCCTTGCATAGACAAACGACACTGAACTACGTGAGCGAGGAAGACTTCCGTTCTTTAAAACCATCTTTTATCAGCATTCACGCTGCATTTTACAAGTCAATGGCCTATACACAACTCCTTGTCTAGGTTATTCTTCAGTAAGGTGGTCATGATATTAAATCTTGGCTTGTCTATTGATCATATTGTTTTTTGGGATTGAAAATTTTGATATCAATGTAAATTACAATATTCACATTGGTTTTTCAGACTGCCACCTGAGGCGAAATACCTTTTTCAAAAGATGGCCCCAAGTCTTTTTCCCAACAAACTTTTAACGTGTTAAAACCTGGTTTGAACGAAACAATTTGTTTTTGAAACTTTAAAAACGGCAGTAGGTAAATACTACGCACGAAACATGGCAGTTTGTAGCCAAAAATTTAAGGTGGACTTATGGGCGCGTCATGGGAGATGCATAAAAATGTTGCTCTGTTGATTTTCTTACAAAGACCTGTTAAATCTTTTTCATTTTCTCATCCCCGCTATCTTCTTTTTCTCAGATGAACCGCTATGGTACTTACTTATTTTTTTAATCAAGTTTTGGAGACTGACTTCTTTATTTTATTTAAATAGCAAACAAACAGTTTTAACATGATACATCTTGGTACAAAAAACATAATTGAAATAATTAAAAAATCAGCAGCTTTTTAGTACATTGTATTGGAGTAATACGAGTATCATAGCATCGTGTCAGAAAAAGCAAACATTGATCAGGGTCAAAAAAGGGTTATTTGTATACGTGGCAAGACTAAAAAACATCCTCTCGGATGGCAACCCACAAGGTAAGAAGGCATCTGGGATTCAGCATCGAAGCAGAGACAGTTCGCATCAAACAGACCATCAGATCAGAAAAGGCATCTGGGATTTAGCATCGAAGCAGAGACAGTTCGCATCAAACAGACCATCAATCAGAAAAGGCATCTGGGATTTAGCATCGAAGCAGAGACAGTTCGCATCAAACAGACCATCAGATCAAAAAAGGTATCTGGGATTTAGCATCGAAGCAGAGACAGTTCGCATCAAACAGACCATCAGATCAGAAAAGGTATCTGGGATTTAGCATCGAAGCAGAGACAGTTCGCATCAAACAGACCATCAGATCAGAAAAGGTATCTGGGATTTAACATCGAAGCAGAGACAGTTCGCATCAAACAGACCATCAATCAGAAAAGGCATCTGGGACTTAGCATTGAAGCAGAGACAGTTCGCATCAAACAGACCATCAGATCGAAAAAGGTATCTGGGATTTAGCATCGAAGCAGAGACAGTTCGCATCAAACAGACCATCAGATCAGAAAAGGCATCTGGGATTTAGCATCGAAGCAGAGACAGTTCGCATCAAACAGACCATCAATCAGAAAAGGCATCTGGGATTTAGCATCGAAGCAGAGACAGTTCGCATCAAACAGACCATCAATCAGAAAAGGCATCTGGGACTTAGCATTGAAGCAGAGACAGTTCGCATCAAACAGACCATTAGATCAGAAAAGGCATCTGGGATTCAGCATCGAAGGTGAGACAGTTCGCATCAAACAGACCATCAGATCAGAAAAGAAGGACGTGGACCAAAATAACTCGTCGATAAAAAAAAATCTAAAAATTTTGCACTTCGTTCAGGCAGTATTGCAATTCTACAGCCCAGAGCCCTCAGGTCATGACGTTTCACATCCTATGCTTTATATTACCTGGCTCTGTGTGTACTTGTATGGGCAGAGCCATCGCCTTGTGGGTACCAACAGCTGTCGACTCTAAGTGGTGACAGGGTTAGAACGGCACAGTAACAAAACGACACATTACATAATGACACATGACATAACGACACATGGCATAACGACGCATGGAAGAACGACACATGAAAGAACTACACATGACAGAACAACAGTTGACAGAACGACATATTATGTAAGAACCACACATGACAAAACGACACGGGACAGAACGACACATGAAAGAACCACACATGAGAAAACGACACGTGACAGAACGGCACATGAAAGAACGACACATGACAGAACGACGCATGGCATAAGGACACATGACAGGACAACACATGACAGAACGGCACATGACAGAACATCACAATGACAGTTCATCACATGACAAAACATCGCAATGTCAAAACAACACAAGTACAAAACATAAAATGTTTTGATGTGATGTTTTTGCATGTGCCGTTGTTTTAGGTATGTGATGCTTTTCATACGGTGTTTTGTCTTGTGATGTTTTAACATTGTGATGTACTTTCCTGAGTTGTTTTGTCATAGCGATGCTCTGTCATGTGATATACTGCCATTGTGCCGTTCTGTCATGTGATCTTATGTCATTTGTTGTTATTGCATGTGTTGTTCTGTAGCGTGTTGTTCTATCATGTGTCGTTATGTCATGTGTCGTTCTGTCACTGTGCCGCTCTATCATGGAACCTCTCTTAGTGCGGGGTCTCTGGTTCACGGCCTCTAACGGTGCTCGGAAAGAAATATAAGGTACTGACATCATGTAGGTTCCATCTAGAGCTGAAGCAGCAACGAGTCGAGGAAATAAAGCATTGCCATTACGGTGGAGACCTTGAGATCGCTGAACGACCGCAAGTTCGAATCATTACTATGAGCACGAGAAACCTGGATGAAACTTGGACTTCTTCATCAGAAATCTACTCTTTTCGTCTAAGACTGTTGTATCAGAAACTTCTTTACCGTCACAACAACAGCAATTCGTAGAACGGCTGACATTCATCCATTTGCAGTCGATATCAAAACTATGAGAACTTGGTGCTTTCACGACTCATTCCTTTGCCATACTGACTGCTTATGGAACGAGTTACCGGTATCTGTATTCTCAACCCAATTTAACCTTGCCCAATTCAAAACCAATAGCACTCGCGACTTCCTTTCAGTGTCTCGAAACAAAACCAACGCAACACACAACGAAACACTACGCAGCTAACAGCCCTTCTACAAAGGATCAGGACATCGATCGCCACATCACCAACAACTCTGCGGCACTACAACACTACCAAGTGTCATAGACAAACTCCCGCACAGGATTCTTTAAAAAAAATCTGGAAACTTCATCCATCCGCAAATTCACTTCTTCAGCTTTCCAGAAATCCACTGAATAGATAATGACGGACTGTGCCCAAGGGAAATCTACCAGATAATTTCATATTTTCAATTTTATTATCACAGTTGGGCATTAGATCGGTTTGTAGTCTGGTATAAAACACTACTGACTCGTAAACGGAAGGTTGTGAGCTTAATTTGCTGTGGAGCAAAAAATGCCATTTATTTTCTCAAATGAATTGAAGACGGATTGGAAATTTCATTTTCCTTTTCCAAAAAAAAACGCACAAAGGTTCTTACAGCATTCTTACTACTCGATCTAGCTTACAAAATTGGCTCTGACTAACGACGAATAAACTCGCAGAGGGCTCTCGAGCTATGATTTACATTTCACACAAAAACACAGCTCACCAAATAAATTATACTAAAAATTTCACAGCTATCTTTCCCATGCTCTGTCTGATAAAATCATAATTGAATACGACCTAGCCAATGTGGTATTCAATTTTCTATTAACCAAACCACAACGACATCTTTTTTTTCACCGCAATAATCGTCCCCTTAGTGCTTGATTGTCTTGTGTCCATCAAGATAATTTGACATGAGCAATGTTTGTATGTGTACTGGATCCAAATGTCTTACGAAAATTGGAAATTGTTTTTTTTTAATATTTAAAACAACTCTCAAACTAATGTGTTTTAAGTTCTTTTCTTAGCTCAAATTGTTTAGAATGTGATTCTCAAGACAATTTTATTGAAAGGTCATCTTTGAATCAAATTGCAAATAATCCAAAAAAGCACTTAGGGAATGGCATTATTCCCTTTGTAAGACCACAATTTCAAAGGTAAATTTTTCTTCCAAAAAAGATGTTGAGAGAACCTTATCCAAGCTTGTTCACTGACTAAGTTTGGAGGGCATACATGCATACCTGATTAATTAACGTCCATCAATAACTAATTACACATTACTCCACACAGCTAGTTCCACTTCTGTTAACTGGCCACTACATCGACACATTTATTTTTACCAGCATTTTAGAGCGAAGACTCAATCCTGTTTGTTTCGAAAACCAGTCTGTGATCTAATTATGGCCCCCATTACGTGGTTCCACGACAAATCGACCACAGATATCGCGGCCATGGACAAATCAGTCATACGATAGTTCATCCACATGACCTTACATAGGTCAATATTTCTGTAATAGACAACTCGGCCACCGACAGCTCGTCCACAGACACATCGGCCACGTACAATTCCGTCACATTACTTTTCGACAAACGACATTTCGCTCACATATCAATACCTTAAAGGTAAAACTAAATAAGTGACATATTGAGCTTACATGGATTTTTCAGATAATTGCACCTTTTTTCCAATTTTCTACGAGAGAAAACACTAAGAAAATCCTGTTGTTTAGAAATTTCTCATGAGCGTTTTTTTATAATTAGTTCACTTACGATGAGAAGTTAGTCCCAATAAAATGTTTTATCCACGATTTCTCAAATCAGTGAATCAGCACTTATTCAGTTTTACCTTTAAGGTGACGATAGATTCCACAGACAGCTTCATCATAAAAAACTACAGTCAATCAAAACTACAGTAGGTAATTACGAAGGTTTTTTGAAAACAGCAGCATTCTGTGATGAAGCTGTTTTAGGGTCTATTTTGTATGTGACCGAAATTTCTTTGACAGAAAAGTAGTGTGACCGGATTGTCCGTGACCGATGCCTCAGTTTACGAGTCATTTGTGACCGCAATGTCGTTGACCAAAAAGCCGTGTGGACGAAATGACCGATTTATCCATGGACCAGCTATCTTTGACCGACTTTTTGTGACACGCTATTACGCCATATATGGTCAGTAATTGCCTTTGAAGCTGACGTTGACACCTTAAAATATAACCTGCCATAGACGAGATAATAATGCTACACTGGCTTATCGTTAAATTGTTTGGTATCGCTTTTTTATTGGCATTGTAAAGTGAAGTAGAGACTCGCAAGTTGCCATAATCCCTGCTTGTTGTTTTGTGGTGTAGCAAAAACCAGTCCAGATTTAAACTTGAGATGGCTTGAATCTGGCCAACATATGTAAACGTTGTATTCTTCAGTTCTTTGGACACGTTGTCTGTGGCAATGAGGATAGCTTGGAACGACTGGTGGTGATCGGTGGCTTAGAGGGGAAGAGGAAGATCCCCAACACTATGGACCGATCAAGTTAATAAAGCAGCAGGCACCTCGGTGGTTGGAGCGCTGCGGGCAGCGAAGTCAAGAGAGAACTGGACAAGAGTGGTTGCTTCAACCCTCAGCAATGAAGAACAAGATTTAGAAGAAGAAAAAAAGCCTGTCCAGTTAAAATGTACACATATTGATGTGATTACTCAATTTGTACAAAACGCAATCTAAGTTGCACAGATAGATTCCTATTTAACGTTCACACTTAAGAATTAAAAATCAAGTTTTACTTAAATTCGTTAGCGGCCTTTAATTTTCATAGACACGAAAGTTAACTTTATTTTAATTAACATTAAAGTGAAGTGGCTAGCATAAGGCCTGCCCCCTCACTTGAAAAAATAAATAGGTTCCACTGTAAGTCACACTATATGTGTAGCTTAGTAGCGAAGCGTATCTACCCAATCGTTCTACCCCATTATGTTCTACCGTCATATGGTTCTACCCCTTAAAGTGCAGTAGGTACCTAACTGACAAGATGTGAGATAGCGCACACATCGTCCCATCAATACAATTTTATCAGATTTTGTACATTATTAAGGCGGGAACAGATACCGCATCTAACACATGGCTGGTCAGACTCCAAATAAATATACGAAAACTAAAACAGCGCTTCGATTGACGGTTTCAGTTTCGATGCATTTTTTGTGAAACGCAATACCTGAGTTTAAACTTGAGTGCGGACCCTCATGACGTGTAGGTTCAGACATCGACATGACGTCACATAATAAGCTGCCGCTACCAGCATAGCTCACTTCATTTATAGTCATTAACATGCGACTCCCTATGGGAGCGCTGAGTATACTCCACACAAACAAATAAAATCAGTAAAACATTCGTGTGTGATCATGATGATGATGATTTCTCTGTAAGAGAGACAACTATGGCCCATGGGCCACATCAGGGGTGGAAGTCTCACTGACCGTCGATAGATCTTACCGTATCTATTTGAAGGACGGAATAAAAAATGGCGGTGTATGAACAGCTGATCCATTTTATATGCCTATCTACAAATAGGTAAGGTAAGAGCCCGTTCCCACTTGTCGGGTGTCGGATCCGTATATTAATCGGAGGTTCCAGTGGCAGAACATTATGTATGGAGCTATTCACACTTGTCGGAAACCGATTTTGTCCGAAAATGTTCTGCCACTGGAATCTCCGATTAATATACGGTCCGACACCCGACAAGTGGGAACGGGCTCTAAGATCTATCGACATTCATCGAGACTTTCGCCCCAGCAACGCGGTAATAATCTAATCCAGTCTTATCTAAGTTGCAAAGACATTTTAACATTTAAAGTGCATATTAAATGCATGCTCACAAACAGAGACGTGTAAGTTCTCACTTACAAATGCTACATGTGTTCATACAAAAGAAACCAAACCTCACATGAACATAAATTTTGAACGATAACGACAAATTATTTTAAAAATATCCTTCGGCTATGTCACCATGAGTAAAAAAATTATTTCCGGTAATCAGGGATTTTCTCTAGTTTACAGCAGCAATGATCAGCTGTTCAGGCACCACCATGTTTTCTTCCGTCCTATGTTCAAATGGGTGCGGTAAGATCTACCAACGGCCGTCGAGACTTGCACCCCAGCATGGCGTTAATTTTAAAACAAAATTCGGATTTTAGGAATCATAAAATCATTATATAGACTCCACATTTATTATCAAAAACAACTGAATAAAACGTAACACATGAGTAAACATGACTTGGTTTATTAATTTTATCGATGTTTTTTTAACAAACGTATAAAAATGTTATATTTACTATAAAATTTACACAATTATATGCTTAAACAACATGTATGATACGGTGTATATTCCTGTAAACTTTTAAACATAACTTCACACCTTCATCTTCTGAGAATATCAACGAATATATATACCTACATTTGTGTATGATTATTTTTAATATTGTATGTTGGTATGAATGATTTTATCGTGTTTTTCCCGCCTTTTTATGAGCAACGATATTTCTTATTACAGATGACGTAATCTTATTAACCGTCGATCAACAAGTCCGGTCGATAGTTCAGTTGGTAGAGCTTGCGTTCAGAACCAGAGGACTTGGGTTCGATTCCTCCAAGGGTGTCAGTCATGGTTTCCCTGTTACAGTGTTTTTTGTTACAGGAAAAAAATGACCTAAGACGCCATTTTTTTACAAACGGACAAAATATACTCGTATATGAAATCATAAATAGCGCTTCTGCTAAGCATTTTAATTTTCGCACATTTTTGGTTTAACGCAAAGTTTTTTGTACTTGCGATAGAGCATAATTAATACCTTCGCATACCTAAAGGTCGATGAAAATTTTTAATGCTTTTTATCTAAAATTTAGATTCTCAATGGAAGCTTGAAGTATACGTTTTTTTTTCAATAATTTTAAAAATTTTGTATTCTGTATTTTGTAAACCTTGACTTAGTTGGTATGAGGCTGACCACCCATCCTTAAAAAAAAAAAGGTTCACTTTGCCAATGCCACCCCTGATTCAGGGAACGTCGGCAAAAGTTGCAGGATTTATGTTCATGTGAGATTTGGAATTTTGTACTTGTACTTACGCCTGTTTGTGGGAATGCATTTAATATGAATTTTAAATGTTAATATTTATTTCTGCAACTTAGATTACAGTGTTCCATCAATATTAGGTTTGTAATGAGGCTGACACCCATACTGTAAAAAAAGGTTCACTTTGACAATGTCATCCCTAATTCAGGGAGGGTCGGCAAAAATTGTAGGGCTTATGTTCATTTAAGGTTTGGATATTAATTTATAAGTAAACATGCAGCATTTGCAAACGCGAACTTACCTACACGTGTCGATTGTGGGCGTACATTTAACATTATTATTAATTTTTTTTTAAATGTTACTATATCTGTTTGCAACTTCGATTTTAGATCATAGATTCTTAGGATTACTATAAACATAAACTTTGGACCGGTCCGTAGTCCAGTGGCAACACTTCGGACTCGTAAATGGAAGATTCTGAATTCGGATCCCGGTAGAGCACAAAAAATATACCATTTATATTTCCAAATGTGCTCTTCGCTGGGTTGAAAAATTCATATACCTTTACCAAAGACCGGTCACTGCAAGGTCCTTCCAACCTTACAACAACTGGGTCTTGCTTGTGAATTGGCGCTTTCTACAGCGACGACCAAGCTTGCAGAGGGCTCTTGAGGTGTGATACACACAAAAACAGCGCTCACCAAATAAATCATCCTTATAATATTATTATTATTATTATTATTATACCTAAACAAGCTTGACTAGGTATAAGATTTTCTTGAATATTTATTATTTACCACATTAAAATATTGTAAATGCATATATAGTTAATAAACATTGCAATTACCATTAAATTTTATGTTTTCCCTATAAATAGCAAAAATATTTATAAATACGTTCAAAGGCCAAGAAAATAATAAATAATATCCTTTAAAAAAACATAATTAAGTACGAAATAATAAAACATTTTCAAAAGATTTTTATGAAACACTGTGGAAATTAATTTTTAAAGATTGATTATTTTTAAGAATTAAAAAATAAAATAACATCTTTTTATTTCTAGAGAGACGGGAGTCTGCAAGGAGCTCCACAGAATCGCCTTGGATAGAGAGACGCTACTAAGCTACACATATAGTGCAACTTCTTGACGCGTTTTCCCCGAAGAAATGCGGCGAGTAGAATATATTTATTTTTACAGGTTAGCCAACCACTTTAGTTGAAGTGGGAGTTTTCCAGCTCCCGAGGGGGCTGGTACTCATTCCTTTTGAAGGCTGAGTAGACCTGCCTTTGGGTTTGAAATAAACATCTAAATGGGAAACCATTTCTGACACCCTCGGTAGGATTCGAACCCGGGCTCAGGCATGGAGTGCAAGCACTCTACCAACTGAACTATCGACCGGAGAAATGACAAAAAATATGGATTAATTATTGTTGCTGCAAGTAAACGCTAGATGTGAAACAGAAGAAAATAAAATTATGGAATTTAATTTTCGTTTGCGTACCGGTCATCGTTCACCCAGCGCCACGTATTTGAAGATAATTATTTCTATGTAACTTGTCGTATTTATCTAATTTAAGACGGGTAAGTTATTTTTAAACAACTCTTAGTTGTTTTGTAACGTTTAAAGAGGTGGGGCCATACATAATGACTGCTAGGTAAAACGCTTTCAGGTAGGTACATATCGCACGTTTAATAATAAAGAGCAATAACTCAAAAAACATAAATGTTGGGAAAACGCGTTTGAAGTTCAGACACCCAGTACAACTTGTATGGGATGAAAAAGGCGGCCAATGTTTTATCTCGGTCATATTCGTCCAAATTGAACGGCTGTCGCATTCTACGCATTCTTCTCGCATTGTTCTTGCGTTTTATTACAAAATCTCAATTTTCCCAATTTTCGAGTTATTTCTCTTTATTATTAAACGTGCGATATGTTTTAGAAAAAAAAATTAAACGACAAGATTTAAAAAACAAAAAGAAATATTTATTATAATTTCAGAGTAAATATTGGAAAGAAACTATGGGTCAAATGATGGTTTGAGCCAAATATATGGACTTTTTTAAAGGTAATCTAAAGATGTATGTCCAGATTAAAGGTAAAACTGAATGTACTGATTCACTGATTTGAGAAATCATGGATGAAACATTTTATTGTGTGTAACTTCCCATAGTTATTTAGCTAATGACAATAAGGAAGTGCTCATGAAAAACTCTTACGGTGCTATTATTAGACATTTTAGTCGTCCGCTCAGCCCACGCTTTGACAAACTCATGATGCCTGGGCTGAAAGTTTCATCACCACGGTCATTCTTACCTAACGAATTTTGGTAATATTTGTATGAAGACAAATCAGCTGTTTACTTGCGGCCATCTTGGATTGGCAGGTCTTCATACAATTAATGCATCATTAGTTTGTCAAAACGTGGGCTCAACGGGCGACTGAAATGTCTAAGAATAGCACCGTTAAACTACAGGATTCTCACACTTTTTCAGTGTTTTCTCTCGTAGAAAATATACCAAAAGTTGCATTGATCTGATAAACCCATGTTAGCTTCATATGACACTTATTGAGGTGTACCTTTAAGGTGTGGATATAGAGAAGAAAAAGAAAACGTATGATATGTGTTTTCCTCATTTTTAAGGTGCGTTCACACTCTACTAATGATGAGTCTTACAATGAAGTGTAGATACCTGTATAATATTATTTATTAGTATGATTCGGTTTACCTGTATCTCAAACGTTGGCAGACAAATGTGTTGACGTCCACACGCCGCGCCGGGTAAAAAATCCGTTTACAGCACAGATTTCATAACACTACACATCACGAACACACTAAAAAATGTATTTTCACTCTTAGTATTCACAATCATCACTTAGTACATTATTTTATTTTGTTCTCACTAAACTAAAAAAAAAAAATTGTTACTATGCTGCATTATCTACCTAAGTTACAAATGTATGAAATTTTGAGATTTATATTTAATGCACTCTCACAAACAGACACGTGAAAGCTGGCGTTTACACTAACTGCATGTGTAGGAGCTTACAAAATAAAACGTTGTTTACCTCCTACTTATATATTGTAAAATTTTTGTTCACTTTTGTCAATGTCGTCACTGTTTCAAAAAAAGACGGCAAGAGTTGCAGGTTTTATGTTCATTTGAAGTTTCGTTATACATGCAGCATATGAAAGCCATATTTTACACTATTTGCTTGTAGTTATGCATTAAATATCAATTAAAATGTTAATACATTTTTGCAACTTTGATTATAAATGTTTGACAGCATCGAAATAGAACCCAAGCCTTCATCTGAGAAAGCAGAGTTCTTTCAATCAAACTATCGATATAAATATTTGAAAAAAAATGTATTTATATTTTTGAGGAGTCTATGTTAATCTGTTTATTTTCTTTAATTTTTAATCAACCGCATAATAATTTGTTATTAATAAATACATACAACAAGAAATAAAGAAAAAATATATAATTTAATATTACGAATAGGTTTCTCATAAATATTATCTGCCAATACACTGTCAGGGTTATTCCCAACACATTTGAACCATGGCTGATCCATGGAACATCGTTTTTTCGCATGGAAAACTCACGTTATGTGGCGGTTGAGCCATGGATTTGTTACGTTAGAATAACTCCGTGCTAAATCATGTAATTTTATGTATTTTTTCTATGTATGTATATTAAGTTTAATGTGAAAACATTCAATGTCAAGGCATGAACCGTTCTATGTAAACACAAAATAATAATAATTATAAAAATATTTAAAATAAAAAATAACATCATACCGTCCAATGCCAAAATTGTTACAAAAATATTTTTTTATCAAGATGATCTTGAATTCTTTTGAAACATCTTATTAGTGTTATAACATTAAACAAAACACGAATAATATCCACTGTTCATTACTAAATAAGCACTATTTCATCTCAATTAACTTTTCATTTTATTTATTAGATAGGTATAAAAATATTCACTTGGTCACTTTTGATTAACTTGCACAACACTCAAAATATTTCAAATGCATATTCCAAATTCAAAATGTGTTCCATTTCATCGACAGTTCAATCAAACAAATGACACTCGGATTGTTTGAAAAGTGAAATCCAAATTTTCAAATATCGAACGCGAGATTTGTAAACAAACTTTGCTTGCGGTGGCGTCGACAAGCGGCCGCTCAGTATCAGACCGTTCGCCGGCGAGCGTTCGCGACAGACTGAAGCAACTTTACCAACAAAAAGTGAACCTAATCATATGACGCAGCTGTGAACTAAACTTTGTTAGAGGCGATACAAGTGTGTAGATGCGTTTTCATATTGAATATTATGTTCTCGCTACTTCATAATATGGTGTGTGTTTGAAGATAGTTATTCTCTATAAGCCAGTATTTAAAAAAAATCATTAGCACTGAGCTACGGCCAAGGAAAAAAATATCATCGAATCAAATCAAAAATACTTCATTTTTTTTATTCGAATAGTACTTAGTTTGACAATGGAAATATTTTCATTGCATTCCCCTGAAAATAGACTCGGCACAAATTTGAAAATTATTTTCTCGGCGTGCAAACGTCACGTTTATGGGACTACATTAAACAGCCCTTCACAATCATTAACATTTTTTTTCCTTTTCTCTAACAACTCGACTGTGTGACTTACAATTTTGTTGTCCTTGACTCACGTGAATTGACATGTACAAATTTGTGACGTCACACGTCCGGGTTGCTAGGGATAATGCATACAAATATTTTGTTATTGGTTAATAAGGACGGTAGGTAGTGCCATACAAATGTGACTTTAGCCAGTCGGAAAAAAATAAAATCAAAATTATGCTGAGTCCATTGAGTCGAATGAAAAAAAAATTTATTGTAAGTTTGTGGGACTATGGAACAAAAAGTTTTAAAATGCAGTGTTGGCAGCGGTTGATGAAGGAGGCCGAGATAATGATGACAATGATCTAAGCTTCACAGTCTATCATCTACATACATTAAGCCTTGGTTCCATCACCTCACACACGCATTGTTTGGACTTGAAGTGAACTTTCTCTGTAATCAAATCAAATAACTTTGATTATTTTTTTGTCTTTTGTACCTGCGCTTGGATGGACGTGGCGCGGCCATAGAAAGTGTAGTAATGTGTTGTGACGGCACAAATTATATCAGATACAATGTAACGCTCGCATAGTGATGGGCATTGTCTTTTGAGACGTGACGGTGACTTTATAATAGATACCAGTGGCGTATCAAAAGTATCTGATACTTTTATTTTCAACCGTAGGTACATATAATTAATTAAAAATTAATATATTACAAAAGATGTTTCAGGGAAAGTCGGCAAAAGTAGCAGGGTTTATGTTCATTTGAGGTTTGGATTTGAATTTGTATGTAGGTAGACATCTGCAAGCGCGAAATTAAATGTGTCTATGTGTAGGCATGCATTTAATATGAATTTTATATGGTAATAAATACCTTTGCAACTTTGATTATAGATTATAACGATTCTGAAAATCTACTGATTGGGTAATTTGTTTGTGGATGATTGTCTTTTCAAGTATGTACATACCTTGTACAATTACAAAGGTGTACCCAGCCTTCACACAGGGAAATGAGTGATGCGTATCAGTTTTTATGACGAGGGTGGATCCGCCACGTTTTATTACAACAGCTGTCACGCAGAATTACGCCATTTTGCAATCGGCAACTACCGGAAGTCAACTGATTGTCAATATAATGACGCACTTCCGGCTTTCAATATAGACAAGTAAATATCATTTTTTGTAACTTTGCCTCTGTTTCGCTGAGGGTGGCAAAGGCCTGTGCAGAGCTGTCGCTACTTCTTTCACGGATGGGCACTCTTTTCGAATTCAAGTTGATCAAATGTACTTAGGCAACTTTAGCAAATCGAAAAAATCTATGAAAAATAAATCACTAGATGGGTTGTACGTGAGAAAATGTGATTTCCCTTGAAGACCGTAGATCAATATATTTATCTTGGACACAATATAAAACTGGGTAAAGAAAATCAAGTAACCGAAATCACTAAAAAATAAATAAAAATTAAATTAGGCTGATTTATTTGGTGAGCGCTGTTTTTGTGTGTATCACACCTCAACTAGATGGATAGCACTGACATGGCAGCTTTCGGAAATCTAGGCTACATCCTCAACGACACGAAAATGCCTGTTAACCTGAAACGCAGGGTCTTTAAATCATGCGTGCTTCCAATATCCACCTATGGCTTGGAAACAAAAAGGCTCACTCATTATAGCACCAACAGACTGAGGACGTGCCAAAGAGCCGTTTAAAGGAGGATGCTGGGAATCAACCTCAGAGACAGGGTTCCAAACCAAGAGATACGTAGAAGCACTGGTGTCACTGATACCGCTAGTGGCGCTGGGCAGGTCACGACGCAAGACAGGACCATGACAGGTGGCCGAAAATGATCGTCCAGTGGCGGTTCAATATGTCCAAGTGGGGAGTGGGGAGACCCCAACTGAAATGGCTGGACGACATCAAGGGAACTGCAGGCATAGGATGGCTGAACACAGCAGCGAATAGACAGATATGGAGAGGATACGAGGAGGCCTACGTCCAGGAGTGATCTTCGAAAGGCTGAGGAAGAAAGGAAGGAAAAGAGCTGAAATTAATATGTGTGCCTGTGGTTTAGTCGTTTTTGCCACATTCCACACAATCTGTGCTAGGAAAAAAACGTTTAAAATACGATAGTGTGAGAGTTGTTTTTTTGATATTTAAAATCAGTGTAAGACATATTGGTCCAGTACACATACAAACATTGCTCATGTGAAATTACCTCTATTGGAGTTACGACAAACAAGCACTAAGGTGACGATAAGCTGAACAGAAAGCTGGGCATAAAACAGTACATTTAATGAACTTTAATTGTCTTTACATTTTTCTAAATTCTTATTTCTTGTAACGACTGAGTAAACAATTATTGCATTAATTAAATAAAGATTATATAATTGTAAAAAATTCGCTGGCTCTTTAACCATCAATGTGTATATCGCCACCTTAAAGATAAAACTAAATAAGTGCTGATTTACTGATTCGAGAAATCGTGAATCAAACCTTTTATTGGGAGTGACTTCTTATAGTTAGTGAACTTATTATAAGGAAGTGTTTATTACAAACTTTTCATCTATAAGACTTTCAAACTTCATCAGTGTTTTTCCTCATAGAAATCAGAAAAATGTGCATTTATCGAAGAAACCCATGTTATGTTAATATAGTTTCACCTTAAAGGTATCGATGTTTTACAATCTCACACACTAGGAGGTTCTCCTTATAATTTACAATCAATTAATTCTACTGAGATTTCTACAAATAATAATTAATTAACTATAATGGCTGATTGCTTCTAATCTTTCCAACTTTCATATTATCAAACGTTTTACAATCAATTCCCAACATTTCAATTACCGACCAGCCAATTACACCCCGATAATGGGAACTGTAAGCCTAGTATGAAACTCACTCTTACTCTCCAGCACAGCTTTTATCGAAAAAATGTGTGCTTAGGCACGGTTCCATGTTAGAACGACACAGTGACAAAACGACACGTGACATAACAACACATGACAGAACGACACATGATAGAACAACACATGACAAACCATAAAAAAACAACACAAACATATTTTATTTTACTTCCACACGCCCATGTGCAACTCCTTCGGGGATAACGTGGTAAGAAGTTGCTTTTTATGAGCGGCTTAGTAAGGTTTTTTTTATGTTATAATGGGGACGTTAATTTATTATTTTATAAGCTTTACCAAATAATATATGCATGAGTTCCATTTTCTCATGTTTCTCATATCTCACTTTTTTGTCATGCCGTTTATGGTGTTTTCTTTTTTGTGATGTTTTCCGTGTGATATTTTTTCATTTCATGTGCCGTTTATGGTATGTTCTGTTTTAGGTATGTGATGTTTTGTCTTATGATGTTTTGTGATTGTGATTTACTTTCCTGTGATATTTTGTCATAGTGATGTGTTGTCATTGTGATGTACCGTCATTGTGCCGTTATGTCATGTGTCGTTTTGTCACTGTACCATTCTAACTTTTCACCCTAAGCCCCAGTCACAGCGACGCCCTCAGGGAGCGTTTAAGTCTCCATACATTTGTTGAACGTTACGTTTGAGTGTATACTTGAGGGAACTGGTAATTATTAATGAGTAATGAGTATCAGTCGTGTTTATAGAAAAGTAATTACTGACGCTAATAGGAAATTAATAAAATAGTGAAAGATGGAGGAGCCCGTATTCAGAGACAATGCTGTGAGAACTCCAAATGCTGAGCGTATTGTAACGGTATTACTTACAGATATAAACTGGAATGATAGTAATTAGATAGTGGAACGTATTTTTATTTTGTAATATTGAAAAAACAATCTGAATGAACAATAGGGTTTGTAATAATTGGGTAATAAATGAGGTGGTTTGAAGATCTAGAAAGAATGAACAATCAACGAGTGAGACAAATAGTGTCCATCAGGAAAAACAACTGAAATCCGCAGCGGAGAAATGAAGAGAGCCATGAAAGTCGAGAAGAATAAAGTGTGCAATGGCAGAACAAAGTGGAAATTCATCTGCAGAGGTACTGACCACCGCTGGCGGAATGAAAGCTGAATACAGCAACAGTTATAACCAGCGAAACGTCAAGAAAACTAAATTTCTACAGCTAAGAATTAGAATCAGCTAACTTCCAATCAGAAGTCCGAGGCGATAATCAGTAGACCATACCGCGTCGTGTAGATGACGCATGGGGTTTATGATCCTATTTTAACTTCCTTAAGCATCTTCAGAACTGCATTCAGCGTCCATAATATGCTGGTAGACCATTCTCTCCATATAGCCATGACACCATGAGTTATTTCGATTAAGATCCTGTACCCCAAGTATATTCAATTTAAACTCAACAATATCGTTTTCCAAAAAATGCCTACAAAGTAAAACACTCGCTACAAGCGCTTTTATAGTTTTCATACATAATTGATAAACTCCATGGCAGAGTTTAAGTGCACGGTTTTATCTTGGACAGTTTTTTTCTGTGTTTTTGTTTCGTCATGTCGTCTGCGCACATCTGGTGCACATGTTGAGATTTTCAAACGCACATGAATAAAGTAGCGATTTCGAAAAGTGCGACAGTGTTTTCTAAAATAAATACAAGCTTGTCTCTTCAGCTCATAAAGTGGGCCCGTTGCACCAAACTCCAATCAGACAAAAATCAAAATTGAGGGTGATTTCTCCCATCAGATAAAAAAAATGGTTGCAAATATATAAATCAGCTGATGTACATCATCTTTCCTTTTCAAATTCATATTATTACCCATTTCCAAGAAATATTTAACCGAGGTCCTTACCAGAATTAAGCATTGGAGGTTGGTGCAACAGGCCCTATGTCTTCCCAATTTCTCTAAATTGTATAGAGGGACGGACGCTTACATAGACACTGGAGAGACGAATTGAAGTGTTCGAGATGTGTGTCTACCGAAAAATGCTTCGAATCTCTTGGCATGATCGGGTCACCAATGAAGAAGTCCTGCGACGTACGCGCACCACAAAAGAACTTCACAAAAGCCAACCATTAAGTAGAGAAAATTGATGTACTTCGGTCATGTTTTGAAAAATGAGAAATACTGCCTCCTCCATCTAATCATGCAGGGTGAGATTGAGGGGGGAATAACTCAGGAACGCCGAAGGACATCGTGGCTGAAAAAAGCTTGGACTGGATCCTATCTTTATTTCGTAAGTAATTTCTCCCTAAGATGCGTTTCATGTTGTGTGGAGTCTATTTTAATTTGCTGACAGTCTTACTGTATTTTTCTAACCCAAATATTACTTATTCATACAAACAGAAATCAAAATATCTTTTCAATATCCTCGTTTTAGAGTCATGACGTGTATTTTATGCGTCTGAAATTTTAAGTTTTTAATGGTAGAGATTTTAGCCGCGAGTGTCAGAAATGATTTCCCGTTTCGGTGTATGTTTACTGACTTACTCAGCCTTCAGAAGAAATAAGTACCAGCCCCCAGAGAGCTGGTAAGCCCCTACTTCAACTAAATTAGTTGGCGTAAGGCCGGCCCCGTAGCCTGTAAAAAAACAAATAGGACTTATCAACTTATCAATAGTTAACAGATCAACACTAAAAAATATAACAAATAGAACTGTTTTTTTTTATTACGAGTTATGGTAAGTAAATATAGGGAAAGAGGTGCAAGAGATCAGACGTCGTATCGCCATTGCCCAAAAGTACCATGTCTCAGCTGGATAAAATATGGAAAGACTGGGGTGTGAGTAACAGCACCAAGATGAAGCTTGTCAAGAGTCTGGTACTCTATTTTTCTCTATGCTGCTGAGATATGGATCTTAAAAGCAGCAGGCACCTCGATGGTTGGAGCGCTACGAGCAACGCAGTCAAGAGAGAACTGTATAAGAGTGGTTGCTTCCACACGGGTCACAGCCCTCAGCAATGAGGAACAAGATTCAGAAGAAGTTGTTTAGGTGCTTCATCAGCGGCATTGTTTACAAAGTTGTGGCCTAATGGAGTATTGGATGCCGGCACAGGAAATGAACCCGCGTCAACTGGACACGACTAACTGACTGGAAAGTTTAAACACCCATAGATCCGGAATACGCACACAATGGGGTCTTCTTCCTCTAATTAAAAGAAAATAAACATTTTGAATCAAGCACGTATAATAACTGACTGTTAATATGGTGCACGTATAGAACAACTTTTACTGCGTTGGTTCCGAAGGGAGGTCGCATCTTTTATATTTTTTCACCTCAAATCGAGTAAGATTGCTTGACTTATAGGTTGGTATGAGACTGACCACCCATACTGTAAAAAAATATTTACAACATAAAAATTCAATCTCAAATGAACACAAGCCATGCAACTCTTGCCGACCTTCCCTGAAACAGGGATGACATTGGCAAAGTTAAACATTTTTTACAGTATGGGGGGCTCAGCCTCACACCAACCTTGTAGTCAAGAAAGGAAATTATTCAAGCCTAATCTAATCCAAAGCCCTGCAACTCTTGCCGACCTTCCCTGAAACAAAAGTGACTTTGGCAAAAATATCCATTTTGTACGACAATTAGTCAAAACACCATAAAGCATGTGCGTGCGCTTCCATGCGAATATTTGTTTGTTATTTGGCTTGCCAAAAGTACATACCACATTTGTATTCCATTAGAAACATTTCTACCGCATAAATTGCAACAATTCATAGCATGACTTCTAGGGATATGATTGGCGCTCTCAAAAATGATAGAGCCAATAGCCAATCAAAAGGTTTCCCAAAACTCTTCACTAGTAGATAACTTCATTGTGTGCCTGTCAAAACAGCTCGTTTATTTAAATAAAAATTTAATTAATTAGCCAGTTGAAAGTGTTGTTTTTTTCGTTTTTGATTTAATTTCAGTTTAACTTTGTTGTTAGTTAAAGCTATCAAAATAATTAAAATGCAATAAAACCTTGTTAATCTGTGTCGACAAGGTAGAAACTCACGGTGTTATTCTCAAACAGCAAAACCATGACTCCTCCGCAGCCTACAGTCAATTTTCTGTACAAAAAAGGTGATCCTGAAATCAGCTATGGATCAAGTGTGTTATGAATACCACATACGGATTCTTAGAGCCGTCAAGCTTCAGAAACTAGACGCATTTGAGATGACGTGGTGCAGGAGGACATTGTTGGCAATTCCATGGACAACGAAAAGGAGAAGTTTTAGAGCTAGAAGCATTTGGAGAACGTGGATCATCATCTTCCGACACTGTGGTTAAATCGAGTACTCCAATTTTGTGGTCAAACATAGACAATTGAATCGCATCGAAAATCTGGAGGCCACAACTGAAAGCCTGGAAGTTTTAAGAACGAAAAATAGATATCCAACTCACCTGATGAAAGAGATTTTCAAAAGCAATTCAATGCATGGATTGGTGTAATGAGTATTATAAAGGTCCATGAATACACCAGCCATATTGTCATCGGATGAGTCTTGACCTTCTTGATAAACCTCCGCCTCTCACATCTATTCAAGATTTTTTTTCCAATTCTATACTCCTCCAGCAAGAAGACATTTTGCCATATTGCTCTGGGTCTGCCTACTTCGGTAAACTGATAAAAAAAAAACTACCCATATTGTTGGCATAAGTACGTCCTTTTCATCCAGTATACAGTCGCTTTGCTAACGTTGAAAATACCGAGCCTTAGTGTGTCACCAAAATTATCTGCTGATCCATTTGCATCCACTGATTTGCATTTCCGAACTATACCAATTCTTTGTTACATCTCACAGGCAACCAAACAGTGAAAGAATACACCCAAACTTTGCTCCATATGGCAGTAAATAAACAATTCGAAACTTGGATCAACATCTGAAAGTGTTTATGGACAGAGACGTTGGGAAATCAATCAGTTTGTTTTCTTTTCACTGCTCCAGCTTGCATCAGATTATTTTGATTCAATGGCTTCCTGGTTGCAGCATCTTTTGTGCAACCAAAGTGCTGTTGGCTCGAGTTCTATCTCTCTCAGCAGCAGGAAGTGGAACGTTGCCACGCCGATTGGGTAAGCGTTTAACATAATATCTCGATTCTGTAGTAATGGTGATAAAGTGCACACTTTCGATTATGCGATAATATTGAATGAATCGTGTTTCTTCATCATGTTGAATCTAAGAAATGTAAATAAGTATTTTATTGATGTGAACCTTTTTATACGTGTCATAAATGTATAATAATTTTATTATTTAATAATGCAATTGAACAATACACTTATTTGAATAGAGTCATAAATCAACAGACCGGTCTTTAGTCTAGTGATAACGCACTGGACTCGTAAATGGAAGGTTGTGGGTTTGAATCCCGGCAGAGTACACAAAAAAATTTACAATTTATTTTCGAATACCTATGCTCTTCGCTAGGTCTAAAATTTCGTACACCTGTACCAAAGACCGGTCACCAAAGGTCCATCCAGCCTCACAGCAACTGAGTTTTGCTTGAGTATTGACGCTTTCTATGGCGACGACCAAGCTCGAAGAGGGCTCCTGAGATGTGATTCACACAAAATAAATCATCCTAATATTATGATAAAGAGAACAACTAACTATTTAAAAGCGAGAATAAGAGTTATTCTCGAAAATATAGGGGACTGTCTCATGCGAGACCCTGCCAGAATATTCGAGCAAATACTCACACAATATCGAACAAATACAAGTACAATTATTTAAAGCACCTACATCTACAGATTTCACAGACGCACTCACACCAACTCACACAGACAAACAATTACACATTCGTAATACTATCAGGCTCAGCCTTTAGGGATTACCCTTATCAACCCAAAAAATAGTCTTCCATGTTCTGTTGAAGCGTAAATTACCTCCCTAGCTGGGTGCAGGCCTCGCAAGTGACCACCCAGAGGGACCTCCGGGGGTACAGTACCCCAAGTATACAAACTTAACATTAGCATTGTACCAAAAAAGTGTTTTAAAACTAAAACACTCACAAGACGGGCGCTGTTTGAGTTTTAATACACTTTTGGAAAAAGTTAAAACGTAAGATTTTATACTAGGGAGCTGGAGGGCTCATTTGAATTTAGTGGGACTCCCGAAGCACGAAGGAATACCAAAAAGTCTAAAAAAAATCGTCCTTATATAACGCGTCACCATGTGGTACCTACTGTGGTGAGCTTTTGTAGGGCATTGCGTTGGGAATGATATAATTATTAAATAAACCAGTGTAGTGGATTTTTAAATATTTTAATAATATTTATGGTATAAACTATAAGCTAATCAGTATAGAAGGGTGTTTTTTTAGGTGGTAACCCGATTGAGACGAATAAAGCCATCAAACATAAAAAATTCACGGGAAAAAATAAATAATAATACTTTTATGATGATTGAATTGGTGAGCGCTGTTTTTGTGTGAATCACACCTCAAGAGCCCTTTGCCAGATTGGTCGTTGCTGTAGAAAGCACCAATTCTCAAGCAAGACCCAATTACTCTAAGGCTAGTTGGACCTTTGGTGACTGGTCTTTGGTAAAGGTATATGAATTTTCCAAACCAGCAAAGTATTTTTTTTATATTTAGATGGTATTTTTTAGTGCTTCACCGGGATTTAAGCCCACAACCTTCCATTTACTGGTCCGAAGCATTTCCATTAAACTACGAACCGATCTGATGTTATATTTTTTCATTTTTGTTCCTTGACTAATATGTTGGTGACCACGCGTACTGTTAAAATGGTAAACTTTGCCAATGACACTCCTGTGTCAGGAAATGGCGGCAAAATTTGCAGAATTCAAGTTCATTGAGATTTGGATTTTTTATTTACAAATGTTGCTTGTGTCAGCACAAACTTGCACGCGTTTTCTTGTAAGATACATTTTGATAAGAATCTTAAATCTGAAAATATCTCTACAACTTAGATTATAGACCCAAATTGAATCCCTTTCCTAAAATAGAGCATTAGAGTTGATACATTTTTCAAACGGGTCTATTTCATAATCCTAACTAAAAAATCATATATTTTGTATGGTTTGTGTATTAACATTAAAAAATCATATTTTATCTCTACTAAATTTTATGGAACCAAAACAATTGTAATCAAGAACTGTTTTATTTTTCAATTTTTTAATTTTATTATCGTTTTCGATCTTTTGATCTTCTATGACATATAGGACGATGATCGAAAAATCGAAAACGTTTGTATATATTAATAAATCGTGTGAAAATAAATTGATGTGTTATTTTAATTGTTTTGGTTCCATAAAATTTAGTAGAGATTACAAATCTTATGTTGTATTTTTTCGGCAAGTTACGCCACTGGTTTGTCAGAGTAATAAAGTCAACTGCATTGTTCCTTATCCTTATTCCAGTCACACAAATGTTTAAGCGGGTCCCAACTCTAATACCATACCTACATACGCACCCTATAGCTTCATATTGTAATCTAAGCTCGTCCTTTTTCTCATGAACATCATTGACACCGTCACAAAGTCCAGCAAACAACTCATTTGGTAGAACACTTGCATTCAATGCCAAAGGCCAATGGTTCAATCCCCACGAAGAGTGTCAGAAATAATGTCCCGTACCTACTTAGTGTAAAGTAGGTACTGGCAAGGTTCACTAAGGCTTCACAATAAATGAACACCAGCAAGCTCCTCCAGGAGAAAAGAAGCAAGTGAAGTGGCCCCCTTACTTGTGAAAATAAAAAGGCTCCACTCGCAACATGCGATCCCTTCGGTGAAAACGCGATAATAAGTTTCAGTATATGTGCAGCTTAGTTGTGTTTTTGTCGTCATCATCATCACCAGGCAAAAATTGCGTCACACGCTGACTGAAGGGTGAAGACGAAAAACGTCTTTGTAGTCCAAGTCAAGTGGGTAGGTAGTAGATTAAATTTTCAACAAAGCACAAAAAGACAATATCATGTTTATGCATGCTATTCGCTGAGGTTATCATCTTGCCTACCTTAATCAAAGACCGGTGACTGAAATTTATCCAGCCTTACAGCAACTGGGTCTTGCCAGTGTCGGCGCTCTGCAGCAACAACAAAGCTCGGTCGTGTACATGGCTCTTGAGGCGTGATTCACAATAAATAAAAACTGTATCATGTAAAAAAAAATCAGCTAGAAATTTTTCCCATACTTACAGAAAACCATATAATAATTATATTAGAATTAACAAGGACTCTGCTTTAGTTTTTAGTACCTTCATCTGGTTAACATCGCTTTGATCCTTCAAAAACAAACGTCAAACATACTGAAGGCGTCTGCTTAGTGTTTTTTTCTTCGATACCAGGAAAGTTTTAGTTACACGGAACTGCTGTTAAATGCATAAGAATTACAGTGATAAGTTTACCCAAATGTAATTTGAGAAATGAAATACATAAAACCCTTTTGAAAAAATCCATTTATCCATTATCCAAAAATCCTCGAAAAAAATGATAAATGTCAAGGAGATGAAAGAAGTGTGCAAAGACAGAACAAAGCGGAGACACATCTGCAGAGATACTGGCCACCCCTAGCGGAACGACGGCTAGATGCAAGCACAAGTTAAAAAGTACATGGTGCTTGGACGTTATCATAACTGGCGCTACGACCCGAACACATTAGACACCCGATGTCTTCGCCTCCACCCACAGATCAGGGAAGGATCTGTGCCTCCACCTTTACTTCTCCATCGCATCTATGCCAAACTTTTGACGAGATTAACAAGCTATGTACACGATTTTCAACACTACTCGGCAGGATTATATGTACGGCTGCGGATATTCCAATTACCATTATCATTTCCACAAACCTACTTGCATATCTCACATGATATAATTAATGTATACAGAGAGGATGTAAGAGAAGGCAGTCAAAGAAATGCACAGGCTCTGGACCACCCCATCGTAATGACGACAGAGTTACAGTTACATGTTACAAATCTGCCTTAAATGTCATATACCATACTATTTTTCCGCGTAGACCAACTGGTATTCATATATTATCTCACTAACCTTAAAAGTAAATACTTCATCCAAACAATGCAATTCCTTGACAAAATTCAAGGACAGTTCCCCAAGAATAAATCTGTACTTTCAAACTCTAAAATAAAGTTTATCAAAAAATAAACGCAAATTTAAATAGCGCCTCTATTGAGTTTATACATTTTCATTTTTTTTTTTTTTTAACGCTATGATTGAGTTTACACGTAAGTTTTATACTTGGAGTTACTGTATCTAATCGCTGCAAAACGTAAACAGAAAACACACTATCTGTCCTTCTAGCATAAAACATCACGTAAACTCACTTGAATCGCGTAAATCAAAAAATGTATGAAAACTTAATCACCCTCTAGAAATTCCAGCGTATATATTCACACACATTTTTAATTAACGCAATCGAGGTGATTTCACGCAATGTTTCATACTCAGGGTACCCAAATCACAGTATCAGTAAAAAGTTTATGTCTTTTTTAGTCCCTTGCGTTTTGTAAGCACTTAAAATGTGACATAAAAGCATTCCACATTTTTAATGTTTGTATTTTTTGGGGGAGTGAAAAGCTCGCCTTGTTTGGTTTAACTACAAATTTACGTCCGTGAAAAAATAAATAAAATTTGGGGATGAACGCAGAGCCCTGTGAATTTTTTTTCGGCTAGTTAATAGTTCTGGAATTTGGTGTTTTTCTACTTTGTCGGCATTTTTATTCTAAGCTTTTAAAATTACGTTATTTTATACCTTGATAGTTGACTTATAAGTATACATAATTTTTCATGTCGGTGATTATTTCCATTCAAATAAAAAATTAACATATCTGCCAGGTCTACTCAGCATTCAAAGGAAATATGAACCAACCCCCTCAGAAGGTGAGACTCCTTGACTTATGGGTTGGAATGAGGTTGACCACACATACTGTAAGTAATGGTTTACTTTGCCAATGCCATCCCTGTTTCAGGGAAGGTCAGCAAAAATTGCCCTGTTTATGTTTATTTGAGGCTTGGATTTTAATTTGTAAGTACACATGCAGCATTTGTAAGCGCGAATTCAAACGTGTATGTTTGCGGGCATGCATTTGAATTGAAATGTTAAAATACTTTGTAACTTAAATTATAGATAGATATAGAAGCATATAGATGAGTCTTCAGTAAAAAATATACAAGACAACATAAATTAATCAACAAGGGCACACAAATTTAATCTTCACAAAATGAAAATCATTTTTTTCATGAAGATGACACAACGCTACAATTTTTCAGTCATCAGAATGAATTGGAGAAATACGTTATTAAGTCGTTACGCTGGTAAGTTATAGGTAGGGACTGGAAAATTTCGCGATCGCGATAAAACGAATTTATTCGCGAAATTTGATGTTTTTACGCGAATAACGCGAAATTTGAAGTTTTACGCAAATATCGCGAATTTTCGTACTTTTGGTAGAAATTGTGCGAAAAAGTTGTCATGTATCGCTTTTGCAACGCAACGATTTTGTTGGAAAGAAAAAAATCCTGCGAAAACCCTTTGAAAGGTGCAAAGCACAGGAAAATTGGTCGGTGTTATAGCCGAGGGGGCCAAGTGGGCTGATCTTTCAACGTTTAAACACGCTAGAACGCTAGACGCGGGGTTCGATCCCCGCCTGGGTTATTTGACCATAAATTTGACCCTGGTTCCACAGATGTAATTGGGTAATTATAAATGAATAATTCATCAACAATAATGAACTATTAATTAATGATATTAATACCTGTATCTGGCCAGGCAGAGTAGGTTGGTGAATTGCATTCCTATTCACAAATCTATTTTATTAAAAAAAATAATGATAAGCAGAACTGTCCTGGATCATCCAAGCAGACTTGAATCGTGACATCAATGAAGGAAAATACTTCAAGGAGTGAAGCTGATGCTGGATTAGCCAAGAGCACAACTTGAAGCTTTCATAAAAGCCAACATCCCTTGAAAAATTAGATAACCCTCATCTAGAGACTAAATGCACAAAAATTAAATATTTTAAAAGGATATTTGGAGGGTATTCGGAGTGTCATTGATATCAATCAATGGTTTTTTTTGTTAAAAAAGGATTATTTAAAAAAATAATATACATTTTTTTTAAGAAACTTAAATTAAAAAACATTGTTTTGTACCACTTGAGTATTTTTTATTGCAAAAACGTTTTCGGTGGGTACTTCCACCATCTTCGGTTGCAGATACTCGTATTGATTCAGATTTTGTTTATTCATTGTTTTTGTAGGTACATATTGTTGTTTATATAACAAATTGTAAATATTAGTAACATATTTTGTTTTGTAATTATATAAACCTTTATTTTGATCAAATCAACCTTAAAAATTATACCGAATCTCCCCGTTTATCATGAAAAATAACGCGAATTTCCCTGTTTTTGGTCAAAAATAACGCGAATTTCACAAAAAAATAACGCGAATTTCCTAAAAAATAACACCACTATTTTCCAGTCCCTAGTTATAGGAGAGTCGACCTTCCCACAAGTTTAGCCATTTAAATTTTTTTATTTTGAAAATTGGCACCGCTGCGCTGTGTGGAAGCAAAAATAGACGTTGCACAATACTGCTCTCATTATTATGACTAAAGACCTACTGACTTATATTTTCAGTATATTTTTCAAATCATAACTCATCTTTTTTTTTTAATTGTAAAGAGAAATGCAATTCACAAACGTATTTTTGCGTGGCCAGGAACAGGTATTGACATCATAAATAATAATTCGTAGATTTGTATTTTTTAGTTATTTACTCAATAACATTAGCTGTTGAGCGGAGCGCATTGAGTTCAAAGTGTGCACGATGGTCCACAAAGCTTTATTTGGAAAAACACCCAAATATCTCGCTGATTTAATCAAACCAGTCACCCTCGGCAAAAAAAGCCTATCACTGCGCTCAGCTGAGACTGGAGCCAAATCAAGGATTGAAGAACCTGTAAGAAGAGTTAACACAGTGTTTGGAGAGCGTGCATTTGCAGTTGCTGGCCCTCTGGCCTGGAACCACCTGCCACATCATGTGAGAGAGCTAGAGGACCATGGAAAGTTCCGGAATGCACTGAAGACAAGCAAATTTCTGGCATCGTTTGCACCAGCGCCCTTGGAGTGACTACATCACGAAACGGCGCTATAAAGAAATCATCAACTCATCATCATGTTGACCCAAGGTTAAAGTTTTGTATTGTTATTCTTACACATTTTGCAAGCTTTGCCAAATCAGTATTCTCGTAGATTTTAACCTCGCGTCCACAGCTTGAAGGCCTAGTAGACCTAACCTGCAAATGTATAAAACTTAGTCGGATACAAATCCAACCCCACTTAAATGGCAGACTTTCGATTTTGACAACTGTCATATTTAATATAATATCGTATTTAGTTTAATACCATATTGGTTTGTGATTTTTTTTGTCCTTTTTGTCAAAATGACAGAATTCAGGACCTTATTGCAAATCAATAGCTTTGTGCCGGAAAAAACACATAAAATTAAAAAAAAACAAAATAAATCATTTGAAAAATTAAATCACGGTGAATTTCTTATTGGGGCCGAGATTTTGTCAAAAGCTGAAGTTAAGTAGATAATAAAAATATGTAGAAATGATATTAACACTCTACAAACAAATATGTGACACTTATTTCCTCTGCAATGAACATTTTAGAAGAATCATCCTATTTAACCTTATTTTTTTCTTTTGCAAGTAGGCACATGTATTGTGAGTAAAATTTAATATATCTTACCCTCATATTTTAATTCCTAAATAATGATAACGATGGTACAATCGTCACGTCCTGCACACATCGCGTCTCGTGTTAACTTTATTTGCCAAAGCTGAACAAACAGTATTAATGTCCTTACAGTGTATGAATATGCTGTGTTATGTTATCCTGCATTTGAATGTATATGCGCATGAGCCTATTTATAGCAAGGAAACCTGAGTCAACAACATGTGACGTCATCACATCCTGATGCAGTTGAGGGGTGCATTTTTTACAAGCATAAAATGCGACATATTGTGTATTTTTACAATCTTAGTAAGATAAAAGTTTCTTGACAGTACCTCATCAAAATCCAAAAGGAGAAAAAAGAAAAATAGTTTATTGTACGTTTTTAGTTACAAGTACCAGGAGTATATAATATAGCATGAATTCCCCTCGATTGCGTAAGTAGAAAAAGTAATGGAATGTTATAACAGCACCCCTAGTAGGTATGTGCTTTAGTTTTGATACATTTTTTATGCTTTGGGTAAAGAACCTTGCTTAACTTGTGAGTTTGACTGAATGTTAAATTCAACCGAGTTAACCTTTATGACTGGTCTTGATAGAAATGTTAATAGAAATCTTCATCTGAATATCGGAAACAACTATGTATTTGAGCTCTGCTGTCGATTCGAGCTTTGTATCTTTCGATTACAAGTTCTAGATGTTACGCATTAGAATAGCAATCATCATTCCTTGACTGATAGGTTGGTATGCGGCTGACCACCCATACTGTAAAACATGGTTCACTTTGCCAATGTCACCCCTGCTTCAGGGAAGGTCGGCAAGAGTTGCAGGGCTTATGTTCATTTGAGATTGGATTTTTTATATTGTATGTCCACATGCGGCATGTGTAAGCGCGAAATTATGCGTGTCTGCTTGTAGGAATGCATTTAATATGAATCTCAAATGATATATATCTTTGCAGCTTAGATTTAGATTTACATTATACTGTTACACAAAATCAATGCATTTTCTGCATATTAAATTGAATTGATATCATACCTAATCGTCGTCCAAAGTGCCTCCTGAAAATGTTGGCTACGCCGCTGCGAATCGAGAGTAATGTAAGTTCGACGAGGGTTCGTCTAATTTACTAAAAGTGTAATTAAATTATTATTTGTTAATATATCGAACAACCGTAATACAGTTTACATTTTATTAGCTCAATGGTTAAAAACCACCCCGAGATCACAAAACAATTAGAGTAATAATTTTCGTCATAATTATAGGCAATCTTCAATAGAAGTAGCAATAAAAGAAAAGACGTTCCAACATCAGGAAAGTATAACCAAAAATTATGTTTAAATAAATATTTAAAAATAATGTGAAATCCACCCTCCTCACATCGCCACCACACGACTGTTAACTCTATGCCTTTTGTGACAATTAGGGTCAACCTCGTACGTGCGTCGCACAATTAAATTGTTTTTATTTTATTGTCAGAAATGCAGTAAACATTTATTGCCGGACAGATGTACGGCGCTTTACGGCCTTTCTATTATTTTATTGTCAATCATTCAACATATGCACAACTGCAATATAACTAGAACAACTCATTTCCGCCCCTAAAATACTTTATTAATTTATTTTATTACTGACCTATAATTTTGTAGCAATAAAAATAGTATTTTATAAATTAATTAACATTTTCAGCGCTCCATATAATGAAGACAAAGTTTTTATACCTTAGTCCCGTTATACGCAAACGCAACTAAATTACAAATATAGTCTAACTACTTACCGCGCTATCCCCGAAAGGTTTCGCATATTCCCGAGGGTGCTGGTACTAATTTCTTGTAAAGGCTGAGTAAATCTTGCCGCTTTATCATTTTGAGAACGGGAAATCATTTTTGACACCCTCTGTGGGATTCAAATCTGAGATCTCGGCATGGAATGCAAGCACTCTACTGAGCTATCAACCGTCCACCTTAAAGGTAAAACTGAATAAGTGCTGATTCACTGATTTGAGAAATCGTGGATAAAGCATTTTAATAGGTGTCACTTCTCAAAGTGAATGAACTAATTATAAAGAAGTGCTCATAACAAACTTATAGCTTACAGGATGTTCACACTTAGGTAATGTTTTCTCTCGTAGAAAACAACTTGCGTTTACCTGATAAACCCAAGTAGACTTAATAAGTCACTTATTCGGCTTTACTGTTACGGTGTCGATTTATTTACCTACCATCAAGTCAAGAAAAAACTTCATAATCGGGGGAATAATATCTGCCTCAATTTCTTGTTAAAAGTACAAAGTAAAAGTGTAATTTTAAATATAGTATTTAATATAAGCACCGTACAGAATATTGAGTAAGACATTAAGGAGGTGCTGAGGTCGAGGTCCGGCCATTAAATGATTTCTTTTATTAGCCATTAAGGGGTCACGCCCACCGATCACGAGACCTTACGCCGAGTACAAGAGGTTTAACTCATTCAAAGCGTTCACCAAAAAGTAAACGAAAACTAAAAAAGTGTCTCTTATAAGTTTAATAATAATAAATAATATGAGTATGATTTATTTGGTAAGCGCTGATTTTGTGTGAGTCACACCTTAAGAGCCCTCTGCGAGCTTGGTCGTCGCCCCAATTTTCGAGCAAGACACAGTTGCTGTAAGGCTGGGTGGATCTTTGATGACCGGTTTTTGGTAAAGATGTCATTTGGAAAGAAAGAACCCAGCGAAGAGCATATTTGAAAATATTAATGGTACCTTTCAGTGGCGAAGGGTGCCATACAAGCCGGTTCCCATCGGCTTCCCTTTTAAAATGATGTAATAAAGTAGTTAAAAAATATAGGCACCAAGTAAAAAAATACATTTAAACCAAAGAACCAATACGTATTTTTTCCCCATTGAAACCATGCAGTCTACTTTATTATCATTTTTGCCTCATTTTAAACGGGAAACCTATAGGAATCGGCTTGTATGGCACCCTTCGCCACTGGTACCTTTATGTTTTGTGCTCCGTCGGGATTCGAGCCCACAACCTTCGATTTACGAGCCCGAAGCGTTACCACTAGACTACGGACCGGAATAAAGTTTGTGAAGTCTCTCTAGTAATAAAAATATGTTAGGTTATTATATAATATGTATTTGTATTGATCGAAAATGCTCGAGATTTTGTTCGGATGTTCTAGTCAAGTCTTGCATGAACCAATTCTCAATGATTCGAGAATGATCCTTATCTTTGCTTTAAAATAATGGCCAAAACTAGCTTTTAAAAGTTAACCGACCATTCCATTGTGTAGGTGTAAAAGAACTCTGTATGTGAACTGAATCTGAAGTAAATTATATAAAAATAATTCACCGCAATTTTACTTAAATTGAACCCTCGTGAATCATAAAATACATATTTTTTTAACAAGCTATGTTGGAGTTTAAACGTGACTTAAACTTGGTGTTAAAAGCAGTGTTGCCCTACCAACTGGGCAATAAGTTTAATAATATGTTCGTACGATTTCCGATATCCGTCAACACGCCCGTTGGCAACAGCTGTCACTCTGACAGTTCGTTTAAAAATTGAGAAATCGCTAAAGACGGAAAGTGCGTATCGTTTATTTATTTTTGTTGTATAGATTGTTGTTATTTAATTAAATTTCATTCACGATAAAATAAATTTATGAAAATGTAGAAAAATAAATCATTTGAATTTGCTCTGATACTTTCTAAGTCGTTATCACGATTGATGGATATGAATGAATTGAAAGAGGTATGGGAGGATGGGAAAAAATGGAGACACAGCTGCAGAGACTCTTCCAACCCTAGCGGAATAATGAAAGAGTTACAGATACAGTTAATGTCAAGTGTCACATGAAGCAGTCGATGTGTTAACATTATCTTTCGTCTCATCTTCACATCTCCATCTCAAACAAATGCAGCATGTGTACTTACAAATTAAAAACCAAACCTCAAATAAACGAATACCCCGCTGGCCTTTCCTAAAAAGGGGAAACATTGGCAAAGTGAAGCATGTTTTTACGGCATCGGTGGTCAGCCTCATATCAACCTATAAATCTTAAGGGATCAAGTCTTTTTTTTTTTTTTACATTCGCTAGCCGAACGTTGCACAAGGCGGACGTGTTCACGCGGACGAAGTGCACATTTGTGTTTGTTTGTATTGTGAAACTAAAAAGAATCGCGCCCAGCAGGGCGAGATATTTTTGAAAAAAAAAAAAAATGGATTCAATACTAAGTGATATAAAGGAGTGTATTAGTGAAATTACGGGATCAGTGAAGGAGACTAAAATAAAGCTTCAACTGGAGCAGAAGATCATGCTACTAGAAGAAGAGATGCATGCTGAAAGGGACTCCCTTCAGAAAAAGATCATAGAACTCCAAGAAACGGTAATAACAAACAGCAAGCATTACACTAAAAAGTTGGAAGAGTTTATCGAATCTGGCCACAAAACCTACGCGGCGGTGGCTGGGGAAGATAAAAATGTTAAAAAGAACAAAAACGCAGTGACAAATTACGCAATCATGGTAGAATCAAAAAACACATTAAGTGCCGAAGAAATAAAAAAAAAGATCCAAAAAGAAATCAACCCTACTGAACTAAAAATTGGTATATCGGGTATAAAAAAGACTGGTGAAAAAAAGATAACAATTACATGTACTGAGAAAACAAGCGCAGAAAAATTGAAAAAAGAAATTTCCAATACACTTGGAAAGGAACTGACGACAGAAGAAATGAAAAAGAAAAAACCTTACATCATACTAAAGGGACTAGAAAAAAACCTCACAGAAAAAGAAATCATCATGGGCATCGTAAACCAAAATGAGGGTATTGAAGAAAAAGAAAAAGAGAACATAAAACTTATAAAAGAACTGAAAAGTATTAACCCAAGAGAAACTACCAACTATATCATACAAACAACAGGGAGACTTCGAAAAATTCTTTTAGAAAAAGGCAAAATTAATATAAAATATAATAGAGCATACGTAGAAGACTGTTACCCATTAGTACAGTGCTATCACTGCTTAAAATATGGCCATACAGCACAAAGATGCCTAGGAAGAACACAACCACCAAATTGTCCACACTGCGCTCAAGATCATACCTACGCGAAATGTAACAACTTAGAAAAAGATGCGATTTGCAGTAACTGTCACTTTTTAAATATTAAATACAAAACAAAAAACGACACTACCCACAAGACAACTAGCCCTCAATGTATTTACAGACAAAAAATGTATAAAATTGCCATAGATCGAATTGACTACGACTAAATTTACATATTTATGACTGACATAAACATAAGCTACATAGATTCTAAACTAAATATAAATGAACTAATATTCGACTCATTCTATGAAGCAAATCAAATATTAGTGAAGTGTGAAAACAGTTTAACAATCCTACATAATAACATACGGAGTATACAAAAAAATTTTGATGAATTTGTTATTTCAATAAAATTATTAAATTATTTACCGGACATTATTGTGTTAAGTGAAACCCACTCTGCCGGACAAATAGAGTATAATATTCCTGGGTTCACTTATTTAGCTGCAAGTACCAAAATTAACAAGAATAGCGGTGTGGCTATATTTATTTCGGATCGTAATATTATGATAAACGTAAATGAAATTAACACTGTACCTTACGTAAATATATTAAATCTTGAAATTAATAATAACAATAAAAATTATAATATATTTGCAATCTATCGTACTCATACATCAATTATATCACAATTTATAGAAGGATTAAAAAATATACTCGTAACTTGCACAAGTAAAAAAAACATTTTGGTTGGTGACATGAATTTAAATATTGCTGATAATAATTACACAAACGATAAAGATATCTACCTAAATATGCTGGCAGAATTGAATTATTTCTCCTGCATTAATTCATTTACAAGAAATATTAGAGGACAACAGCCATCATGTTTGGATCATATATTTACAAACATCCCCGACTTTCATAATATTACTTCCGCAGTCATTCACACATCTATAACAGATCACTTCTCATGTATATTTAACTATAAATATAATACTCCACAGATAGAGACAAAAAAAACAAATAAAGTATCAAAATATAATAAAATAAACCTAGATGGTTTAAAAGATAAATTAAATGTTGTGAACTGGTCCGATTTATATCTAATGAATAATGTAAATGAATGTTGTATAATGTTTGAAAATACAATGAAAAAACTTGTTGAAGAATCAACAAGTGTGCAACATAACATAAAACACAAATATAAGCCGATTAAACCATGGATCACACATGGGCTAGTAGTATCAATCCGACATAAAGAAACTCTGTATAAACAAACCCGTCAACAACCGAACAATCTAAAATTGCTCAAATATTTTAAAAAATTTAAAAAAAAGCTTACATATTTAATAAAATCCACAAAAGAAAATTATTACAAACATAAATTGGAACAAACCAAAAATAACCCTAAAAATGTATGGTCTGTTATAAACGATTTTCTTGAAAAAAACAAAAACATGAAAAATGAAATAATAGCCATTAATCATGAAAACGAAACCACGTGCTGTAGAGAAAATCCCTCAAAAGCTGCTAATATTTTCAACAATTTCTTTTCAAGTGTTGGAAAAAATTTAGCTCAGCAAATACCTGGAAAAAGTACTTCTCCCGAATTAAAGTGCAATATAGAAGAGAAACACATGATATATATATTTCAACCCACAACAAGGGAAGAAATAGAGACAGTAATTAGCAATCTGAAAAACGGTACGGCGCCTGGATATGATGCTCTTTCTGCTGAAACTTTAAAACATATTAAAGAACAAATATCGAAACCACTACAACATATAATTAATTTGAGTTTTGAAAGTGGAACGTTTCCTTCAAATTACAAAAAAACAATAATAACACCCATATTTAAGACAGGAAATCGGGAAAAAGTAAACAATTACCGACCCATTTCTGTTATATCTAACATAGCAAAAATTTTTGAAAAATTAGCAAAAATTAGGTTAATTAAATTTATAAAAGCCAACAATATAATACACGATAACCAATTCGGATTCATGGAAAACAGAAGTACTCAAGATGCCATCGCGAAAATAACGAACTTAATTCATAGCTCACTTGACCAATCTTTTAAATGTATCGGAATTTTCATTGATTTAAAAAAAGCATTTGATAGCATCTCTCACGAAAAACTAATTGTAAAACTGAATTCAATTGGTATAAAATTAAAAGCGTTACAATGGATAAAAAGTTACTTATATCAGAGATCTCAAATAGTTAAAATTAATAGTTCTTATAGTCAACCATCAACCGGTGAATTTGGTATCCCACAAGGTACTGTACTGGGTCCATTACTATTCATCTTATACACAAATGATATTTTCACTCTAAAAATCAATGGAAAAATAATATCTTATGCAGATGATACTGCCATTATATTGGAGGGACAAGATTGGCGCTCTATTAATGAACGAGCAAATCTTGACATGAATATACTGAAGGGGTGGTTCGATAGTAATATATTATCACTAAATATTAAAAAAACTCAATTCATTTCTTTCGCAATAAATAAATTTAATTCAGAGCCGCCAATTAAAATCATCATACACAGTCAGAATTGCAATGAAACTAAAAACTGTGAAAACACATGTTCAACACTAACTTCAACTAAAAATATAAAATACCTAGGCATTATTATAGATCAAAATATGAAGTGGAAAAATCACATAATGGAACTGGTCAAACGAATACGAAAATGTATATACATATTTATAAGACTCAGAAACATTCTTAAAATCGAACAATTAAAAATGGTATACTACTCAATTGTACAATCAATGCTACAATATGGCATAATTGGATGGGGGGGATCATATGATAATATTTTAAATTCAGTCAAAATAGCTCAGAGATTAATTATTAAAGTAATTCTAAAAAAGCCACCAACATTTTCAACAGAATCTTTATTCAAAATTTTTAAGGTACCAACTATAGAACAAATTTTCAAACTGTACTCTATTCTGGAAATAATAAAAATTGACAAAGCAAAACAATTTGAAAGAGCTATATCAAGGAGAAGACAAAATTTTATAACAATTCCTAAATTTAAAACAAAACAATTCGAGAATAATTTTATCTGTAGGGGAATAAAATACTATAACATATTGCCAAATGAAATCAAAATAATTAAGGATGTTAAAAAAATTAAGTTTAAAATAAAAAAATATATATATTCATAGTTCTACTTATTGATTGGTTTGTTTCTAATTTTTGGTTTTTTTCATTTTTTATATTGTTAGTTTATTTTTTGATTTATTCTTGTGTATTACCTATATTTTTTTCCTTTAAGTATTATATTAAGTTTGTATCTCATTATATTATATAGAATATAAATTAAGAACATAATTTATTTAAGATAGCTGCGATTCCCTCACCAAGCACAAGAGCTTGGCTCTTCAATTGGTGAGGAAATAACAATTAAGTTTTTATTATTGTTTAGAAATATTACTTGTTTTAAAATAAATTTGTATTTATATTTTGTTAAATAAATAAAAAAAAAAAAAAAAAAAAAAAGTCAATGGATATTTTAGTCACTGAAATCTCTTTAAATTATTGTTTTTTTTTTGTTGCACATTTCATAACTAAAATTTCACTTCCTTGCTACAATTTTCAAGTCCGAAACCACATGAAATAAATAAAACACTCAAACTTGATGTAAGGGCCATGTCAATATGCGAGGAGTTGAACTTTTAACCCGCGACGTATCAAGAACACTACAGAAAAGTCGTGTGTTGTAAAAACCGGATTTTTTATTTGAGGAATTATAAGCCTGTTAAAAAGTGCGATCTTTTTAGGTTTTTACGAGCATAATTCTTTGGTATATGGTTTTTATGAGTTTTTTAACATGTCCATAAGAAAATGCTCGCTGCAGTTTTATAGGTTTTTATAAACAAAAATGTTGAAATCTTGCTTTCGCTGTTTGTTTTTATTTTTTTAGGTTTTCCGGTACAATGTTTCATTGAACTCAAGTCCGTATGTTTACCCCTTCGCTAACCCCACCATAGCTTAGCCTCCGAAATTCACTTCTCTTGATAATGGTGTGATAGCTCGGAAAGCGTTCGAAGAGTTAAATCAACTCGTGAAGAAAAACTTTGTTTTTTTCTTAATTTTTACATTACGAACATATTTATGGCCTTAATTTTCCCGTCTGTCTTCAATGAATACAAAACTGTATAATTTTGCACAACGGTTATATAATATATATGTCAAATCAAAGTCAGAAAGCGTTTTCGTTTTTATTTTCAAAAGCTTACCGTTTGTCGATCGGATAAAAAAGCATTAAAAACAATAAATTTACGATTATAAATGTGTGTAGTAGACATGTGATGTTTACTCCTTGTGTTGTTTTGTCATAGCGATGTATTTTCTGTGTTGTTTTATCATTTTTCACATTTGGATGTCATGTGAGATTTTTTTATGTGATGTTCTGTCATTTGCTGATCTGTTATATGATGTAATGTCATGTGACGTTATGTCATGTGTTGTTTTGTCACTGTGCTATTCTATCCTGTCACCATTTTATTAATAAGGAATTTATAATGAACTAGCTGCACCCTGCCACTCCTTGTAGTGGCTCGTCTGGTTCCTGTTATTGTATCACGCCGCCATTCTATTAGGGGTTACCAGTATATCGGCACATGTATCTCCATGGTGTTGTGTCCTCGCACACTTCTTTTAATGTCAAATTGTCATAAGATGAAAAAAGTGTAAGCATATATTTTCTGCTCTCATTTTCTTCATAATTCAATTTTTTTTTATACAAAAACTAAGTTGATATGTAAACAGTACCTCATGTTAGTTCCATTGCAATCGGTTCAATAGTTTAGGAGTCCATATGGGACAAACATACAAACATACGTTTGATTTTAGTTATTAGAAAATAGATAACAGTTATAAAACTTAATTTACAGAAGAACAGTGTTTTGAAATTCAGTTATCACAGGGTTAATCGTATTTCTGGAGTTTAAAGATGATGGAAATGTAGCACATTATTTCTGAGTATTTTTTAACACAAGTTGCCCAACGTCCTGGTTAACCACTTAACACGGAAAGTGACGTATTTATTGCATCACAATCCGCTAGCGATGAAATGTTTAAATACATCAAGATTCTATCTGCTTTTATTGCATGAAGAGAGAAAACGAATCTTATTTTGTTAGTTGACTGGAATCGGAAATCATTTCCTACTTCCGTGATGACTCGATAGCTCAGTTCGTAAAGTGCATGCATTCCATGCCAAGAGTTCGGGTGCGAATTTCACCGTAGGTGTCAGAAATGATTTTCGTGTCGGTGTTTATTTCAAACCCAAAATAAAATACCGGCCAAATCGTGAGCTGGGCAACCCCACTTCAACTGATGTGGTTGGAGTAAGTCCGGTCCCTTACCTGTAAAAATAATAGTTATCCGCCACCACGTGCGACCCTTTCGGAAAAACGAATAACACTATATGTGTAGCAAGGAATAACACTATATGTGTAGCTAAGTAGGGATAGAATAGCGTCATAAATTCAAGTTTCAACCCAAGCTTTCAAAAACACATAAGCTAAGACTTTTTAGAAGTGTCAAAGAAAAATCTCTGAGCTTTTAGGTATAAAAAAGCTCTATAAGAACTGGTTATGTTAATTCTGATAAAGAGTGCTTTATACTCTTAATCGGTCGTTTTTGTATCTTAAACTTTATGGCCTTAGTAAAATACTAACAGTAATGAAAAAAATAAACGTATTTATTGATTATTTAACTAAATTATAAAGGTTAACTAATAAATATTATTTTAAAAATGTCACCAGAAAATTATATTTAAAAAAACACGTTTTTTATAAGCTTTACCATCTCTCCTTCAGCATCTTCTGTCCCATAGACTATTCAGATTCAGGGTCTAAATTATTATCAAATCAAAAATACAGCATAAATAATATGTTCTTACACTCAATCTTTTAATTACCCAGTTATAACAGAGGGCCAGCCTCATACCAACCTTTTAGTCAAGGAACCTAAGTTGCATAAAATGCACAAGTACCCTCTCAATCTTCCGACAGCTGTCTTTTTTTTCTCTCGTCTGAGAGTGAGGGGTGATGACAATTCAGAAGATAATTGTTTAGTTATTTTTTCTATGAATCTTCTGCAAGGGGATGTTGGTTTATTTTTAGACAATAACTGACACATTTTTCAGTGAAACCTGAGCACATGTGAAATACTTGGGGTTGCAGCTAATTTTCAAAGTCTCTTTTTGTGTAATGCAACTTTCATTGAGGTATTTTACGTTTTTTTCAAAGGTTTTGAGTTACAAAAATGATACAAATGTTACGAATATGAGTAGTTGTGTTTGCGTAAGTGTAATATAATGAGTCTCTCTAGAAATAAATAGACACTTATGTAGGTAGATAATTTGTATTTGTTTCGAATGTTCTGGTTAAATCTAACAATAGCGATTCTCCATATTTCGAGAATGATTTTTATTTTTAGTATAAATTAAGGACCGCTATTCCGTGTAGGGGTCCGAAATCATTCAACTGTCAACCCATACTGTGCAAATGTAACTCTGAACCAAAGGTATGAAAATAAAAGTATGCAAAATAAATAAATCACAGTTTTTATAAAATAAGCCCGTGTTAAAACATAACACGATAGTGAATTAAAAAAAACATACGTGTATTTTTTCAGCAATCATTTTATAAGGCAAAAACACGATTCACAAAATACTAAAATGTAGCTAGATCATTTCATGATTTACTTACTATAGGACCGGTCCGTAGTCTAGTGGTTAACACTTTGGACTCGTGATCGGAAGGTTGTAAGTTCTAATCCCGGTTGAGCACGAAAAATATCTATTTTTCAAATAATTTATTCACTGGGTTGAAAAATTAATCTGCGGGTAGGTACTAAAGATCAGTGACCATAAGTCCCTACAGCCTTACAGCAACTGGGTCTTGCTTGAGAATTGGCGCTTTCTATAGTGATGATCAAGCTCGCAGAGGGCTCTTGATGTGTAATGCACACAAAAACAGCGCTCACCACATAAATCATCTTAATATTATTATTATTATTAGTCTATAGTGCACCCTGTTTGCTGCTAAGCATCGCAGTATGCCATTTTGTTTTGGTCCTCCGATTCGTCACGTGTGAGATTTGAATCCCAAAATACTTCACCCCCCGGTGTTTTCGTCTATAGCGCTACAAAGACACCCCTCGTCCCTACCTCCCCATTGTTAGTCTAATCCTTGCTCTGAGATAATAATGATGAGCGAAGGATACAAAACGCTCCGGTAAAAATAATATTATAAATTGTTAAAATAGTTTAAGGTGAGTAAGTATTGAATTTAAAATGAAATAAACAGCACTAAACGAATGACCTTGGTCTGTATACTGTCTCCTTTTTTGTTTCAACCATATTATGTTAGTCTAATTCAAATCTAACTCTATTATGTTGATCTAAAATGTAATGTGTGGATATGAATGAATTGAAAGAGGTATGTAAGGACAGGAAGAAATGGAGGCAGCTCTGCAGAGGCCCTGGCCACCCCTACCGGAATGGCAACAGAGTTGCAGTTACAGTATGATTTTCGCCTTTCACCCCTATTTAAATGATTAATAATATAAAAACAGTTTTGTATTTGGTTACGGTGTGAGCAAAATTTATTTATTACAGTATTGGTGGTCAGCTTCATACTAACTTATAAGTCAAGGAACTCAAAACAATAAAGTAAATTTAACTACATAAAAAAAACCATCACTAAGTAAAATAATAAAATTAAAGTTTGTGTATTCACACAGTGAAAATTCAGTTTTATAAATAATTATAAAAAAATATAAAAAAACACAGAGTTTTATTTTCACAAATTGAGTATTTAATTCTACCTCAAGTACTTTCGACTTATTCAATGACGTGAATAAGTCGAAAGTACTTGAGGTAGAATTAAATACTCAATTTGTGAAAATAAAACTCTGTGTTTTTTTATAATTATTTATAATAAAATTAAAATGATAATCAAAAAAAAAAAATGTCAGCGTTCAAAGAATGCCATCAGTTTGTCCAAGTTGTATTGTGTCCCAGCCCACCAAGGGAGAGGACTTGAATCCGAAACCCTTATTTTGACACTCGAAAAATCTGGGCAATGTCACCCCAAGTAGCCATTGTGTCATTTTGGTCTGAATAAGTTTTGAATTTGCCATATTCTACTCTAAGCTAATATTTATTTAGTTTTGCCATGCTATGATATCTATCTTTGTTTATTTTGCTTTCAAAAACCGTGAAATATTTTGGCAAAGGATAACATATTTTATGTACCTTTTTAAGGCAAATAGTTTTAAAATGTATGTATGCCAAAGACACATAAAGACACTGCTCCAATCACAAAAAAAAAAACATTTAAAAGTAAAAGTGCGTCCTTTTTGCTACAAATATCCGCCGAAAACTCTTGAAAGTATTTTTTTTTTCATTTTAATCAACTCACATCTTAATGTCGATCGATGCTTATTTTTTAAAATTAATTTTAATTAAGTTCTCAGGAAACATGTATATTCTCGAAATTCTTCCTGTGACGTCTGATTTCGATCGAATTGCCAAAAAAAAAGCTTTTTGACACTTAAAAAATAGTTTTCTGCAGCTGGCTAAAGAACTCAACAGATTTTGTCTTTTCGATATTGTGTTATTCTCTCTATTATTCAAAGAAGGAGTCTGTGAGGTCTCTACATGTAGATACTTCAGTAATTATTATTTATAAAATAAGTATTTGAATTGGTTGAGATTGCTCGAGTATTCTAGTTGTCAGTGATTCAAGAACAATCATTATGCCTGTTACACAAACGGAAAAAATCTGTCTGTAGCGTCAGACTTGTATCTAAGCTGTCGAGCTATACAGTTCAAAAGCCACTGTGTGTACGTACCGTATGTGAACCGTATCGTAAAATAAATTAACTGAAGTTTTAATTAAATTGAACCCGTAAATCAAAACAATATTTTTGATAGGAATATCTTCAATAGCTTAACACATTGTCAGTAATTACCTTGGGTTGGCGTTAATTGCCATAATTAAGGAAGCCATAGCCAATAAATCACCCGGGCAATCTGATACTCGCATCTTTAGATCTCAGGTGCAACTAATGAGGGAGATGCACCTTTAGGTTATCATTGCAAGACCGTTAAGTACTGCCAGTAAGTCAGGTATGCATGCAAATAGCGAGCCAGAGGAACACAGTATTCAACAGGCATTTTAACCAGCATAGCACGCTGCTATTCCAAAAACAACGGACTGTCTATAATCTATAATCTAAGTTGCAAAGATATCGCCACTTTAAGGGTAAGATTGAATAAGTGCTGATTCACTGATTTGAGAAATCGTGCATAAATTTATAAGGAATGGATAGGCTGAGAAAGCAATCCTTTGTGAATTAGAAATGCGCTACCCCACTCATCATACAAAAATCCGAATTCAGTCTATCGGTACTCGTGATCGGAAGGTTGTAAGTTCTAATCCCGGTTGAGCACGAAAAATATCTATTTTTCAAATAATTTATTCACTGGGTTGAAAAATTAATCTGCGGGTAGGTACTAAAGATCAGTGACCATACAGCCTTACAGCAACTGGGTCTTGCTTGAGAATTGGCGCTTTCTATAGTGATGATCAAGCTCGCAGAGGGCTCTTGATGTGTAATGCACACAAAAACAGCGCTCACCACATAAATCATCTTAATATTATTATTATTATTAGTCTATAGTGCACCCTGTTTGCTGCTAAGCATCGCAGTATGCCATTTTGTTTTGGTCCTCCGATTCGTCACGTGTGAGATTTGAATCCCAAAATACTTCACCCCCCGGTGTTTTCGTCTATAGCGCTACAAAGACACCCCTCGTCCCTACCTCCCCATTGTTAGTCTAATCCTTGCTCTGAGATAATAATGATGAGCGAAGGATACAAAACGCTCCGGTAAAAATAATATTATAAATTGTTAAAATAGTTTAAGGTGAGTAAGTATTGAATTTAAAATGAAATAAACAGCACTAAACGAATGACCTTGGTCTGTATACTGTCTCCTTTTTTGTTTCAACCATATTATGTTAGTCTAATTCAAATCTAACTCTATTATGTTGATCTAAAATGTAATGTGTGGATATGAATGAATTGAAAGAGGTATGTAAGGACAGGAAGAAATGGAGGCAGCTCTGCAGAGGCCCTGGCCACCCCTACCGGAATGGCAACAGAGTTGCAGTTACAGTATGATTTTCGCCTTTCACCCCTATTTAAATGATTAATAATATAAAAACAGTTTTGTATTTGGTTACGGTGTGAGCAAAATTTATTTATTACAGTATTGGTGGTCAGCTTCATACTAACTTATAAGTCAAGGAACTCAAAACAATAAAGTAAATTTAACTACATAAAAAAAACCATCACTAAGTAAAATAATAAAATTAAAGTTTGTGTATTCACACAGTGAAAATTCAGTTTTATAAATAATTATAAAAAAATATAAAAAAACACAGAGTTTTATTTTCACAAATTGAGTATTTAATTCTACCTCAAGTACTTTCGACTTATTCAATGACGTGAATAAGTCGAAAGTACTTGAGGTAGAATTAAATACTCAATTTGTGAAAATAAAACTCTGTGTTTTTTTATAATTATTTATAATAAAATTAAAATGATAATCAAAAAAAAAAAATGTCAGCGTTCAAAGAATGCCATCAGTTTGTCCAAGTTGTATTGTGTCCCAGCCCACCAAGGGAGAGGACTTGAATCCGAAACCCTTATTTTGACACTCGAAAAATCTGGGCAATGTCACCCCAAGTAGCCATTGTGTCATTTTGGTCTGAATAAGTTTTGAATTTGCCATATTCTACTCTAAGCTAATATTTATTTAGTTTTGCCATGCTATGATATCTATCTTTGTTTATTTTGCTTTCAAAAACCGTGAAATATTTTGGCAAAGGATAACATATTTTATGTACCTTTTTAAGGCAAATAGTTTTAAAATGTATGTATGCCAAAGACACATAAAGACACTGCTCCAATCACAAAAAAAAAAACATTTAAAAGTAAAAGTGCGTCCTTTTTGCTACAAATATCCGCCGAAAACTCTTGAAAGTATTTTTTTTTTCATTTTAATCAACTCACATCTTAATGTCGATCGATGCTTATTTTTTAAAATTAATTTTAATTAAGTTCTCAGGAAACATGTATATTCTCGAAATTCTTCCTGTGACGTCTGATTTCGATCGAATTGCCAAAAAAAAAGCTTTTTGACACTTAAAAAATAGTTTTCTGCAGCTGGCTAAAGAACTCAACAGATTTTGTCTTTTCGATATTGTGTTATTCTCTCTATTATTCAAAGAAGGAGTCTGTGAGGTCTCTACATGTAGATACTTCAGTAATTATTATTTATAAAATAAGTATTTGAATTGGTTGAGATTGCTCGAGTATTCTAGTTGTCAGTGATTCAAGAACAATCATTATGCCTGTTACACAAACGGAAAAAATCTGTCTGTAGCGTCAGACTTGTATCTAAGCTGTCGAGCTATACAGTTCAAAAGCCACTGTGTGTACGTACCGTATGTGAACCGTATCGTAAAATAAATTAACTGAAGTTTTAATTAAATTGAACCCGTAAATCAAAACAATATTTTTGATAGGAATATCTTCAATAGCTTAACACATTGTCAGTAATTACCTTGGGTTGGCGTTAATTGCCATAATTAAGGAAGCCATAGCCAATAAATCACCCGGGCAATCTGATACTCGCATCTTTAGATCTCAGGTGCAACTAATGAGGGAGATGCACCTTTAGGTTATCATTGCAAGACCGTTAAGTACTGCCAGTAAGTCAGGTATGCATGCAAATAGCGAGCCAGAGGAACACAGTATTCAACAGGCATTTTAACCAGCATAGCACGCTGCTATTCCAAAAACAACGGACTGTCTATAATCTATAATCTAAGTTGCAAAGATATCGCCACTTTAAGGGTAAGATTGAATAAGTGCTGATTCACTGATTTGAGAAATCGTGCATAAATTTATAAGGAATGGATAGGCTGAGAAAGCAATCCTTTGTGAATTAGAAATGCGCTACCCCACTCATCATACAAAAATCCGAATTCAGTCTATCGGTAACCACCCAACTATTAACAGGTGTGTTTCCTAACTGGAAAGAAAAATCGTAAAAATGCCAAGCCACACATTTTCCAAATGCACAAACAATACAAGAAATTGTAATAAAAAATCTGGAGTAACTTTTCACTCGTAATTACCAGTGAATATTAATATTTAAGTAAATTCAATTGATATTTAATAATAAAGTATATGAATTAATTACAAATCAATATTTCAACATATTTTTTCACTCCAGCGAAGAGCATAATATTTTAAAAATATTATGTGTTTGTGCTCTACCGGAACTCAGTAGAAACAGATACCTTCCAATTACGAGTACATAGCGTTAACCACATGATTGCACACCGGTCGATGATTACTACATTTATCGTTGTTGGTTTCTTTTAATGTTTATTACACCCTGTTATACTGTGTTCTTTCAACCCTTTTGGTAAAAATTACATATTACATTTCCCTACGCCTTTGTCTCTGCAACTTAGATTATAAAGGTCATTAATAACAGGTTTATAGCATGTATGGAGTATCCATAAGATTTTTTCCATTCACATTGTTTGAATCCCAAAGGCATTCTTATTTCTTCTTGGCCTCTTCACTTACGTAAGAATTTAATTCAAATTGAAAAACGTTGTTGCGTGCCTCGCTCGGCTGCCGCGGTATTCGAACCCTTGTCCTCTTGATTACCAGTCCCAGCCGCTATCCAACGATCCGTACGTAACCCTAAAAAGTTCAGGCAAGTCTGCAGATACTTACATAATATACTCCTAAATAATAACTACACTACTTCTGTGTAAGATAAAGTCGGCAAGGCTTGCAGGCTCATTTGAGGTTTGGCTATTCGCAGCATATATAAGCGCAAACTTATGTATGCCATTTTGTGAGCGTGCAGCGTGAAGTGTAAATCATACATTTGCATATCGAATTACAGCTTATTTAGAATGAAACCCTTTCATGACTTCCACAGAGGTACCGTGACAAATGTAGTTAACATAAATAACTTGTTTTTGGGTTTATTTGAGGGCTTCATGAAGTTTAAATGTGTAATCTAGTGGTCTTACGAAGAAGACAATTCAGCAAGAGGAATATTCTATGCCATGTTTTTACACGATAAATTTATTTTAAATTAGTCTAAATAATGACAAGCAAAGGTTATAAATAATAGGCATTAAGTGTATTTTACAGCTAAATTTCCTAGATTGCAAAGTAGACATTTTTTTTTATCTTAAAAATCAAACAATAATGTTTTACATATTTTATCAACAAAGTGACCTTATAATCTATAATAATCTAGATTATAAGGTCACTTTGTTGAGAAAATATGTAAAACGTTATTGTTTGATTTTTAAGATTAAAAAAAAAAAAAAAAACTTTCATCGAAAAAAAACTAAAAATTCGAAGGGTTTCTTAGTTATGGACAGCCTTAAACGTACCAAGGAATGCGTTTGTGATTGAATATCTCGTCAACATCGTAGGGTAAACAAAGGAATTAATACATAGTAATGCAGTCGTGTGATAATCCGCTCTTCATTAATCTTGAGAGATATTTCGGTAGTGACACACGCGAGTACGTGGAATATGAAATGTGTGTAATTTTTCTAGTTGTGGAGTTTTCAATGCGGCATGCGAGATATTCATAGTCACTGTAATGAAATATCTAGTTAGGATGTATCCAGATATCGAAAACATTTCGCTAATTCTTAAAACATTTTTGAATGTTATAAATAATATAATAATAATATTAGGATGCTTTATTTGGTGAGCGCTGTTTTTGTGTGTATCACACCTCAAGAGGCCTCGGCGAGCTTGGTCGTCGCTGCAGAAAGCGCCCATTCTCAAGCAAGATCCATATGCTGCCCGGCTGGATGGACCTTTGATGACCGGTTTTTGTTAAAGCTATATGAATTGTTCCACCCAGGAAGAGTATATTTGAAGACTGCAGGGGAAAAACAAGGAATGTCAGCAAAAATAACCTACTAATGCAAATATGTGTATCTAAAGCTCTGCAAAATTTGTAATGCAACAACAGTCGCTATCACAGTTTATGGCGGTATTTCCGGTTCTTTGTGACAGGCAATAACCATGAGAAATACAGACTTTCAAATTTATAATTTTGATTTACATACTTAAAATGTTCTTCAACTGACATTCTTTGTTCTTCCCCTGTATTCTTCATTTAAAGATATAAATGGTATATTATTTTTGTGCTCCGCCGGGATTCGAACCCGAACCAACTCCATTTATGAGTCCGAAGCGCTAACCCTTAGACTACAGGCCGGTAGCTAAGGTTCTTAGCAACCAACCACAAGTTCCTAGCAGCCCGGCTGAACGACGTCACATTTTTCTGCAAGTCCTTTCCGCGTGCCGCTGGTTGACCATCCGCGCAGTATGATAGCATCTCCCATTAATCATACAGTACGAGCAACACATCTCACTTCTGTCAATTAGCAGAGAGAGACCTCTTCCTGGTTCGACACTCTATGCCTCTGCTTGCTCCACGCCCCTGCCTACTAAAATAATACGAGAAAATATTCGGTACCAAAATTAAGCTCCAGTCACGTGGCACTGCAGTATGGTATGTGAAAAATGAACATTCGTGAAGTGACTATAAAATGTGACTAAGCTGCACATATAGTGTAACTTATTGAAGCGTGCTTTCCGAAGGGGTCGCATGTGGAGAGTAAAGAGAGAGTAATGCCTAATATGTTTTGACACATAATATTGATATTTATATTGTTACGAACTTGGAGTGCCTACGCGCCCCTGTACAGGTACAATAGTGTGTGTAGAATAGTCCAGTATGATCCATGATGGTAGAAGTAAGATACATGAACGACGGTCTGGTATGAGCGAATGATCTAGAATATGCAATAAAAGATCTCTTTTGTACCCATATAAAGGGACTGCAGTGGGGCATCAGAAGAGTGTCGACTAAAACATTGAGCCGTGAAGTCGAAAGCTAAAGCTTGAAATCAATCGTTGTAAATTGTAAACCAAATTGTGTAAGATAAATTATTTTAAAATAAATACTTGCAGTTTAGTTAAAGAGAACCCAGTAAAATCATTACAATATCATTTTGGGAAAAAACATAGATAGCCGCCTTTGATTTCATACAACTAAAATATATCAACTGCTTTTATCATTGCTCGATACGATACACAGGTCATATATAATGTATGTCCTTCACTATAACAATAACTAAACCAAGTATTAAAACCTACTTTACCAAAAAATATATGCAAGCTAAAGCAGTGCCTCTAGTAAGCGTTTTAGATTCAATTATACTGTTTCAAATTAAGTTTCTGGGTTCTCTTTCAATTAAACTGCAATTATTTATTTTACACGGTTTGGTCTACAATTTACAACAAATGATAATTAATGTCTGCTTATTGGTCTTCACGGCAAAATGCTTGGAGCGACTAATCGCTCTCCGCACCATTGCAGTCCCTATATATAAGAACAAAAGAGATATTTCTCGCATATTCCAGATCATTTTTCGATTTCTCGCTCACACGTGAATCTCGTTCTATGACTACTCCCAGATTGTTCTACCCACACAATCGTAGATGTATAGGTGAGCGTAGGTACTTTGATTTCATAGTTCGTAACAATACTCTTTGGTGAAGCGCTATGTCTTCCACTCTGGTCCTGATAAACACCTCTGCAGTTGTCTGATGTGTGAGTTAGAGGGGTAATTACGCGCCTCTTAGAGACAAGCGGAGGAAAAGCAGTACCTACTCTGTGCTCGTACAGGCAATCAGATATGCCGGGAACAGATAGATAATAGGGAAGGACAACGCAATGTAGCACTGCCAATCCCAGTTTTCTCGAATACCAAGCTTGTATATAAAAAAAATGACTGATAGATGAACTGGACGAAGTATGTATAAATCTAAATGGCAAAGATATACATCATTTAAGATTTATATTAAACGCATTCCCACAAGCAGACATGTATAAGTGCGCGTTAATAACACATGCCGCGTATTGAGAAAACGGCGGTTGATCTTTTTATAGGTACGTCGTAACCTAAAAGGCAAAACTAAAAACGTGCTGATACAATGATTTGAGAAATCGTGGATAAAACATTTTATTGAGTGTAACATTTCATTGCAAGTGAACTCATTTTAAGGAAGTTCTCATGAAAAACTTCTAAACTACAGGCTTTTCACATTCGTTTAGTGTTTTCTATAGGGGAAAATAGGAAAAAGGTGCATTTATCATTTCCTCGTCACAGTAGCTCTCCAAAAGTGTGGTACTTTCAATTAGTCGTTGATGATCTTTTGAGAAAGCACCATAAGGAACCTGTTGCGCCTTGTTTCCAGGCTTCTGAAACCAGTCGCCCGAAGTATGTAGCTCCTATAAATAGGTTGGTATGAAGGTGATCCCCCATACTGTAAAAACTCGGCTCATTTTGCCAATACCACCCCGTTCCATGGGCGATGGCGGCAGGTGTTTATGTTCATGTGAGATTTTGTTTATTTTGTATGTTTTTCTGTATGCTTTTCGTCCGTGGTCATTGCGGATGCGATCTTGTAATATTCTGCCTTTAATCATTCTAAGAGCTTTCATTTTTAATAGTCCGAGTAGTTCTTTGATTCTTTTCGTATCCACACTCACTTCCTATCAATTTTCAATTCTCTTCTTATTTAAAATATTAAAAACCATAATGGTAAAAATAACCCTTCTAGAAGCTACTTTCCTTGTCCAAGAAATAACGGAGAAACCGGGATTCAACTCAATCTCACCTCTATTCCTCTATTATCACCTGGGGAGGATATATTCCCTTGGAGAGGAATCTCGGCGAGATAATGAGGAGATCTCCTGCAGAATCTCCCGGAGAATAATGTCCATGATGCTGCAGAACAGCCCAGGGTACGAGAATCTCAGGGAACTAACTGACTTTTGTCACGAATGGCAGCTGCTGGCGAGCTATCACCCTCGCATAGGCTGGTAATAGGATTGTGTCTTCATATAAATGACGTAAACATTTAAGCATATTTTATTTACGGTAATTTTGCAATGGCTAGGTTAACACGTATCTATTATTCATTCGTTTTTTTTTTAAATAGTGTCTATCTATATTTATCTATAATTTAAGTTGCAAAGATATAGCCACTTAGAGGTAAAACTGAATGAGTGCTGGTTCGCTGATTTGAGAAATCGTGGATAAAGCATTATATTTGGTGTAACTTATCATAGAAAATGAACTTCTTATAAGTCAGTGCTCATATAAAACTTCTAAACTACAGGATTTTTACACTTTTATAGTGTTTTATCTCGTAGAAAAAAGGAAAAAATGTGCTTTTCCCACAAACGGACACATGTAAGTTCGCGCTTACAAATGCTGCATGTGTACTTGCAAATAAAAAACCACGCCTCACATTGAGATAAATAATGCAACTTTTGCCAACCTTCCCTGAAACAGGGGTGACGTTGACAAAGTGAACCATTCGTGAAAAGTAATAATGAAAACATTCTGCAGTAAAGTGTTACATTTGCGCATGATGATTGATGGCTTTCATCTCTCTATTCTATAATTTCTCACAAGCTTCAACAGCATAACAAACTGTTTCCCGCGCATTCTACATAATGCTCAATTAAATAATAATTGATATCCATGCGCTGTTTAATAATCAAGTTCCCACAGAGCCGTTGACAAACGCTCAAAACACAAAACAACAACTCCTCCTTCCAGTGCTTGTTTGGCTTATCTACCATTTGATTCAAAGATGACCTTTCAATGTCTTAACATTCTAAACAATCTGAGCTAAGAAAGAACGTAGGTAAAACACGATAATGTGAGAGTTGTCTTAAACAATTTCGAAATAAATTTTCAGTTTTCATAAAACACATTCTTTGACTTGTTGGTTGGTATGAGGCTGACCACCTATACTGTAAAAATGGTTCACTTTGCCAATGTCACTCCTGTTCCAGGGAAGGTCGGTAAGAGGTGCAGTGCTTATGTTCATTTGAGATTTGGATTTTTATATTATAGGTCCACATGTAGCATATTGTGTAAGCGTGAATTTATACGTTTCTGCTTATGGGAATGCAATTAATATGAACCTTAAATGTAATATATCTTTGCAAACTTAGATCATAGAGAGACATTGGTCCAGCACACATACAAACATTGCTCATATGAAATTATCTCTGTTGGACATAAGACCAACAAGCACTAACAAGAAAAACTCTGTATGGTACAACAGCGTATTAATTAATACTCATTACCTCGAGTATAAAACAATACGTAAAGTGCAGTCGATTGCGTAAATCGAAAAAATGTACAAAAACTAAATCCCTCACTGGGAGTGCTGTTGTATATTTCATACATTTTCGATTTACGCAATCGAGGGAAGTTCATGTGAATGTTTTGGAGTGCACATAAAACGCAGTTAACTCATTATGATTATGTACTGTACATCCTCTTTACTAATATGTAATGAGTAAAGTCATGACGCAATCCACTACTTTTCCATCCCAACAAAAAAATAATCATGCTTGAGAGATGCTCCCGGGATCTGCTGCCGTGGTCTGTGGAAGCTGGAGCTTCCAGACGTTTCGCCCATGTCTACGCTGGGCTTCATCAGCGTGAATGTGAAATGATGAAGATGATCTTGATGAGTCTTTGATAAAAGTGTGGATACACTCGGGATTTAAGTATGAAAAATGATGACGCTCTACGTATGTGTTGTGTTGTGGAACAGCGATATCTTTTTACTCTGGTTGTGAAACTCCCACAGACCGCGGGCAACAGATCCCGGAAAACATGACTCCAGCATCATCAGCCGGCCGTGTGAGCCTAAAACTCTCATTTAATAAATTGTGTCATTTTAGTGAGATGTATCGGTAATCTAAAAATAATGGATGATGCACCACTGACAAAAGTAATACCCAAAGGGAATTTCAATGTGAAAGATGAATACTGAGGGAGGGATGAATTGATCAAATGAGGGAGATTGCAAATGATTGAAACCTGAAGAATCTTATATATAAAAAAGGAAGGGGTATATAAAATAAAATCCGATCAGAAAAAAAGGATCTGATAAAAAAAGAAGAGCTGGCTGGTGGCAACTGGTCGGACAGTCAAATGTGTTGAGTTATAAAAAAAAGAGACTAAATTTGTTGTTATAATTTAACTTGGGGTTATTTTAATTGAATTGCGACTTAAATTTATTTTTCACAATAAAGGCTGTGCTGTTCACTGTTCACTCTCTGCTTACAGGTCTTCGCGTTTACAATGATCAAAGCTACTCTGTGAGCCCCACATAATCTTTACTCGTATTTATATGGGAGGTAGAGACGATTCTTGCGTATTCTCGAACATGATATATATTTCCATTAGGATTGTTCGACACTATACCAGAGACATCACACAACCAATCAGCGTGCGTAGACTCACGTTCATACGAACTCATACGTTCGTTACAATATTTTGTAAGAACTTTGTTTTTCTGGACAAGGGTTTTCTGGTAAAATCAAAAAAGATATACATATATCTACGTAATCATACTCGTGAGTCGTACTGATGCAGTGCCACATGTTTTCCACACAGGAAATACCGAACAAAACAAATACTCATCATGCGTTCTGAGTAGGTCTCCATTATTTATTATTCCTACCATTGTGAGTAATGTGTGGAAATGATGATTTTAATTGAGGATGATCTAACAGCTTCCATAGCGCTAAATCATCAGCATCATACCCATCACGACATGTCAACCACTGCATGCAAATCGCCTACGGATAAATTGCCTACCCCATAATTATAATAATAATAATATTAAGATGATTCATTTGGTGAGCGCTGTTTTAAATTAATCATACCTTAAGAGCCCTCCGCGAGCTTGGTTGTCGCTGTAGAAAGCACCAATTCTCAAGCAAGACCTAGTTGGTGTCAGGCTGGATAGACCGATCTTTGTTAAAGGCAGATTAATTTTTCAACCCAGCGAAGAGAAATTTGAAAAATTATATCTCTTTTTAGTGCCCCGCTGGGATTCGAGCCCACTACCTTCTAATCAAAGCTCATAACCACTAGACTACTGACCGGTTAAAATATAATATCGAATATAAATAATTATAAAAAATTATAAAAAACACAGAGTTTTATTTTCACAAATTGATTATTTATTTCCACCTCAAGTACTTTCGACTTATTTACGTCATTATCAAGAGGATACTAAATTACAAAAATTGACAAGACAAATACCATAGAGAAATAAAATAAAAATAATGATTTAGGTACGACAAATAGGTACAATAAGGAAATACACATAATATAATTACAATATTATATAATGATATAACAAATTGACAAAACAACAAACCATAGAGAAATCTAAATAAAAATAATAATTTATGACAAATAGGTACAATAATGAGATGACACATATTATAATTACAATATTAAAAAATTGACAAAACAAAAACCGTAGAGAAATCAAATTTATAAGTCACGATAAAGAAGCACAATTAGTTAATAACAAAGGTGAGGCAGCAGGAATTTGGACATTGACCAAATTGTAAGAATTAGAATTTTTATGTTTGTGGATTTCTAAAGTTTCTAGGGCAATTAGTTGTCTGCCCTTGCATCCGGAATGGAGAACCCTGACACCGTCATTATTGAACGAGTGGTCATTTTCGATACAGTGGTCCGCCATCTCCGAATAACCAGACAAACCCCTAAAAGCCCTCTTATGTTCTTTCAACCTTACATTTATAGATCTGGAAGTTTGTCCAACATACTCAATTTGTGAAATTTGTAAATACTCAATTTGTGAAAATAAAACTCTGTGTTTTTTATAATTTTTTATAATTATTTATAAAAATGAATTTTCACTGTGTGAATACACAAACTTTAAAAAGTCTATAATATCGAAGGTTTCGCTACGCTCCGCTTCAAAGCTACACATAATATAGTGCAAGCGCAACTACTTTCCGCGTTTTCCCCGAAGGGGTCGCATGTAGCGCGTGGAACCTATTTATTTTTCCAGGTAAGGGAGCTGACCTTACGACAATCCCTTCAGTTTAAGTGGGAGTTTCTCAGCTCGAGAGGGGGCTGGTTCTCATTTATAGTGAAGGCTGAGTAAACCTTTCCGTAATGAGCTAATTTTGTGCAACTTTTGATGAGAGGGAAATTTAAAGAAGACGAATGCAACAAAGCTTTAAATTATAATTATTGCAATGCACTTCAATGATGCACTTTGATTATTGCCATTATTTATTGGTTGCTAAAACCAAAACAATAACAACAAAACTACAAAGAGAGCGGGGACAGCAATTGCGAATGATCGAGAGACAAAAAGAAATGCAAGGGAATTTATTTTCTCTCGAAACAATGCCGGATTATCAGTAGCAAGATCCCTGTTTCATTGAGGAATATTGTAATTTAACTGGACTAAAAATTGTATTAAAACTTATAAAGTGCCTCTAGTGAACGTTTTGGTTTCTGTACATTAATGAATTATTTTTTTTTACTTGAGGTACTGTTCCGAGAATTGTTGTGGGCCCTACGAGACGCCCGGGTGCCCGCAGTGATTGGCGCATAATGCATGTGCCAGCAATTGCATCGCAATGCAGTCTGGGCTGTACAAATGTATGTACCTACTGCAACCAACGCCGCGGCCGGGTTTAACATAAATGTTGCGGAAGGATCTAATGGATGCGATGTAATAAATCCAAATACAATTTATTGTTGATTTACGGGTTCAATTCCATAAAATCTGCGGTTAATTTTTTTCATACAATTTATTTTTTGAGATTCCGTTCACATTTGGTTCGTTCACAGAGTTAACCTTACACCACGGTCGCTTGACTTCTCATTAGCTCGACGGCTCAAATACAAGTCACTTTACAAAGCATATCGGTCTCTATTTCTAGGTGTAGGTAGTTCTTCTAAAAACGTTGGGGTTATTTGTACTATACTTTGGCTTTTTGGTTGATATGAGGCTGACCACTCATCCTGTCAAAATGATTCACTTGGCCAATGTCACCCGTGTTTTAGGGGAGCTCGGCAAAATTTGAAGAGTTTATGCTCATTTGAGGCTTAGATTTTAATTTGTATGTGCACATGCAGCATTTGTAAGCGCAAACTTACACGTGTCTGCTTGTGCATTTAATAATGATTTTTAAAGTTAAAAAAAAAATAAAAAAGAGGCTGATTTATTTGGTGAGCGCTGTTTTTGCCTCACACCTCAAGAGCCCTCTGCAGATTTGGTCGTCGCTGTAGAAAGCGCCAACTCTCAAGCAAGACCCAGTTGCTGTGAGGCTGGATGAACCTTTTGAAGACCGGTCTTTGGTAGAGGTTTATGAATTTTTCAACCCGCAGCAAATTTGAAAATATAAATGGCATTTTTTTTTGTGCTCCGCCGGGATTCGAACCCACAACCTTCCATTCAGAGTCCGAAGTGCTACCACTGAACTACGGACCGGTCAACGATCAAAGGTTAACATATCTTTGCAACTTTGAAAATTATTATTATAGACAGAGACGTTATATATTTTTTTATATTGAATCCCAAAGTCCTACTACTTTTTAAAAGGTTTTCTTGTAAACCCGCTATTGTTGCAGGGTATTGCTAAGGTCTGTACTTGTTTTTCTCATACGCGGATCCTCACTACAGGATACTGCCAGTCAACAATCACTCCCTCGAGTATAAAGCCTTACAATTACGTTCACCAAAAAATGCGAGGAAACTAAAACAGTGCCTCTACAGTGTGTTTCCAGTTTCCATACATTTTTCATGAAACGAAGATGGTTTCTTTGGGGTACAGAAGCGAGGAGTTGGAGGAAGGTGGAAGCGGGAATTCCTGAAGGCAGAAATGACACGCTGAGTATCAGAACAATGGGAATACAGAATGAATGAAATTACTTGTCTTTATAACTTTGTAAGCTACGTTCAACCTGTATCGCTTTTTTACTTGCACGTTGGCAACCTATACCTACTTGATACATACTTTAAGCCTAGGTATTTTCAACGTTAGCTTATGGCTTAAAACTGATAAAAAAAACTGTTATCACGATTGACAGAAGTGTGTCCTTTTCATTCAGTAAAAGGTGGCTATGCCAACGTTGAAAATACTGGGTCTGTGTTATCTTTACATCCTCTTTTAAGCTTTCGTTCTGAAATCTTTGTATTCTATGATTCTATTTCCTGGCATACTTTTCCATGGTTTCATTTCCACTACATATGTACCTTATTCATTTCACTGTTTCATAACTTCCATACATCAATGTCGGCAACAAAAGCCATTATACTCCGATCGATAGCTCAGTTGATAGAGTGCTTGAAATCCATGCCGTGAGCTTGGGTTCGAATCCCACCGAGGGTGTCAGAAATAATTTCCCGTCTGTATTTATTTCAAGCCCCAAAACATAATATCAGCAAGGTACAAAAAAAAAATCACTATGCCAATGCTAACCCTGTTCCAGGGAACGCCAGCAAAAGTTGCAGGGTTTATGTTCATTTGGGGTTTGGATTTTAATTTGTAAGTACACGTGCATCTTTTATAAGCGTAAACTGACACATGTCTGTTTATGGGCATGCATTTAATATGAATTTTCAATGTTAACATATCTTTGTAAATTGTAGATTATAGGTTGCTAAGGACGGCGCTCCTACACCTACAAGACTGACGTTTGCTCAACGAGAAAAAAAAAAATTAAAAATGTTCCGACCTCTATGTTTCACCTTCTTGTAGAATAGTAGCACATTTTGTATAGGATGGCAGTAATGAAATAGCAGATAATGTAGTTCCAGGGATTTTGCAAGTTTGCAGATAGATAGGTAGGTAAATTGTCTGTGGATAGGCGTGCCACCACAAAATGCCCATTGACAGAATGTCCACCGACATAATGTCTACGCGCCAAAATATCCACCCGAAAAAAAGACCACCGACATGTCGGTGTTATGGCCGAGTGAGTCAAGTCGCTATTCTTGACTAGCGTATTCGGAACAGAATAACGCTGGTTCGAATCACGCTTGGCCCTTTGACCATAACTTCGACCCTGGTTACACAGATGTCATTGCATGCACACAACCTTCTGCTTTCGCATGAAGATATCCGGCCAGGAAAAATAGTTTGGTGAATTGCGTTCCTCTTCACATATCTATTTAAAACATACATACTGTCCACTTACAAAATGTGCACCGACAAAATGTACACCGATGAGATGTCCAACGATCATTTCTGAGCGCGAGGACAATTCGTCGGTTAGACATTTGGTCGTTGGATATTGTGTCGTTGGGCATTCTGTTGAGTGGACGTCTTGTCGTGGAACCGCGGATAGGGCTGCTAATATTGTCTCTGGTGGGAGGAAAATGGCGGCCCGCACTGACAGCCGCGTGGGCGGGAAACATCAACACTAGAATAACAAAAATAATATTATTCTTGTTGCCAACCTCACAGTTTAAATTTCACGGCAGAGAGCCGGCCATACATTATGCCCCATGAGAGGGCAACATTTCCACTGCAAACTATGATTTATAGTGGTTTAAGAATACCCACTTATACCTCGTAAAGGGCTTTGTAAGGAAGTGCACACTGCCCCGAGTGTATCTCTCTCCCCTCGATTGCTAAAATCGAAAATGTATGGAATATACGATGGCACTCCTATAGAGTGATTCAGTTTTCATATTTTATTCTTGTAATTGAGTTTGCGAAATGTTTTATACTAGGTGCGCGGGACTATGCTCTTAAACATTGTTATTTCGATGCTTTAAAGATACAACTGAATAAGTGGCATATTTAGCTAACATGGGTTCTCAAATAACTGGACCTTCTTCTCTATTTTCCATGAGAGAAAACACTAAAAAAGTGAAAGCTCCGTAGTTTTTATGAGCACTTTCTTTATTATCAGTTTATACATACTATGAGAAGTTACGCGCAATAAAATGTTTAATCCACGATTTCTCCAATCAGCGAATCAGTCATTACCTATTCAGTTTTACCAGTGGCGATTTCAAATCATTTGATAGTCTTGAACATTAAAATAATTTTAAATGTTCACTAAAGTAATAAATGCAGTTAGGAAAGCGATTAGAAATTATGCCTCACATAATCACAAGAGAATGTACAAATCGATATTGATAGATACCTTCTAAAATCCATAATCTAAGCTGCAAAGATATATAACGTTTAAGATTCATATGAAATGCATTCTCATAAGCAGACACGTATAAGTTCGCGCTTACACTTGCGGCATGTGGGCCTACACTACAATATAAAAACCCAAATCTCAAATTAACATAAGCCCTACAACTCATACCGACCTTCCCTGAAACAGGGGTGACATTGGCAAAGTGAACCATTTCTTACAGTATGGGCGGTCAGCCTCATACCAACCCATAGGTGAAGTAATACAAACAATAAAAAATATTTCATATACAATGGACTTTCACTGTGTAAACCACCAAACCCTTAAAAATATTTAAGTATATAAAAACAACAGCACTAAAATAAAATAAAATTATGAAAGAATAAGCCGCCCCACATTACAAATCAATATTACAGATTACCCGACATTTTTTTCTGTCCTTACATACTTCTTTCATTCCATCCATAGTCATAAGTAAACAACCTTTTTCATACAGATACAAGCTCTCCTTTTATTAAGACTCTGGATATCCCATTCATTTGCTATTTTCCATGCAAAATAAAACATTGATTCGTATGTGACGTAGCCACATAAATTTCACCAAAAAATAATCATCCTATTCAGAATCCTGAATGAGAACTCCAAGCAAAAGAAAAGGCTATAAATTTCATGTTCTAATGAGGAGAATCCCCAAACATTCAAAGGCAGCCTGGCAGGTGTTGGTTATTCGGGTCTTTCTCCGCCACTCCAGGAGTCGAACCTCGGACCATTTAACACCCAAGCACTTCAATAAGACATAAATCCTCTCACCCATTGTGCCACGAAGGCGCCGCTGTACAAGATTCATCAAAGTCCCATACAAAATAAATGTATGAAAAAGCATGCTGTGGTCAGAACGAAGAATGGAAGGTTTGTGTGTATTATACGATTTGTTTTTACTTTCAAAATATTTCATGTAGGTACCTATGTAAGCTGGGTCTTAGTTAAGATTACAGTCAAATATCCTCCACACAATTCGTTTGGAAAACATCTGACTGTTCGTTCGTCTGTTGTTATCATGCGATAAGATATATCGATTTAATTAGACCCATCTCATCTCTTAAATCTCGACGAACCGATAGATCGTGTCATATTGTAACTAAACGATTCAACACGGCCGAGCGTGAACAGCTGATCGGACAGCCAAATGTGCTTCGTACTTTTATAAATAACGCATTGACTGTCGTATCAGCTGTTCATGCGCGCTAATTGTGAATATCTTTCCTATCATATTATGAGATCTCTCGAAGTTACCGCATGGTCCGGTCGATAGCTAAGTTGGTAGAGCTTTACCCCACAATCACAATACATCACATGACAAAACATCTCAAGCCAAAAACATCACATGACAACAACACACATACCTAAAACAGAACATACCATAAACGGCAAATAAAAAAAAATACATGACAAAACATCACAATAAGAACTATGAAAACTCTGAGAACTTGGTGTTTTTACGACTCATTTCTTTGCCAAACTGCCCACTTATGGAACGAGTTACCGGTACCTATGTTCCCAGTTCCTACCCTATTTAGCCTCGTTTTTTTGTTCAAAACCAGTATCAATCGCTAAAAACTTCCTTTAAAAGTGTCTCAACACAAAGGCAACACGACTCAACGCTGCTAGCAGCCCTGCTACACAGGATCAGAACATCACCAACACCTCTGCGGCACTACAACAAGTGGCATAGACCCCTAGAATCTCTAGGGAGTCTAGAGCACAGGATTCCTTACAAAAACAGCACATAAAACACATGCATTTATTTTGCCTATTACGAGCCCTTGACTTACAGATTAGACGTTTATCCTAGCCTTTGTTGTTTGTGCTTGGTTGTAATATGTCTGTGTGGAAGAAAGCCATCTGCCTGTTACGTTGTGCTCTCACATAAACTTGCAGCGAGATGGCGATAAATCTGCTGCTCACTCGGGTACAGGGGAAATGCAACGAGCGCCAATTTCACCGCAATTTACTTATTCGGTAAACTGCGCATGTCAGGAAAGTGAATATAATAACATCGATAAAGCAAAATGTTTACACTGTAAAGTGAATAAGGGCGCCATTATTATTTATTTTGGTTGTATTTTTATTTTTCGAAAATGATGTGGTATTGTTTTAAAAAGTAATGCATGGTGTGCGTCCGCCAAATGGAAAGCTGTTTTCAAAAATAAACAAAAAATGGTTACACAAGTACCCCTGGTATAGAACATCGCATACATAAATTTCCCATCATTGCGTAAATGGAAAAACGAATGGAAGACACAACAGCGCCTTTAGTGAGTGAATTAGCTTTCATACCTCTTTTTCTTATTCCACAATGTTTTATCCTAGGTGGTGGAGCCAAGATTGACTCTACCATGTGCAAGAGGAGGACGGAGATTGAGTGTTGTTTCTACATTATATTTAAAAATCGTTTGAGCAAACTGATTCCAGGCAAATCTGCCAAAGCCGCAGATCAACAAGAATAGGAGTCTGGAATAATCTGAAAGGACTCACCTCACTGACGAATGATCTTCTTTTAATTGTTTCTCCCTCGACTTTTATTGCAGCCGAAGAGACAAGACACGTCTCTTTCCAATCGAGAATTAACAAGCACTCAAGCACTGACACAGTTTTATTGTCAGTTGTCACAATGTGAGCAGGTATGGATAGACAGGGCTAATAATTGGCTACAGGAATAAGGAATTTAACAGCCTACAAACATAGACAAAATACCTACTCGCAATTCGCGCAGACATCGGTAGAGTACAGTAGAGCCTTGATAATCCGAACTAGCAAAAACTAACCCCTGTTCGGACTCACAAAGCGTTCGGATTATAGTATGTAAGGAGAAAAAAAAACATTTTTATTCTAAAAATAGTGTTTAATTATATACATAGTTTAAGAGGTACAGTAAGCAACGAGCTGGGCTTTACATATTGACCTTGGGAACGCTCTTATTACAAGCAGCGTAAGGACTACAGTCGTAATGCAAATAAAAAGCCCGGCTCGTTGCTTACCGTACATTTACATAATAATTAGGTACCATAAAATACGTAAGGTGTAAATTGTCTATTTAGTCATAAACTGATCTATTTTAGTTTGGCGAGTCCTGTTGATGGACCAGAAAAAAGCTTTGTCCCTCAAGTTACGTAGCATCATCTTTTCCGATAAGGACAGATCATTTTCTTCAGCCCACTCCAAGCAAGTGTTCAAAGATGATATGGCTTGTGAATGAGTAATTTTCTTGACATTTGAAGCAAAATAATCTTCAGCTAAAGACTCGTCATTCTCTTGCGTTATTTGGGTTATGATCTCATCATCAGTTATAGGATCTGTGCAATTCTCCTCTTCACTCATGGACAAGAAAGTGGAAATGGTTTCTTCTGTATAACCACGATTACGTAAAAGACTGAGCGGGAGATCGTCTTCTACGTCGAAGTCATCATTTTCTTCTGATCTATCTTCTGTTGAATTTATTTTTTCAGGCCAAAGAGGCTTCCAAGATTTTTCGATAAGAAACGATGATACATGATCCCAACATTGCGCTAGCGAAAAAATGGCGTCTTTAATTGTGACGCTTTTTATAACATCATGCAAGGTTAAAGCCTCATCGGCTTCTTGCTGCACGAACATTTGAATCAGGAGTTTCTTTTTGTAATTTATCTTGACATTTTGGATTACGTTTTGATCCATAGGTTGGATCAAAGGCGTACAATTTGGAGGCATGTACAGTACAGAGAAGTTGCCGTCTTCTGTTGTCAAATCTTCAGCATTTGGATGTCCAGGGGCATTGTCTAAGAGTAGCAATGCTTTTTGTGGCAGTCCCATTTTTTTTAAATGGCGTTTGACTTCAGGAACAAAATGGCCTCTAAACCACTCGAGAAAAATATCTCTGGTTACCCAAGCACGCCTCTGCCCTTCATAATGCACTGGTAATTTTACAGATCCAAAAGATCTTGGCTTTTTTGCCTTCCCCACAACTAGCAATGGTAATTTGTGATTCCCTGTAGAGTTTGCGCAAGGCATAAAAGTTATTCGCTCTTTAGACACTTTCGACCCAGGAGCGCTAGTTTCAGCAGAAGAGGCTAAAGTTTTGTCCGGCAGAACCTTCCAAAACAATCCTGATTCGTCGGCATTGTAAATTTGTTCAGGGCAAAGGTTCTTTTCTTTTATCTCGTAGGAATTTTTCTTGGAATGGTTGAACAGCTTCCGTATTGCTAGAGACTTTCTCACCTGACACTTTCAGCTGACGTATGCCATGACGTTTTTTAAAATTATCAAGCCATCCTCTACTTGCAGAAAAATCCGAACCTGTTAGTTTTTTATGGAAGAATCTCGCTTTTTCCATTACGACCTCACCAGACAATGGAATGTGGCGTCGTCTTTGCTCTAAAAACCATGTGAACAGTGCTTCTTCTAGCACTGGATTCTCTGGTAATTTTAGAGTTTTTCTGAACCCTGGTCCTTTCTCAGTTTTAGCTATAAAAGATCTCAATTTTTGCTCATTTTTCTTGAGGTCTGTAATTGTTGATTTTCCAACGCCATACTTACAAGCAAGAGAAGTTGCCGACACTCCGTCCTTTAAACTGTCTAGTATGGTGCACTTTTCGGCTATAGTCAAAGTTTTATGTTTGCGTTTTGGTGTTGGAACCATCTTTATAACCTCAAAAAACACGCCGCGCACGAGTACAGAGCAGAAAAACGTGGAATGGACGCGCAACGTGGCAGTCGTAACTGCAGACTAATTAATAAACAACATAGCAGCGAGGCAAAGGCGAGGAAGTGGGGTGGGGTATGCAGTTCGGATTATAGCGACGTTCGGATTAGCCTGAGTACGGATTATCGAGGCTCTACTGTATATGAAACGTATCGTTCTTCTTCTTTCCCTTGGTTGGTGAATTGCATTCCTCTTCACAAATTTATTTAAAATATTTATAAACTTATCATAAAGTTTTCAAATTTAAGCGCTTGACTATTTACATTGAGAGGATTCGATTAAAATTGATAATGCAAAATAAATCATCCTAATAGTTAGACATTTCATCCCCTTAGTGCTTGCTTGTCTTATGCCCATCAGAGGTAATTTCACACGAGCAATATTTGTATGTGTACTGGACCAATGTGTCTCAGAAAAATTGGAAATTGATTTTGAAAATATTTAAAGCACCTCTCGCATTATCGTATTTTACGATTTTTTAACTCAGATTGTGTAAAATGTGATTCTTAAGACAATCTCATCGAAAGATCATCTTTGAATCACATAGCAGATAGGTAAGCCAAACAAGCACTGGGTGAACGATTTACCAGTTATAAAGTATCGATATAATACTCATATGCACTTGCTGTATTTGAAAAGACCTAAAAGTGAAGTAAAAAGCGGTCCGGCATCTGCAGAGGTATTCAATTCAGAAACGCAGCCGAGGTCTGCTCCTGAATTTTAAGCATACTTACAATCATCGTACAGGGATGAACTACAGATCAACTGAATTAATATCGGGAAAATAAAACCTTGTAGGATTTTCCTACCCTCATTAGAACCAAAAAAAATATACCTACCTACTTTATAATGTATTTTTGGCAAAAGACCGGTCCGTATTCTAGTGATAACGCTTCGGACTCGTAAATGGATGGTCGTGGCTTCGAATCCCGGTGGAGCACAAAAAGTACACCATTTATATTTTAAAAAATGCTGCTCTTCAGTGGTTCGCTATGCCGCCTATGCCAGTGTCACTCCTGTTTCAGGAAAGGTCGGCAGGAGTTGCAGGGCGTATGTCCATATGAGGTTTGAATTTAATTTGTAAGTAGGTACACATGCGGCATGTGTAAGCGCGAACTTATACGTGTTTGCTTGTGGGCATGCATTAAATAAGTTGTTTTCTTTGTTGCAGGTCCATATGTTTAATCGCGAACTTAAACGTGTCTGCTAATGCAGATGCACTTAATATGAATCTTCAATCTTATGTATCTTTGCCACTTAGATTAAATATTATACATATTTTTTATGGCTTTTACACTGCCACGATTTCAGCCCTGTTTTGCAAAAAAACTCCCCGCGTATTACGAGATGGAGTCCTTTACAATCGGAATGAAATAAACGCGTCCACATTTCATTGTTGACTTTTTCCTGCTGCTGTTGGCATGCATGCGACAGCGGGATCATCATTATAAGGAAAAAACAAAGACCGGCCGATAAGGTTAACCACCCCGACGCATGTGCTTTATAAGGAGAAGGCGCATGCGTGCGTCCAGATGTCCCCCATTGGTCAATGGACAAGATAGACATCCCGAGTTCCTATTTTGAATAATGGTCATCTTTCCTTGACTTGACATCTACGCAACAACGCAACTAAGCTACACATACAGTGAAACTTCTTGCCACGTCCCTTTGAAGGGGTCGCGAGTGGCAAGTGAAAATATTTTTTTTACAGCTAAAGGGGCCGGCCTTACACCAACCACATCAGTTCCTTGAATAACAAAATATTGGTAAGATCTATCCGCAATAGCCCGACAAGGTGACGTCATATTTTATTTTTGTATGACTAGAATTTATAAAGATTCATATTACATGCATTCCCATAAGCAGGCACGTATAAATTCGCGATTAAACACGCCGCGTGTGGACAAACAACATAAAAACCCATTCTCAAATAAACATAAGCCCTGCAACTCTTGCCGACCTTCCCTGAAAAAGGGTTGACATTGGCAAAGTTAAACAAGTCTTTACAGCGTGGGGAGTCAGCCTCATACCAACCTATTAGTCAAGGAACACATGCAATCAACAAATTTGTTTTTTTTTGCATCTCACAAATTTCCATATCGTCTCCTCAGTGCTTGTTTGGCTTATCTACCATTTGATTCAAAGATGACTTTGACTTTAAATGAAATTTTCTTAAGAATAACATTCTACATAATCTGAACTAAGAAAAAAACGTAAAACACGATAGTGTAAGAGTTGTTTTGTGTGTTTTCAAAATTAATTTCTAGCATTCATAAAACACATTGGTCCAGTACACATGCAGCATTGCTCATGTGAAATTACAACATAAGACAAACAAGCACTAAGGTGATGACATCTCAAAATCCTCGGTCCAAAAAGAGTTTGTCATATTTTTTGTACTTGCTCTTTTCAGCATTTTAAAATTCACTTTTCGTGTTTGAGAAGCCGAAAGGGGAGCGGCCATGTTTTTTTGAACCGGCTATCTTTTATGCTTTCAATCTCATTTGGAAGTTGAACTGCTTGAAGCAGAGGCGCATGTGCGATTGTGTGCAAATTTAAAATTGAGCAAACACAGCCGGGTTGTCTGCAGAAATTGTTTGTTAATGTGATATCATTATATTATACCAGCATTGTTATTGGAAATAATTACAAAAGAAACAATTGAATTTGGACAGTTTAAGGCAGCCATTTTGTATGGTAATTTAAAAGGAAATATTTTATTTATTTGTTTCTTATGTTACGTTCCTTAACTTATAGGTTGGTATGCAGCTGACCACCTATGCTGTAGAAAATGGTTCACTTTGCCAATGTCCCCCCTGTTTTCAGGGAAGGTCGGTAAGAGTTGCAGGGTGTATGCGTCCATGTGAGATTCGGGTTTTTATATTGTAGGACCACATGACATGCGGCATGTTTAAATGCGAACTTGTGCATGTCTGTTTGTGAAAGTGCGTATAATGTGAATCTTTAATGTTACATATATTATGCAACTTAGATTAAATTATATTTGTTTCTTGTGGTGTCGGAACAAAAGACCTGGTGAAAAAATTGTAACGGAAAAAGACACTAGAAAAGTGTGATAATCCTGTAGATTAGAACATTTTCACGAGTTCTGACTTAAATAATATGTTATTACGTGGTTATTACCGACCTCGTTGCTGAAAAATTGAGAATAGCGTATCGTTTATTATTTGATCACCATCAAACTTCACAGGATTCATTCTCAGAATAGTCTACATGTATCCTAAAAATTTCGTCAAAATCGGATGGGTGGTTTATGAGTCTATAGGGAACATACACACATACATACATATATATACATCCTTCTTTATAGATATAGAGAGATAGAGAGATTAGTTCACTTTATATGAACAATTATATATTTTTTTATCCACGATTTCTCAAATGAGTGAATAAGCACTGTGAATTTGAAACTTTTTTCTCGGCGAAGTTAACCTCACATGAACATAAAATTTGCAACTCCTGCAGGTTTTCCCTAAAACCGGGTGGCATTGGCGAAAGTGAACCAAGTTTGTACAGCATGGAGGTCAGCCTCATACCAACTATTAGTCAAGTGACCAATAGCAAGATATTTGTATGCTCTTCCCCTAGCAACCCGGCCGCGTGCTCCCATTCCCCGACCTAAAAGGAATCTTTACTCAGACAAGCACACGGAAAAAAATTAATTCATCAAGTAGTTTCAGTTTTTCCATATTTACTCAAAAACTATTGACATTATAAAAAAACGGTTTCGATACTACACTAGACAATGTATAGTTCTATAAATAGAATGAAAAAAAAAAAATCCAAAACATAGCACACACGAGAAAGTAGCTACAGAAGTGAAAAAAACGTATTTTTTTAAATATTTTTTTGTGGTCGCAATTTTTAAGTTATATATTTTGTTTAAACTTTATAATTAAGATAAAAAATTAATAAACATGCTTGATTTTTTTCATTACTGTCACTTTTTTGCTAAGACCATAAAGTGTAAGAAACAATAACGGCAGATTTAGGGTATGATACTTCCGTGTGCTGTCTGAGTAAAGATTCCTTTTAGGTCGGGGAATGGGAACACGCAACCCGGCCGGGTGACGTCACAATATTGTCTATGTCAAATCACGAGCAGATCTCATAATGAGGTATTCCGCATTTTACGTTTGGTTTTTCAGGAGAGAAATTTGAAATCATGGCTATCGCCCATCACTTTAAAGTTTTCACAGCTTTCCTCTATTATTTCGAGCTTCTGTGCCATTTATTTTTATTGCTGATCGTTCAAGAATTTAGTGACAAAAGGGTGGTTAAGCATCACCCGAAATAAAAGACTTTTGTGTTAATTGATCTGGATAAGTAACAGAAAAATTATAAATCGATCATTTCCTTCGCAGGAAAACAGCAAAAAGCCAACGGCACGCGGTGTTCCCAAGCGGTCACCCATCCAAGTACTATCCGCGCCCAATGTTGCTTAAGGTTATACGAGAGCTTAAGAAGATTATTAATATCGGGACTAAAGAACCTCTTTAATTGTTTTATGAAACTAAAATCGTAATTTTATGTCAAATAGCTTTGACTCATCATGGTCAGATGGCGTTGCTGAAGTATACAACTTAATGTTTTTACTCAAGCATTACGTTTCATAAAAAAATAATGTAAATTATCTTGACGCTCTTAGCGAGCGTTTTAGTTTTTATAAACTAGTGTTTAAACGCTATTGTTGAGTATTTACGACCGCATGGCTCATATAGTAACTTATGCATCAAAAATTGCAAAAAGAAATGATTTGACACAAGTATTATTCTATGTTAGAATTATTTAACTTTTTTTGCATTTTGAATCGACACGAAGGACGTGTGACCAGAGCACGTTTTGTCGTTTTAACAAAGGCATGCCAAAGTACTGTTTCGTCTAGATCTCACACAATATATTATGTGGATATTTTTTTTCATATATATCGCACGCTTCTAATTAAAGAACAATAAGTCCAAAAATAAGAATGATGGGAAATTACGTTTGATGTTTTGCATGTTTGACTTGTTGCACTAATGTACAAAAAACCGGTAAAATGGCCTTTTTTTCTCAAAATATAAGAAATGAATCTAAAAGTAGATTTCAACCTTTAATTTTGTATAGCAATTACCATCACTTGAATTTACTTAACTTTTAGTAATAAACTCAGATTAAAGTTCTTTACAGATCACCGAAGTTAAGCTACATTGGGCGCGGATGCTACTTGGATGGGTGCCCGCTAGGTACACCGCGTGTTGTTGGCATTTCTTGGACCGGTCCGTAGTCCAGTGGCAACAAATCGGACTCGTAAATGGAAGGTTGTGGATTCGAATCCCGGCGGAGCACAAAAATATAACATTTATATTTCCAAATTTACTCTTCGCTGGGTTGAAAAATTCATAAGCCTTGACCAAAGACCAATTTTACAACAACTGGGTCTTGCTTGAGAATTGGCGCTTTCTACAGCGACGACCAAGCTCGCAGGGGGCTCTTGAGGTGTAATACACACAAAAACAACGCTTACCAAATAAATCATCCTAATATTATTTATTCTTGTTAATGTACCTATTCATATTCGTCCAAATTGAACGACTGTCACATTCCAGCTTTTCTTTTCACATTTTTATGGCGTTTCTACATCTAAATCGATTTTCCCAATTTCGGAGTTATTGCTCTTTACGATTAAGGGTGCGATGCGGATCTTTTGTATACGTACGTATTTTTTTTATATTTTCAAAGTGTAGGTCCTAGCGATAGCAAACCAGTGTATTAAAACAAGTTTGGCCATAAAAATATTTTCATTTTATTTATCACTTTTTATCTTCTTTTATATCTTATCAGTCCGTAGTGCAGTAGTAACACTTCGGACTCTGAATGGAAGGTTGTGGATTCGAATGCCAGCGGAGCACACAAAATATACCATTTATCCTTGTAATTTATCCTTTGTCGGGGTTATAGCCGCGGGGGCCAAGAGGGCTAATCTTTCAAGCGTGTTTCGAATGGAACAACGTTGGTTCGATCCCCGCTTGGGTCACTTGACTTTAACTTTGACCCTTGTTCAACAGATGCTATTGGGTAATTATTATTTAATCATTCATTAATAATAAACAATAATGAATTATTAAATGATGATATTAATACCTGTTTCTGGCCAGGCAGAATAGGTTGGTGAATTGCATTCCTCTTCACAATTTTTTTTTTTTAATTAAAAAAAATATATATATGTATATAACAGAACCAATAAATATACCAGATCCTCGACTGATAGATTGGTTGATTTTAGGTTTTGGTTTCAATTTGTAAATACACATGCAGCATTTGTAAGTGCGATTTTACAAGAGTGTATGCTTGTGAGAATGCACTTTATATGAATCTTAAATGTTAACATACCTTTTCAACTTAGATTATAGATTGTGGTTATCAAGCGCAAAACTTTGCCGGTTCACTTTGCCAATGTCACCCCTGTGTCAGGAAAGGTCGGCTAAAGTTGTAGGGCTTATATTCATTTATATATTCAATGTCTTTCAATTTTTTTCAAATACAGTAAAAAAGTACGAAAGTTCAATAATAATCTGCAATCTATAGTGCAAAGATATATTAACATTCAAAACACATATCAAATGCATGCCCACAAACAGACACTTGTAAGTTCGCACATACAAATGCTGAGTGTGTACTAGTAATTAAAAATCAAAACCTCAAATGAACATAAGCCCTGCAACTTTTGCCGACCTTCCCTGGAACAGGGGTGACATTGAGCAACTGAACTATTTTTTACAGTATGTGTGGTCAGCGCCATACCGACCTATAAGTCAAGGTATGCGTGTAATTAATAACATTCTAATCTAATCTAAGTTGTAAAGATATGCAACATTGGGGATTCACATTAGATGCATTCTCACAACACGTTTTACACGCAGAACCATTTTCTACAACATGGGTGGTCAGCCGCAAATCAACCTATAAGTCAATGAATATACACAACAAATTACATTTAAAAATAAACATCTAGATAATTTACAATTTCCAAAAAAGGTTTTCGATTTCTATAAACATTTTGGAAGCTCCTATACACCCAATAGAGTAATAATAGTATTATTATTTGGTTTCAAAGCGACGCGGACACGGGAAAGTTAACGGCAAGTTATAGATACACGAAATTCGTAAAAGGCTAGATCTGTTGGTAAATGTCTAAAACTAAAAAAAGTAAGCATTGTTTTGCTAATATTAATGTCATCAGTCTCCCACAGATGGACATGACAATAATAATAATAAAATAGAGAATTTATAAAATATTTCTTCTCACACCGCTGCACAAACTAACACATCCACATATTTTTTTTCACTCTGTCCTTGCCTCCTACTATACGAGGGTTGACGCAAATGCAGTCTGTCAAGATAAATTAATATTTAAAGAAATATCAAGAGGAGTTAAGTTTACAGAAAATAATGCCTTTATTTATTAATCTTAACTGTTCCTTGACTTATAGGTTGGTATGCGGCTGACCACCCATGCTGTAAAAATGGTTCACTTTGCCAATGTCACCCCTGTTACAGGGAAGGACGGCAAGAGTTGCAGGGTGTATGTCCATTTGAGATTTGGTTTTTATGTTGTAGGCTCACATGAGGCATGTGCAAGCGCGAACTTGTACATGTCTGGTTGTGAGAATGCATGTAATGTGAATCTCCAATGTAACATATATTTGCAACTTAGATTAGATTAGATTAACTAGTTGTTTGGTATGAGGCTTACCCCCGTACTGAAAAAAACTTGGTTCACTTTTGCAATTGCCACCCCGATTTCAAAACACGGCGTTAAGAGTTGCTATGTTCATGTCCATGTGAGATTTTATTTATTTTGTAGGAACCTACACATAAAAAGGCACACCGGTCCGCAGTCTAGTGGTCAAAACTTTGAATCCAGATTGGAAGGAAGTGGGTTCGAATTCTGGCGGAGCACTAAAAAAGGTTTCATTTTTAAAATTGGCGCTTCGTTGGGTTGCAAAATTAATGTCTCTGTCAAAGGTCGGTCACAATAGATCGATCCGGCCTTTCAACAACTGGGTCTTGCATGAGAATTGGAGCTTTCTACAGCGACGACCAAGCTCGCAGAGGGCTCGAGGGAGAAAGGGTTGGATTGACACTAAAACAGCGCTCATCGAATAAATCATCCTAATATTATATTTTTTACTATTATTTTAATATTATTAGAGAAAAGTATGGAAGGATCAAATCTCTGAAATAGCGAATGAATGGGATATCCAGAGTCATAATAAAAGGAGGACTTGTATGAAAAAGGTTATGACTCTGGATGAAATGAAAGAAGTATGCAAGGACAGGAAGAAGTGGCGGCTAATCTGCAATGTTGATTTCTAATGTTGGTGTATTCATTTGCTACATTTTTTGCATAGGAAATTTTTGACTTTTTTTGTATAGATTTCTTTGTAAGGTTTTGTTCTTTTTTATATTAAAATGTAATTTATTATTCATATTCCTTGACTTATAGGTTGGTATGAGGCTGACCACCCATACTGTAAAAAATGGTTCACTTTGCCAATGTCACCCCTGTTTCAGGGAAGGTCGGCAAAAGTTGTGGGGCTTATGTTCATTTGAGGTTTGGATTTTATTTGTAAGTACACAATCAGCATTTGTAAGCGCGAACTACACTTGTTGGTTTGTGGGCATACATCTGAGAGCTTTAAATGAACATATCCTTGCAACTTAGATTATAGATTATAGATTATAGTACAACATGTGAGGTTATGCATTAAATATATGCCGTACTTAAATGGCAATAGGGCTTTATAGATTATAGATTTTAAGCTAAGCCAAAGTAACGAAAAAATATTTTTAAATTTATTTCACGCATGAAGACAATATATTTTTGACAGCCCTAACGCATTAAATGGTTGAACACGTGCATTTCAAATAATAATAGTATGGAGACCCAGAAACTCGAAGAAACTGCCAAAATACTACAAAAGGTACCTACCTACTTGTTATATAATACCTACGTAATAATATTTCTTATTTGTTCGGGTAAAAACTTGAATTCCATTTTTATTATAATATCATTAATAATATTATAATCTTAGAATTCGTGATTTTTTTCCTAATGCGTGCTAAAGATCGGTCCGTAGTCTAGTGGTTACGCTTCCAACTCATAATCGGAATGTCGTAAGTTCAATTCCCGGTGGAGCACAGAACGCAACTAAGCTACACATATTGTGTAACTTCTTGCCTGCGTTGTCCCATGGGGCGATTCCGAGCCTTTTTATTTTTACAGGTAAGGGGACCAGATTTACACCAACCACTTCAGTTGAAGTGGGGGTTTTCCAGCTCCCGAGGGGGCTGGTTCTCATTTGTTGTGAAGTCTGAGTAAACCTTGAGATCGAACCCTTGCTCTCGGCATGGAATGCAAGCATTCTACCAATTGAGCTATCGAACTTTTTACGAGCTTGGTCGTCGTCGCTACAAAGCGCCAATTGTCAAGCAAGACCCAGTTGCTGTAAAGCTGGATAGACCTTTGGTGACCGGTCATTGGTAAAGGTGTATGAATTTTTCAACCCAGCGAAGAGCAAATTTGAAAATATAAATGCAATATTTTTTGTGCTCCGCCGGGATTCGAACTCACAACCTTCCATTCAGGCCCATTGGGAGCTTGGAAACCTAAGTGGTTGACGCAAGGCCACCTCCACCACCGCCCTCTCTCTTGCCCATTAGGAAAGGCCCTCTGCTGCCATTCCCTAATACGTGGTGTGATTGGCAAAAGTGAATTAAGTTTGTATAGCATAGGGGGTCAGCCTTAAATAGAAACCTATATTTTGTCAACGAACTCAATAATCAGCTAAAATCATAAGCGACAATTCTCAAGCAAGACCCAGTTGGTGTAAGGCTGTGCTAAGGATGTGTTTTTAAAATAGATTTATGAAGAGTAATGCATGAAACGAGATAGTAAAGTGTGTTTCGCCGGCTGCCGCAATATTATTAATTCCATTGGAATTCCTATTATTACTCTTTTCCATGGCTCGGAGTTTTTTTTATACATATATACTCATACATATATTGTTTATGCAGTATCATAATGATACATTAGCGGTTCGGTCGCCGTTTTATATTCCGTCCGCCATTGCAATCGGCAAAATACCCAAACGGGGAAGAAACCGCCATCTGTGCAAAAAATAAAACAGTACAAAAATATAAAATTAGCTGATTAAGTTAAACAAATGAAAAATTTACGAAAATAATTAAAAATATTTCTTTAATTTAATCACGATGTGATTTTTTCGGAAAATTACTCGGAGGAACTTAAAACGCGTACGAAAAAAAATTACGTAAATACATTTTCAAAAAAATTAATAACTCAGTAACTAAGTAAATAATGAATTTTCGGAAATCCTGGTAATTTAGCTGAATACATACTCTATCATTAAATTGAATATTTGGATTTGAAATATTAATAAAAGAAACGTGAGTTGCATTGGAAAATGAGCCTTTTTTAAATAGTTTTTTGCATATTTCCAGCTGATTGGAAGGCAAAAAAAAAAAAAAAAAATATTTTCATTTCGTTTAAATATACAGGAAGACGACCATATATATTTTTTTTTGAACAGCCAAAGTTGTTTTGGGTCTCAAATCCCCCTTAAGGTGGTACGACACATAGATGGTAACAAAAAATATTCATAGATGGTACGCATCAAAAATGTATGGGGAACTCCGTCGGGCAAATATGAAAAACTACTGTAGTTTTACTTCCTTCGAAACTTTTAATGCATTGAAAATAATAGGTTGATTGCGCTATTCTAATATGAAATCAATCTGAAATCGCTAAGGTATTCATTTCGGTCATTAAATTATGTGTAAATTTCCATATATATGTCTGCGCCATTGCTTGCGCCGACTCGTATTTTATCTTGGACACAAACCACCCATACTCTGGTTTCCCTTCAATACGAATAAATCTTTCGCATTTTACAAACCACCCATAATATTATTTTAATAGTTATTTGTTACGCTTTATAAACAGTTTTTTTCTCCCGTCTGGTTGTAGGAGATCTGGCGTAACAGCGTGCGTGACCGACCGCAGATGTATAGATGATAGGTTCGAATCCGGTTGACACTGTATATTTTTAATTTTTTACATTTGTTTTCTTTTTTTACATTTGTTGTTTTCTTTTTTTACATATTATACTTTTTTTATAAAAATACAACATATTTGAAAACTTACATAACTATTAAAGTTAGTCCAAGCAATTAAAAATACGATCATTTCACTTTCATTTCATTTAGTCGGTGTTATGGCCGAGTGGGCCAGAGGCTGATCTTTCTAGCGTATTTGGAATAGAATAACGTTGGTTCGATCCCCGCTTGGGTCACTTGACTCTAACTTTGACCCTGGTTCTTTGGGTACCACCGAAGTCATCATCCTAGTGACCTAGTATTATAATTTTATATTATGATTCATTTACTCTGCCCGCCACCATGGGTTGATAGAGCGTAAGCCTTTTGCATAAACGAGGTGGCACGACTTTATCCGAACGAATCCGAAGCGTAGGGATTACTAGATCAAGAAGTAGCTATACAGCCATTGTATACAGCTGATGAGGAAGGGTGTCTTGATAATAATATTATTATCATGTGCTGCAGTGTTTTTTCTTATTCACTTGTGAACGGTCACTGGTCAGTAGGACGCAAAAAGTGCAGAGGCTATACACCATTGAGGTATATAAACCTCAATGCTATACACAGTAATATGAATGAAAATCATTGAGAATGGAAATAGGAATCTAGCCGTTGCACAAATTTGTCATTTATTGTGAGATGCCATGTAAAAAAACCAATCCATCACATATATCTCGGTTCATCATTCGTCGATAAAAAAGTAATTTGTTCTAAGCCCCTCAAACTACTTTGCTTAATGAATCTGAATAAGGCTATTTAAATGATTTAATCATGTTTTAATGTATTGACTTGATTGTTACTAATTTCTCTTTTACGTACGCTGGTCACGTATTACACACACCGCGTGACCATGTTGGAATAAAATGAATTTGTTATTGATAGAAGAATGACTGTACTATTATTTTTATTATAATAAGTCCGGTCAGTAGCTCAGAGGTAGAAAGCTTGCGTTCGATGCTGAAAGCTCGGACCACCAAAGGTGTCAGAATTATTTCTCTTTTTGGTGTGTATTGCAAACCCAACTACCATAAAAAAAACCGGCAAGGTTTACTCAGCCTTCACAAGAAATGAGTACCTGCTCCCCTAGTAGGGAAATCCCCACTTCAACGAAGTGGTTGGCGTAAGGCCGGCCCGCGTGTTCCCATTCCACGACCTAAAAGGAATCTTTACTCAGACAGCACACGGAAGTATCATACCCTAAATCTGCCGTTATTGTTTCTTACACTTTATGGTCTTAGCAAAAAAGTGACAGTAATGAAAAAAATCAAGCATGTTTATTAATTTTTTATCTTAATTATAAAGTTTAAACAAAATATATAACTTAAAAATTGCGACCACAAAAAAATATTTAAAAAAATACGTTTTTTTCACTTCTGTAGCTACTTTCTCGTGTGTGCTATGTTTTGGAAATATTTTTTTTCATTCTATTTATAGAACTATACATTGTCTAGTGTAGTATCGAAACCGTTTTTTTATAATGTCAATAGTTTTTGAGTAAATATGGAAAAACTGAAACTACTTGATGAATTATTTTTTTTCCGTGTGCTTGTCTGAGTAAAGATTCCTTTTAGGTCGTGGAATGGGAACACGCGGCCGCCCCCTTACCTGTGAAAATACGTAGGTTTTACCCACCACAAGCAACCCCTTCTGCTGCGGCTGGAAAGGAAAGTAATGCAAGATATTTTTACCGAAAAAAGAAACAATTACTTGGCTAATACGACGGTATGAAGTTGACCACCTATGCTGTAAAAGCCTGGTTCACTTTGCCAATGACTTCTTCAAGAGTTGCAGGGCTTATGTTTATTTAAGTTTTGAGTGTGAATGTTTAAGCTTATACGCGGCATGTATAAGCGCGACCTTATATGTGTCTGCTAGTGGGCATGAATTAAATATGAATCCTAAATGTTATACATCTTTGCAACTTAGATTACATTAGATAATCCAAGGGAATGATAAATTACACGTTTTGACAAAGGTAAGGTTTGTATTACTTCAAATGAATGAGCCATCGATCTAAATAAAATATATTATATCGATGGAATGAGCACATTGTGGGAACATCGGTTTATTGGAAGAAATATTTACAGAAAGCAACTAACGCAACTAAGCTACACATATAGTGTAACTTCTTGCCGCGTTATCCCCGAAGGGATCGCATGTGGCGAGTTAAACTTATTTATTTTTACAGGTAAGGGGGCCGGCCTTACGCCAACCACTTCAGTTGAAGTGGGGGTTTTCCCAGCTCCCGAGGGGGCTGGTACTCATTTCTTGTGAAGGATGAGTAAGCCTTGCCGGTATTTTATTTTGGAGTTCGAAATAAACACCGAAACGGAAAATCATTTCTGACACCGTCGGTGGGGAATTGCAGGGCTTATGCTCATTTGAGACTGGGTTTTATATTGTAGGTTTTATATTGGGTTTGAAAAAAACACCGAAATAGGAAATCATTTCTGACACCCTCCTCGGTGGGATTCGAACCCGAGCTCACGGGGTAGAATGCAAGCACTCTACCAACTGAGCTATCGACCGGACTAAAGAGACAGAGTTTTGGGTTTATAATATTTCGGTTCGTTATTTAAAATTTTGGCGCCACAGTCTGTTCCCATAGACCTAAGGTCTTCAACTCGCGGCCCTCGGGCCTCATGTGGCCCGCCAGCTAATTTCTTGCGGCCCGCGGCCACCAGAGGCTAAAAAAATAGAATATCGCGCCCCGTGATATGCGATATATATATATACGAGTGATATACGACTCGCAATCGTCAGCATTTGCAATGCCACTCTTTCACACATATGAGTGCGTCTCGCTCGCTCGCCGCAGGAGTGAGTCCGCCCACGATGCACATCTGGAAGGTAGTCTACGGGTTGCAACCACAAAAATGAAAACAAATATTGACAAACCTGTAAAAAATAAACAATGTCTTTAATCAACCAATAAAGATTAGTAAAATTTGAAATTATGTACATATGTATTTTATTTTATTGATAAAGTGGTAAAGTGTCGTGAAAAGTTGTGGCCCTTCGGACGATGTGTTATCGATGTTTGGCCCTTGCACTAAAAAAGGTTGAAGACCCCTGCCATAGACTGTAGGCGGGCGTGTTCTTTCTTGCGAGAACTCGTTGCGCCTGCTGAGGGATCCTCCAGGGATCCTTGTGGCCTGATGCAGCAGGAGGATCAACTGAGGCGAGGTGGTTGATGTTGGAGAAGGGCTGGCCAGAACACCGATAACTTTTGAGTAGGGTGTGGTCCTAAAAGGGACCTTCCGGTGTTGGGAAGATTATCCAGCCGTTTTTGAGGAAAGTGCAATTTTATGTTTTTTTTGTATGGCAGCCATCTTGAATTTTCAAGTTGGTGTAATGCCATGTTATTCATACTTAATACATGTCTAAAAAAGTTGATGTAGCCAAGGTATTTCTAGGTCTTATACTTTGGAAAGTGACACACATACACACACACATACAGACGGACGTTTTTGAAAGATAGTGTTTTTTTTTGGCATGTCCTGCACCAGGACAACTCATTTCCGTGAAAACCTCGAAAAAAAATTTTCACACCAAATCATTTAACTTTCTTTATAGCCTTCAGCTATAGCAAGAAAGTAAAAAACACTGCAGCACAATATGATAATGCTTCGGATTTGTTCGGATAAAGTCGTGCCACCTCGTTTATGCAAATTAGGTTTACGCTCTGTCAACCCATGGTGGCTGAATCATAATATACAATTATAATATTGGGATGATTTCTTCGGTACATAGGTATATACATGTGACTGAAATGTTGTTAACCGAAAAGTCGTTGGCCGAAATGTCGTGTGGTCGAAGTGTCGTGTGACCGATTTGTCTATGACCGAGTTGTCTTTGGACGGGTTGTTGTTGACCGATTTGTCGTGTGGACGAAGTGTGAAATGAAAGTGAAATGAAAGTATTTTTAATCGTTTGGACTAACTTTAATAGTTTTGTCAAATATGTTGTATTTTAATAAAAAAAAGTATAATATGTAAAAAAGAAAATAAATGTAAAAAAATTTAAATATACATTTGATAACCGGATTCGAACCCATCGCCCTTGCGTGGCAGTCTGCCACGCTAGACGATACACCACAGCTTCCGCAGCTAACCGAGAGAAAATAAAGGTTTATACAGCGCAGCGTAACAAATAATAAAAAAGGTTTGTGTCCAAGATAAACTCGAGCCATAAAAAATTGAAATTTACACATAATTTAATGACCGAAATGAATACCTTAGCGATTTCAGATTGATTTCATATTAGAATAGCGCAATCAAAATTATATTTTCAATGCATTAAAAATTTCGAAGGAACAAAAACTACAGTAGTTTTTCAATACCGACGGAGTGCCCCATACATTTTTGATGCGTACCATCTATGAATATTTTTTTTTTTGGGTAGTAGGAGTCGCCACCTTAAACTCCAAGTATGAAAATCAACGTTTTAACTGAGCCGCGGCGCATACAAATAATGTATCAGGATGTAAAGCAGCACCTCCTACGAGCGTCTCTATTTCTATATATTATAATAAAACTCTGTGGTTGAGTATAAAACTTACAAAACGATAACTCCGAGTTACAACGTAAAAAAATATTTGTCTCGACGGAAATATGAACAACGAAAATGTCTCATAATTTTTGTCTCTCGGAAATATAATTGTTTGAATAGTTCAAAAAACCGACACAATGGCGCACTAGGGTGGATTGCGTTTAGTATGAAAATCATTATCTTTCCATTATTAAATATAAATTGGAAGAGGAAAAATAAAATATGAATTACATTAAGCACATAAAAAATATCACTTCAAATCCTAAAAAGAAAATATACCATTAAAATGCAATTTTAGCTACACGATCGTATGCAAAATTTGGGTACTTTTTAAATAATTATAAAAAACCAATGAAAAGTTTAAAAAAATAATGTTCATCTAGATAAAATAAAGCTAATCAAAATAAATGTTGTGAAATAAAAAAAAGTTAGGATTCATTCATAACAACAGTAGAAATCTCCATTTAAGGTATCTCCGTAAATAAATTTATTTTGAATTGGTATTTTATGGGAAAAAATACCTAATTTTATGTGTTAATTTAATCTGGAGAAAAAATGCTACCTTACCATTGAAAATATGGGTTATTTCGGTCATCAAAGTTGGGCGCGCTGACCTCTCAATCACCCTTAACTTCGGTGATCGGACGAGAACCGGTGCTTTCAACATGGTATGGTCGTTGGCGATTGCTGAGCGATGGCTTTGATACAAAACTGGCGTATTTGAAGCTATTGAAGAAATAAATAAGTATAAAATATACGAGAAACTGAATGAAAAAATTCAAAAGATTTCCCGTACCGGGAATCGAACCCGAGCCTCCTGGGTGAAAGCCAGGTATCCTAGCCACTAGACCATACGGGAGATATTGAGAGTGCGAGATTTTGTGTTACTAATACGTAAAAACATAAATTGTTCAGCCATCTATCGTATTTTTATCAAAGCTTTTGTAGTCACGTTACATGATTACTTACCCAGGAACTTCACAAAAAGTATTAAAAGCACTCAAAGAGATGTCGTTAGCATTTTTATTGAAACCTATTCTTCATTCTCCAATTTAATATTGATGCAATAAAAACTGTAATTTCTTTTATGGGTTCTAAAATTATAAGTTAATAATGGAAAAACTTTAATTTCAATTAAAAAACTATTTTTTTATTAGTAATAAGATTTGTACAAAATCAGTAAAAACATTAATATCAAGTGCACTTTTATTTCTCTAGAAATTCATATTTTCTTAGCTTGCAACTTACTGTTTACCAAAGTACAAAAACTACAAAAATAGTTTGTATCAAAAATTGTGAAAAGTTACAAATTATTTTCGGTAACAGATCTTCAGTATATGGATATGAAATCTAAGCACAGGCCCACACATTTTATTAAACAATAATAAAATTACCTACGGAAAATCAGTCATGTACATTAGTTTATCATGGACGGAACAAAACTGAGATTTAGATAAAAATATAATTATTTTCCTTATAAAATAAATACCAAACTTTGTGAGGCGCATATATTCTGTTTACTCTGTCAAATATCAGAGTAAGTAGGTACTTTACTAAAGGCATTTTGTTTTAGATAAACATTCACTCCCTTTGGTATAATATTGTCTATCATAGAATAAAAATAAAAAAGGGTCACTATCAAGCTTTTTGAGTAAAATTGCTGTTAAATTATTGTAGCCAAAAAATTGTCATTGTGATTGTCAAAACTACTTGTTATGACAGAATACTTCACAAGTTTTATCTTTTGTAGTTCTTTATAAGTAACTATAATTTTACAAATGTAAATTCACTTAAAATCGCTTGCATTTTTGTTTGACTTGTTGCTCGTATCTTGTCTCTTTTCTTCATTACAATCAATTTCATTCCCTGGCACATGCATTACAATTGGAAAACACTCAAATGAGCTATCTATTTCTTGCACATTGATTAACATTTAAATACAAAGGCACAATCTTATTTTTAAGTAAATATTTTTGCGTATGCAACTACTACCTAAATTTAAAACCTTTATTTGATTTTTGACTACAAATATTTGTGCATTAATTTTAATAAGAAATATAAAGCAGTTAGATCATTATTTTCGCAGTCATTTTAATCTAAATGGCTTTTGATTTCTTCTCGACTTATATATAATTTGGAAAAGTTTATATAATGTTTTAATAAAAACTTTTATTCTATTTTTATGGCTGGAATGAAAAAAGAAACATTTATCAATAAATAATAACAAACATTCTTAAACACTACTCAGCAGATCTTGATAAACACACAAACGTTGAACAAAACAACAAAGTCATCAGAATGTCAAAACTTATCTTATAAATGCTCTAAATAATATTTAATATATGTTTTTTGTATATATTACGGATCTTAAAAAATAATTTAAATGTATCCAAAGTAGCTGTCTTTAAATAATAATAAAATGTACACATATTTTTAGTACTCTTAGAAAAAATCCAATGAAAAAGGATTCACTGAGATATGTAAGAAATATTATAGATATTTTTAGTACTCGTAAAAAAAATAATAAAACAAGTTTCATTATAGTATCAGTACTCCAAGTAAAAAACCTAATGCATAAACCATGCATCAATCATAACAATAAAAATTGGAAACTAATCAGCCTCTATTGATTATTTTAGTTTCCATACACTTTTGGTAAAATACTATGTCTGAATTTAATCTTTTAACTGTTGAATATTGTCAATGCTAAACTGTCCTACAATGGCGAATTCTTTTTATGCTATGGCATGTAGTTCATATTACACGTGCAGCCAACCATGGAATCAGAATACTTAAAATTTCGGGATTATTTGAGTACGAAGTGTCATAATTTCAATACAATATTGTGTAGATAGTTTTAAAAGACACTCGAGTGCGCCATACTGCATTTAGCATTTCCGCCGAGTATAATATGGTCTCACAGTGCTGTGAACTAGAAAAAATCCCTGATTATGAGGAATCTATTTTTTATTTACTATGTGTGGCATAACATAGCCAAGGGATATTTTGAATATTCGGAGTTCATAAAAAATGTTAACAAAATATCAACTGCAATGTTTTGGAACGTAAAGATGGCGGATAGCACATGTCTCTCACAGTTATGAGGTCAAAGGTAAAGTATTATACTTGAGGTAAAGAAATATTATTTCTTTATATTGAAGTCTTGCGATATATAATTGAATAGATTGGAATGATACTCTCCTAGTATGTCTACGTGCTAGTTTGTAGTAACAATAATTATTAGCAACTAAGGATCGGTGTGACTTGTGCGGTAATCCGGTGTGCTCGGACCGTGGTGGATTCAGTTCACGGATAGAGCAGTTCAATATTGGGCGACTGCATCTCTTCAAATATCTGATACTGTGAGTAGACACAGAACCAGCAGTATATCTGTAAAGAATTTAACAATATGTAAATCTTCAAGAATGGACTCTTTCAATTTAAAGCTTTTTCTCAGCGTGCAAACGACATACTTGTATTGGGCTATGGTCCTTAGTCGGAAATCCAATACAGAATTATCAAAATCCAGCATTTGTTGCTGGTAGAGTCGGACAAGAGAAATATTTCAATTCCAATGGTTTGTGTATTTATTTGGGCTTGTAATAAATACCAAAATGGGAAATCATTTCTGATGCTCTCGGTGGGGATCGAACCCTTGCTCTCAGCATGGAATGCAAGCATTCCACCAAATGAGCTATCGACCAGACTTTTAACGAGCATGGTCGTCGCTATAAACTGCCGATTCTCAAGCAAGACGCAGATGCTGTAAGGCTGGATGGACCTTTGGTGACCGGTCTTTGGTAAAGGTATATGAATTTTTCAACCCAGTATATAAATCATACATTTTTTGTGCTCCGCCGGGATTCAAACCCACAACCTTCCATTTCTAAGTCCGAAGCATTAACACTCGACTACAGACCTCATTTTTTTTAAACTTTACATCACCATCTTTTGTTCAATACAATTCCTATTTTTTAATTTTTTTAAATACATTAAAAACAGCCAGGAGCAATGCTCTTAGCACACATGTGTTAATTTCTTTTACCTCATTTAATTGAAGAAAAGTCGAATACCTTTAGATATAAATTATACCTTTCAACAATAGTAAAATATTCTTGCAAGTCTTTTTACATTATTAAAAGTGAATAAACTTACATTATAGGCCATCCACAGCCAGTCCATAAGAGCATACTGCACGGAATCCAACTAAAACAAACACAGATGTATGCTTTATTTATTTACATACAAAAACTGACATCAATAGTGTTCAAAAATACTACGCATATAGTTCAACAGATGTTACTGTAGTCAACTCCAGCAGTTGCAACTTCAAGCCCTCATTATCACAATCCCACATTTCTTCCCCTTAGTGCTTGATTGTCGTATGCCCATCAGAGGTAATGCTTTGAAAGGTCGGCAAAAGTTGCAGGGTTTATGATCATTTGAGGTTTTGATTTTAATTGTTAAGTACACATGCAGCATTTGTAAGCGTGAACTTGCACATGTCTGTTTGTGGGCACTCATTTAATATTATATTTAAATGTTAGTATATCTTTGCAACTTGATTATAGATTTTAGATATTGCTGGTGTCGTAGGCAACGTCTTCAGGAGTCACGTTTACTGCACGACAGTATATCCTCAGTTGTCGTGAAGAAATGGTACCTTCTGAAGATGTTGGCTGCAACGCCAATTAACGTGTTTTTTTTTTTAACTTACATTATTTTAATAAAAAAATCTAATAACTTACATAGATGTAATATCCTCCGAGTAGCCACAGGCCAAAGACAAGTTGGAACAAGATGGCGATGAAAAAGAGGATCAGCCAAGGCAGCATCATACCTCTGTTCATCTTTTTAATGCCAAATACCTGATAATAAATAAACAAACATTTTAAACAAGTTATTTCAATGATTCATGTCGCATGACTTTAATACTCTCTTGTTAATCTGACACTTTAAAATTCCATTCAACAAAAGATCACTGAAATTGAACAGACTCGGAATGTAGGTTCCATTTCACTTTTTCTGGGCGATCAAATGCCACAAATCTATGTAACTAAGGTTCTTAACGACCAATAAAAAAATAATGGTTGGCTTCTGCCTAGCGACGTTACATATTTTTTTTGACTATGCCATTTATTTCAATCCCATTATATCGACCAAAATATGGTAGATTATCATCGATCAACATATAAGATATAGATGGAGCATCTGAGCCGATTTGAGTACCAAAAGAGTGCGCCTTCGGGTACACGCTTCATGCAAATGGGGTCTTGTTATATTCCGCTTCTAGGCAACTGTCATGTTCATGTCTCTTTTGGACATATGACATAAATATCTTCTGTCCAATTTTTTCATTGCTAACCTAATATTCCGTTTCCCAGTATGTTTGTTTCTTTGGGAAAAAACAGACGTAAGCCATCTAAGTATGTCTATTCAATTGATCAATGTATATTATGATAGTTTTCAAACATTTGACAGGAGGATCAGGGAGAGAGTATTGTACAAAAAATGTAAATGAATCTTACCATGAATATGGCGGAGATGAAGAGAAGAACAAAGTAGAATATGAAAAGTCCTCCATACACTTTCATAGCTAGAAAAACAAAGGAGCATTTAAAGATTTCATATTGTGAAATATTTAATAAAATTGTGTAATAAAATAGTTTCATTTTGATGTTTTGAAAAGTTCCTTACATCCTCTTATGTCAGCTTCAAAAAGCGGGCTGTATAATTGTGTGGAATCTCCTCCATTTAGCATGTAGATGATCATTGTGACGAGGATGATGCATACTGCTCCCGTATAGAACGCCACCGCCTTACTTCCCACCTTCACATCACTGCTCCAGATGCAAGGGGACCAACAAGTTTCCAGATAAGGCATGGTGAACTAAATCTTCAATCAGTTAACCTAAAAAATAAATAAAACCATTCAAAACACAACTTCATTCATAAAAATATCGAATAAACAAACACACAAACAGAAGAATGCAGACGATTTGAATTTCGAAACAAACTTTTTGTTTTCAGGGTACAATATTTGAAAATGGAATAAAATTACTACCTAAATAGATCGCACGTGAATCACATTATTCGAAACGAAATTTCAATGCATTTTTAAGGCAATAGAACTGATTATTTGAGGTTTAATTGCTTACTTTTTATCCATACAACAAGGCACACCCACTTTGTGAATTCACGTTGTTATTTCCATACAAAAATAACCAATTACAGAGACGTTTCTCACGTCCCAACCCAAAACTCGTCATCAAACTTTTGCCAACCTGACGATGAAAAAGTTTTCAACATTTATTTAGATTCAGATATTTTACTCTTTCCGACCAATTAAAATCAAACTATTCAATTGTAACATGTAAATTAGGGTGTAAGTTTAATTTCTATTCGCATTACGACACTCCTACATTGCGAAATATTTTTAAAATGACATTTAAATTTAAAACTGTTATCTAGCGGTTGTCAGCCATGATTCTTATTCGTGGCTAACTTCGTATGTAAACATGGATAGGTATTTCTCGGTTCGCGCCTTTTCCAGTTCAAACCGGAATGGTGCAGTAGAAAATTGAGATGAGGCCATAATATTATTGTATGCCATCATTTAATTTCTCTACGTCTCCTAAATATAGTTTTTCTTAATTGAAAGTCCGCTGCGATTAAATATTTAAAAAAAAAACTGGATACCAAAAAATCAGATGTCTTTTTGTTTTGACTAGTCACCTAGGCATCTACAATAAGATTAAATATCAAATTTTTAAATTGATTGAAAATGATTAAATATTTACAAATTTTCGAAAAAAAAATATTTTAAATTTTTATGTGGTCCATTATTTGGATAACTACCATGTAAATGACTCATATTTTTTGTTAAATTCAATATGGTTAAATATCAACGCACAATGTATATTAAAAATATAATTATTAAATGCGAGTCCCTCATATACTTCTTCTTCTTCTTCTTTTTGTTTTAGATCAATGATCTATTGTCAAACGGGAATAATTGTCCTTTTGGGAAGTGGATCACCAGTTGAAGACGACATCCACATGGCAGATTCTCCAACTGTCAATCCAATCCCGTCACCTTTTCCTGGTTATCTTACGATGTTTTCAGCCTGACAGGTATGTCTTTTATCAAAGTTTCTTACCCTGTAGCTGAGGGTCTTCCCTGCTATGAACCGCAGACCGCAATTTGGCCTTGTGTGCGGTACCTCGAGGTCTCGATAGGTACCTACCATTTTAACAAAACAATTCCCAGATATTTTAATTCTATCACGGGCTTTATTCCTCTGTCTTCGATGACTAGCTTATTTCTGTTACGAATTTTTAATTTGGTTTGAAATAAACACTGGAAGGGGAAATCATTTCTAGCACCCTCAGTGGGGATCGAACGCTAGCCCTCAGGCATGGAAATGGAACGCAAGCATTCTACCAACTGAACTATCGGCTAGATAGTAACTCGATATAAATCCATTTTCCGTGATATCGAAACCATATTGTATTTTTACACGTACTTACCCACAATATTACTTCACAAGTGTGAAATGTTTGTAAGTATATTTAATATAGGAAAGTATTCACACTGAGATAGTAAGCGAGTGTGTAATGCTTCAGCTGGATGGGATCTATTCCAGTGGAATAATTATTCTTATCGTCACTTTACTTTATAGCTCTCCGAAACAGGAGCGAATCTAGTCTTGTAATTCCATTTTAAAATATATTTATTGGCTTATTAATCTGTTAGAAAATATATCCAGCTTACAATCTGGCTGGGTCTGGCGAAAGGAATCGGGCATCCTGAAAAAAAATAAAAAGGGTTTGACAAAAGCAAAGTGGATCACTTTGGGGAAAATAAAACTTAAAAGAGATGACCGAGAAAAAAATATTGATTATATACCTAATTAAATAATTATAGACTTTAACTGTACGGAATAAGAGTATACCTACTTTACTTACATGGTGTGATGAAAATTGAGGTTATAAAATTTGGATTTTGCTGGTAAAAAAAACTTAATTATTGTTCAATAAAGCCTATGAATAAAGCTCTTCTTTTTGTGTAGTAGGTAGGTATCTGCTAAAAATGGAATATCTACAATATTCCTTGATAAGTACACCGATGAAAAAATAAATGTATTGATAATTTAATCTGTAAGTAATCTAAGTTGATAACATTTAAGATTCATATTAAATACATGCTCACGAACAGACACGTGTAAGTTTTCGCTTACGAATGCTGCGTTGTGTACTTACAAATTAAAATCCAAATTTCAAATGAACATAAATCCTGCAACTTTTGCCGACCTTTCCTGTAACAGGGGTGACATTGGCAAAGTGAACCATTTTTTACAGTATGCGTGGTCAGTCTCATCTTCTTATCTTTTTAATCAGCCACTTCTTGTCTACTGCTGTCTGCTGGACATAGGCCTCCCCCATATCTCTCCATGCGTCTCTGTCCTGGGCTTTCCGCATCCAGTCACCAGCAACTCTTTATCTCTATAAAAGCTCAACAAGGAATGGCTCCGGAGTACTTACAATAACTAGTGCAACCAAAGGTTTTACAGGAGAGAGGACTGACGCTGCGCTCGGCAGAGAGGGGCTCCAAAACGTTGAAGAACGAGCCAACCAGGAAATTAACCACAGTGTTTGGCAATCGTGCGTTTGCTATTGCGGGTCCCTCTTCGTGGAACCAGCGGCCACCGGAAGTTCGAGCTTCAAAATCCAGGGAAAACCTCAAAAAAACCCTCAAGACACACTACTTTGCCGCGATAACACAAAAAGCGCCCTTGGAGTGACAATCTTCACGAAACGGCGCTATACCAAGTCATCATCATCATCATCATCATCATCATCGTCCTCAGCCTCATACCAGCATATAAGTGAAGGATATGAATAAATATAAAAAATATATCATCATACATTTTACAACTATCATTACATACCTACCTGCAGTTCTATACTGTACAGTTATGATTTCATATAAAAAATACTGCGTAAGATGTATGATTGACAGAAACAAAGTTTTTTTCATCCAAATGTCAGAATGTGACTGTCACGAAGATGGCTCGGTCAAACTCAAACGGTGTTATTCACAAACAGAAAATCCATGGCTGAAACTGAATTTTCCATGAAAAAAAAAACGATCATCCATAGATCAGCCATGGATCAAATGTGTTGGGAAAACTTCTGAAAGTTTTTTTAACACAAAAAGTTAAATTAAAAAAAAATACTGATTATTGGTTCAGTTTGGTTCTGAGATTTAGATCCCAATGAAAGAAGCTGCGCGCATGTTCTTGCTCTCCGAGAAGTGTTGGACGCACGCCAATGGAATATCGGAATCCAAATTGATCTCAAACCATTTATCCAAAGTGACTCTTTTCATTTTTGCAAAGTGCTGCGAAAAAAAAATACCATTAATTTTTTTTCCCATACAAGTTTTATAATTATTGACTTATAATGAGTAGGTACCTGTACGGTACTTGGTTCCTTAACTAATAGGTTTGAATGAGGCTGACCCCCATGGTATGAAAACTTGATTCACTTTTGCTAATTCCACCCCGGTTTCAGAGAAAGGCGGCAAGAGCTGCAAGGTTTATGTCCATGTGAGGTTAAAAAAAATACTGAAAAGTAATCAAGGAACTAACAAAAAAAAGCTTTATATTTAATACCCATCGCTTGACTAAATGCGTTAGTATGAAGCTTCACTTTTGCCGATGCCACCCCAGTTTCAGGGAAAGGCGGCAAGAATTGCAAAGTTTATGTTCATGTAAAACAGCAACTAAGCTACACATATAGTGTAACTTCTTGCCGCGTTATCCCCGAAGGGATCGCATGTGGCGAGTTGAAACTTTTTAGTTTTACAGGTAAGGGGGCCGGCCTTACGCCAACCCCTTCAGTTGAAGTGGTGGTTGCAGTGAAGTTGAATGTTCATGTGAGGTTTGTCTATTTTTGTTTCAGCATACTGTGTAAGCGCGCACTTACATGTGCCTGCTTGTGGGCAACTTAGCTACACATATGGAGTAACTTCTTACCTGCGTTATCTCTTCTTCATCCTCATTTGACTCTCACATGTGAATTGAAAGTTTTTTTTTAAATGTAGGTACACACAATGTCATACCTATGGTAGATATATAATATGAGATGAGAAGAGATTCCAGAAGAGAGGGTATCTACCTCCATGATCATAATAATATGCTCCTCGAGTAACTTTATCTCAACGTTCCAACAACAATGTATGGAAACTAAAACGCTCCATAGAGAAGTTATTTTAATTTCGACAGATTTTTTAGTAAACGCAAATGTTAAAGATTTTTACATGGGGTAAGGTATCTACCTCAATGTTTTCGTTAGGAAGAATGGGTTGTTTTTTTTTTTATTATTTCGTTCCACAATACGACCGGTGTAGTTGCCAACATGGGCAAATTATACATATTTTTGTAAATCTGAAACCTTTATTCACAAACACTGCTAATGATAATTTACAGTTCTTTGAATGGATCCAAGATTGGATATCAGCTATACACGGCGATAGGATAGGATTTTCTCCTGAAGACGTCGGCTACGTCGCTGACGAAACGTAGAGAATAATGTAAGTTCTCACCGAACGGTTCGTTAAATATCCGAAAATTAATATAATTGTCAAAATTCCAGAAATTATTTATTTAAGTCTCACTCATCGATTAAAAAAAACACATTTAAAAATGGGTAACTGCAAACCTTTGAGGTATTTTTGTACAACTTGATACATTTTAAAAATTTTTAGATTTAAATTGGAATTACGAACGTTTGGCATTATTGACAATTACAATTACTACTTCAGTAGTTAATTTTTTTGGACATTAGGTTTGTTACATAATTTTCAACGTTTTGTAGATATCGTAGCCAACGTCTTCAAGAGGCGCACTATCTGCACGACAACTAAGTATTAACTGATTTTAAATGAAAACAGTGAGTCACAATTATTTAAGTTCTCATGGAACGTTTCTTTTAATATACGTATTTTCTTTTTATTTGTAAATATTACACTGATAGGTACTAAATTTTAATAAAATGTTAAAAATGGAAAATTCCATAATGGTTATACTAGTGTGTTCAAAATCAACATTTAAGTTGATTATGCTTATTTCGTATTTTGAACACAGTGACAAAATTTATAAACAAAAATAATTTAATTAAATCATTCAAATATAAATATGGTATAGTAAACATTCCTCTATAAACTGTATTAAGTAAGTAGTTTGAACCCTACCTAATTACATTACATCAAATCAAAATAAAATTCAATCAAAAACATCAAAAGAAGCCGATTGTATGTTGAATTGACATCCGTGTTTATAAAATTCACATTGGATATAATCTCTTGACATCAGTGCTTCAGGAATATTATTTAAATTGAAATTTAAAAGCAACAATTTTATTTTCTTTCATCCACCTTGGCAGCACCGTTTAAAACGAAAGACGCGCTAATTCCGTCCATTCTCTGGTCACAAGTGAGCCATTCCAGTAAATAAAAAGAAACGAATAAATATAATGAGCGCTTTGTTCGTTTGCGTACAGTTCATTTCGTGTTGGTCTGGCATGGTCGAAGTTAAGAAACCGGCATCAACTCTTTTTCTTTAGTAAACCAGTGTTGTCCAAGTGTGGTGGTGGTACAAAGAGCGTTACGTTTGATTTTTATTTTTAAACTGTTTGTAACTCGTCTATATGTGTTGTGTTTTCGCTGTTCCTTCGCCTATAACTTGACAGAAGTGTTTAGTGGACTTGCAGCTATGATTTTGTAGTTTAAGTGGCTCAGTTTTACTGTTTTCTTTGGATTATTTTGAAGGCTTGTTGCACACAGCCTCCCGCAGCAAGGTAAGTTCTCGTTGCATTATTTTGTTGGCAGATAAGTATGTAAACACACCCGGCTTGCATTTCCTCGAATGCACTTTATAGATTGCTCTATTTGCGAATTTTATCTCTAAAACTTCCACATTTGCCGAGTGGAACAACCACTTCAGCTTAAAATAGGGGCTCCCCAGCTTCCGAGGTTGTTGATATTATTTTTTTGTGAAGGCTGAGTAAACCTTGCCGGTATTTTTTTGAGTTCCGAACTCTCGGCTGGAATGTTAGCACTCTACCAACTGAGCTATCGACCGGACTGTTACATTACTTATGCTCTTATCATTGTTAAATCTATTTTTTTTAAATATTTAATTAATCCGAACCGTATTGGGTCCTTTAAAATAGGAATACATATCCTGCATATTTTGGTTCATATATTTTTTTATTTAACTTGTGTATACCTAATACGATGCGGAAGGTATAATATAGCAAGGTTTACTCGGCCTTTACAAAATAATAAATAAAAATAAATTCCTTTATTGTTTTTATCAATATGTACATAAGCAATAATATTACAATTAGAAAAATGTAAAAACAATAAAAACTCCCCAAAGTAAGCATAGCTTGTGTTTCGGGGAGGATTCGAAGATGAGAAAATGAGAACCTTCTCCTTTGAAATTAGGGAAACCCCCTTTTTATTTCACAAATCGTTGGTGTAAGGTTGATTGATAAAAAAAAACAATATTTGTATTACGGGTCAAATGGTCCTTAGCAGCCTAGAAAAAATATTAGTACCAGCCGTGTTTCTTTGACTTATTGGATAGTATGAAATTGACCACCTATACTGTAAAAAATGGCTCACTTTTCCAATGCCACCCGCGTTTCAGGGAAGATCGGCAAACGTTGCAGATTTTTTTTGTTCATTTGGGATTGTCCACACGCGGCACGTGTGAGCGCGAACTTTCACGTGTCTCCATGTGGTCATGCATTTATTATATGAATATGAAATGTTAATATATCTTTGCAACTTACTTAAATTAAAGATGTCACACCTTTTATTGTTTGTAATCTATAATCTCTATAATCTACAATCTAAGTTGCAAGGATATATTAATTTAAAGCTCTCAAATGCATGCCCACAAACAAACACGTGTAGTTCGCGCTTACAAATCGCACGTTTAATAATAAAGAGAAATAACTCAAAAATTGAGAAAATCGAGATTTTGTAATAAAACGCAAGAACAATGCGAGAAGAATAGGTAGAAAGCGACAGCCGTTCAATTTTGACGAATATGACCGAGATAAAACATCGGCAGCCTTTTTCATCCCATACAAGTTGTACTGGCTGTCTGAACTTCAAACGTGATTTCCCAACATTCCTATTTTTTGAGTTATTGCTCTTTATTATTAAACGTGCGAAATGCTGAATGTGTACTTACAAATAAAATCCAAACCTCAAATGAACATAAGCCCTACAACTTTTGCCGACCTTCCTGACACAGGGGTGACTGTAATGCACGAAAAAGGTGATGGATATGAATGAATTGAAAGAGGTATGTAAGGATAAGAAGAAATGGAGGCTCTGGATACCCCTAGCGGAATGGCGACAGAGTTACAGTTACAGTATGGAATTTTCTCTAGATACATTATTTTAATTAATGTTTTTTTGTTTTTTTTGTTTACTTTATGCAGCTGTTCGTTTATATTTATTTAATGAAACGTCAGCCAAGCATTTCCATAAAACTAAATATAATATTTTTATATGACACTAAAGCGAGCAATTTATTCAATTGAAACATACACTTATGAAAATATTGAAATTAGCAGTAAAAACAATTATTGATAATTAAAAGGCCTTTGTGATTTTTTACAAGATCACTGAATTAAAGCTTTTGAAGTCTTGAGGAAGTAGAAGCAAGTTTGAGTGGCGAGGCGAGTTGAAAAATAAGTATTTTTACAGGTAAGGGGGCCGGCGTTACGCCAACCACTTCAGTTTAATTAGTTTTAGTAGTTGAAGTATTTTATTTTGGGGTTTGAAATAAACACCGAAACGGGAAATCATTTCTGACACCTTCGGCGGGATTCGAACCCGAGTTCACGGCATGGATTGTAAGCACTCTACCAACTATTCAAATTGGAAATTGACGAAAGAATTGGAAAAGCGCGCTAGTAGAGGAAGAAGTGTGATGGGAACGATTGGAAGGATTGCGAAAAATAGGAAACCCTCAAAGAATATGAGATTGGCGGTACACAATGGCGTATTGGTACCGACATTGATGTATGGAAGTGAGGCGTGGACAGTTCATGAATGTGAGTTGAGTAAAGTATGTACGGTTGAAATGGCTTACCTGAAAGCAATGACTGGAAAGACACTGAATAATAGAGTACACAATGATTGGGTGATGAACGAGTGTGGTATAAAAGAGAATGTGAGAATGGAAGTATAAAAAAGCATGATGAGATGGTTCGGACATCTTGAAAGAATGGATGATGAACGACCAACAAATAAAGTGTACAGTGGAAATGTCAGAGGAAAGTGTGGGAGGGGAAGACCAAGGAAGGAATGGATTGACCAAATCGCCTTCTTGGTTAAAATTAGTTAAAAATTCCAAAGAGTTTTTATTTAATTGTTAGTGAAAAAATACTAAATACGTATTTTCGTATTTATATTTTTTTGGCTCTATATGTGTAGTAAGGTGGATCGCTGTATGTATGGAAAAAATTAAAACTCATTTTTTCGTAATTGCGTTGTGCAGAACAGTTACTCTATGGGGTGAGTATCTGGTATAAAAAAAAATCTTATCAAAATATTAATTGATTATACTGCCCAAGTCATAAGAAAAATTACAAAAATACATAAAACTACTCATTTTTACCCCTGTGTTTAAGAATCAAGTATTAGATAAAATCAAACGAAATAAAATTTTGTTTCTTTAAAATGAATGAAATAGTTATTTTTACGTGTTTGGTATCTTGTAATTTGAGAGGGGTGGGTGGAGGCACCCCCTAACTTTGTTACTCCGCGCAGACGCGCGTCACCAATTCGGTGCTCTCAGAGATGTAACTATAGTTGTACGCTACTCATATTTTTTGCGCATACAAATTTGCGAGAGATCCTAAGTGTATTTTTGATATATCAGCGTGTTAATGCAACAGTTTGGCTTCATTTAACTTTGAAAAACATCTTAAAGTACCGATAACTGAAAAATATTCTGATTGATCAAAGAACCAAAAGACAAATGATCATAAGGAGTGTTGATTTGAAAACTGCTGCGGGAAATTAAAACAAAGCTGAACCGGAAACAGAAATATGAACCATACGAAGAAGATGCTACAAGTTTATTGCCAAATCTGTCTGACCTATCAACTGATGTCTCTCAACAACCAGTCTCAACAGTAATAGAAAAACTAGCACTTCAGAGACCGCTACCCCAAACTTCGTATTCATATTCATTAAAAAATATTGACCTTGGAATACTGGAAAAACCTGTGGATAAATTTTGCATTTCTGATAAGGCTGAAGCTGCTCTTGTTTTGGCAATAAAGCGTTGGTATTATTTCAGACAACAATTCATCCAAAGTTTTCGATCAAAATAAAATTAGAAGAGCACGTGAAAAGCTAATAACTAAGTTCAGCGGTGTGACCACTGATTACTAAGATTTGGGTTTATAATTTGATGGACGTAAAAATAAAACCTTTAATATGGTGGATCATAAGAGAAATATAATTAAAGAGGGGCATATTAGTTTACTTATGGACGCAAGGTCACAATACATTGGTCATATTTCTTTAAGCACTGAAAAAGCAGCAATAATAACAAGAAAAATTATGGATATTTTAATCAGTAAAGATATCAATGTCATCTTTTTTGCTGTAATCGGACGTGATAGAACTATTGTTAATACAGATGGAACTGGTATTTTTATTCCAAAAAAAAAAAAAAAAAATAGTAAAACCGCTGCAGTGGTGTATTTGTCAACTCCATGCCAACGAACTGCCGCGCCAATTATTTGAATATACTGATGGTTGTACAAGTGGACCAAGAAGTTACTCTGAACCCATAGAAAAGGTATTAAAAAGTTGTGAAGAGCTTCCAATAGTCTCGTTTCTAACTATCCAATGTGATCTACCTATTGGACGGAGAATAACGATAAAGTCTGGATATTGTTCTCAAAGCTTATTAAAAAGAAACCCTGGAAAACTTGTGCATTCAAGATGGCTCACAGAATACTACGGCTTTATTTTCTTTTTTTAACCATCTGACAAGCTGTTAATATTATCAATTATATAATGAAAGTGGATGCTCTTATGTGGTCTTACATCAAAACTAACCACATTGCATTTATGGTGCTAGACACTTACACAAGACAATCTAGCTGTCGCGATATTTGACAGATAATTTAAAGCATTATACTGTACATCCTGTTATACAGAGAAATGGATATTTCAATCATCCAAAAACCATCTTACTTGCTTTGCCTTTTTATGAGTTCTAGCCTTGTGAAGAATATTGAAAGGCGACAGGAAACAATTTTGAGAATTCGAACTACGATCGGCCAAAACTTGATTTTGATGCAAACAATTATAAAAAACCTTATAAACTGGCACGAAAATAATGTGACCAAGCCCGCTGTTACAAAATTTATGAACGGTGAATTAACATCACGTTGTTAAGAAAATCCACTGCTTGTTGACGAACTAATCTCGAGCCATTTCCATTTTCCTTGCTACACGTTAGCCACTGAAAGATTAGTAAAAATTGTAACAGAAACTTCAGCTGCTGTTTGCGGTCTTATCAGAAAAGATGAATTCATTAAAACAAACCTGGAATCACGACAAATAATGCCTTTTTTCAATTTAAAGAAAGATTACCAATTCTCTTAAAATCACTTTTTTCTAGACTTCTGTTGATTGCCATTTTTTCATTTTTTTTGCCATAGAAGGGTCTGTTTTCTATCATTTATAGAAAATCATGCTTTGTGCTTAAATTTGAACTTCATTTTACTTCAATTATTTTTTTCTTAATAAACAAAAAAAAAAGTTAAGTATATAGCAGTTTTTATAATTTTTATTAACTTTTCGAGTCTTTGGGGCAGTATAAGATCAAATATTTTGACCTTATGGTTTTGCAATTTATTGTTTGTATTGATATAGAGCAGCTTTTGGCAATAACGCGAAATCGAAATTCCCAAAAAAACGATTTCGATCCACCTTAATGTGTAGCTTAGCTACGTTTAATTTGTATGCATAACAAGTAGCTACCTACGAGTTTTTATTTTAATATGTTCAGTCAAGGAGTTATGAAACCTGAGAAATCTACAGGTAGGTACTGAAATCAAGAACAATACTGCGTATTTATTTAATTAAATAATTATAACGGATAATAATGAAGTACTGTAATCTAAGTTGCAAAAATATATTAACATTTAAAATTCATATTAAATGCATTCCCACAAACAGACAAGTGTATGTTCGCGGTTACAAATGCTGCATGTAAACTAACAAATTAAAATCAATACTGGCTTAAATGAACACAAACCCTGCAACTTTTGCCGACCTTCCCTGAAACAAGGGTGACGTTAATTATAATAATATTAGGATGATTCATTTGGTGACAACTCAAGAGCCCTCTGCGAGCTTGGTCGTCCCTATAGAATGCGTCAATTCTTAAGCAAGACCCAGTTGTTATAAGGCTGGATAGACCTTTATTGACCAGTCTTGGTAAAGGTATGCAAATTTTTAAACCCAGCGAAGGGCACATTTGAAAATAAAAATAGTACTTATATTTTTTGTGCTCCGCCGGGATCCGAACTGACGACTTTTCATTTACGAGTCAGAAGCGCTAACCGCTAGATTACGAACGAGTCAATGGTTCTTATAGTAACGAGTGTCATTACAATCTTTAATAGAAGCGGCACTGAAGGAAGAAAAAGAAGTGCAGTCTATGAGAAGTTCTCTATCAGTTGAATTTAGAACATTCACGTATGTTATTAACATTTTAGATGTACCTTCTTACTAGAATATAATTATAAATCCTGTTTACACTGATAGTGACAAGCTTTTAAGGGCTGTCAGTTGAAGCGACAGTCTTATCATTGCAATTTGCGAATATAATAAACTCGGCAAACGTTTTCATCACTTTATCAATTTATGCATTCTCGTCGTATGCGCAGGGAAAGAGATATCTAGTGTTAAATATCAAATTTAAACGTATCCATCGATACCTAAGTTGAAACTGAGTAAGCGCCATATTAAGTTAACATGTCGCACGCTTAATAATAAAGAGCAATAACTCAAAAAATAAGAATATTGGGAAATCACGTTTGAAGTTCAGACAACTAGTATGGAATGAAAAAGGCGACCGATGTTTTATCTTGGTCATATTCGTCCAAATTGAACAGCTGTCGCATTCTACCTATTCTTCTCGCATTGTTCTGGCGTTTTATTACAAAATCTCGATTTTCCCAATTTCTGAGTTATTGCTCAGATTTATTATTAAGCGTGCGATGTGTTTCTCAGATAAAACATGTTTTTTCCTATTTTCTACGAGACAACACACTAAAAAAGTGTAAAAAACCTGTAGTTTAGAAGTTTTTCATGAGCTGTTCCTTATAATTAGTTCACTTAGTTACTCCCAATAAAAAGTTTTATCAACGATTTCTCAAATAAGTGAATTCACACTTATTCAGTTTTACCTTTAAGGTGGCGATATGTACCTAGGACGAAATTCAGACCAAAGATGTTTGAAAATAAAGTGTCAAGCTATGTATAGTGCATGGTTCTTTTGCGTGTTTCCCTTCTTACTGTGGGTTCGGCGACAATTCACGCTGAATTACTGCCGCGCACATTAAATTAATTATCAAGTTTCAGTTTTTTCATATTATCTCGAAAACTGTTTCCATTACCTACAATATTTTTTAAACACTCTCTAGACATTGTATCATTCTATAATTATGAAGAAAAAAAATATGTCCAAAATCTTAAACAACAAAATTATAAGAAAAACATGTGAACAAAAACACGTGTTTTTTTAAATATTTTTTTGTAGCGTCATTTTTTAAGTCTTATAAAATATTTTAACTTAAAAATTTAGATAAAAAATCAATAAACACGTGTGATTTTTTCCATTAATGTCACTTCTTTACAAAGGCCATAAAGTTTAAGAAACATTTTTAGTGTGTGTCGTCTGTCAAAACGGGGGGTAGAAAGGAAAGACGCGGTTCTTTTAACCGGAGGCTCGCGAGTCTCTTATTAGTTTTCCGCGTAGTTTAGGAACTTAAAATGAATAATAATATTTGGATGATTTAGTAAGCACTGTTTTTGTGTAAATCACACCTCAAGAGCCATCTGCGATCTTTGTCGTCGCTATAGAAAGCGTCAATTCTCAACCGAGACCCAGTCGCTGTAAGGCTGTATGGACCTTTGGTAAAGGTGCATGAATTTTTACACTCAGCGAAAATCATATTTGAAAATTTAAAGGGTATATTTTTTGTGCTCCACTAGGATTCGAGCCCTCGACATTCCAATGGCAAGTCCAAAGCATTACCACTAGACTACACCGGCCTAAATTTTGCGTTACAACTTGCCATTTTTTTGTCAATGCAAAACGGATTATAATATATAATACGACGGAAGATTGCACATTTTCTCAGCCCCCTTTCGCCGTCTATGAATTTCAAAACGAAGATAATTTTTGAGATTGAGTACATTTTATTCCATAGATTTTAATTTGAAAAATATTTTTCCATGATGGTCCTTAACGCAACGCAACTAAGCTACACATATATTGTAACTTCTTGTCTGCGTTATCCCCGAAGGGGTCGCATGTGGCGATTCGGGACCTATTTATTTTTACGGGTAAGGGTGCCGGCCTCACACCAACCATTTTCAGTTGAAGTGGGGGTTTCCCAGCTCCCGAGGGGGCTGGTTTTCATTTCTTGTGAAGGCTGAGTAAACCTTGAGATCGAACCCTTGCTCTCGGCATGGAATCGACCTTTTAACAAGCTTGGTCGTCGTCGCTACAAAGCGCCAATTCTCAAGCAAGACCCAGTTGCTGTAAGGCTGGATGGACCTTTGGTGACCGGTCATTGGTAAAGGTTTATGAATTTTTCAACCCAGCGAAGATCAAATTTGAAAATAAATGGTTTATTTTGTGTGCTCCGCCGGGATTCGAACCCACAACCTTCCATTCAGAGTCCGAAGTGTTACCACTTAACTACGGACCGGTCAAATCGACAAAATAACCACAAAATAATGTTGGTTCAGTTTACGTCAATAAAAATCTCTTACTCTAGTTAGGATTTTTTTAAAGTCAGGTTGTCAAAAGTTAGTTGAAGGAAATTGACTATTTCCAATTCAAAATTTTCACTGCTCACTCACTATCTTACTGAGTGAAAATCCTCGTACTAGTGGTGTAAGTAAAACTTTGAATGAATGCGGTGAACATTCTTTAGGTCGACCAACGGGCCACATGCCCTTTTAGAGAAACGAATTAAAAATAGGGCCACCACGACCAAGCAAGACACAATTTTATTAATATAAATGACGTCCAGTGTCAAAACTCTAGACCCCGAGTATAGAACACGTTTAAGAGCGCTTTATACCCTAAACCTGTCGTTTTTCTTTTCTTAAACTGTCAGTATTTATTGTTTATTTATTCAAATTATAAAGGTTAAAAAAAAAAAAACTGAACAATTGTCACTAGTACCTATTGTTTTTTTCACAGTTTTATAGTTTGGAAATATTTTTTTGCTTTTTATTTACAGAATTATCAATTATTTAGTCTCGCATGAAGCCAATTTTTGATAATGCGAAAAGTTTTTGAGAAAATATGTGTAAAAGAAAAAACTGATCCGGCTTAAATAATTTAATTTCTCGAATAAAGTTTTTCCATATTTTCTCATGAACTACTATTGACATTATCAGGAATCGAGTTCTTGTCTGACTAAATAATGTTTAATTCTGTTGTTAAAAAGAAAAAAAAAAATTCCAATGTATTGCACATAAAATAAAAGATAAAAAATATGAATGAACAAATGTGAACAAACATTTTCCACGAATGACACTTTTTAAGTTATAAAAGTATATTTTTTCTACCTTATAATTAAGTAAATAACTGTTATAACATCAATAAATACGCCCAATTTTTTTCATTATTGACACGAATTTCTAGGACCATTCGGCCTTATTCATTAGATTGGTTGAACCCAAAACCAGAGATAAACCAGCTTATTAGTATGGGAAAACTGACTTTATACTGGTTTAAAAATAAAACCTTTTTATGAATAAGGGGGATTCAGTTTAAGAAACAAAGACGACGGGCTTAGGGTATAAAGCGCTCTTAAACTCATTCATAAAAAGTGTAGAAACTAAAACAGCGACTCCAGTGAGCGTTGTAGATTCCATACATTATTTTGAATACGCTATGTTTGAGTTTATACTAGGGGCAGTGTTGTTGTCGTGAGTGGTTTAATTAGTTTTATTGTTACTGAAAGTCGTTCTAGTGGAATGAATGTGATACCACATTAGGTATCTAGTTTTAGTTATGATCGCTTATACACGTGCTTGAAATTGGCGTAGTTACCTACGTACTGTTATTCAGTGATTCTAAACGTTCGGTACCAAATTTTTATGCTGATAGCGATTATATCGATACTGAAGAAGTGACATATTAAGCCAACAATGGTTTCTCGGATAAATGCACCACTTTTCCTATTTTCTGTGAGAGAAAACACTACAAAAGTGTGAAAGTCCTGTAGTTGAGAAGTTTGTCATGAGTAATAGTTTATGCGTGTAGCGACATAGCATTTAGACCAGTGTTTCACTTTTTTTTAACCTATCGCCCCATTATACGTAAATAGATAAGCCTATCGCCCCCTTATACGTAATTTATAAATAAGCATATCGCCCCCTTATACGTAAAGAGATAAGCCCATCGCCTCCTTATACGTAAATAGAGAAGCTCATCGCCCCTTAAACGTAAAGAAATAAGCCTATCGCCTCCTTATACGTAAATAGATAAGCCCATCGCCTCCTTATACGTAAATAGATAAGCTCATCGCCTTTTAAACGTAAAGAAATAAGGCTATCACCCCCTTATACATTAATAGATAAGCCCATCGCACCCTTTTACGTAAATAGATAAGCCTATCGCCCCCTTATACGTAAATAGATAAGCTCATCGCCCCTTAAACGTAAAGAAATAAGCCTATCGCCCCCTTATACAGTAATAGATAAGCCCATCGCCCCCTTATACGTAAATTCGAGAGCCCCCTTATTCGAGAAAGCTTTTAAAAGTATGCTGAAAATGAACAAAAACAAATGGAGATGCTTTGATTGCAAACTAAATTCGTCTGCAAACGACGACTTGTGGCCAAAATTAGAAAAATATCTTATGGAAAAACTAGATCCAATCACCCAGTTTATTCAAATGGATCTAGCAAAGGATTTAACGGCAATCAAAGAAAAAGTCACACAATTTGAGGAAATCAAAAACTCAATCCAATTTCTATCCGATGAATACGACAGAATGAATAAAGTATTGAAAAGGAATGAAGGCCAAATGGAAAAAATTAGGGCTGACAATCTGAATCTGATCGATAAAAACAAGACTTTGGAACACCGAATTAACCTAATGGAACAGAGGCAGAGAAGAGCGAACATAGAAATCCAACAGGTACCTGAAAGAAAGGGGGAAAACTTACTTGAAGTTTTAAAAATAACTGGCGATGTAATAGGTTTTCCTATCAAAAAGGATGATATCATAGCATGCCATAGAGTCCAGCATCAAACTAATTCTACAAATCGTCCAAGAAACATTATTGTCGAACTACCAAATAGCCGTTACCGTGACAACCTTCTTCAATCAGTTAAACTATTTAACAGGAGCAACAAGACAGAAAAATTGAAATTGAAAATGATTGGCTTTAATTCAAATGATTCCTTCTACATTGGTGAACCATGGCATCCCGGTGAGGTAGGGCCCTAAGACTGATGCAGCCATTCGCAAAGGGCTCAAAACCTATTTTTTCAAAAGCTCTTACAAAGCGCCTTTGCAGTGACTCAGTCACGAAAAGGCGCTGTACAAATGTTATTTTATATTATTATTGTTATCTGTCTTCGTTACTCGCGATAAATCCATCCCCAGACCTGCCCGAATATCGTAGGGTCAATGGCTGTACTTAGGGCGCTGTGGCATATGTGTATGGAGAGGAGTCCTTAACCTGCGCCAGTAATTTATCATGTAAATCAGGCGTATCCGTTTTATCAACTGCCGGATCGTATATAGTACGGCCATGAAGCTCATGTGGGCTCAGTGATAACTAGACAGACTAATGCTGAACGTCCATAGGTTAGGATAGGTTCAGCAGACAGATTGACCTATAATATTAAGACGAAACAAGCCAACGGCTTTGAAACATACTATGACACAAAGCTGTCAGCCGGACCTTTCAAACACCACAAAATACTCAATAAAACGCAACTAAGCTACACATATAGTGGAACTTCTTGCCTCGTCGTTATCCCCGAAGGGTTTCGCGTGTGGCGAGTGAAACCTATTCATTTTTACAGGTAATCAATTCAGATGGGGTTTCCCAGCTCTCGAGGGGACTGGTACTAATTTTTTGTGAAGGCTGAGTAAACCTTGCCGGTATTTTATTTTGGGGTTTGGAATAAAAACTGAAATGGGAAATAATTTCTCACACCTTCCGTGGGGTTCGAGCCCGAGCTCACGGCATGAAATGCAATCACTCAACCAACTGAGCTATCGACCGGACTATATCTTGTATTATGTATGAAATCTTATGAACTTGTATGATTTCTTGCTATTTCTTAGATTATAGTTTTGATATTATTACTCGTCGCCGTACTTCAAACAACTACATGCAAAGACCAGGCTGTTAGCTAAGGAAAAACAAATAAGGTATGTGTGGATACAAAACGGAAGAATATTAACAAGGAAAAACGACGCATCCCCGATAATAGAAATTATGGATTACGGCTCATTGGACAAATTGTAATGAACCGTATTGGGCAGTCTTCTGAAATCAAGATTAAATCTATTCCATATTATTTTTTCATTATGTCAATTTTTTATCAAAATGAAATCTTAAGGAACGACTATGACATAATTTGTTTAACAGAAACCTGGCTACATAACAATATTGCAAGCGAAGAACTTTTTGATAATAGATATGAAGTCCTAAGAAGAGATCGCTCAGAATCAACTTTTTCCAACAGATCAATGGGTGGAGGTGTCTTGATAGCAGTTAAGAAAACTTTTAATGCGGTTCCTAGACCTGACTGGAACTCTGAATTGGAGGACATTTGGATAACAATCAGGTCTGGCAACAGAAGTAGCCCTGACTTCAACATTTGCGTAGCCTACATACCCCCTGATACCACGAAGGATTTATTTCAGCAGCATCTTAATAAATGTATGGCGGTTTGTCTTGATTCGTCACAAAAAGCAACCAATATCATTCTATGTGATTACAACTTATCATCCATTCAATGGGGAACCGAAGAAGATGGCCACCTACAACCGATCCGTAGAAATGGACTGAAGGCTGAAATTTTCACTGATATGCTCTATCTCACAGATCTTAAGCAATATAACCTAGTTTTTAATAATCATTCTAGTATATTAGATCTTGTTCTCTCCAATGCTTCAGTGCGGGTGTCACCAGCGGACGGGTTGGTGAAACCTGATGGTTTCCATCCTCCACTTGAGATTGATTTTGTCAGTACCATCAGACCCAAATGTTTAAATCAAAACGTTGAGAATACTCGATACAACTTCAGGAAAACAAACTTTTCTCTTTGTAATGCTCAGTTATTTGATGTAGACTGGTCGGTTCTAGATGCGCTTGATTGTGACGATGCATTAGAGGTATTATATAACACTGTCTGGCAGGCCATCGTAAGTCATACTCCAACAACAAAACCAAAATCTCCTGATTTTCCAGTTTGGTATAGCTCATCTCTTATTCACATGTTAAAAGAGAAGAAAAAATTTCATACTAAGTTTAAGAAATACGGAAATACGAGTGATAGACTCAGTTATTCTCTTTTAAGAAGTAGAACTAAAAGAGCAATAAAAGATTGCCACAAATCTTATTTGCAATCTATTGAAAACTCGTTGAAAAATTCACCCAAAGCTTTTTGGAGTTATGTAAACTCCAAAAAACAATCAAACTCCATACCACGAGAAGTCCACTATCAAAATGCCTCTGCCTCAGGTGGGGTAGAGGTAAGTAACCTATTCTCAGAGTACTTCTCATCTGTCTTTATCAAATCTAAAGGCACAATAATAAAAGAAACCTCGTTGGCACATGACTCTGTATGCCATTTATCTCTTAATAAAGATGAACTCTTTAAAATTATGAAAAGTCTCGATATAAATAAAGGTACCGGTAGTGATGATATACCCAACATTTTTGTTAAGGAATGTGCAGATGCATTGATTGATCCTCTTTTCAGTATATTTGTAAAATCTCTTAATGAAGGCGTGTTCCCATGTCTGTGGAAAACTTCTAGAATTGTCCCTGTATTTAAATCGGGAGACAGGTCAAATGTCAAAAATTATAGACCAATAAGTCTGTTACCATGTTTTGGTAGATTATTTGAAAAGATCGTACATGGGCACTTGTATCACCATGTAAGCCCACTTCTTATTAAGGGTCAACATGGGTTTATACCCAAAAAATCAACTAGTACCAACCTATCTGAGTTTGTGAATTGTATTAGCGAGTGTCTCGACTCAAGAACTCAGGTAGATGCAATTTATACAGACTTCAGCAAGGCCTTTGATCGTGTTGACCATGCAATTCTCCTACAGAAGTTACACAACATGGGAATTACTGGCAAACTTCTAAATTGGATTGGTTCATATCTTTGCGATAGAACACAGATTGTTTCAGTGAGCGGTTTTGATTCTGAACCAGTCCAATCTACCTCCGGAGTTCCACAGGGCTCCCATCTTGGACCGCTACTATTCTCGGTCTTTATAAATGATTTAGGATCAAATCTTATTTGTGACTATCTTATATATGCCGATGATCTGAAGATGTTTACGCCTGTGCACTCCGTTTGCGATTGCCTTAAGCTTCAAAATGACCTCAATACCTTAGCAAAATGGAGTGAAAACAATAATATGCTACTCAACTCCGATAAATGCTACTTTATTAGATTTACTCGCAATAAAAAAGTACTGAGTTTTTCCTATAGCGTAAGTGGCACAGAGCTAACAAAAGTGACATCAATTAAAGATCTCGGAATTATCCTGGACGCTGAGTTAACGTTTAAAGATCACTATGATCTCATCACGCAGAAGTCCTTTAAAACTTTGGGTTTCCTATTAAGAACAGCAAAACCTTTCAAGCAGCCCTATAGTGTAATCACACTTTACTATGCCCTAGTCCGCAGTCTTCTCGAATACCAGTCTTTTATTTGGTCCCCGTACTATACATTGCACAATGACAAGATCGAGCGTGTCCAAAGATACTTTACAAGAATTCTGTGTTATCGAGCGGGGCACGGTGGTCGTTTGGACTATGAGGAGCGCCTATCTCTTTTTAATATGGAAAAATTATCAGTCAGGCGAAATGTCGCCGAATTGATGTACCTTCGTAAGTTAGTCAAGGGTAACTTGGACACCTCGGACTTGGAACTACTATGCTTTTACGCTAACTCTAAACTAAGAAGTGGGCAATTATTTCGCCTAAAAAAATATAACACCAATGTAGGGCATTTCTGCCCGATTGGACGCATGATGCGATCGTATAACAATGTATCGAAAGTCGTACCTAATGTTGATATTTTTTCTGATCCGGTCACTACTTTCAAGCGAGCAATCCTCGTGGCCTTTAAAGCGCAATCAATTGTAGACATTTAACAAACTTTATGTAGTATACGTCATTAACTTAGTATGTATACTTCTTTATCCCTCCTTCTTCATGTACATATTGATGTATATATGTATGTATGTAATATTCATATTCCCATCTTTTTTAAACATATTTGACCTGTTTGTAATGGTAAGTGCATTAATATTCAAGCCTTTTTTACTCACCTATCTATCATATTATCTGAACGGTAATGAATTAATTCCAAGGTGCTAATCAATTGGAATATTAATTTTTTTTTTTTCTCTCTCTTATTTTTTCTTTCTTGTTTTTTTTCTGCTTTCGTGATTTTGCCTGCAACATTTTATAATGACGAGCGTTGGGTATTTGTGGCTTAATATACGATTATTATGTATTGACTGGTATTTGCACTCAATGTACTCGTCATGAATCAAGCGCGCTTATATTATTATGATGATTAATTATGGTTCATATATTATATAAAATTTAGACAATAAGAATTTTATAACAACTAAGTATGTGACAGACACCGTCACTGGAGCATTGATGTCTAGTATGTAATTTATTATGTTTAACTTGTGAAAAAATTGTCAATGATCTGTTGGTGTTTTTACAAATAAATAAATAAAAATAAATAAAAAATAAATAAATAAATAATTAATTAAATAAAACACAGTTTCAATTCACTTTTATATTATTTTAACTTTGTCAACGTTTTCGCCTACAAGGCATCATCAGGACAATGACAAATCAAATTAACAATTAAATTCTCTTCTTCCTCATCTCCCTTCACATTACATAGACAATTTAATTATTTAGGTATAAATTTAAAGTCAAATTAAATAAAAACAAATATAAATGTTTAACATTTTACCATTTTATTATACATTTTACAATTTTAGTTAAACATTTATATTTGTTTTTATTTAATTTGACTTTAAATTTATACCTAAATAATTATATTGTCTATGTAATGTGAAGAGAGATGAGGAAGAAGAGAATTTAATTGTTAATTTGATTTGTCATTGTCCTGATGATGCCTTGTAGGCGAAAACGTTAGACAAAGTTAAAAGAACATAAAAGTGAATTGAAACTGTGTTTTATTTAATTAATATACAATGGACTTTCACTGTGTAAACCACCAAACCCTTAAAAATCGTAAATAAATAAGCCTATCGCCCCCTTATACGTAAATATGTAGATAAGCCCATCGCCTCCTTATACGTAAATAAATAAGGTCATCGCCCCATAAACGTAAATAGATAAGCCTATCGCCCCCTTATACGTAAAAAGATAAGCCCATTACCCTCTTATGCCTTAATAAAAATTGTTGACGGGGGAAGGGAGGACGGTAGAATCGCTTTTCCAAACGGCATTTTGCCCCAAAAAATGACTTGGGTTGGAACAGAGGCTCTCATTGTTTTTTCATAGAAAATAGGTAAAAAGGTGCATTTAGATGAGAAACCCATGGTAGCGTAGTATGCCACACTAATTCAGTTTTACCTTTAAGTATCTTATATGCTGGAAACTTTATGATTAGTTCAAAATTAAGCTAAATGACAATTGACTCTTTACGATGGATTTATTTTATCAACTCCCGAAAAAGGCGGAACCGCAGGGTTCTGCAGACCACGTTTTGGGTATAGCTGGCTTAGATCATGGGTCCAGTGACATTAGCAGAAAGCCACCTCAGATACCGTCCATCTTGGGCTTTGATTCATCCACCAATCAGCGCGCACGTCTCGGCGCGCGTGCGCTTTATTTTGATTTATCTCCTCGAGACGACATGACAGTGCGCAGGCGCATTCCTACGAGGATTCGGGGTTCGGGGTCAACGGAACCAATACCCCACCAAATATCCATGTGTTCAAATCAGATCTCCTTCGTGTTATTCCCCATTACTTGCTGAAGGTCCTGGAGGATTGTGGTGCAAGAGGTCCTGAAGAAAGAACTGGATAAAAGGAGCAAAGTAATTTATGACCGGTCCGTAGTCTAGTGGTAACGTTTCGGACTCGTAAGTGGAAGGTTGCGAGTCCGAATCCCGGTGGAGCACAAAAAAATAATAATTTTCAAATATGCTCTTCGCTGGGTTGAAAATTCATATTATAAAAATTCACCTTTACGAAAGACCAGTTACCAAAGGTCCATCCAGCCGTACTGTAAAAAATGGTTCACTTTATTAATGGCACGCTAGAGGGCTTATGTTTGATATTTGAGATTGGGTGTTAATGTTGTTATAAGTAGTCCACATACGGCATGTGTGAGCCTGAACTTATACATATAGAATGCATGTAATATGAATCTTAAATGTGATTTATCTTTGCAGCTTAGATTAAAGATTATTGACATGACCGGGTTGCTAGGGTAAAGGATACAAGTATTTTGCTGTGTGGGACATGTCGTCATTTGACAAGTATGTCCCCACGAAAATTCCTTCACTGATAAATCGGCCACAGACAAAATATTAATATGATTTTGATTGTCGCGTCAGTTTATCGCAAAACATAGATTGAATTTTGACGTCACTGTAATGTTGGGTACATTGTCCTGATCAGTGATTGTCCAATGGCGTCGATTCCCGCGCAACGGTAGCGTCTATCTTCAAATAATGCAGGGTTCACATCTGACTAGTAGTGTTAGCGCTGCTTAGTGTTAAGTAAAGTACTATAGAAACAAACATGACGATGTCATCTCTTCTCTTCAGGGAAAAATCTTGATTTCGAAGAAAAAGCTCAAAATATTATTTTACAGTAATCCAAATGTAACATGTACGTTCTCACTGTGTCAATAAAAAAGTATTTGGTTATAAATATGGAATCTCATGCCCGATTTACAAACGTCTCAAACAGATCCAAACTTTTTCTAAAGCTTTAAATTTAGTACGCAACATCTTGTCGCTTTGTCATTCAAGAGATGTGCAGAGTATGATTATTTTCGCAGGTAAGGAGACCAGTGTTACACCGAATATTTTACCTGAAAACGAGAGTTTCTATATTCCTTAAGGAGCAGAATCTCGATATTTGTTGAATGGAAATCTTGCTTGTAAGATTTGACTATTGAAAAACTTAGGCCCGGTATTTTCAAGGCTAGCATAGCGACTTTATACTGACTAAACAGGACGCACTCGTGTCAATCGTGTGGGCAGTTTTTTGATATGAGTTTAAAGTCACATAAGAGAACTGAACTCACACTTGGTTATTTTATGTACCTACTTACTTCCTTACCTTCTCCGGCTCACAAACTTTGAAGGCTCAGGGCCTTCCGCACCGCAATCTTTCAGGACTCTCTGACTTGTGCTGCTTCCCTCCATAGTCTTTTCACTCCCAAGACATCGACGTTTGCCTCGATATTGTCTGCCCAGTGTATCCTAGGATGTCCGAGTGGTCTGACACCAGACAGGGCACCATCCAAAACATTTCTGATTATACTGGAGTCTTCTGCACGTATTTTTTCATTACCGACATGATGCTTGAGTATTGGAATATGGACCTTAGCTCCGCGTTAGTACGGATGCGTCACCTGTCACCATTAGATGCACGTCCGAGAATACGACGTAGGATTTTATTCTCAAAGACCTGGAGAGGTTTTTATTGTTTCTGAGTCAGGTTTCAGGATTATTATATGCAGACGAATAATTAAAACTATTAATTTACACTAAGCTCGTGTTGATCCGGCATGGAGAATCCGACGTGGTAGACAACCGAAGTGTGTAGCACGTGACGCTCGGCCGACACTTCCGCACGCGAGAAAATGTTCTATATTTGAGGTAACAGCTTAAATTAGCCCCACAAAACCGTTTGACACAAATTATTCTGTGTTTGCATATAATATCCATTATAATGTGTCGCGACGAATGTAGGAATGCGCGAAAGGGTGTCCCAATACCATTTTTCTTTTTCCTTTGCAAAATGAGTGAATGGACTCCGTACGTGAATTGATATTACGTTTGTGTAACATACAAGTTGTTGTCAAGTATCTGATATTTTCATACTTTTGACGACACTAGAGGGGTGTTCATAGTAAATATCGTTGCCATGGTGATTTCATAGGTTTCTATGGTAATATGTACATAGATTAAGCATTTGATAGAGTAGATCACAACATCTTACTGAATAAACTCGGGCAATTCGGATTTTCATACTCGTTGTTAAAGCTGTTTTCTAGCTATTTTCAAAAAAGAGTTCAATACGTGTCACATGGTATATTTCAATTTCAACCATTTGAAACCCAGTCAGGAGTGTCTCAGGGATCTGTTTTGAGGCCATTGTTGTTCTCTATGTTTATTAATGATATATCTGATTATATTTTTCATGCAAAATTCCTACTTTTTGCTGATGACCTGAAACTTGTTCTTCAAATTAAATCTTTAGATGATTGTTACTTGCTCCAAAGTGATATTGATAATATGTTTGAATGAGGTAGGCGCAACAAATTGCATTTTAACATATCGAAGTGCAATGTTATGACTTATACAAGAGCTACTAGATTGATATTTCTTAGATACACCATGAGCGGTGCAAGTTTAACACGTATGCCATCAGTAAAAGATCTTGGTGTTACGTTTGATAGCAAACTAAACTTCAGTTCCCATACAGAGATAACTTGTGGCAAAGCAATGAAAATGTTGGGATTTGTCATTCGAAATAGTAGGATGTTCACATCTACTCACGTTTTAGCCCTGCTGTACAGTGCACTGGTGCGGAGCAGGCTTGAGTATGGCTTGCTTGTTTGGGCTCCAAATAGAGCCAAATGCGTTCTCATGCTGGAGAGGGTTCAGAAAAAATTCTTGAGATTTCTCTACATGAGGACGTATGGGTATTATCCTTGGCTATATCCAAGTGCGTTTGTACTCGGCATGTTTGGTTTCAGTAGCCTGGAGGCAAGACGGAATGAATTTTTGATAGTTCATTTTATCCGCTTGATTCGTGGTGAGATTTGTAATCCCGCTCTTCTGAGACAAATTGATCTGTATGTTCCCGACAATTATTGTAGGCAACGTGAGCATAGACTATTGCTACTCCCAAGATGTAGGACTAACCTACCTAGGATTATGACTGTGGGCAGGGCAATGGCTATGCTCAATGAGATCTCCTCTTCGGTTGATATCTTCCACCTGAGTGAAAATCAGCTTAGACAGAGGCTTCCGTTTCTCCTAAGCTGATTTCAGTTACTTATGAATGTTTAAATTATTGTATGTATTAGGTTTAACCTGTCAATGTGTGAAAATAAATCTAACTATCTATCTATTAAAGACGGAGTAGAAACACGCCTTCAGGAAACTGGATCAGCTCAAATTTAGTCCCTTCAGTGGCTTTACGTTTCTGCTAGCGTAACCAGAAAATAACGTAACCTTGGAAATTAAAAAGGTCATCCTAGTGATTGTACTGTGGAAGCCAGGAAAGCAAATCATTATAGTCCACTAATATCGAAACCTCCCAGTCAATATTATTGGTTTCGTGATTTAAAGGCGTTTGTTAAATAGTTGTAAAGATGGCGATGCGTGTCGGTAGCAGATCAGCAGATAGAGCGATCGTTAGCCGCGCAGTCGCGCACTAGGATTTGCATAATGGACTCGACATTCAATTATGTCAACGATGGCAGATCAATCACTTTGAGTATCACCGTGTGCCAGGGAAGGAGTGGGTTTAGGCGTGAGAAGATTCCAGAAAAAGCCTTGCTTGGTACGCTACGCCCGTGAGTTTTTATCTGTGATGAGGTAATCGTGCATCCGTGAATTGGTACACGGTATCCGTGACTTGCAATGTATCCATGACTTGAGGCATCGTATCCGTGACTTGGGGCATAGTATCCATGACTTGGTTTTAGATATCCGTAACTTTGAACATACTATCCGTGACTTGGGACATGGTATCCGTGATTTGGGGCATGGTATCTGTTTGACTTAGTTTATGGTATTCGTGACTTAAGATATGGCATCCGTGACCTAGGAGATGGTATGCATGATTTAGGACATGGTATTCGTTACATGTGGCATGGTATCTGTGACTTGGGACGTGGTATCTGTGAATAGAGTTATGGCATCCGTGACCTAGGAGATGGTATGCGTTATTTTGGACATGGTATTCGTCACATGTGGCATGGTATATGTGACTTGGGACGTGGTATCTGTGACTTGGGTTATGGTATCTGTAGCTTGGGGTACGGTATCCGTGACTTGGGGTACGGTATCCATGACTTGTAACATGGTATCCGTACTTGGGACTTTGTATCCAAAACATGAAATATGGTATTCTTGATTGGGGACAAGGTATCCGATACTTGGAACATAGTATCCGTGACCTAGGAGATGATAATGTGTGATATCCTTGCTTTTTTACTGGGTATTTGTGACATGTATCCGTGACTTTGGGCATGGTAGTTTATAACCCAACATCTTAGAATGAGCCTGTTATCATGTTACTACAACTATTATTAAAATTTCATACTTTCTTCTTTTCGTACACACTGCTAAACCTCCTCACTTATTTCTGTAAATCTTTAATAATAATATTAGAATGATTTATTTGGCGAGCACTGTTTTTGTGTGTATTACACCTCAAGAGCCCTCTTTACACTGAATATTTGCAAAATCTTACTTCAAGCGACAATTATCTAAATCCGCCTCTGTTATTTATTACCATAGACAAATCGTAGACCGGACACTATAAAATATTTTATAGACACGTTTCAATTTTACGGTCGATATCGGCATCAATGTATGGACGTTAAAGATCTCCAGCGGCACGACGCGATGAAAAAATATGTTTAAAAATGCCTACAGAGAAGCGCCATTTTCTTCCGGTTTTTTATTAATTGTAATTTTGTAATTCGAGAGCCGGGCGCGAAAATTACAGACTGGCTTCTATTTAATTAGTATTTTGTTCACAGGTCTGACACTGAAAAAAAATATGGCTGTCAAACTGGTTGAAGGGGTATATTGAATGTCTCTGAATAAAATGAAGAACAGAGATTTTTTTTTTTTTGCAAAAATGACTGTAACCGTAACTGCCTATATCGCTTGGGGTCGCCAGAGCCTCTGTAGAGCTGCCTCCATTTCTTCCTACACATGCATTTGTAAGCGCGAACTTACACGTGTCTAGTTTGTGGGTGTGCATTTAATATGGATTTTAAATGTTAGTATATCTCCGCTACTTAGATTTTAGATTATAGACACACTTACTCATAAAAAAAAAAAATCCGGTTAAAAAACAGTTTTCCCAATAAAATATTACAAACATAAATATTTTTTATATTTTTAAGGGTTTGGTGGTTTACACAGTGAAAGTCCAGTGTATATTAATTAAATAAAACACAGTTTCAATTCACTTTTATATTCTTTTAATTTTGTCTAACGTTTTCGCCTACAAGGCATCATCAGGACAATGACAAATAAAAAAATAAAAAGAATTGTCATTGTCCTGATGATGCCTTGTAGGCGAAAACGTTAGACAAAATTAAAAGAATATAAAAGTGAATTGAAACGGTGTTTTATTTAATTACTTAATATAAATATTTTTGTTGAAGCCTTCTTGACCTGCTGTACTTCCTTGCTGGCCGAAAGCCAAAAAAAAGTCTTGTTTATACTTAGTTAAGTTTGTATGGGGCTAACTCCCCATGCTGTAAAATCTTGGTTCACTTTGCCAATGCCCCCCGGTTACAGGGAAAGGCGACAGTGGCTGCAAGGTTTATGTTTATGTGAGATTTGGTTTATTTTATATGTAGGTACACATGAAGCATGTGTAAGTGCAAATTTATACGTGTCTGCTTATTCGAATGCACGTATTATGCATTTTAAGTGTAATACATCTTTGCAACTTGGATTATAGATTATAGTATTAATATTTTCATGGCGTATAGGTGAAGAAATATCCATTTCCTTTATAACATGGTTTATCCGTTTATTGAACCGTTTTACATGATTATTCGGATGTTCTAAGCTTGTGCGTTACGTGCTTTTAGTACCGCACTAAACTCTGCAAATGCATGAAAATCAGAATAGCGCTGGTGTTGATCGTTTTGATTTCCGTATATTTCTTGGAAAACGCTGTGGTTCAGTTTAAACGGTAAGCGCTGGATTATTTTTTAGTATTCCGGTTTACCTGGGAGGAATAACATCGTATTGTCAGATGGAGTGCTAGCCGCGGGTACAACTCCATATTCATAACCAGATCGATTACACTTTAATCATAGTTATTACAGCGTATTAACATATAGCTCGACAGATCACTTGAGGGAGCTTGAAAACAAGAAGCTAAGTCGGTAATCTATCTATCTGTTATCTTAATTGCAAGGATATATTATAATTACGATTTTTTATATTTATACCTTGACTCATAGGTTGGTATTAATTCCTTTACTTACAGGTTTGTATCAGGCTGACCACGCATACTGTAAAAAATGTTTCACTTTGTCAATGTCACCCCTGTTACAGGGAAGGACGGCAAGAGTTGCAGGGGGTATGTCCATTCGAGATTTGTTTTTTATGTTGTGGGTTCACATGAGGCATGTGCAATCGCGAACTTATACCTGTCTGGTTGTGGGAATGCATGTAATGTGAGTCTCCAATGTAACATATCTTTGCAACTTAGATTATATTAGATTAGATTCCTTGACTCATAGGTTGGTATTAATTCCTTTACTTACAACTTTGTATCAGGCTGACCACCCATACTGTAAAAAATGTATCACTTTGTCAATGTCACCCCTGTGTCAGGGAAGGTCGGCAAAATTGTAGGGTTTATGTTAATTTGGGGTTTGGATTTTATTTGTATGTACACATTCAGCATTTGTAAGCGCGAACTACACGTGTTTGTTTGTGGGCATGCATTTGATATGAGCTTTAAATGTTTATCTTTGCAACTTTGATTATAGATTATAGAAGTTTACGTTCTTGCGAAATTTCTACACAAACCAGAAAACGACTTTTGGTTTTTCATCAAAAAATAAAATATTCCTTCACTTGGTATCTTGGTTCCTTGACTAATATCTCTGCATCCATACCAGTGCATCATCCTTTGCTTTTATTTACAGAGCTATTCACAACACACTTGATCCATAGCTGGTCCACGGATCATCGTTTTTTTAAGGGAAAATTCATGGAGGTTGGTATGTGGCTGTCCCTGGAAGTTTAGCCAATTCCACCCTAGTTTCAGGGAAAGGTGGCAGAAATTTGCAACGTTTATGTTCATTTTTTATTTATTTTGTATGCACACATGCATGTCGCACGCTTAATAATAAAGAGCAATAACTCAAAAAGTAAGAATTTTGGGAAATCACGTTTGAAGTTCAGACAACCCGTACAACTTGTATGGAATGAAAAAGGCGACCGATGTTTTATCTCGGTCATATTCGTCCAAATTGAACGGCTGTCGCATTCTACCTACTCTTCTCGCATTGTTCTTGCGTTTTATTACAAAATCTCGTTTTTTGCAATTTTTGAGTTATTGCTCTTTATTATTAAACGTGCGATGTGTAAACGAGAACTTACATGCTGTTTGTGGGCATGCCAATATATCTTGGCAACTTAAATTATAATCCATCAAAATATCGGTTTTCTTTCTTGATTTTTATTTTTATTTTAACAAAAAAAATAAAACAATAGAGTATGACTTGCCCCATTGTTTCCTACGCGCATTAATCTTTATCCAGGCAGAGCTACATTATCTTTCCATCTCGAGATGTACTTGAGTACCTACGTGTCTCGAGATGTACCGTATCTCGAGATGATATGAGATACAAAAACACTTATATTCCACGTATGTAAAATATTATTTCAGATACCTACATATAAATCAAACAAAATTATCTTGTACATTATTTAAAACTGAGATGTTAATTTTATCTTCGTATTTGATTTATCTTTTGCAAAAACATAAATCAAATTTAAAAAAATTAACAATATTACATTTCGACTAACGGTAGTAGAATGGGATTCGCTGACTTATGATTTTTTTTTAACATCTTGTATTTATTGTTATTTAAATTGGATTTCTGTATCAACATGAATAGAATTAGCATTTTTTTAATTGACAAAATCACAAGATATTTTATTTTGAATAACAAAATAAGTGTATGATTTATTTCTGGCTTTAAAAAATAGTCCGCAAGAGGTTCTCAAAGTTTTATTGTCGTGACTTCTAGGATTAGTTAAAAAAAAATTTTGGTATCTTTGTCGAGCTAATAGAAAAATCTTCTTATCAGCCCTTGACTTATAGGTGTGTATAAGACTGACCACCCATATTGTAAAAAATGGGTCACTTTGCCGATGTCGTCACCCCTGTTACAGGGAAGGCCGGTGAAAGTTGCAGGGTTTATGTTCATTTGGTGTATGTTCATCTATTATCTACAATTTGAGTTGTGAAGAAGTATATACATTTAAAATTCATTTTAAATGCGTGTCCACAAACAGACACTTGTAAGTTCGCACTGACAAATGCTGCATGTTTATTTACAAATTAAAATCCAAACTTAATATTAACATAAACCCTGCGATTTTTGCCGACCTTTCCTGAAACAGCAGTGACGTTGGGAAAGTGAAGTATTTTTTCATACCAATCTATAAGTCAAGGAATGCGAATAATAAATAAATAAATACCTATATGGCTTCAAAATTGATTAACGATTATAAACACTTGAATCTGCCATAAAAATCATTTTAAAATTAGTAATTCTTTACGTGTTAAATATTTGATTTATTATCAACACTTTTTTTTAATCTCAACCGCCAAGTAATCCATTCACCAGAGGCTTTTTTTCTGATGTTTTTTGTGCATTTGTGAGCATAATTGATGAGAGTGATGATTTGACCCGAGCATCCACGATGATAAGTCATTAGTTAATTTGTTTGTGCGCAAATACAGACTTGGTACATATTTAGAAAGTACATTGCAAATTAGATGGCCGCAAAAAATGAAAAATACAGAAATATTACTTGTAGAAAAATAAGTGATTGATTTTAGATAAAAAGGCAAGGATTTACGGACAACATTGATTGGGACACATCCAGCGAATGGACCATTAGAGCCTGGAAAAGGTAGTTGTAGGGAGTTCAGGGCAGAGGGAAGACCCCGAGCAATTTCACCATCCTCATGAGCTCGACAGACCTGAGTAGACCTTGACTGAATCCAGGATTTTCTTCCACTCTGACCTTTCCATCGCCTTTGATCTCCAACTACGTATTCTGCCTTCTACTATCCCCTAGCAAGATGGCTGGACGGAATTGTGTAGGAATGTTAAACTGGTAGATGAAGAGTTTGGCAGGCAGCGATGTCTGCGTGTGATCAAAGAGGCCTAGAAGCACTCCTAGCTGTAGCAGTTATGATGATGACAGGGTCTTCGATCATCTTTCTACTTTGTGCGAAAGACGAATCCAAATGTTGACCCAAAAAGTTTCTGCAGTGTCAGTTTTTGACCAATATTTTTATTTAATAACATCTAAACTACCAGAAAGGTTCACTGGGCTTCTTCACTTGCTCTCCGGGGAGCAGGAAAGCTTGCACTTGAAGTGAAGTGGTTAGAGTAAGGCCACCCCTTTCGCAGTTAAAAAATATATATTCTACTGGCCACATGACATGGCCTGTGGTCACATTATGACCACTTTGTCCTTTCTTAAAAGTCTTCACTCAAATTCGATAGCTGTATAAATAGCTTCTTATTTTGGTAGGTTTTTTAAAAACGTTTTTTAGGTTCTAGAATAAACACAAGGAATTGTTGTAGTGAGTATCCCATCAGCGTATTCTCCCTAATCTATGTCGTGATGTTTATTTTGTACGGTCGTGCGCTCACTGCCGCATTTCGGGATAATTCCGGTGGACTATTTCTCAGATTCCCGTCACATTTTGTCTTCTAGTTGGACTCGGAGTGAGTTAATTCTGGACTGGACATTTCTCTCGCTGGAGCAGTGCTTCCCAACCCGACTACTTTCTCTAACATATTTCACATTTTAATTTGCGTAACAATCCAAAATTCAACGTTAGACGTGGTTCATTTAGGTGGATCTGCAAATGTAATCAACAGGGTTTTTCGTTTGCTTTTCTCAGTTTTCAATACTCTTCTGAAACATGTTTCGAGTAAGTCCATGCATCATGATTTTGGATATGCTCAAATGCTCTTCATATCCGTCCTGTGAAGTTTACTGAGATCTCAAATGATCCTTTACCATCGATCTCCTTCGAATGTTCAATCCACCATGCTAATCTCTTTCCGATCTTTCAAATAACACTTTATCATAAATTTATTAGTGGGTCTTGATCAAGGTCGACTTAGTGCTAATGCGAAAACCTACAATCCTTTTGTCGCATTGCACGTGGAGCCCAGAATAACCTTGAAAAGATTTTGAAAGCGTGGAAGGTTGGAAAACCAGAGAAAGATCTGTAAAAAATGAAGGTTGACATTCAGGGCAGCGATAAGCAAATTGTGAGGGTGATGAAATATGCAATGGGCCTTCTTACATTAAATAAATCAAAACATAAGGTCCGTTAATAACATAATATTTTCGCAGTTGTCAGAGCAACAGAGAAATAAAACCTTTCATGGCAATGACATCATTTGATATGACAAAATACATTTTCGAAGATAAAAGAAGTTTGCTACCTATTTTTTTTTTAAATATTTGCAGCTTTTTTATCTGCGACGTTTCGCTTTCACGAGCAGAAAGCATTCTCAAGAAGAATTATCATAGCGACGTCGTCTTTTTCGTTTGTCTTCGTGGTCGCTTCTTGTTCGCAATTGGCTGGAAGTACGATGCGTTTTCCTCATCTCCCTCTGTTTTAAGTTAGAAGGATGGCGACGTCAATTTATTATATGGAAGTGAAAGTTTACGACTTTGTTTAATATGGATGGATGTTTGAGAAGGCTTGATGAAGAAACGACTAAGTTACGCGTGGGTCTTTTTAACATCACAGCAATATAATGGTTGTAGTTAGCACTTGCACGATATTAGCCCAACACTATTTTGTAGGCCCATTAAATCCTCAATTTCCCGAGCGGATGCTTATGCTCAACATGATCATGTTATTTACTGACCTTCCATGATGTGTTCTGCTTCAGTGAGCTGCAGATTTGGTCCAGAAATATGGTGACATTATTAATCTTTTATGCCTTGTGATGATTTGTTCCAAATTACCAGAAAAGTGTGCTTTTTTATGGAAAACAATCGGTGAACTTGAAAATCTCAGAAGAATATGTCTATTCAAAAACGGAATCAGAACAAAAGAGTCTGAAAAATGTAACGTCATCTAACTAGATTGCTACAGACAGAGTGAGCTGAGGGTTTTTTTTTTTTTTTATTCCATCTCCATTGGATAGCCAAAAATATTACAGAAATTGCGATTCACGTCCATTTTTTTCTGGTAAACTTTTTGTGTTGTCTTGTGTACTTATGTAAAATATCACTAGGAGACCTTTCATGTTTCGGGTTCACGAAATGCATTTGATCCATCATTGATAGGCATCACAACACAACAAACATAGCTCTTGGTACCTTCCAGCTCAAATGCTTGGTCGGTTTCTGGTACTTAACTTTGATTAAATCTCCGTTGGCGATCTTGGTTTACTTTTTGGTTTTTGTGGTCCGTGCTTGCTTGGTCCACTCATGCTTAAGTCTAGCATTTGAAGCCAGTGCCGAACTCAGTTGATCTTGTTCCTGATAAGTACATAGTGTTACGAATGTATGATTTTATGTCTGTGCATGTTTACCTATGAATGTGTGTTTACGTGTTTTTTACGTACCTATGATTGTGTGTCTGTGTATGTTTACTTCTTGTATTCTATACGTAAGTATGTATTTGATAGTTATACCTACTCGTATTTGCTCGAAGCATTCGCTCGAGAAGCTTCTGGTATGATCTGGTATATGCGTGAATAAGCTTTAGTCATTCTATAAATACGGACTGCGGTGCTTTGGAGCAATGAGTACCCCGTAAGTACCCGAGCCATTAAGCCACCAGTAAAGAAGTTACAAGTGTGAAGCTAATGTAAGAAAATTCTAAAATAAATTCAAGCGGAGTTTTATTAAAGTGAACCCAAATCAAGTCGTAACAATAGTTTTAAAAATCTGGATTAGCGTGTTGTGTTTAGTTTAGATATGATTATTGTACGCAAAAAAAGACAGAGCTTATAAATTTGCCCTTGAACAATTGGGAAGAAAGGGAATCAATTCCATGACATGTGATTTCCAAGGTCATCAATGGACAATTTGCTATGGACGATCAACAGATTAAATTTTTCTTCTTTAAAGTTTTACGCTCATGTGAGGCTAAGCGATAATTTCTGATTGCTAATAATTTGCAAGAAATATTTAAATTGGTGCTGCAATTAATTAAATGCAAAACCTGCCGTGAAATTTTGTCATAGGAAACGGATGGCAAATTGATTGGTGTTGGATTTAGGTTGATGCAAACGACCAGACTTTGAAATGAGTGACCAAAACTGTCTCCTGAAATGGTCAGTTCGCTTCTGGAAGCAGAAGTGGTATCTGCATACTGATTGTATGACAAATATGGTCAGATGACATCTTCCTGTCTAGGCCAGCCATGTGATACCATCATTGAGTTACAATATAGAGGAGTAGAAACTAGCTTACGTCATTGATGCATACTTTGGAGCACAGTTGTCCACAGACCTGTCAAAAACAATTTAAAAATCATGTTCTTACATCTGAAATCCTGTAGCTTCTTTATATTTCCATTATGTGTTTCGACACACAATAATATATTTTTCTTTTAAAATTTTAGCAAGATTTATAACGGGTGCGTGCTATGTTCGGATTGGTTCGGACAACCATGAATTCGCAATGTTGCCAACTTTCTAGAACCATTTTTACATTCGAACGAGTTTTTTTGTACACATGGAAATGCAACTGTGAAGTTATTTGTTCTCCTTCTTACTAAGCACCATTTTCGTAAGTAAGTTGAAACAGATGTATAATGTCTATTTTCGTTTAAATAATTTCTACTCTGCAGATATCATTAGTCAATGGATATCATTAAATTTACTGGATGTGTGAGTCGTGTTTGTGTATCAAGTCTGTACACGAGTAGCTAGGTACCTTAGGACAGGACACGCCGACCTAACGGATAGGATTTCATAATCTAACCACTCTTATTATGTTCTACAATATTATTAAATGAATTAGATATGGTTGTCTAGCTACTTATCACCTTGTCTTTGCCGTTAGAAAAATCTACGATCAGATCTGGCCATTCGAGAGACTGAAGAATCTAATTTCCTCTTATATGAATTAAAAAAAAAACGTATTTGACGAACGATGTAAGCAGACAAGATTGAATTTCTCTACGTATTGTGACAAATGTGTATGTCTGTGAATTTTTACCTATGATTATCTGTGAATCTGTTTTTTTTACTTGTTTAAGGATGTGTGTATAGCTGTACTTCTCGTATTTGCTCGAAGTGTTCATTCGAGAAGCTTCTCGTATAATCTGGTACATACAAGAATAACCTCTAGTCATCTTTAAATACGGACTGCGGTGCTTCGAAGCAAGCCAGTACCTCATTAGTACCCGTGCCGAAAAACCACCAGTACAGAAGTGCAAGTGTGAACCGAATGCAAGCAAATTGTAAAAAAATTATGTGTGAAATAAAGTCAATTGAAATTTTATTAAAATGAACCCAACTAAAGCATTATCTTTGCAGTCGCATCCAACGTCGCGTCGTGAGGAATCGTGTGTTTTCTACAATACCTACTTACCTTACGTTTACAAAATGTATAGTGATAATCTACTTCAAAACCCTTGCTAGAAGATGGATTTAATCACATTTTTTCCATATTTTATTTAAGCATCCGTACATGAATGTTTTCAACAACTCCATCCTTTGCAGTTTCGCGGTCTGTTGTGTAAAGTCTGCTAAAAAGATGACAATGTTATGCTTTGCCCATCAAGGTTTCTCTAGTACATTTTCCATGTGTCTTGTTTGCATCTGATGTCACAATTTTCTTAATCTTTCCTCAGTGTAGAAGCATTGTCTCAAATTTTGGTACATAGTTTTCATACTGCCAACGACAAAGCATTCAAAAGCATCAAATTGTCCACATAATCTCTGTAGTTATTATATTGTAATGTAAATAGTAGATTAATATAGGTGTACATCGTAGTTAGTAATAGTTATTATAGCATTATGTCAAAAGTAGACTAATATAGGTGTATACACCGTAGGTAGCAACAATTATAGACCTAAGAAATATAGAAATCAAATGATCCTTTTGTACTCTTGAACTTGGTAGAATATTCGCGAATGTGCTGGCAAAATTAGTCACTGAAATGTTCTGTCTGTGAAGTATATAAGGCGTAGAATTGAGTGCGCTAAGCCAGTGCGATAGTTGGCTTTGATTTGAAGAGTGTAAGTGATACTAAACTGTGAAAAATAAATTTGTGTTACCAAAAGTGTTAAAAATAAATGTAAATTTGTAAAAATAAATTAAGTGCAAATAAAAATCCTGAAAGAAGACCTGTATGTTTTAATTTAGAGACTTTTTCGAACCAAAAACACTACACTATCGTTATGGCTACATAATATTATAAGCAATATTGTACTGCGATGAATGCATGGTTTCTAGTACACCTCATGACTGCCTACTCATAGTTGGACCCGGTTTCATACTGATCATAAACAATGGAAGATACGATAAAGATTATTTACATGTATAGCCTAATGGATCTACGTGAATTTCAAACTAGAAACAACAATGCTTTCACTTTTACGGTTTCCTTCGATACTTCATTCTCTTGTCTCTTTTGTTAAACGTCACTTTAGGTTGCATTATTTTTTGATGTACACAACATTTCTCTCGATTTAGTCAGATCGTTTTTTAGTACCTATCACCTCATCCTTATTGCAAAGCCGCTTTCTTTTTCGGTACACATATCTTCTGTATATCCTTTAACAGTTGGTACACCAAGTCATAACCCCCGAAATTGCTTTGCAACAAGCAAAATTCATTTCTACTCCAAACATTTATTGTAATTTCTTCAGCTTCCATAGAGCACCTTTAATGATCTGATGCATACACCAGAACTTTGAACAACCTTTAGTATTGTAACAGTTTTCTTGGGCTCAATTTAATAATACTCCGATTAAATTTATTTTACACGATCAATTTTAGGATTTGCTCACATTAGGTTCACAGTTTAAATTTTCCTCCATAGGACTGCAACCCGTATTTACAGGTGACTAAAGACTATTCTAGCATACACCAGACCATGCCAGAATCGTCTAGGTACGAGTAAATACGAGTAGGTACAACCATCCAAATACTTACGTGTAGACACACATTTACAAGTAAAAACACACAATCGTAAGTAAACATACACAGGCATAAACTTATACATTCGAAACACTTTTTACATAATTTTTTCTTCAGTTTTACCCTCTCCCATCCTAGTCAGGAGACCCAGGTGCCTTGTGTTGTGTTTATAATATCCAGTTATTTCGATCTTTGATTCTTCAGCAGTGGACGGACATGTAGGATCAAATTGTTGGGTAGGATTTCAGTAGCTTCATTCAAAAATCGGCATTGCACGAACAATCTGTGATACACCTGGGAGGTGTAAGTATGGAAGAGATATGAGCAGGGTTTTTGCAATACTATCCCACTTGCTTGTCGTGTGTCCTTGAATATTTTTGTTGAATCTTAGAATTAGGAGACGAGGTGTGTGAAACGTTGGTCGAGGATTGTCTCAGGTCTTAGAGTAACCCAGCAGGAAGGATGACAATCCTTAGCAACAACTACTAAAGCAAATTACGAAAGAAAAAGTGTGCAGAAGGAGAATATGAAGGGGAAACGTATCTTTTTAATTGTTACTATCAACATTGATACATCGTGTAGGAATTTATTGTTTCTGCCATTCTGCCAGCACAAAACACGTTTTTTTGATGTGGAGATTCAAGAACATATTTAATGGCCCGTTCAAACAGTTCTGTCCGTGGAAAGTAAAATAAACTCACCAAAACACACAAGTCGTTAAAAGATGGTCCAGTAAATCTCATAAAAAGTTTTTATTACACAAAAGGTCATGGTTGGTATCCAATTACAAAATATAATGGATGATTTACATGATAATTATTTTTCAAAGTAGGTAATAGGTAAATTTCATTTTCCAATTTACTTTCTTGTTTTGATTTTATTAAGTTTGTAGATTAACTTTAGGATTAGAATTAAATATTTTTTTGTATGGAAACCAGATCTTTGATCAGTATAACAGATCACGCTTTCGACTTATAAAATATGATTTATTCCTTAGCCTAATTGTCAACTTCTTTTGAGCCTGTTCCAAACCTCTCAATGCTCCACTGATGCCTTGTTCATCCAGCTTCCTGCTGTTTGTTAAAAAAATTCCAGACATCTCAGTGAAGTCTCTCAACTCCTCTGGACATTCTGGGTCGCCACTGGACATTAAGAGAGCTTCGGTCTTTATTTTATAGCAAGAATAAAGATCGTTCTCGTAACATTGACAGTCGTTACATGCGAGATTTAACTAGAACATCCAACTAAACATTCAAGCAATTTCTAACAAATTATTATCCTTATAAGTACTGAAAATCTATTTATTTTTAGAGAGATTTCACAGATTTAATTATCATTCACACAGCCAAACACAACACACAACTGCATACTCGTAACAATACATTGCACTATCACAATAAAATATCTCGGAACAAATATTTGCAAATTGCAAATAGGAGTGAATCTCGCGAATTCCTCGCATTCCTTTCGAAGATAAATCATGTTCCACATTACTAGTGAGCTATTTAAACATTCAACACCGCCATGTGGTCGCCTTAGTGCTTGTTTGTCTTATATCCATCAGAAATAATTTTACATGAGCAATGTTTGTATGTGTACTGGACCAGTGGCGGCTCCAGGTAAGGTGCATCGGTGCATTGCACCCCCAGTAATAATGCCACGATCCAATACTTACATATTTGTTCCACACAAAATACCGTGTGTGTCATGTATGTAATGATTTTACATATTATACAGCTCCGCGAACATGAAAATACTCGAAAATACTAGAGTTGGTAGGTATTCAAATATAGATATTATATCACCGTGCATTCGTGGTAATGCCCGGTATTTCTTCTATGAAGCCCCATACATTTCTTTAAAAAACAGCTCAAACGGTGAATACTGAGAGCACTGTACATTTTTAAACGGAGCCCCGTGCATCGCCGAAATTCCTCGCTCTCCACATAATAAAATATCCAAAATAACATCAAGGAAACATGGATTGGTTTTTGTATGCAACTAACTGTTATGATCAGATCTGAATAAGCCTTTGTCTGAATTACTTCTATATTCGTCATTATAAACGATAGTATGCTTACGTCAGCCCAAATGGTCCCAAATCTGTTTTTAAACAGGGACCTCTTTGGTATGTTTTTCGACCAAGAACCACTTTTTAAGTTTCTTTGATTGAGGACCATTTTGAGGGCTTTGTTGCGATCGTAAGGTTCAAGAATAGTAAACCGAGTTAATTTGAACTTTTCATTTTTCTTTACAGTTTTTTCTTACACATTATTAATTGGAACCACTAAATTATAAATTATACAAAGAAATGTTTTCGAGCTAATACTGAGTCGTAAAAATTTAAAACTTGCACAAAAAAATGTCAGCCGGCTGGGCTTTTTTACCATAGAAAGTGAAACAAAAATTTGTTATTGATCGTTAAGAACCCTTTTCATATGGGCCTATATTGTCATTCTGCAGAGAAAAATAAAATAGAACTCTGTTCCGAGTCCATTCTCAATTATCTCATAGCTTAATTTCTTTTTAACTTTTTTTTATTTTTTAAAAATGACTCAAATATTTTCAGTTAAGAACCACTGCTTTATATCCATAATTGTTAAGTATCGTATTTCAAGAAATAAAACAATCGTAAACTGTAAGTGTTCCGGCCAGCGTCAATGGTTTATAAGATAAACATAATATTAGTGAATTACCATAACAAAAAGTAAAGTAAAACCTAGATTATTTGAGTTCGTTTAATTATAATTTATTAGTCGGCTTAACCGGGCTTACAGATAAAAAGTAACGAAAAGTGTTATGTGGAATCTGTGTAAGCCAAAACAGAATTAAGTGCAGAAAAAGAAAAAAAAAGAAAATTTCGCATTCTAAAACTGAAACTGCATTTCAAACTGTTTTAACTTCTGTGAAGCCGAAAAATCATGTTATGCCAGCAGAATAATTTCTCTTAAAGAAATGGGGAGACGTTGTAGCAAAAAATTACACTTCTCAATTACTTATGAGTTATGACAAACGGTTATGTCATTATTTTTAATCCTTAGTTTGCTTATTATGGAATTATTTAACATATGTTCATGCATGTATATGTATGTTCTTGCATCTGTATTTTTATGAAATGTTTCAGCGGAAAATTGGTAGAACTCCATTTTGAAACATAAAAAAATAAACACTGTTATTCTAATCATTTTTTTAATTGTAAAAAAACAAATGTATTAATTACATATTACGCTTTGGTTTATGTTAATTTAACACATTTATTTGTGATTTGATTTTAAATTATGTAAAAAATCCGGACTTTTTATAGATGTTTTGACTCGGTCCACAATAACTCGGATAAACGAAGCTCTACAATAAAATCGACAAAACTGTTTGTTTCAAATAATGTCCTTGTTCAACCAACAACAATGTACGTACTGTTCTCTCATCTACATTTTTATTTTTTGTATTTTAATTAGTTATTCCTGGTCGGTCAATTCAGAAACACGTTCCTTTTTCCGGTATATTTTAATTAAAATATTGTAAAATTTGATTAAAAATGGAGGAGGTGCGCTCATTGAATGTCCTCCGTGGAAAGTGAACGTTCTTTTTCGATACTTAACCGAGTGCTTTCGTTCCTTAGAAATACGATGGGTCAGGAAAGGCTTGTCGCATTGTGTTTGTTAAGTACTGAAAAAAAGGGTGAATTCAATTCCAGATTTCAACATGAAAGTGATCGATATTTTTGGATTTAATCCGTAAATTTTAGGTAAGTTCATTTCAAATTAATATTATTTTATAAAAGTTCGTGTCGTTTATAAAATATGCAAGGATTATGGTTATAACCAGATGGCATGAAAACAATTGGGTGGGGAAGGGGGGGGGGGGGGGGGTGAGGGGGTAATTAATGACGGCTAGTATAAAAATGCACTGCTCGATGAAAAATCGACGAGCCGCCACTGTACTGGACCAATGTGTCTTATGAAAACTGGAAATTGATTTCTAAAATATTTAAAACAACTCTCAAATTATCGTGTTTTACGTTCTTTTCTTAGCTCAGATTGTGTAAAGTGTGATTATTAAGACCATTTCATTTAAAGGTCATTTTTTAATCAAATGGTAGATAAGCCGAACAAGCACTGGAGGGACGATTTGTTATTTTTATACGCGACGCATTTAAAACACTCTTTTAAAGAACCAGACTGTTTATTCAAGGAATGCCTACTTTTACCATTATCCCAAGCATTTAAAAAAAAATAGGTACTGTTATTGTAAAAAAAACTTAGTGTTGGATTACTAGAGTAAATTTTATTTGTACATACTCGTACTTTGAAAAGGATGTTTTTTAGAGCAAAGTACTTACTGCATCGATCAACATACAAATATAGATCGATCTATCTATATATATCTATAATCTAAGTTGCAAAGATATATTGACATTTAAGCTTCATATTTAATCCATGCCCACAAGCAGGCGCATGTAAGTTCGCGATCACACATGCTGCATGTGTACATACAAAATAAATCAAATCTTAGATGAACATAAACCTTGCATCTCCTGCCGCCTTTCCCTGGAACGGGGTGGCATTGGCGAAAGTGAACCAAGTTTGTACAGCATGGGGTGTCACCCCCGTATTCACGATCAAAACTGGCACTTCCTTAAGGGCAAGCTAGCGCTTAGATTGGGGAAATTCATTTCAAGAACAATACTTAAGGTAAAATTAGCGCTTAAGCGCTCCAAAAACTAGCACTCAGGTAAGTAAGGTCGACACGTATATTAACCAACGCTTAAGCGCTGTCAAAATATTCCGTCATATTTCATTGTTATCACATTTTTTGTTTGATTGTGAATTTACATGAAAAAATGAATTCTTTCTATAAACATGATTTTTACGAGTGTATTAACATTGTTTTGACGAGTTCATTTACATTGCTTGACCATCAGAATTGGGTTTGTTCTCCGGTATGGTCTAGGACCATACTGCAATGACAGATGAACTGTCAAAATATTCCGCCGCATTTCATCAGCACATTTTTTGTTTGGTTGTGAATTATTTACATAAAATAATGAATTCTTTCGATACAGTTGACTTCAACGAGAATAATAACATTGTTTTGTTCAAAAATAGTGTCCCAAGAAAATATATCAGAGACTGTAAAGACCCATTTACGTATTACGAAGAGGAAGAATTTAGAAGACGTTTTTGATTGAAAAAATGCGTCGTTCTGTAGACAGTTTTGCCGTTGCTCATTGAGGGTTGCAAAGCCAACGATTTCTTCGATCTGTTATTTTATCTTCTATTACAGGTTTTTCTTTAATCAGAGCCACCAGCAGCTCCTTTTCCGCTGGAGAAAACAACATCTTTTTGGCGCTGAAATCGATCAAAACACTTTACATTGGATATTACATAAATGTATTTTTAAAAACTAATAGAAATTGTACACAAAGAAATTCGTACGTACGGTTTACTTAAATTAGTAATTGCGTTATACGTACTTATTTGTTGTCAAGTTTTATGCAAAGCTGATATGACATTGAAATTTGAAAGAGGCGGCAATGATAAGAGTGAAGTACGCCGAATATCGGTCGGAAGGTACTGACCAATTACAGAGCTGGGTTTTTTCGAGAGCCAATGACAAACCCGTGCGTCTCCTGGGGGTTGGGCACTACGTTGATTACTGCTTGAGTGTTCTTTGTGAAACAAAACGCTCCAGAATGTCGACCCTTGAGTAAGTGTAGCGCTTGAGTAAGGCACTTAAATCAGTTTTGATCGTGAATACGGGGGTCAGTCTCATACCAACTTATTAGTCAATAAAAAAATCGATTATTTTGTAGATAATTAATAAAAATAAATTGCAAACTTTTTGAGCTGTAATTTTACTGACGTACCTACTGTAACGGTAATTCTGTCATCATTCCGCTAGGGGTGGCCAGAGCCTCTGCAGAGTGTGAATGGAAAATAAGGTAGGTAGGTGGTACCTTTTATAAAAAAAATACTTGTTTTTATACTCTTTGTTGTTGTTGTTTTGTCTCAGAAACGATAATCATTCAAGGACGATAAATTGTCTTAAAATATCTAACGCGACAACATAATTTCTGCAAAAATAAACCGTCCATTGAAGAAAACCTTGTTTACCGGTAAACATGGCTGTACAACGTTTATTTTACAATGCATAAATAAACGTGAATTTAGTCTTCGCAGCGTAAACAAAAGGTGCCATTATGTAGATTGAGATTCCAAAAAAAATCACGTCAAATTACATTATTTCCACACGATGGCTTTTAAATAATAGCGGACGTTAAAATATGCACGCTGTCGGTTTGCATGAGCGCGGGAGTTTTCATATTTGACAGCTTTGACGTTTGCGCTATGTGCCAACTTGTACACACGATACGAGTTGTTTAGTAGCAAGTGGCGAGTAGCGACTAGCGAGTGATAAGATGCATAGACTTGTCTATTGGCAGAGTAACTACGAAAGCAGATGCAAATCGATTCTGACACAAAACTGAGCTCATGGAAGCTTTTAAAGCTTTAAAATAATTTCCTACCTGATGATGACTGAATAGTCGAAAACGTTAGTAGAATTTAATTTTTTTTTTTTTTAAATTATAATTATATTTGTGAAATAAAATACAGTGTTCAAATAAAGTAAAAGGTGTTGTTTATTAAATAACCAACTTTATAAGAATGGTCGAAACGACAGTCTGCCACCATGGTAACATTGCATCACATTTTTCTCCCTCCTTTGGGTCACGACCGCATTATTGATAATTTATTAGGATCAAATTTGAATTGACAACCTTTTTTCTTGCCGGACAATTGTCACACTTATATGGGACAACAGGCCTTAATAAACAATAACAAAATATTAGTTTGCCTTTTTCCCTAGCAAACTCGCCGTGTGGCGTCACAATTTTGCCGTTGTGAATTCATATGACTAGTCCATTAGTTACTAAAGCACTCGTTACTCGTCTCATGCAACCTTAGCCATCCGTCACATTCTTCCCATTTCTAAGGTACGGACTCACACGGGTCAAACAGAACGTGTTGAAAATCACGTCGCCATGTTGTTAACGTCATTTTTGATAATTCAATTTCATGTATGTTGAATTGATAGAAATGAAGAAGTATTTTGTGGAAGATTAACAAAATAATACTCGCATCAAGTAAAAGTTGAAGTGTTTGTGTAATTGACATTGACATAATGATGTGATAACATCGAAAGCGCTCGAGGAAATAATCAACTCTTGAAGGAAAACTTTTTGTTTTATTTTTACATTATTAATTCAAAATAATACCCGTTTATTTTACGAGTTTGAATGCTGGAAAGTCATAGCAGCGCCTTGTCTAAGGTGCCATCTAAATTAATTATTTTATGACTTGTCGATCCGTACTAACGCACTTGTTACTCGTCTCATCTGAACAGGTTTCAAAGATGGCCGGCGGCATCACCTGATTGGCCGAGAGCGGGGCAAGATGGCGTCGCGCTCGCGCTCCCCGTCGCTGTCGCCAGATGGCAGTAGCGTCCCCGGCTGTCTGAGGGAGAGCTTGCCGCGCCCGCCCAGAGATGTCCCTGGTGGCGCCAACACTGGTACGCGTACGACATACGAGTGGAACGCGTGAGTCTAATTTTTTTACATCATTATTTGTTATTTTCTTCATATCATATTTATAAAAAAAAAGTAGTGTCATCAATCAATACCTTAGATTAAAAAAAAATGAATTTATGAAAATAACGAAACTTTTTTATTGTGTGGTTATAGCTCTTTTTCCGAAAACTAGACCCGGTTGTTTCAAACTTACTACCTACTGAAAGAAAACGACCATTGTATGGAAATTATTAGATTTTTTTTCAGTTTAAAGTTACACAAACTTATTTTGAAACACCCGGGGCTGAAAAAAAAAAAATCTGTAATCTAAGTTGCAAAGATATTAAACTTAAGATTCATATTAGATGCATTCCCATAAGCAGACACGTAAAAGTTCGCGCTTACACATACCGCATGTAGACTTACAACATAAAAGTTCTTCTCTTTATATCAAAATTACATCATATTATGTTTTGAGAGCAATATTTACTTTCTTGCTATAGCCGAAGGCTATAAAGAAAGTTATGATTTGGTGTAAAAAAAAAATTTCGAGGTTTTCACGGAAATGAGTTGTCCTGGTGCAGGACATGCCAAAAAACACTATCTTTCAAAAACGTCCGTCTGTATGTATGTATGTATGTATGTATGTATGTATGTATGTATGTATGTGTGTGTGTCACTTTCCAAAGTATAAGACCTAGAGATACCAAATTTTGGCTACATCAACTTTTTTGGACATGTATTAAGTATGAATAACATGGCATTACACCAACTTGAAAATTCAAGATGGCTGCCATACAAAAAAAACATAAAATTGCACTTTTCTCAAAAACGGCTCCAAGAATTTTTTTTAAATTTTCAGAGTTGCCATTTATTAGTTTTTAACTTAATAAATTAGTTATGGCAATACTCTTACTAATCTGTGTCTATGGGCTGCCATATGAAAAAAACAAACGATTGTGATTTTCTCGACAGTTAAGGGGTCAACAAAAATATAATGTTCTACAATATTACGGACAACATAAATTTCTACAAATTTACAAAAAAAATTTTTTGAAAAAATAAATATAAAGCACCGTTTACACGACCTGAAATTTTAAATCGAAAATATTACAAAAACCTATTAAAATGCAAGATATTTGAATTTGTTTTAGATTTGATAGAAAGAACAAGCTTATCACTTTAATTCGTAATCATTTTTTTTTTACTTTTTTGAAAATTCAAGATGGCTTCCGAAGAGCTGAAAATTTAAAATGCGATTTTCTCAAAAACGGCTCCGACGATTTTTCTGAAATTTTTTGTGAATCCATTTATATAATAGTGCTATCTAATAATTATAATCATTTCTTCATCATAATCTCGATTTAGGGAGTTGCCATATAAAAGAAAAAAATAATGGAAAAATTCTCGGCAGTTAGAGGGTTAATAAAAAAATAATGTACTAAAAATGTAAAATAATAATAATAACCTATATATTGCCATCATTATTTTTTCCAAAAAGTGAATCAAAAGTATAGCCGCCATACAGAGTGAAAATTTTCCATACAAAATGTATTAGCAATTTTCTTGGTAGTCAAAGGGTTAAAAATAGATAAATGGCTGCGATTCTTAAAATTTTATAAATACCAATAATAATCAGTCGTTACTTTTTCAAAATATAACTAAAAAGTTTACCCACCATACAAAGTACTAGTTTGCATACAAAAGGGTTCAATGACCATCTATAATAATCTAGAATATAAGTTGCAATGAAATATAAACATTCAAAACTAATATGAAATGCATGCCCACAAACAGGTATGTGTAAGTTCGCGCTAACGAATGCTGAATTTGTACTTACAAATTAAACATAAAACTTGCAACTCTTGCCGACCTTCCTTGAAACAGGGGTGACATTGACAAAGTGAATTATTTTTTACACTTTGGGAGGACTGAGAAATGCGAGAAAATTGAGATAAAGACTGAATGAAAAAAGAGTGGAGGTCTATAATAATCTATAATCTATAATCTAAGTTGCAAGGATATATTCATTTAAAGCTCTCAGATGTATGCCCACAAACCAACAAGTGTAGTTCGCGCTTACAAATGCTGAAAGTGTACTTACAAATAAAATCCAAACCTCAAATGAACATAAGCCCCACAACTTTTGCCGACCTTCCCTGAAACAGGGGTGACATTGGCAAAGTGAACCATTTTTTACAGTATGGGTGGTCAGCCTCATACCAACCTATAAGTCAAGGAATGGAGGTCGTGAAAGAATTTGATTATCTGGGAAGCAAATTTGAGTCGAATGCGAAATTGACGAAATAATTGGAAAAGCGCGCTAGTAGAGGAAGAAGTGTAATGGAAACGATTGGAAGAATTGCAAGAAATAGGAAACTTACGAAGAATATGAGATCGGCGGTCCACAATGGCATATTGGTTGGTGGAAGTGAGGCTTAATGAATGTGAGCTGAGTAAAGTATGTAAGTACGGTTGAAATGGCTTACCTGAGAGCAATGGCTGGAAAGACACTGAGTGATAGAGTACGTAATGCTTGAGTGATGAACGAGTGTGGTATAAAAGAGAATATGAGAATGAAAGTACAAAAAAGTACGATGAGATGGTTCAGACATCTTGAAAGAAAGGATGATGAACAACTAACGAAGAAAGTGTACAAAGGAAATGTCAGAGGAAAGCGCAGAAGGGGAAGGCTGAGGAAAGAATGGTTAGACCAAATAGGTGAGATTGCGAAATAATGGATTCTGCAGAGTGAGAATAAGAGAAGAGTATGTATGAAAAAGGTGATGACAGCAAAAAGTGGAGGCGCATCTGCGGAGGTACCGGCCACCCCTAATGAAACGGTGGCAGGATACAGTACAGTACAGTACTGAGGTCAGCTTCATACCAACCTATGAGTCGAGGATCTTTCTTGTGTAATTGGTACTTTTTCAAATAAATCAACAAAATATTTATATTCATTTAAGTATTTATATGCCTATATCCATATTGTACGAGTATGCAGGTACACACCGCGGTGGAATAAAATTGATTTATTATTGATATATTACATTTTTATTGAAACGGCATAAGCTGGTAGATGATTCTAGCTTTACATACGTCATACAGTGGGTAAATTTTTGCAAGAAAGTCGAGTACAGATTCTGTGCAATTTATTTTTTCTTGTAATGATAAACAACTTCTAATTCTTTCCAATTTTCTAAACTTGATATCCGTGGCAACATATAATTGGCCATATTTTTTGTAATTGTTATTATTATATTTCTTATGTAACGCTGTTTGTTGTCCTATTAAAAATAAAATATAATAAAATAAAAACCCAACCTCAAATGAACATAAGCTCAGAAGCTCTTGCCGACCTTCCCTCAAAGAGGGGTGACATTGGTAAAGTGAACCATTTTTTTACAGTATGGTCTTACAGAGTGGTCAGCGTCATACCAACCTTTAAATCAAGGAAATCAATGTTTCAAAATCATAATTTTACTATTGAAATGTCACCCCTGTCGCACCCAATGTCATCCTTGTTTCAGGGAAGGCCGGAAAAAGTTGCAGGGCTAATGTTCATTTGAGTTTTGGATTTTAATCTGTATTTGTAAGCAGGAACTTACACGTGTCTCTTTGTGGGCATGCATTTAATATGAATTTCAAATGCTAATACACATATCTGTGACTGCACTGAAATGTTTTCCCTTTGATAATAATTTAATAACTTTTTTAATAACATTTTTTTTATATTTTCAAGAATTGATCGTAAAAATATGAAATCTTATTTATGATACTACTATTAACAATCCCAAATAACCACATTATTTTATTCCATATTTTTGTTGTCGCGGTCGAAAGAAATCATCGTAATGTATATTATTCTCGTGTTATTAATCAAAAATGTGAGGAATTTGTTTTCTGGGAGCGAGAAATCGTCATAAATCTCTTCATATAATTAGGTGTTCACCACTGCAAGCCGTCGCTCCATTAAGAGGGAGTTATAGATACACGGAATTCGTAAAAAATCGTAAAATTCGTAATCTGTTGATAAATGTCGTAACTAAATAAGGTTAGCACTTTTTTATAATGTTTAACTTTGACTGTGTGCCGGCAGATGTGCTAGCTAAAATAATAATATTTTTTTCTACAATTCCACACTAAGACGGCCAGACCCTACCAATACATTGATATTATTCACTTTGTCTGCTATCCGGTCATTATAATACATTGGCATACTGTCAAACGTAGGGATCTCCAAATCGAGGTTATTTAAAAAAATAAAAAATAGGCTGATTTAATTGGTGAGCGCTGTTTTTATGTGTTACAAAGCGCCAATTGTCAAGCAAGACCCAGTTGCTGGATAAAGTAAAGCTGGATGGACCTTTGGTGACCGGTCATTGGGAAAGGTTTTTTCGTTCACACGAAATTTCGTTCAAACGACTTTCGGTCACATATAGATGTGCTCCACAGAATATCTTAGAAAACCTGTTCGTTAACAAACTATTTATTTTCACGATTCGTTATTTCGACAATTAAAAAAAAGAATGATTTATTTGGTGAGCGTTGTTTTTGTGTGTATCACACCTCAAGAGCCCTCTGCGAGCTTGGTCGTCGCTCTAGAAAGCGCCAATTCTCAAGCAAGACCCAGTGGCTGTAAGGCTGGATAGACCTTTTGATGACCGGTCTTTGGTCAAGGTTTATGAATTTTCAACCCAGCGACGAGAAAATTTGAAAATATAAATGTTTTTTTTTTGCTCCACCGGGAATCGTACCCACAACCTTCCATTCAGAGTTCGAAGTGTTACTACTGAACTACAAACCGGTCACAATTAACTGTCAATTTTATTTTGAAATATCATTAATTGAAATCTTTGAATTGTTTTGAAAAGAATACAAAATGTATATATTAAGTTTTGGAGCTATCCCATCAATGTACAAAAAAAAAAAACAGTGTGTTAGTTTTTCTCACACCACTACACAAACTGACGCATGCATATATTTTTTATCACTCACAAGGGTTGACGCAAATGCAGTCTGTCAATATAAATTAATATTTAAAGAGATATCAAAGGTGAGTAATTTTAGAGGAAATAATGCCTATAATTATTAACCTTAACTAGTTGTTTGGTATGAGGCTGACAACCATACAGAAAAAAACTTGGTTCACTTTTGCAATTGCCACCCCGATTTCAAAACAGGGCGATAAGAGTTGCTAAGTTCATGTTCATGTGAGATTTGGTTTATTTTGTAGATAAAGACACATAAAAAGGCAGACCGGCCCGCAGTCTAGTGGTTAAAACTTTGAATCCGGATCGGAAGGAAGTGGGTTCGAATTCCGGCGGAGCTCAAAAAAAAGATTTCATTTTTAATATTTGCTCTTCGTTGGGTTGCAAAATTAATCTGTCTTTGTCAAAGGTCGGTCACCATAGGTCGATCCGGCTTTACACCAACTGGGTCTTGCATGAGAATTGGAGCTTTCTACAGCGACGACCAAGCTCGCAGAGGGCTCGAAGGAGGAGGGTGTGATTCACACAAAAACAGCGCTCACCGAATAAATCATCCTGATATTATATTTTTTACTGTTATTGTACAACATGTGTAAACACGAACTTAAATGTGCCTGCTTGTGGTTATGCATTAAATATGAGCCGTAAATGGCAATAGCGATTTATAGATTATAGATTTTGAGCTAAACCAAAGTAATGAAATTTTTTTTTTAAATTAATTTCACGCATGAAGACAATATATTTTTGACAGCCCTACATAAGAAAACACCTGCATCTCAAATAACAATAATAGCACAACATGGCCAGCAGAATATCGTCAGCGAGGAAAAAGTTATACCAACAAAAGGTACCTACCTACTTGTTGTATAATAAATAATAATATTTCTTAGAATTCGACATTTTTTTTCCAAATGCGTGCAAAAAGATCGGTCCTTAGTCTATTGACTACGCTTCCAACTCTTAATCGGAAGGTTGTAAGTTCAATTCCCGGCGGAGCACAGAACGCAACTAAGCTACACATTATGTGTAGTTACACTATAAAGTTAGTAGTTACATAGTTAGTTTTTATAGTTAGAAGTTACAGTATTTAGTGTCACTTCGGGATTCGGGACCTATTTATTTTTAGAGGTAAAGTGGCCGGCTTTACACCAACCACTTCATTTGAAGTGGGGGTTTCCCAGCTCCCGAGGGGGCTGGTTCTCATTTCTTGTGAAGGCTGAGTAAGCCTTGAGATCGAACCCTTGCTCTCGGCATGGAATGCAAGCATTCTACCAATTGAGCTATCGACATTTTTACGAGCTTGGTCATCGTCGCTACAAAGCGCCAATTGTCAAGCAAGACCCAGTTGCTGGATAAAGTAAAGCTGGATGGACCTTTGGTGACCGGTCATTGGGAAAGGTTTTTTCGTTCACACGAAATTTCGTTCAAACGACTTTCGGTCACATATAGATGTGCTCCACAGAATATCTTAGAAAACCTGTTCGTTAACAAACTATTTATTTTCACGATTCGTTATTTCGACAATTAAAAAAAAAAAATGATTTATTTGGTGAGCGTTGTTTTTGTGTGTATCACACCTCAAAAGCCCTCTGCGAGCTTGGTCGTCGCTGTAGAAATTACCAATTCTTAAGCAAGACCCAGTTGCTCTAATGCTGGATGGACCTTTAGTGACCGGGCTTTGGGAAAGGTATATGATTTTTTGTCACCAAGCAAAGGGCATATTTGAAAATATAAATGGTACTTATATTTTTTTGTGCTCCGCTGGAATTCGAACCCACAATAATAATAATAAAATTAGGATGATTTATTTGGTGAGCGCTGTTTTTTTGTGTATCACACCTCAAGAGCCCTCTAAACACAATCTTCCATTTACGAGTCAGAAGTGTAAATCATAAGACTACGGACCGGTTGAATACCATATATTGTATATGACCGAAATGTCATTGACCGAAATGTCGTTGACCGAAAAGTCGTTGGCCGAAAAGTCGTGTGGACGAAGTGTCGTGTGACCGATTTGTCTATGGCCGAGTTGTCTTTGGACGGGTTGTCGTTGACCGATTTGTCTTTGACCGAAATGTCGTTAGCCGAAAAGTCGTGTGGACGGAGTGTCGTGTGACCGACTTGTCTATGGCCGGGTCTTTGGACGGGTTGTCGTTGACCGATTTGTCTTGGACCGAAATGTCGTTGGCCGAAAAGTCGTGTGGACGGAGTGTCGTGTGACCGACTTGTTTGGACGGGTTGTCGTTGACCGATTTGTCTTTGAACGAAATGTCATTGGCCGAAAAGTCGTGTGGACGGAGTGTCGTGTGACCGACTTGTCTTTGGACGGGTTGTCGTTGACCGATTTGTCTTTGACCGAAATGTTGTTGGCCGAAAAGTCGTGTGGACGGAGTGTCGTGTGACCGACTTGTCTATGGCCGAGTTGTCTTTGGACAGGTTGTCGTTGACCGATTTGTCTTTGACCGAAATGTCGTTGGCCGAAAAGTCGTGTGGACGGAGTGTCGTGTGACCGACTTGTCTTTGGACGGGTTGTCGTTGACCGATTTGTCTTTGACCGAAATGTCATTGGCCGAAAAGTCGTGTGGACGGAGTGTCATGTGACCGACTTGTCTTTGGACGGGTTGTCGTTGACCGATTTGTCTTTGACCGAAATGTCATTGGCCGAAAAGTCGTGTGGACGGAGTGTCATGTGACCGAGTCTATGGCCGAGTTGTCTTTGGACAGGTTGTCGTTGACCGATTTGTCTTTGACCGAAATGTCGTTGGCCGAAAAGTCGTGTGGACGGAGTGTCGTGTGACCGACTTGTCTTTGGACGGGTTGTCGTTGACCGATTTGTCTTTGACCGAAATGTTGTTGGCCGAAAAGTCGTGTGGACGGAGTGTCGTGTGACCGACTTGTCTATGGCCGGGTCTTTGGACGGGCTGTCGTTGACCGATTTGTCTTTGACCGAAATGTCGTTGACCGAAAAGTCGTTGGTCGAAAAGTCGTGTGGACGAAGTGTCGTGTGACCGATTTGTCTATGGCCGAGTTGTCTTTGGACGGGTTGTCGTTGACCGATTTGTCTTTGACCGAAATGTCGTTGGCCAAAAAGTCGTGTAGACGAAGTGTCGTGTGACCGATTTGTCTATGGCCGAGTTGTTGTTGGACGAGTTGTCGTTGACCGATTTGTCTTTGACCGAAATTTCGTTTGCCGAAAAGTCGTGAGGACGAAGTGTCGTGTGACCGATTTGTCTATGGCCGAGTAATCGTTGGACGAATTGTCTTTTATCGATATGTCGTGGAATCCTGAAAATGAATACAAAATTATATTATTATCGACTCTATCGACTCGACATGGTGTTCATGTCTCTTTTCCGTCGTACCGTCAACATATATCGGAATTTTTACGCGTATTCTGTATATTTTATTTACACATATACCTATTGCATATTTTATACGTATATAATATGTGAACATAATGTATACATGTGTCCCGATCGGTCTTCAAGAAAACTGTTTTTTCACCTCTGTCGGCCTAACCATCAAATTGGATAGGCCAACGCCATCTATGTAAAAAATAGAAAATTAACAAAAATCGAAAATTACAAGAGGCCTTTACATGTTACCTCTTTTTGTTAGACAAATGAAATATATACGAAAACAATTAAAAACATTTGTTTCACTTAACCACGATGTGATTTTTGCGGAAAATGATCAGGAGGAACAAAAACGCGTACAAAAAAATATTACGTAAACACATTTTGAAACAAAATTTATAACTCAGTAAATAAGTAAAAAATGAATTTTCGAAAATCGTCTCAATTTAACTGAATAAATACTTTATCGAAAAATGAAATATTTGGCATTGAAATATTTATGAATAACAAGTGAGTCGCGCTGGAAAGTCAGCCTTTTTTAAATGGTTTTTGGCATATTACCAGCTGATTTGAAGGAAAAAAAAATAAAAAAAAATATTTTCAATTCTTTTAAATATATAGAAAGCTAACCCTATAAATATTTTTTTGAATAGCCAAAGTTGTTTTTGGTCTCAAATACACCTTAATATTCTTATTTTCCGAAATATATAACACCGATGAAATAACTTCAAATCAACTAATGTCTTATGGTAATATGGTATGCACCTTTATGAAAATGAAAAAATCGTGTAGAACCAAAGGCAGATGTTTCATATTATTTTTTAAATGAGGTAAATGTATGGAGACCGAGAGAATTTCATTTTTGGAAAATGTGATGAAAATATGGAGACAGAGAATTTAATTTGTAAAAAATGTGATAATGCATTTATGTAGTCATAGAGAATTTTTTTTTTAAATGTGAGAATTTGATTAAAAAAATATGTGATAAATACATTTATGGAGTCACAGTTTTTTTTTCGGAAATGTGTCACATTTAATTTAATTTCTCACCTAATGTTACTTTTCAATTTTGATTTACTATTTTCATACCTATTTAGGTAGCTATTGTTTTTTTTTTTTTTTTTAAATACTAGATGTTTGTAGCCGAAAATCTTAATCTTGTCCTCTTAGTGATTGCCTTATTTCCATCAGAGGTAATTTCACATGAGCAACGTTTGTATGTGTACTGGACCAATATGTCTTATGAATGCTGGAAATTGATTTTGAAAATATTTAAAGCAACTCTCACATTATCGTGTTCAACGTTTTTTTAAGGTAAGATTGCGTAGAATGTGATTCTTAAGACTGTTTCATTGAAAGGTCATCATTGAATCAAATGGTAGATAAGCCAAACGAGCACTGGGGGACGAGCTGTTCCGTTATGCGTATCATTTTTTCTAAGCTCTGGCCGGACTTTCAATATGTCATATTCCCCGACTCTGTAAGATTATGATGATTTTTTGTATGAGGGATTCTATACTTAATGTCGTGATAGTTTATTTATAAAAACCGGCGAGTGGATGTAGTAGGGGGGAGGGGGGGCGTCTGGACAAAAAACCGAAAATATTTCTGGCGTCTAAGTGTAATTTCATTCAAAAACACAATACGTCCTCTTGTATGAATCTTTATAACTACAGAAGCGCTATTCTGCTGAATTCCTTACAATTCGGATATCAATTCAAGTTGGAGCTTGCGAAAGAACTCCATAGATAAAAATCACAATACACCTAAATTTTGGACACGAATCTCTATCTCGTCGCTTTGAAGGTCGTTAGGAATTTAGCAGAATACCGCTTCAGAGCTGCAATATGACTTGTAGAGAAAAATAACTCAATAATATATTGAATTATCGGTGAGCGCTGTTTTTATGTGAATCTCATAACAAGAGCTTGATTGTCGCCATATAAAGCGCCGATTTTCAAGCGAGATCCAGTTTCTGCAAGGCTGGATGGAATTTTAGTGAAAATGCAATACGATTGGAAATGTTATAACCTCTTTCTGGCCAAGAAAAATATATTGCATTTCTGTTTACATTTTGTTAATAGTTAAGAAATTTTACTGCCTTTCCACGAAAAAAACTTTGAGAACTTCTTAAAAAAAAATGTTCCAAATTTAAGTTGGTCCAATAAAATAAATCGATTCATTTAGAAATAAAATAAACGTCAATCATTTAATTACCCAACAATTGGAATTTACTGTCGAGTCCACATACAAGAAGGTACAACGTACAATAATAATAGTTCATGTAACACAGCTATTTAAAAGAGACTCGGCACAAATAACATGGTCAAAAAAATGTGACGTCACACGGCCGGGTTTCTGAAGAAAAAGTAAAAAAAAAGGTTTTTGGTTGTTTTCCACTGTGACATTTGCCAGTCAAGAAAAAATCGAATTTCAGGTTTTGTGCCGAGCCTATTAAGGTTGCTTTATTTTTGTAGTAGGTATGTTTATTTTTGTTTTTGTAGAGAAGAACCGGGTTCTATCCTCCGATGATTTTTTTTCTTGTTATTGTACATTATTGGAAAACAGTTCCTATTTAAAAGACATAGAAAAATAGTGCACTTTTTTTTCAGCGCTATAGGAATCTTTATCCAGGTTATTTTCCTCTTTTTCGTAGATTTTACAGGTGCTATAATCTATAATCTAAGTTGCAAAGATATATTAACATTTAAAATTAATATAAAATGCATGCCCACAAACAGAGTCGTGTAATTTCACGCTTCCAAATGCTGCATGTGTACTCATAAATTAAAAAAAAACAAACCTTAAATGAATATTAACCCTGAAAAACTATATTTGGCTCCTTATACCTATTCATACTTTTAATCCTGTAAATTCAGCTGTTGATCTACCTATTAATAATAATAAAAAAATGCCGACCTTCCCTGAAACAGGGGTGACATTGTCAAAGCGAATATTTTTTTACAGCATGGCTGGTCAGTCTCAATACCAACCTATAAGTCAAGGAATAATATTTGTGATAATTTTAAATGTGTTACGAAATACAGATAACCTACCTACGCGAAGAGAAATGTGACATAACTAGCAATTATTTCTGCAACAGAGTGTTTTTTCATCGCCCTTGAACGATTGTATACACTTCGCATTTATTTTCGTATCGAAGGAGGATGTAGACTCGGGCTCGTCAACTTCGCTTCTGACACATTCCTGCCGTTTATTGTTCCCAACAGATTTAAATAAATTATTGTGACTCGCAGTGAAAGCATCTGCATTTTAAAAATCATTGTTATTCACTCCTTGACTTGTAGGTTGGTATGTCGAGGCTGACCACCCATACTGTAAAAAATTGATCGCTTTGCCAAAGTCACCCCAGTTTCAGGGAAGGTCGGCAAAAATTTAAGGGTGTATGTTCATTTGAGGTTTGCATTTTATAGCATGTAGCATATGTATGTATGTATGAGGCTTTTAAATTTTCAGTTTTTTAACAAACACTACATTTTAAATTTATTATTTTACTTAGTGATTGTTTTATGTGTTTAAATGTAATTAATTATTTATGTTCCTTGACTGATAGGTTGATATGAGGCTGACAATGCATACTGTAAAAAATGTTTCACTTTGCCAATGCCCCTCCCCCCCCCCCCTCCCCCCCCCTCCGTTTCAGGGAAGGCCGGCAAGAGTTGCAGGGCCAGGAACGAGTTCCTCAATTTGTTGACTAGGCTAAATAATGGCTAAAACACGGTTAAAAACTATTAGTATCTATGTAAACAATACGCGTTGATTAATATTGTGTGTAGTTTGTTGTTGTGTTCTAGGGACGCTAGCGGTGCTACAACCGGCATTTTTTGCTTAGAAACCGTCAAAAGGAAAAATTGCTTTGCTGATTTCCTTTTTTTTGTTGATTATAGGATACCCTTAATGTATGTTAACAAAATGAGTTGATTATTGTTGTGTGTGATGTTTTTTTTAGAAACTGTCCAAAGGAAAAAAGCTTCTCTTAATCCGGCAAAGTTTCCTGATTTCCTTGATTAGGCGATACCGTTATTTAATGTAAGCAAGATGCCTAATTATTATTGTTGTGTGTGATCTGTTGTTGTGTTGTGGTGTAGGAGCGCCCGCGGACAACCGGCATATTTTTTTTTTAGAATCCGTCAACAGGAAAAGAAGCTTCATCTGATCCGATAAACTTTCCTGATATCTTGATTTGTTGATTAGGGGAAACCCTCAATTTATGTAAACAAAATGCCGTGATTATTGTTGTGTGTAATCTGTTGTCGCGGTGTGTTGCAGGGGCGCCCAGTCAGCGGCAGTCGGCGGCGCGGGGTACGTGTCGCTGGGCGGTGTGCGGTACGGGGTGCGGCTAGCGGCAGATAAATATAGCGCGGGCCCCCGCCGGGCCCTGTCGGCGTGCTGCGGACAGTCCCGCGCTGCGTGCTGCCGCGCCAGGCAAGCCCGCGTGCGCGCCAAGCCAGACCTGCCCGCCTGTCTGGCGCGAGACGCGGACACACGGGCACGAGAGCCCAGAGCGGACTGTCGGAGCAGCGGGAGACGAGGGGACACGACGGACTGTCAGAGCACCAGAAGACAAGGGGACACTGCAGACTGTCACAGCAGGAGACAAGAGGCCACAGCAGACTCTCAGAGCAGCAGGCCACAAGGGGACACAGCAGACTATCAGAGCAGCAGGACACTACAAGAGACAGAAGACGGTAGCTTACTCCAAGACACGAACAGCTGTTTACCAATAAGCCGAGACACATCAGCGTCTTCTTCTCTGCAAGGTACAAGCAGTTGTTTATACAGGAGCAAAGACGCTGAGGAGTCTTTTTGTCTTCAAGATACAAGTGATTGTTGTCCGAGAAGACAAGACACATCAGAATCTTTGTCTCTTCAAGAGACAGCAAGTGGTTTACCGAGAAGCAAAGACACGACAAAGATTTTCTCTGTGAAAGACACGAACAGTTGTTTACCCAGGAGCCAAACGACATATTTTCAAGACGCAAACCATTGCTTACCGAGAAGTCAGGATACATCTGGGTCTTTCTCCCTTCAAGATACAAATAGTTGTTCACCCAGGAGCCAAGCCACGTCCCTCAAAGATAGAAATAGTTGCTCTCCCAGAACTGAATCCCTCTCCAGTGAAGATACAGTCAAGTGTTTCCGTAGGAATCATACAGACAGTGGATCGCATAAAAATACAATCGGTTGCTTGCCTAGAAGTGAATCCTTGTCCAGTGAAGATACAGTTAATTGTTTCCCTAGGAATCATCCTGACAGTGGATCAAATAAAGATACATTCGGTTGTTTACCGCGTAATCCGTGTTCCAGTGGATCTCTGTCCAGTGAAGATACTGTGAAGTGTTTGCCAAGAAGTAACGCTGATAGTGGATATTTATCTCGCGAAGATACAATCAAGTGCTTGCCGCGGAGTGAAGTGAATACCGGTTCTTTGTCGCGCGAATCTTCAACCAGCTGCTTGACTAAAAGTGGACAATTACCTTGTGAAGATACAGCCAAGTGTTTGCCAAAAAGCCCAAGTGCAAGTGAGTCTTTGTGCCATCGAGATAAAAGTAGTTGTTTACCAAAAAGCCAGACGGAAAGTGGATCTTTATCTAATGAAGATACCATTAAATGTTTGCCAAGAAGTCACAGTAGAGGTGGATCTCTGTCAAGTGACGATACGACTTGCAGCCAGCAGGTTAATGTGGGGAATATTGAAAATGCGTGCAATAAAAACAGTACAAGTGTGCCAATAAGGAACGCTTCTTATATTGGAAATTTATGCAATTCTTACAAATCAAATTCACACCAAAATAATATTAAACTCGGAGATTTATTCCATCCGGATAGTTCAAGTTCTCAACAGAGAAACACGCCAATAGTTGGTTCTTTGTGCAAAATTTACACCACGAATTCTCCACAAAGAAGTCCTGTAAATTTGGGACCTTTTAATAACAAAGGTACATACACGACTAACGGAAGTGATGTTAATAATAAAGAAGCATTGACGTATTATAATAGAAGTCCTTCTGGATCAGTGAACAACGGGTCTCACAACTGGGCGAACGCTGGAGTATCAAACTGGACTAACAGTGGACCTTCCAGTTTACCTGAGAAAGGAAAAGAAGCCACGGCCCTGGATCGCTTGCAAAGGTTCCGCTTCGGCGGCCGCTCTGCGTCCTCTGGCGAGAGGAAGGCCAGGCCGGATAAGACGGAGCGGCTGCGAGAGCTGACTGACAGGCTGAGGGGGAAACCTCCACCACCTCTCCCCCCACCCCGGCTCCACAGGCAGCCAAGGTCAACTCCTGAACCACCAACACCACCACAACCACCTGTTGAGGACACGTTTGACCCTTTAGATTGTAAGGTTCACCGAGCGGAAGCAAGAACAATAGTTGGATCTTACGCTCAAAGAACAATACCATTTAGAAGTGCGTCATTCTCCCAAGTCGATTTTAATGCAATCGATGGAAAATATATACGCAGTGATCCAAAATTGATTCCCAGAAATCCCACGTCAAGTGTCAACAAATTACAACCCGGTGGGACGATAATTTGCGAGGCAGATTTGACGTTGCCGCGTAAGAAAGAGACTACTTCGCGGAGTTTGGTGAAAGAGAGCGCTGTTGATATTGGTTCGACGCCTTCCGTGGACTCAGCGGTCGGCTCTGATGAAGGCCTCAACTCCGCGTTGTCTAGAATCCCGACAGTTGTTCCCGATCTGTCGCACAAGCCGGCTGGCGCGAGATCTCTGACGCACCCGCTGCCAGGACGCAGCTCCAGCGTGGACGGACAATTGTCGTATTCGTCTTCCGCATGCGACGGGAGGAAGAGCTTACAGTATTTTCCAAATAACGAGAAACTCCGGGAAGTGAGAGAAGAGAGTGACGTGTCGTTAGCTGATAGTGCTCAGGCTCATAGTGATAATTTTTCTCCAGTTGATGGCTCCCTAGGAAATTTGTGCGCGTTTGATTTTCCTATTCCGGTTGAACAAAAGAATGAAAGTGAACGGCTATCGTTAATAAGATCTGAATCTGATGATAAAGGAAGTGATATTAAAATAAACGTGACTCCTGAGTGTAGTAGAGCACAGATATTTATTGAAACTCCCGAGGGAAAAGTTTTGAAAACTGCTACGGCTAGTGTAATTCCGGTCCCTGTTTATGAGTGCATAGTTCGCGAGTGGTCTAGTATTCCTTCCGAACAGTGGCTTGAAAACAAAGGCGAAAAAGCTCCCGATATAGAAATGATTGATCGAGGTCCAGAAGCAGAAGATAAAAAGTTTCGTGATCGTAATTTTTTGGAAGCACCAGACGATGAGACGATCACTAGTGAGCAAGTGGAGAACTTGTTGGCGTCAGTCCAGAACGCAAGCAAACTGCCACCATCGGCGCCTGAAGAAAAGAAACACGTTCTGGATAAATCAAAACGCAGAAAAGGGATCTACATTACTAAGTGGCCGATTCACGATGAAATCAGTGGTCTGATTCTTCCAGAATCTGTAATTAGTGCTCAATTCAACGAAGATGTACCAAATGGTGAAGTAGTCAATTTAGAAACTGGAGATCGCGAAGTATTTATAGGTAACAATGTTAATAGTGATAATGGAAATAACAAAAACATCAATAGGTCGCGGACACTTTCGGGGAATTTGTCTTATCTGAAAACTGATAGTGCAAAGAAACCTGGAGACTCTGTAAGGTGGACTGGACAAGATTCGGCTTGCATATGGAGTGCTCCACAGGATGAACCTCTGAGTCCTGAAATAGATGAGAGGTCGCCTCCTCAATGGCCAAAATCTTTGACGGAACCTAGGTGGAACTCGCGACCTGCGCTTACTTATCAAAGCTCAGAGGAGAAAGAGGATTACGGAGTTCCTAAAGTGAACAATAAGAAAATCAGCTTATTGGCACGAGCTGACTCACTTTCTGAAGGTGAAAGTGAATGTGGTAGTTTGTCAACTCCTGTCAGAGACAGAACAGCTTCTCCATCTCCATTTAATCCATCTGATCTATCAGACAATGAATCCAGAAGTCAATCCACCAAAGATAGAGGCACACATGTGCCAAGAAGGTATTCCAAAAGACCTTTACGAGGTCCTTACGGGCAAATGCTCGAAGCAGAAATGAAAAAGCCAGAATTGTGTAAGCTTTCCAAACACGACGAAGAACTTAAGTTCTTAGATGATCTTGTTGCGTCTCCACCATTGCGACCGAGAAGTCCTGATATCGCATCTAGCAGGTCATCATTGACATCTAGTGCATCAGTTGGGATCCCTGAACCGAGAATTACAGTCACCAGAACTAGAGGCGCCGGCAACCACTCTTTGGATGACACCCATTTGAAGAGTTCCTTTGGCTTGTCTAGTTCGCCCACACAGAAACCAATGATTCGCGCTTCTCCAAAAAGGAAAGTCAGTGCGAACATTCCCTATTCGGCTCCGAACCCTGTGACTTCGCCTTCAGAGTGTGTGAATCGTGGTGTTGTGTTTCATCAAAGAACGACTTCCAGTCCCTCTAAACTTGAGGGATTCTCTCCACGATTGAGCAATGAAGTGAAGAAGAAACCTGAACCAAGCGTGGAACTTCTTGCCGAATTGCTGAGAGGCAGTTCTGAGAGGTTGTCTGCAGACGCTTCCCTAGATCGGATACCATTTCAACTGCAGAGATTCAACGTAAGTCCATTGCTTTATTTTATCTTTTCTTTGTCTTCCTATTTACATTACACACACATCACAAGTGGTTCTGATTACTTTTGAACCATTTTAAAAAAAAACTTAAAATTGCCACTTTCGACTCGCCCGAACGTTTTTCCACCTCGAGAAAAACACATGTTTATATAATCTGGAAAATCATGAAAAAATGTTGGAGGGAACACTAGACTCTCATGATATTCATCTTTGAAGTGACGTTAACAAATTTGGGTGCAATTTATCTAAAATATTCCAAAAACTAACTGTGCTATTCAGAGTCACTCTTTGAAAAAGATAGTCTACTCTAAACTCAATGTTTCATTGAGATAAAAAAGGATGTAAATTATTGACATTATTTAGTGGTTCACAGATTACCTTAATAGTCTTAATTTTGTTTTACCATATTTCAAAATATTAGAACATCGAAGTTGGCTTTTAGTGTAAGATTGATTCTGAATAACTCCGATGGGACTAGAAGAATTCTTAGGGCCACAGAAATTCTTTGGAAATGATTGGTGTCGCTTTCCCATCATTCATATTAGATATTGTAGAGGTATGCTGAAAATGTCATGGCTGATAAATTTGATGGACTAAAAAAATAAGTCACATCTGAAGATGCGTAAGATATGTATGGAATTTGAAGATACGAGTATATAGAAGAATCACGCGTTGTGCTTAATTTCTGTTAAGATACTTACGAGTAAAATCAGTACTATGGTTTGAGTATTTAGTTTCAACCTATCTATCAATAATCTAAGTTGCAAAGATGTATGTGAAAAGTTAAAAAAATCATATTAAATGCATTGCTCACAAACAGACACGTGTAAGTTTACGCTTACAAATGCAGCATGTGTGCTTATAAATTAAAATTCAAACCTCAAATGAACATAAGCCCTGCAAATTTATCGATCTTCCCTGAAATATATAACATTATTCAGGCAAATGAAGAAGTGAAACTTCAGACGAATAAAAAAATTGTAAAGAATTGAATAAGGCAAACATTTTTTTTAAATATATGGCTGGTCACGTATTGCACCCTCCGCGTGACCGGGCTAGAATAAAGATTTTTTATTATTATTTTTTTTTTCAAAAGAAAGATAAATGTATGGAAATTATGAGAAGATGGTTCTCTGTGTTTGTATTTGCATATTTATCTGATTTTAAAGGAAAATCTAGTGTTCCGGATTTTATTTTGTACGAGTGCATTAATTTGTAAGGAAACGTAAAACACATGTTTTACAACCCACGAGCGCGGAAAAGTATGCGAGATTTTTAATAAAACTGGATGTATTTATTTCCCCATAAAACATCTCAAACCAGCCGTTCGGATTAGTGTGTACGTCTAATAAGGACGATAAGTAATGTAGGTACAAAATATGAGGACATTTTGTGGCGACATAAACATCCAAGAAAGAGTGCACTGGCAATTTTTGTTGAATTTTAATTTGACAGCTATTTAAATTTGGAACGCGGCTGTCATTTGACGGCTGCGTGACATCCGAGCAATGCATCGCTGCGACATGTTAGAGAGCAGCCGAATATATATTATACCTACCTACCAAGACTAAACATAAAATAATAAATGTATAATATATTAGGACATCGTTTTTGTAGCTTAATGAGGTCCGCACATTAATTGCCATAGACGAAACTGTGTCCTCACTCCTCACCCGGCTGGATTGCTAGGGAAAATGCGTACAAATATTTTGTATAAATCTCTACCTATAACGCTATAATCTAAATTGCAAAGATATATTAACATTTAAAGCTCATATCAAATGCATGCCCACAAACAAACACGTGTAGTTCGCGCTTACAAAATATGCTGAATGTGTACTTACAAATAAAATCCCAACCTCAAATGAACATAAACCCTACAACTTTTGCCGACCTTCCCTGACACAGGGTTGACATTGGCAAAGTGAACCATTTTTTACTGTATGGGTGGTCAGCCTCATACCAACCTATAAGTCAAGGAATTGATGTATTGAAGGAGCTGATTCATTTATTTGAGAAATCGTGGGTAAAACATTTTATAATGTGTAACGTCTCATAGTAAGTTAACTAATTAAACTTTGTAACTTCAGGATTTTCACACTTTAGTGTTGTCTCTCATAAAAAATAGGAAAAAGGTGCATTTATCTGAGAAACCCATGCTGGCTTATTATGTCACTTATTCAGTTGTACCTTTAAGGTGTCGGTACCTATCCCAAACTGTGAGGTCACACGTCCGTATTTGCTTCGAGAGAAAGCACTAAAAAAGTGTGAAAATCATCATGAGCACTTCCTCATAATTAGTTCACTTACTATGAGAAGATACTCATGATAAAATGTTTACTGAACGATTTCTCAAAGCAGTGAATCAGCACTTATTCTTCTTCTTCTTTTTGTGCCACTTCTATCGAAGATCGGCGATCATCATGGCTATTTTGACTTAAGATGCTGCGGCTCGAAACAGGGACTTGGTGCTTCTGCCGAACCACTGTCGCAGGTTTTTAGCCACGATGTCCTTCGGCGTCTCTGAGATCTTCTCCCCTCAATCTTACCCTGAATGATAAGATGAAGGAGACGGTACTTCTCATTTCTTATAATGTGACCGAAGTACATAAGCTTTCTCTGCTTAATGGTACCTACTGGTAATGGTAGCACTTATTCCAGTTACTTTAAAGGTGGCGATATGTCAATTCCATTCTCTTGTAAGAAAAGAAAAACCCTTGTGAGTGAGCTGATTGTCTCAAAAGTCCTGGGCTCAAGGGAGCAAACACTAAGATCAGCAGAGAACGGAGCGGAAACCCTGCTAAATGAACCTAGAAGAAAAATTGCAACTGTTTTCGGAGATCGTGCTTTTGCAGTGGCCGGCCCTGCGACCTGGAATCAACTACCACCAGAAATCCGGAGGTCTAAGACGATTGAGGACCTAAAGAGGAGGATGAAGACATTTTTCTTCGCCCAGTAAAATACTAAGCGCCCTTGGAGTGACATTGAGTTACGAAACGGCGCTGATAAGGAAATCATCATAATCATCATCATCATCATCATCATCATCATATGCAAGTATAATAATATTAATTCTTGTTGTGAATAATAATAATAATAATAATAATAATAATACTTGGTGTACGTACAAACCTTGCGAGTTATAACCGAGACCGAAATAAATCCATCGCAGTGGTGAGTCAGGCTGGTGGAAATCTGTTGTTCTCATTCGGCTTTCAGTGCGAGACCTGCATTCGCACGCGCTCTGCACCAGCCGTTCCCAAAGTGCAGTCCGACTAGCGTGTTTGAAATCAAAACAACGCTGGTTCGATGCCCGTTGGGACTTCTTTTTGTGGAAATTTGGAAGGGAAATGAGGAAAGGCAAGACCGAGAAAAGTACGGCTGAATCAGATTCTGGAAATTGTGAAAGAATAGGATTTACAAAGCGTACCTATGCAGGAGAAGGAAACGCATGAAAGAGGTGATGGATATGAATGAATTGAAAGAGGTGTGCACGTTTAACACAATGCTTGGAGAGCGTGCATTTGCAGTTGCTGGTCCTCTGGTCTGATACAACCTGCCACATCATGTGTGAGAGCTAGAGGACCATGAAAAGTTCCGGAATGCACTGAAGACAAGCAAATTTCTGGCATCATTTGCACAAGCGCCCTTGGAGTGACTATATCACGAAACGGCGCTATAAATAAATCATCAACTCATCATCATCATCACGGATAGGAATAAAAATGGAGGCAAAGTTGCAGATGATCTGGCCACCCCTAACGAAATGGTGACAGAGATACTGTAACAGCTATTTTGATTAATTATTTTTATTGACGAATAGGTTGGTATGAGGCCCACTGCCCCTTACTGTAAAAAATGGTTCACTTTGTTAATGTCACCCTTGTTTCAGGGGAAGTCGGCAAATATATTTGTGTGTCACGCGGCCGCGTTGCTAGGGAAAACGCAAACAATTTTTTTTTTATTGGATGCTTGGGATCGTAGTTCCATACAAATGTGACATTTGTCCGCCGAGAAGATAGTTCTAAATTTAAATTTTGTCGACACAATGTTTTTTCCGTTTTTTTAGCTTCGACCGACTCTATTGCTGAATGTCTGCTTTATTGCAATCGCAAATGTGTGAAATCAGCTGCTGCAGCTTATAATTAATAACGATGATATTATAGCTAACACTGAAGGAATACCATTGAGAAAAGCCGAGCGCGCGAAGCTCATCAGGCAACATGGCCGCCCGAGCGTTCCAAACGGGCGATTCCATTTTCAAATCTGCGCGGAAAAGTTTTTGAATGTTTATGGCTGTTGTATTTATATTTCGTAGCATAGACAACCTACTACATTAGGTGAGTTAGGTATTTTAAACTTAAACATGATTCAGCATGAGGTCCGCATGTAAATTGACATACAAGAAATTGTGATGTCACGCGGCTGGGTTGCTAGGGAAGAGGCAAACAAATATTTTATTGATTGCTAAGGATATTGCCGTACAAGAATGACGTTTGCCCGCCGAGAAAAAGTTCATACTTAAAAAAATCTCTGTTGGTTTCCATCCTTTAAACTGCCTATATGAAGGCACAAATCCTAGAAGTATGAACCAATAGCAACCATTTACAAAGTATTCCTATGTATTTTCCCTAGTTACCCGGCTACTATATTGTTTGTGCTTCGCCGGGGCTTGAACCCACGACTTTCCATTTACGAGTCCGAAGTGTTACCACTAAACTACGGACCGGTCATTATTGTGCTCACGGATTACTGTGAGTGTATTCAGTTCCAAGACAGGAATTATTTAACCACCTGAGGATGCAAACGGTTTGTTTGCGAAGCCGGTCGTGGAACTGAATAAAAAACAAAGTTGTTTTATTTTTTAGCTTGTCTATGTCAATTCATGTGCGGACCTCATTATTACCTTTAAATTCATGTACGGGAGCAAATGCTACAATATACCGATCAGGGGCGTGCATTCCGTACAGGCATATGCGACTAATAAGGTAGGCAATAAATGGTAAAAAAACATTTAACCTTAATATTCAGATTTAAAATTCAAAATTTAAGTTCAATTGATAAGCCATCGTTAGCACTGCAGTCAATTTAAAATGAGTTATTTTGAAGGAATTGGAGAAAACATTGTTACGAACGTTTGGGTTCGTACGTGAGTCTAAGCACGCTAGTGTGTGTCGAACAATCTGGCTCTAGTATGATCCATTATAGGAGTATAAGTACGTGAGTACCTAGGCACGTAGCTAGCTGGTGTGCGTAACTGGAATAGTGTCGAAAAACTAGTATAATGATAAAATGTATGATAGTAGACTGCTTTGGAACAATCTACAATAGAACAATCTGGAACACACGAGAAACGTCCATATTAACTGTATAAATATGAGCCGCAATTGTGTGGAGAGTCACAGTCGCTTGAAACATTGTGACGCGAAGTCGAAAATCTAGAGGAAGAAAGGTAATCAGTGCATTGGAACCGATAGATATTGTTAAATAATTCGCAGTTTAATTAAAAGGACTCAAGGAAAATCAAAACGATATTTATTCTGGAATATATTTGCCTATACCCAATGCTCTCGCCTGATACCGATGCAATACAGATCGTAATCTGCAGATCCGGATACCAATCTCGTTGAATTATTCTGTGTATGTGCGTCTGAAGCGCCAAAGTCGATTTTGGCAAATTGTATTATGATGATGCTTAGAGACACATCCAACGTCTAGGTCTATTTGCGGGGCAGTGACGTCAGACGCCACACACCGCAAGTCTCGTGTACTGGTGCGTACATTGTGGTCAACTGCCCACTACGTGCCCTCTCTCTCTCTTTCATTATATCTATCTGTCTCTCTCAGGGAATGTCAAACTTTCAAGGAATATTTCGATTATAAGTTAGATGGTGAGCTAACATGGGTTTCTAAGATAAAAACCGAAAAAAGTTCTGATTCACTAATTTGCGAAATCGCGGATAAAACATTTCATTGCGTGTAACTTCTCATGGAAAGTGAACTAATTATAAAGGAGTGCTCGTGAAAAACTTGTAAACTGCAGGGTTTTCACACTGTTTTTGTGTTTTCTCTCGGAAAAAATGGGGAAAAGGTGCATTTATCTGAGTAACCCTTGCTAGCTTAACATGCCACTTGTTAAGTTTTACCTTTGAGGTATCGGTTTGCACATTTTGCCTGTTTTCTACGAAAACACTAGAAGAGTGTGAAAGCACTGCCTTATAATGAATGCACTTACTATGAGAAGTTACACACAATAAAATGTTGTAATCCACGATATCTCAAATCAGTGATGATGACCGGTCGATAGCTCAGTTGGTAGAGTGCTTGCATTCCATGCCGAGAGCTCGGGTTTCGAATTCCACCGAGGGTGTCAGAAATGATTTCCCGTTTCGGTGTTTATTTCAAACATCAAAATAAAATACCGACACGGTTTACTCAACCTTCACATTGAAATGAGTATCATCTCCTTGGGGAACTGGGAAACCCCCCACTTCCACTGAAGTGGTTGTAGTAAAGCCGCGGCCCCCTTACCCTAGTTAAAATATTTATTTCCAGGATCGCCACAATTGTGACCCCTTCGCGGATAATAATAATAATAATATTAGGATGATTTATTTGGTGAGCGCTGTTTTTGTGTGTATCACACCTCAAGAGCCCTCTAGCAATGAGGATAAGGAGGAGAGATTGTTGATTTAATTAAAGTTGCACTGTATACTTCCTCCTCGTTGCAGCTTCGCTGGCGCCGCATCTCCGTGTCCCAGCGTGGTCCGACTTTTATAGTTTGACGTCTGTCATTCTCATTTTGTCATTACCGCCATATTGTGTCTGCTGTCTAGCGTAGAAGATCAATTATTTGTATAGACACTGTCTTCGCATTCTATACTTTATTTCTCCCTAGTATGAGCAATCATTGTACGAGGAAGTGAGTGAAGGTCTTATGTTACTTTTCCCTAACAATCCAGCCATAAACGCTCCTAAGCTACACATATAGCGTAATTCTTTGCTGCTTTATTACTTGACTTATAGGTTGGTATGAGGCTGACCACCCATACTGTAAAAAATGGTTCACTTTGCCAATGCCACCCCTATGTCAGGGAAAGTTGGCAAAGTTCATTTAAGGGTTGGATTTTATTTGTAAGTACACATTCAGCATTTGTAAGCGCGAACTACACGTGTTTGTTTGTGGGCATGAATTTGATATGAGCTTTAAATATTAATATATCTTTGCAACTTAGATTATAAATTATACTTTCCCCCGTAGGGGTCGCATGTGGCCAGTGGAACCTATGTATTTATACGTTAATGGGGCTGTCCTTACGCCAACTTCAATTTATGTGGGGGTTCCCAGCTCCCGAGGGTACTCTGGCTGGTAATCAATTCTTGTGGAGGCTGAGTGAACCTTGTCGGTATTTTTATTTTGGGTTTGAAATAAACACCGATTTAATTTAACTGATTTATTATTTTCATTTTTTGTAACGATTTCTTTGTAAGGCTCTGTTCTGCTTTTTATAAATATAAAAAAAAACAAACATCGCATAAACGTAAACTTTTCAACTCCTGCCGCCCTTCCCTGAAACGCAGTGACATTTGCAAAAGCAAACCAAGTTAGCGTCATACAAACCTATTCTCAAGGAACGACGAAAAGTAGGTGTTTGAAATTTATGAAATATCACAAAGTTTCCATAATATTAATCATGCATTATTTGCTTCATCAAAAAAAAAATTCTTCCGAGATTCAATCTGTAATAGTGTTGTGCACAGCTTTTTATTTTTCAACTTTTATTCTTGAACTTCCTGCCCAGAAGTGGCACCTGAGAAGCATAGTGCATCTCAGGAGCTGGAAGCAACTTTGATTCACTTTTCCACAAAGTTCCCTACACATGCCGCCCACCTCGTCTTTTTATCCTAACTGGGTATTTCGGAAATTTCAGTGATTTTTCTCTTCAAAATAATTTTATTTTTACTTTTTGTTTACTTAATAAACTTCACCAAATTGAAAGCTCAAAATGGAAGCAAACGTCACACGTCTATTTGACTAGAAATCTTCACGACTATCTGCAATCTGCAGGAATATTTAATTTTGTAAAAATACTCCTCATGGATAGAAAAACGCTTTGTTTTATCATTTTTTTAATACCGCTTGTGGTTCTAAAAAGTTCTAAATCTTTTTTCTATTTAATCTATAATATCGCCACCTTAAAGCTGAAACTAAAGTGCCGAAAAACTGGAAACCTTTCATTGCTTGAATTTTTTTATAGTAAGTGAACTGATTATTATTATTAGCCGTATCGCCGTATCGCCATTGCCAAAAGTGCCATGTCTAAGCTGGACAAAATATGGAAAGACCGGGGTGTGAGTAACAGCACCAAGATTAAGCTTGTCAGGAGTCTGGTCCACTCTATTTTTCTCTACGCTGCTGAAACATGGACCATAAAAGCAGCAGAAAGAAGAAAAATTGACGCTTTTGAAATGTGGTGCTGGAGGCGCATGCTTCGAATCCCATGGACGACTAGACGCACCAATGAGTCCATTCGTCGGGAGCTGCGTTTGGATGGCTTGACTCTGGCCAACATGTGTACACGCCGTATTCTTCAGTTCTTCGGACACGTTGTCCGTGGCAATGAGGATAGCCTGGAACGACTGGTTGTGATCGGTAACTTGGAGGGGAAGAGAGGAAGAGGTAGATCCCCCACACGATGGACCGATCAAGTGAAGACAGCAGCAGGCACCTCGGTAGTTGGAGCGTTGCGGGCAGCGCAGTCGAGGGAGAGCTGGAGAAGATTGGTTGCTTCCACAAGGGTCACAACCCTCAGTAATGAGGAATAGGATTAAGAAGAGAGAACTGATTATAATGAAATACTCATGGCAAACTTCTAAACCACAGGATTTTCACTTGATGTTAATGTTTTCTCTCCTAGAAACTAGGAAAAAAGGCGCATTTCTCCGACAAGCCCATCTTAACTTAATCTGTAACTTGTTTAATTTTACCTTTAAGGTATCGATATAGTTTTGGGGCTCTGCTGAAATTGTTTACAAATGTAACTTTTCTGAAACACCCTATTATTTTGTTTTACGCCACTAGGGATGTCCACTCTTGGATTATTGACTCGTATTTTACTTAAAATTAAAATTAAAAATAATAAATGGCACATTGGTCCACCCACGCCGATGCTCCGCGTTTATAGGTGATTCAGGATTAACCGTTTCCCGCGAAAAACCCATTTAGCTTTTGCAATGCAGCGTGGGGTCGCGAAAATAGACGCGCAATGCTGTGACGTCATGGAGTTTGTTTTGAATGGATACAATAATAGTTTGGGTGCCTTTTTTGGGTAGCCCTGCTACTTCTGGTGTCATGTCTTCTGTTATGAAAGATCTATAATATAAGTTGCAAAGATGTATCCACATTTGGGGGTCGTAGATTTCTTTACAAAAGGTTTATCCAGACTTACAGCAACTGGGGCTTGCTTGAGAATTGGCTTTTTTTTAGCGACGACCAATCTCGTAAAAAGCCCGGTGCATAGCTCAGTTGGTAGAGTGCTTGCATGCCATGCCGAGAGCGGGTGTTTGTTTTCCACCAAGGGTATCCGAAATTTCCCGTTTTGGTATTTATTTCAAACCCAAAATAAATACTGTCAAGATGTACTCAGCCTTCTTAATAAATGACTACCAGCCTCCTCGGTAGCTAGGAAACACTCACTTAAACTGAAGTGGCTGGCGTTAGGTCGCCCCCCTTCCTTACCTGTAAAAATAAATAAGCTCTACTCGCGGTTTGGGAAAAACGTGTCAAGAAGTCACACTATATGTGTAGCTTAGTTACGGGAGCTGGGAAACACCCACTTCAACTGAAGTAGCTGGCGTAAAGCCTGCCCTGCCTTACCTGTAAAAATAAATAAGTTATACTCGCCCTTCGGGGAAAACGCGGCAAGAAGTCACACTATATGTGTAGCCTAGTTACCTTACGGTCATTCATTGCATCCCTATTGCATTTCCTCATTATATTTTCCAATATAAATAGCCCAGTCTGAGAGTGAGTAGCTTCGCGCTGTTTGAAAATGCATCCTTCATTTCCGTCAAAACACAGGTCATTAGCAACATCATAATCCGGGAAATAGGTCAGCGCCTTTCATCGCGGCGCTCGCGTCCGACCCGACCTATTTCCGATTAGCTAATAGCCAAACCTATATACTCCTGTACCTATTCTTGCCGCCTCGACCGGTGAATGCTTCGGATTTCGTACGAAAATGCTTCGAAGTATTGTATTGTAGTTTGTAGAGTGTTATTTGCACGACAAGGCAACTTAGATTATAGATTATATGAGTCGTATAACTGCAAACGCCGTCATCTCCAAAATTTATGATTTTTGAGATAATGATTGAACTTGATTCTGCGCAGTGTAACAAATCAGTTGCTGTGTGCGATATAATGTAAACCTCACTTAATCCTTCGTTATTTGAATTGAAAAAGTATGATTTCGTACAAACGCCGTCATCTCCAACTGGTGTTGTCGTTTTACAAGTTCATTTTTCTCAAAATCATCGCGTAAGGAGTTGACGGCGCTTGCATTTATACGACTCATATATAGAGTGCACTGATTAGAGGCGAATGCGTCCGTAGTCTAGTGTTTAACGATTCGGACCCGTTATTGGAAGGTAGGGGATTCGAATCCCGTTGGAGTATACAAACATTATTTCATTTTTGAAATATGCCCTTCTCTGGGTTGAAAAATTAATAAGTTTTTACCAGAGGCAGGTCACTGTATAGTCCATCCAGTCAAAATATCCATTTCAACCTAATCACTTAATTGCAAAGCGTCCTTAGTTAGAAAGAAAACATGGATGTTTCCAGTCTGATTACATTGTAAACAAAACTTGGGTTATGTTAGGAAATCTTGAGTTGGCAGTTTTGAAATTCATTGTTTTGGTCGGTGACTTTGACAATTTTAAAAGACAAATGGCATTATTATAAAACCTAACGGCATGTGCCATTATTGGGTGCCGAAACGCAGGATGGAAGCAAGGAAACATAGGGTTTCACATGATTATTAAGTTTTACGTGGTATTTGAAAGCTCTGTGTTTGACAGGTAAGCCTCGTAGTGTGTGACCATGCCGTTAGTTAGTTTCGTCTCCAGCAATATTATTACTCATTGCAATTTAACCTATAACCATACTCATACCAACCCTTCAATGACTGAGTATATTAAAAAAATATTATTTCTCATCAACCGTACAATAAATACCCCTATCTATTTCAGGCGCATTACGCACATGTGTTTACATGTTTTGCGTGCTATTCTGTTTGCGATGCACGCGTCCCGGGACTACCGAGAAAATCAATCCGTAATTTTATGAACACAGCATGCCTCATCCATTTCCGCACATGCCTAATATTAACCCTGCTCTCTTCATTATTGCATTATTCTGATCACACGTTATATTTTTAGCGCATCTACCCACGATTTGAGGTCTGGCATGCTAGTGAAGTTTGTAGGCGATTATATTTTATACGCATTTACTTTGTAGGCAGTCTGTAGGAATTGATAAAAAGTCTTGTAGTCGTCAACGGGAAAATAAATGAGAATGCGACTTAAATGCTGCAGCAGGACGTATTAAACAAAAACTAATTGTCGAACATGTGCGCCTGTCCGTTCGTATGTACCTATGTATTTGTCATATTCAAATCTATTTGTCCCATATATTTTTATGTCCCATATATATGTATGTCTCGTTAATTTTTCATCCTATTCGCAGGTGCTTATTAATTTTCTTATATTTGTATCATTCGTATATTACTCATTTGATTCTCTTTGCCCTATGTTAATCTATCAGTCCGATTTCAACTTCCTAATTATTTATACTTTTTTATTTGTACCTAGTTACTATTTTGTATTTGTCCTATTCAAATCTATTTCGGCACCTTAAAGGTAAAACTGAATAAAAACTTGATATCGTGGATAAAACTTTGTATTGTGTGTACGTTCTCATAGTAAGTGAACTAATTATAAGCATGTGCCCTTGAAACACTTCACAACTACAGGATTTTCACATTTCTTTAGTGATTTCTATTGTAGAAAATAGGAAAAAAGATGCAGTTATCTGAGAAACCAATGCTAGCATATTCAGTTTTACTTTTAAGATTTTCCTATGCAAATCTCAGATAGGTGAGATAGCATATAACTTAACAGCTTTCCGGACGCAGACGAGATGGGTAACATCTGTACGCCGAGTACTTATTACACATCGCGTAAATACGCAAGCATCAACAGAAAAAAATGTATGAAATCTGAAACTCTCACTGCATGTGCTTTTGTATTTTATATGCGTTGTTCTGTTTACGCAATGGTTGAGTATTTACAAAAAGTTGTACACTTGGTTTAAATACATGAATTTCCACTGAAAGTTTTGCGACTGCACATTCACTATAGCACGCATTTGATATAATACTTAAGTACAATATGATTTCATTTATTGGGCCATTCAGTACGATTCCATGTATTTGCCTCCAGATGAAAGGAATCCGAAGCATGCTCGGTATAATTGCTATTATTCCATTGGATAGAATAAAATAGACTCCGAATAATACTTAAGTGTATACCAGGGCTGTAATGGATATCCAGAACCAGTAACTGTATCTCTGTCGCCATTCCGCTAGGGGTGGCCAAAGCCTCTGCAGATTTACTCATTTTTTTCCAATCCTTGCATACCTCTTTAAATTTAATCATATCCATCACCTTTTTCATACATTCCCTTATTTTGCAGAAGCTTTGTATATCCCATTCTTTCACAATTTAACCAATATGATTCAGACATACTTTTCTCGGTCTTCCCGTTCCTCTTTTCCCTTCCACATTTCCCCTGCATATACACTGTGTAAGTCTTTATCATTCATTCTTTCTACATGTCCAAATCATTTCATGACACTCTTTTGTACCATCCGTAACCGAAACCGATTTAAAAGTTTCATATAAAAAGTTGCTTAGAAACCTAGTCGATGGACTTGTGACATTTACCCGCAGAGAAAATAATCAAATTTCGAGTGTGCCGAAAACATTAATTGTTACAAGAAGAAAAAAAATATCTAAAACTAAGGTCCAATGATGTTTTGTTTTTTCCGATTTAAAAATAGTTTGTTTACATTGTGGAGTTTGTACTTAAAAATAGCCGGTTGTTTACAGCGCTAAGAATAGACGGCTTACTGAGATTTTTGTGTTGTTTTCTCAGTGACTTTACACGTGCTTTCCTTCCTTTATTCAAGGTGTCGTATGCTAAATTAAAAATGTATTTAAATGAACTCACAGCTTATAGGTTGGTATTGGGTTGAGAACTCATACTTTAAAAAAAATGGTTAACTTTGCCAATATCATTTCTGTTTTAGTGAAGGTCGGCAAAAGTTGGAGGGTTTATGTTTATTTGAGGTTTGGATTTTAATTTGTAAGTACACATCGCACGCTTAATAATAAAGAGCAATAACTCAAAAAATAAGAATGTTGGGAAATCACGTTTGAAGTTCAGACAACTAGTACAACTTGTATGAGATGAAAAAGGCGGCCGATGTTTTATTTCGATCATATTCGTCCAAATTGAACGGCTGTCGCATTCTACCTATTCTTCTCGCATTGTTCTCTCGTTTTATTACAAAATCTCGATTTTCCCAATTTTCGAGTTATTTCTCTTTATTATTAAGCGTGCGACATGCAGCATTTGTATGCGTGAAATTACACGTATCTGTTTGTGGGCATGCGTTTAGTATAATTTTTAAATGTTAAGATATCTTTGTAACTTGGATTATAGATGATATTGAGCAAATTGACCATACCTACTGAATTTTGATTAAAACAAATACTGTTTTTTACGCCCGATAGTTAGGCAATCGTAAAAGGTCGGATTTTTTTTTTTAATTTGTAACTATTTTTTCGGCCAGCAAACGTCACTCTTGTAGGAGACTGCCGTCCTTTTGTATGCCTTTTCCTTAGCAACTGGGCCAGGTAACGAGACAATATTGTCTATACAAATTCACGGGCGGCACCCCATAAAAAATTGCAATGATAAATTGACACTTATGGCTCATAATAAATGCATGCTCACAAGCAGGCACGTCTAAGTTTGCGCTTACACATGCTGCATGTGTGCATACTAAATAAGCCGAATCTCACATGAACATAATCTTTGCAACCCCTGCCGCCCTGCCCTGAAACGGGGTGGCTTTGGCAAAAGTTAACCAAGTTTTTACAGCATGGGGGTAGTCTCATACCAACCTAGAATATATATAATCAGTCTATTCGATAATTAGTATGACTAACACTTCTAATCAAGCCACACTTTTTTTAATTATAAAAATAATTAAGAATCCTTTCACGCCTTTCTGTGCCCCGAGTATGAAGCGTTGCGTAAACTCACCTCAATGGCGTAAATCGAAAAAATGTATGAAAACTAAATCACTCTCTACGAGTGCCGTCGTATATTCCCATACATTTTCGATTTACGCAATCTTTGTGAGATTTTACGCAATTTACATTCGAGCTACTAGTGTCCCAATTATTTATTCCTAACGGAACTTTGGTCGTATTTTTTCAACTTCTTCTTCTTCTTGTGCCTCTTCACTGAAGATCGGCGATTATGATAACAATTTGCACCTTCGATGCTGCTGCGCGAGAGTGTGATATTGCGCTTCTGCCAAACCATTGTCTCTGGTTCTTGTATGTGGGGTAGAATTCTTCGGTAGGTCTTACCGTATCTATTTGATGATAGGGTAGACACGCAATTTGATAGATGGGTGCCCACGAGTTTGTATAATTCTTCGTAGACCCCCTCTTACGACTTGTAGAACCCCATTTTTATGTCAGGTCAATGTAGACTCCATCGAGTATCGCGTAGATCCCCCGGGGTCGAAAACGTTTGACAGAGTTAAAATAACAAAAGTGAATTGAAACAGTGTGTTTATTTAATTAATTATAAAGTGTGATAACATCGAAAGCGCTCGAGGAAATAAATCAACTGGAGGAGAATAACTTTGTGTTTTATTTTCACATAATTAATCAAAAATGAATATTCACAATGTCAATACACAAATTCTTTAGCTTTTCAATAATCCTCATTTCTTTGCGGACATTTTTTTGCGATCCTAGTGGACGCCATTTCATTTTCGTGATTTGTTTATTTATTTTTTGCAAGCTTAATTAAATGACCGATAATATGGCTTCCCCAAAAAAACATCGTGACGTCAGAAGTATTTTTCTATGGCATCTCTATTTTTGAAACCACTTATTATCGTGTGTCCAAAATAGAAGAAATCTGATCTAAAAATAAAAAAAAAATCAATCAGGCCTACGAGTTATTTTATTCCTTTGTAGGTTATAATTATCTTTGTACTTAGATTAAAAAGTTTATATGGTGTTGACCATCCATTCAGAAAAATACGTTTACTTTTGCCAATATCATCCTTTTTTGTTTCAGCATAAGGTGGTTAGATTGGTATAGCTTATGTTCATTTAAAGTAGTGTTTCTCTTGCATGTAAACATGCATCATGATCGAACTGTGTATACTTATGCACGCACCTGCTTGTGTGTATGTATGTGTGAGTGTGAGTCCATTTTCTCTAACATAATTGCAACTTACATTATTGTCATCTGATAATTACTTGATTCTCATTAATTTAAATGATTTTTTATCGATACTTTTAAAAATACTCGTTTCTGCACCAGGTCAAAGTAAGTTGGTGAATTACATTTGCCTTCGTAAATTTATTTATATTAAGGGAGTTTTCCTGCCGCTCCCCTCAACTTATAAAAATACTTAATAGTTTTTTTTTTTACAAAAATATCAATTATTTTTGTATCTCACACGATGTTTTGTTTATTTAAGTGTATTATTAATATTATTTTGTCACGTATTCTTAGGTGTTTGTATCCCGAGTATAAAGCATCTTAATACTCAAAAATAAAATACTTGAATTGTAAAACACTCACTGCAGGCGCTTTTTATCTTTCATACAATTTACAGTTTACATGACGGCTGAGTATTTACGTAATGTTTTTATACTACGGGTACTTGGGCAAAAATCCAAATTTTTTCTTCTAAAGCTATTGCCGACTTTACATAACGCGTAAAAATTCGCACAAAAGAAGATTTTTTATATATACATATATAAATAAATAATATTGCCTCGTGTCGCTCAATACCTACGTCCGAGGGTACTAATTTTATTTTTCTAAAAATACCACAATACTTATTTCTTGTCTCTGCCTTCCACTTATATCTCCCGCATTATTTGTGTCCCAAAAAATTACGAACCATTAAAATTCAAATGTTGTCTTCAAACATTGAAAAAAAAAATTACAGTGTTATTCACAAAATATTTGATTCATAGGCATAGCTGATCCATGGATCATCGTTTTTGGCCTGGAAAATTCACGTTAGGTGGCGGTTGAGCCATGGATTTTCTGTGTGTGAATAACACAGTTAGTTTTAAGTATTTGAATTAGATCCGCACACGAATTGAAGTAGACAAAATTTGGACCGCACGAGGCAGGGTTGCTAAGGAAAATACAAGTCCATACAAATGTGACGTTTGCACGCCGAGAAAAAGTTATTGCATTATTTTAAAGATTAGGTACTAGGAATACCCGTCGTTTTTCAAATCACAATTAGGACTTTTGGAACGTATTTATTTTCACAGTTGAGCAGGCTAGCCTTAGAATACATATTTCAGAAGTTTAATGTTTACAAGTATAGATTTCTTTATTTTTTTTTACATTCATTGCATTTTATTATTTTGTTCCTTGACTAATGGTATAGTATAAGGCTGACAACCTTTCTGACTCTTGCTAATGCCACTCCTGTTACAGGAAAGTACGGCAAGGCTTGCAAATGTTATGTTAATATTATTTTTAAATAAATTCCCAACACATGTTTTCCTTAAATATATTAAAAAAAAAAATTCATTGTTGTTAGGCTATACCTCAGGAAAGAGAGACTTGATTCTTGTGTGTGGCGAGCGGAAATATACACAGGTTTTTATTTCACATGGATTTTGGTTTTCTTTGGGTCACATTTTTTCCCTCACATTTTTGTGCCGCCTCCATTCCAATCTGATCTAATCTAATCTAAGTTGCAAATATACGTAACATTAAAGATTCACATTATATGCATTTTAACAAGCAGACATGTGTAAGTTCGCGCTTACAAATGCTGCATGTGTACTTACAAATTAAGATCCAAACCTCAAATGAACATAAACCCCAAAAATTTTGCCGACATTTCCTAAAACAAGGGTAACATTGACAAAGTGTCAATTGACCAAAACTTTGACCCTGGTTCAACAGATGTTATTGAGTAATTATTGATGAATAATTCATTAAAATAAACAATAGTGAATTATTAATTGATGATAATTATACCTGTTTCTGGCCAGGTAGAAGATGTTGGTGAATTTCTTTCCTCTTCACAAATCTATTTAAAAAAAAAGTCGTCCAATTTCTACAGCATGGGTGGTCAGGCGCATACTAATTTTCTTACCAGTTTTTAAATTCATTTCAGAGATGCAGATTATTTTAATGAAAGACTTACTTGAAGTTTTTTAAAATTATTATTTTGGTTAAACCTACCGGTTTTCCCAGCTTCCACACTACAATGCGTACGCATGCGCATTGTTTTCCCGCTCCGGGCATGCGCTTCACCCACAATATCTGACCACACTTTCAGTCCCTGAAACATTTTCGACCGGGAGACCGCGCGCCACGCCTTTGCGCGCGAAAAACGCGAAACATACAACAACTTGACAGCTGCCCTGTCGAAATTTGACAATCGAAAACTACCGCCATCATTAGCAATTCAAATTAGGAATCTTTTGATTTAAATTTCGAACTTGCAACATTTTTTTTACCTCTCTAGTGTTGTTGGTGAATAAAAATTTCAGACTCGATGTTAAACGTCATGTTTTTTGTTGTTTCGGATAAGATGGTGGAGTTGATATTGTTTTATGGTGTGATGGCATTTTGATGTTAGAGGGTGCGTCACGATGGTTTGTGATTTTTTGTGTAAATTTTCATTTAAAAGCTCAAAAAAATATTTGAATTGCAAATTATTATATTTTTTGTTATGTCACTTTTTTCAATGCAATGCGTATTTTTGTATCGATAACTATAAATTATTTTTGGTACATAGGATACCTAAATTAGTTTTAAATTATTATTTTTTTAATTTGAAAATATTCAACATTTTATGTTTTGTGTAGATCCTATTTTCTGACTAAGCTTTTCAGTAAGAAAATGGGTGTATGTCCTTGGTCAAGGCTTGACTTAAGTGTCGGTGTTTTTCAGCCAAGGTTTGGTTTATAAAGTCGTACTTATCTGCGTAAAGCTATGTGTCAAAATACCTACCATAGAATTATGAAATAGGTTTTATTTTCAGGGTTGGAAAAACAATGTGATAATTTGTTTACCTACATAAAGCTTTTGGGTGTACATTTTGAAGTCATTTTTTTATCCGTTTTTAAAAAAAGAAAACCCTTAATTCTAATTGTTTTCATTATAAAAAAAAATGTATTCTTGTCTTATCTGCGAAACGATATAATGAGGTCGGAACATTTTTGCATTTGGAACTTTTTCTCGGTGAGCAAACGTCATTCTTGTATGTGACATCCGTCCTTAGTAACCAATAACATAGTATGTGTATGCATTTCCGTAGCAACCCGGCCGGGCTACGACACAAAATTGTCTATGCCAATTCACGTGCGGGCCTCATTTATTATTTTTATTTTCATTCTAATACTCTCAAATAAACTGCATTATTTTTTGTCCTGGACATGCATACATTGTTTCTTTCAAATCCAATCAAATCCAAGTCGCAAAGGTATATGTAACATTGAGGATTCACTTTATATGCATTTTCACAAGCAAACACGTATAAGTTCGCGCTTGTACATGCCGCATGTGAACCTACAACATAAAAACCCAAATCTCAAACGAATATAAACCTGTAACTCTTGCCGACCTTCCATGAAACAGGGGTGACATTGGCAAAGTTAACCATTTTCTACAGCGTGGGTGGTCAGCCACATACCAAGTGCTTTACCAGTTTCTTTAAATACTGTATATTAAAAAAATATACAGTATTTAAGTTGGGGTTATAGCCGCGGGGGCCAAGAGGGCTGATCTTTCTAGCGTGTTTCGAATGAAACAACGTTGGTTCGATTCCCGCTTGGGTCACTTGACTTTAACTTTGACCCTGGTTCAACAGATGTTATTGGGTAATTATTATTTAATAATTCATTAATAATAAAACAAGAATGAATTATTAAATGATGATATTAATACCTGTTTCTGGCCAGGCAGAATAGGTTGGTGAATTGCATTCCTCTTCACAAATCTATTTTTTTTTTTATTTTTTTTTAAATTTAAAAAAAAATATGTACATCTAAAAGTATAAATATGTATAAAAACGAGGAATTCATGTTAAAAGTGGGTAACTCCAAAATGTTGTTTTTTTTTTTGTAATTTTATGTCAAATAATAAAATGTCATCCGAAATCGTATGGGATATCGAAATTAGACGATAAAAAAATGAATTCAGCCATTTGGAGATCATGAGAAGGTGTCGTTTACCAAGGAAAGGCCTCAATATTTTTTAAAAGCTTTTTTTATATTGTAAATATATGAAATTTCCTCATGTCTCCATTATAAATTCCTCGCGGTTTATTTTCCTCACAATATTCACGATTTAAATGCAGAATGGTCATCGTAAATTCGCTATACGACCGTGGACGTTAGACCCCACCAGCGTCATATTTACTATTTACATTATCTTCAGCCGCCGAAAGTTCGTGTATAACTTTATAATATTCCATTTTCCTCGCATCTACACATAATGAAATCGTTGTTTTAAGAGTTAACAGGTCTAAGTCCAATTTCGAGTTAAAGAAAATCGTGTCCGGTCGATAGCTCAGTTGCTAGAGTGCTTGCATTCTATGTCGAAAGCTCGACTTCGAATCCCACCGAGGGTCTCAGGAATGATTTTTCGTTTCGGTGTTTATTTCAAACCCACCGGCAAGGCTTACTCATCCTTTACAAGAAATGAGTACCAGCTCGCTCGGGATGTTGTTTTAAGCTCGAGATGTCGTAAGGCCGGCCCCATTTCCTCTAACAATAAATAAGTTTCGCTCGCCACATACGAAAGAAGTTGCACAATATGTGTTGTTTAGTAGCATGTGAAATCGTTTAAAAAGCTAAAACAGCTGCTATAACAAAGGACCCAGTATACATAGTTTTTTTAATGCATATTTTTAAAATAAACTTCAACATTATTTTGCATTCAAATAAAAACGTTGCACAAATTTCCTTATTCATTACAAATTCGTTTTTTGTTGTTGTAAATTCCTTTGGGTAGCATGTATTTTCGTACTTTGAGACTTTCTTTATCGATTGTAGGACAACTATATTCTCTTATATTATTAACGATTTTCATATATAATAACGGTTTAAAAAATAATTATTACTTATTAGACTTAGAGCAATACAGCTCAAATCCAACAACATTATTTTATAAGAACGCGCTTGAAAATATGAGTTACGAGGTTTACAATAATAATATTGTAAAACATTTCATTGTGATACAATACACGTGTGTTTATCTGAACACCAATGTTTCAATGAAATATAATTACACAAGAATTATACAATAATATTCATCAAAGTTTTGTTGTGAATTTCAGTTTATTTTTGGAATCATTGACAATTCTAAGTAATGAGGGCCATTGTAACACGCCCTATGCCACAATAGACAGCACGAGTGTTACAATGGGTAATTAAGTGCAGTGGTAAATAATATTTTTTCTACTACCAAAAAATAAATATTTTAATTAGAAATAATTGACATTATAATGTTCTCGTCCATTTAAAGTAATTAAAACGTTATGTTTAACAAAACGTATAATTTATCATGAGCTTCGATAATGAACGTGCTTATTTATTGCTGAATATCCTGCTATGAATTCCTTGACTTATAGGTTGGTATGAGGCTGACCACCCATACTGTAAAAAATGGTTCACTTTGCCAATGTCACCCCTATTTTAGGGAAGGTCGGCAAAAGTTGTGGGGCTTATGTTCATTTGAGGTTTGGATTTTATTTGTAAGTACGCATTCAGCATTTGTAAGCGCGAACTACACGTGTTGGTTTGTGGGCATACATCTGAGAGCTTTAAATGAATATATCCTTGCAACTTAGATTATAGAATATACCTTGGATTATTTTCCTTTCACAACGAGGTTGGATCATTTTTTAAATTTGAACTTTGTTTTCGTCGAGCAAATGTCAGTTTGGAATGGGACTGCCGTCCTTAGCGACCGTCCTTTCAACACGGGGTAGCCGTTGAGTAATGACAATTATGCAACGAACTGTAGGAACACAGGCGTTTTGTAATGAGCACAAGACCAAATGGAAATAGAAAAATAAGGACAATAACACCATAGGGAAGAAACATATTATGAGAGGATAGCCAAGATAACGATGGGAAGATTAGATAAAAAAAGATTTGTAGATTATAGATGATGAAATTACTTCGTTATTGAAATTATAGTGTTTTCGATAAAACGTCAATAATTTATCGTTCTAATCAGATTTAAAAAATGCATTTTGTACACACTGTTGATTCTAGACAGCAGATCGCCTTTAAAATTTGTCAATGTTTTATTTTTTGTACGTCAATGTATGCAAAAATATCCGTATTGTTACGAATATGTAGGATGTTAGTAGTTGTGTTTGGTTTATCTGTGTTGGTAGGTAGTGGGTCTATGAAGTCTCTAGAGTCTAGAAGTGAGTAGAAGCTTAAAAAGGTAGGTACATAATAATAATTTGTATTTGTTCGAGATTAATTAAGTGTTGAATCGAAAAATCTGATAAAGTCGAGCAAGGTGTTATGTTACGCTTCTTCATGTTCCGAGAATAATGTTAAAAAACTGCATAAATTAGGACCAAGAGCCCTTGTATAATCAGAAATCAATCAGCCGTAGTACTATTAACACGTGAAAGCTCTGTCTTTACACATGCATTTGATCTATATGTTTATTCTCATGTTTTTGTGTCTCAAGTGTAACTTAGAGAAAAAATGCTTTCAATTTTATTATTTAGATTTTTGAATATGTGTGATTAGTTCTATGTAGAAAAAAAATTGTTTTTGTCAACATATTTTGTCTTTCAAAGTTATTTAAAATTAAAAAAAGAACACAACATGTAACTGCAGGGTTCAATAACCAATAAAATATTTGTTGATTTTTTTTTTTTGACTTTGAAAATAATGTAACATTTAGCCATGAAAAAAATGTTTTCATGTTGGCGAAAATAACCCTTCAGTCGCCAATAAATAAAACACATTTTTACATGACTGGATTTATTCTCACTAATCATTTGACCTTCTCATTGTCAATCATCTTGGTTTAAGTCAGAGGTTCTCAAACAGTTTTCGGTCGTAGACCCCCTTAGTTTTGCAAACTAGATTATAGAACTATAACATCCTTACTGTTTTACTCTGTGATGTCTCACTTGCAGACCACCAATTTTCGGATCCGTTTTTATAAACCCCAAACTTGTCGAAATGAACGCCTTAGGGTGCGGTCCATACTGGCCACTTTGGGAACCTCTGGCTAACGTGAAAGCTTTGAAACAGCTGCGTTTTTTACAAGTCGAATAGTTGTATTGGTCGTTTAAAAAACAATTTAACCAAGGTCCCAACTAAGCTGCGTGTTGTGAAAGACATTTCTCAACATCAAACTACCGCGGGCCTGAAATAGGCAGTGATCACTATCTCTTATGTGCTAAAATAATGCTTGGTGAAGTAAGAAAGAAGAAACGCAAGAAGCAAGTAAGAATGACTAGAATAAAAGTAGAAAGGCTGAATGAAGAAAATGTGAAAGAGAAGTATGTATCAGAGCTCCACAAAATTTTAAGTGTAAATGAACTTGAGAAGAATGTGTGTGGAAAAGATATTGAAAGCATGTGGAAAGATCTAAAGGAAGGAATGATTGAATGTGCTAAAAAAGTATGTGGGGTAACGAAAGGTGGAAAATTGAAAGGAGATGCCTGGTGGAATGATAGAGTGAAAGAAGCTGTGAAAGTTAAGAAAAAGTGTTATGAAAATTGGCTGAATGATAGAAATGATAGAAAGCTAGAAGACGAATATAAGATAGCTAAGAGAATGGCAAAGACTATAATTTATAAAAGCAAGATGAATGAACAAAGAAAGATTGATGAAAGGATTAACAAAAGTTTCACCGACAGTAAGAAGGAATTTTGGAGGTGGATCAATGCGGATAGAAATAAATCTTCTGCATTGACCACTCCGGGAGTCAAAAGTGCTGCCGGTGAGATGGTATGGGAGAATGAAGAAGTATGCAAGAGATGGAAGAACTATTTTCAAGAAATTTTTGGCCAGGGTGAAAGAAGAATTTATGAACAGACAGATGAAGAGAATGAATTGAAGATTTTGAAAGAAGAAATGAAAGTGTCTATTTCACGTCTGAAGAATGGGAAGTCTGCTGGGTTTGATGGTATAAATGGTGAAATGTTGAAAGCAGGAGGTGAATGTGTGATAGATTGGATGTTTGAATTATGTAAGCTTTGTGTGAATGTAGGAGTAGTACCGATGGATTGGAGGAAGGCAGTCATTGTTCCCATTTACAAAGGTAAAGGGGACAAAAAAGACTGTCAGAACTTCAGACCAATCAGTCTACTCAGTATACCAGGAAAAGTCTTCTGTAAGGTGATTATAAAAAATGTGATTCTGACTACTAGCAAAAGGGCTTCCGATATACAGTCCGGCTTTATGGCCGGTAGAGGCTGTGTTGATCAGATTTTCACTCTACGACAACTTGTTGAAAAACAATTGCCGGTGAGGGGGAAACTATTCACGGCCTTTGTGGATCTGGAAAAGGCTTTTGACTCAGTGGACAGAGGTATGTTGTGGGATGTTTTGAAAGCATACGGAGTGAATGGAGCTCTACTCAATGCGGTGCATGCGAACTATGAGAATAGTATGGCCTGCATTCGTATTGATGGTGAGTATAGTGAATGGTTTGAAGTTTTTAAGGGTGTAAGGCAAGGATGTGTGATGAGCCCATGGCTATTTAACATAGTCATGGACAAGTGTGTTCGAGATGCTAGACTTGATGATTGTGGATTAATGATAGGAGAGAGCAAAGTAAGCGTTCTACTGTATGCGGATGATGCAGTCCTTGTATCTGATTCAGCAGTGGAATTGCAAATGATGCTCTCTAGATTGAACGAAGCTTTGAAAGGTAATAATTTGAAGTTGAATGCAAGAAAGACGAAAGTTTTGATTTTTGAAAGAGATGATGAAAATATGAATTATGAATTTAAAATTAATGGAATGAATGTTGATGTTGTAAATGAGTTTGTATATTTGGGAAGTAAGTTTGAAAAAGATGGAAGAATGGCCGGTGAATTTGAAAGAAGAATAATGAAAGGCAGGTGTGTACTGGGTGCGACCGCTTGCATCGCCAGGAACCAAAATCTCTCAAAAAATGTTAGATTGGCGGTGCAGTGCTGTCCGGTCGATAGCTCAGTTGGTAGAGTGCTTGCATTCTACCCCGTGAGCTCGGGTTCGAATCCCACCGAGGAGGGTGTCAGAAATGATTTCCTATTTCGGTGTTTATTTCAAACCCCATAATAAAAATACCGGCAAGGTTTACTCAGCCTTCACAAGAAATGAGTACCAGCCCCCTCGGGAGCTGGGAAACCCCACTTCAACTGAAGTGGTTGGCGAAAGGCCGGCCCCCTTTCCTGTAAAAATAAATAGGTTCAACTCGCCACATGCGACCCCTTCGGGGATAACGCGGCAAGAAGTTACACTATATGTGTAGCTTAGTTGCGTTTGCACGGTGGTATACTAGTGCCAACCTTGATGTATGGAAGTGAAGCCTGGACGGTGAGTGAAAGGGAAATTAGTAAAGTCCATACAGTAGAAATGGACTATCTAAGAAGTATGATTGGGAAAAAACGAAGTGACAGGGTGAGGAATGATTTTGTAAGAGAAGAATGTGGTGTAAGGGAAAGTGTGAAAGTGAAGATTAAAAGAAGTATGTTAAGATGGTTCGGGCATTTGGAGAGAATGAGTGATGAAAGATTGACGAAAAAAGTATATGTTGCTAGAATAGATGGATGTCGTGGTAGAGGAAGACCGAGAAAAGTATGGAAGGATCAAATTTCAGAAATAGCGAATGAATGGGATATCCAGAGTCATAATAAAAGGAGGACTTGTATGAAAAAGGTTATGACTCTGGATGAAATGAAAGAAGTATGCAAGGACAGGAAGAAGTGGCGGCTAATCTGCAATGTTGATTTCTAATGTTGGTGTATTCATTTGCTACATTTTTTTTTGCATAGGAAATTTTTTACTTTTTTTGTATAGATTTCTTTGTAAGGTTTTGTTCTTTTTTATATTTAAATGTAATTTATTATTCATATTCCTTGACTTATAGGTTGGTATGAGGCTGACCACCCATACTGTAAAAAATGGTTCACTTTGCCAATGTCACCCCTGTTTCAGGGAAGGTCGGCAAAAGTTGTGGGGCTTATGTTCATTTGAGGTTTGGATTTTATTTGTAAGTACACATTCAGCATTTGTAAGCGCGAACTACACTTGTTGGTTTGTGGGCATACATCTGAGAGCTTTAAATGAATATATCCTTGCAACTTAGATTATAGATTATAGATTATAGAAACCGTGAAATGAAAACATTTTAAATTTGATTTTCTTCTCCGGTCGTTTGCCTCATTATTGAAGTATTTCCACTAGCATCCCTGTTTAATGAAAAGGCGACAAGAGATGCAACTCGTTGCTTTTAGTCTTAAAAAATAATACCAATCCTTTACTAATAGGTTGGTACACAATGGCATATTGTTACCAACATTGCTGTATGAAAGTAAAGCATGGACTACGAATGACAGGGCAGAGTAAGGTATGTACGGTGGAAATGTAACACTTGAGGAGTATGACAGGAAAAACTCTGAGAAATAGAGTTAAGAATGAACGGGTGAAAGGCAAATGCAATTTGAAAGAGGATGTAAAAGTAAAGGTACAAAATAATGTGATTAGATAGTTTTGACATGTAGAAAGAATGGATGATAAAAGACTTACAAAGTGTGTGTACAGAGGAAATATGGATGGGAAAAAAGGAAAGAAAAGACCGAGAAATGTATGGCTGGATCAGATTGGTGAAGTTTTGAAAGAATAGGATGTACAAAGCGCATGTAAAAGATGGAAATGCGTGAAAAGGTGATGGATATGAATGAATTGAAACGAAGGATAGGAAGAAATGGAGGCAGCCCTATAGAGACTCTGACCGCCCCTAGCGGAATGGCGACAGAGTTACAGTAACAGTTACTTGACCGGTCCGTTGCTCAGTGGTAACACTGCGGACTCTGAATGGGAAGGTTGTGGGTTCGAATCCCGACGGAGCACAAAAAAATACCATTTTTATTTTAAAATTTGCTCTTCGCTGGGTTGAAAAATTCATAAACCTTTTCCAATGACCGGTCACCAAAGGTCCATCCAGCCTGACAGCAACTGGGTCTTGCTTGAGTATTGACGACCAAGCTCGTACACCTCTGAGGCACTACAACAAGTGTCATAGACCCCTAGAGTCTAGAATCTAGGGAGTCTCCCGCACAGGATTTCTTAAAAAAAAACATAAATTACCCGTAGAGGTGTTTTGTTTTGAGGCACATATTGTAATGTTTTGTAACGTTATTCCTACTTATTTAATACTTCCATAAACCACACACATATTTCTAAGGCATGAGCATGCTGAATTCCGATGGATATGGAGTCTATTCTTGGTATGCATAAAGCATTGGACTAGACCGGCACTTTTGGGCGCCTATTTCCTCTTGTGGCATAATATAGCACCCACCTCGGAAGTAGGTTACTCAGCTGTTTCTAAATTTAGTCACTACTTAAAGCGTACACTTTAATTTAAAGAAAATATACTGTTACGAATGTGTGATTGTGTGTTTTTACTTGTGTGAGTGCGCCTGTGTCTCTAGATGTTGGTGTTTAAATATTTGTTCAATGGTGTGATCATTCGCTCGAATCTTCTAAATATAATATTCTGCCAACATCACGAATGTTCCTGTAACTGTAACTGTAACTCTGTCGCCATTCCGCTAGGGGTGGCCAGAGCCTCTGCAGAGTTGCCTCCATTTTTTCCTATCCTTACATACCTCTTTCAATTCATTCATATCCATCACATTTTTCATGCATTTTCTTCTTTTACGCTCACTTTGTATATCCCATTCTTTCACAATCTCCTCAAAGTTCTCGATTAATTGATTGGTACGCAACGCAAAACGCAACTAAGTTACACACACAATGTAACTTCTTGCCGCGTTATACCTGAAGAGTTTCGCATGTGGCGAGTGGAACCTATTTATTTTTACAGGTAAGGGGGCTGGTCTAACGCCAACCACTTCAGTTGAAGTGGAGGTTTCCCGGCTCCCGACGGGGCTGGTATTCATTTCTTGTGATGGCTGAGTAAACCTTCCCGGTTTTAATTTTTGGTTTGAAATAAACACCGAAACGGAAAATAATTTCTCACACCTTCGGTAGGATTCGAATCCGAGCTCTCGGTGTGGAATGCAAGCACTCTACCAACTGAGCTATCGACCAGACCGGACCGGATTGATGATGAATGATTTTTTTTCTGTGGCACCTTTTAATGGTCCAGGACCATCTCGAGGGCGCCATGACTTCTAGAAAACAGCTCAATGTCCTCAGTCCTTTTCTGAAGGTGGTGGTGGGTTGGTTCATTCGATCATGTGACTTTCAGTACCTGAAATAAATTGTGTAAATATAATATAAATCACCTAGAATTGAATCCGCGAAAATCATAACGATATCTTCCGTTTCGACTCATCGTTTGTAAAGGGTGCTCCGAGTTGTAGTGTTTTCTATGGCACTGAAAGAAGCAGAATTAGAACCTGTTTAGTGTCTACACATGAAAAAAATTAAAGTTTTTGGTGTAAGGGATTAAAGTCCTGACGTTTCGTCGACACGATAACACAACGCTAGAAATTCTGTTATTTCGCACGTCACACATTTCGCCTACACGAAATTCGCATGTGTTTTTTTTGTGCCCGCATTTTTGTTAACGATAATGCCCCATTATACGATGTAACAGTTTTAGTTTTGTTTTTTTATTTTTAGAGGGCACATCTCTCTCTGTGTTGAAGTGTGCCGTGGAATGCATGCTTTAAAAATAAATTGTTTAGTAGTCATCGGAAAGTTCATTGAGTAAATTAATTACTCAATATTTTTAAGCAAACAAAAAACATTCGAATAAAAAAAATTAAAAAGCTTGCTAAACCAAAGCTTAATTCTTCTTCTTCGATGACCCTACAGCTCATATCTCCCCTTGGTATCCATCAGCCTTCGCCTCCAACTCCTCCTGTCTACCACTGCGGCTTACCCTATTATAGTCTAATTGTAACGTATAAATTGTAATGCTTTATATTTATTTAACGAATTAATAATAATCCATTGACATCTGCTAATTGACGGTGTTACTCACACACAGCAAATCCACGGCTCAGCCGCCACTTTACGTGAATTTTCTATACAAAAAACGAAGATATATTACTCTATTTATCTCTATTTATTAGCTATGGAACAAAGGTGTTGTGAATAACCATGTAAGGGTTTAAGCCATGGTTGAACCCAGTGGCTCCCAACCTGGGGACGATAGTTTCCTGAAACCTGTGCCTCCCCCCCCCCCCCGTCAACGGTGTTTTTAAGATGAAATCGGATGATTTTTGAGGAAATCGGAGCGATGGTCTTATCTATTTACGCATAAAGGGGCAAACCAAGCAAAAAACGCAACTAAGCCACACATATTGTGCAACTTCTTGCCGCGTTATCCCTGAAAGGTATCGAATGTGGCGAATGGAACCTATTTATTTTTACAGGTAAGGGGGGGCAGCCTTACGCCAACCACTTCAGTTGAAGTGGAGGTTTCCCAGCTCTCGAGGGGGCTGGTACTTCCTCATATCTTGTAAAGGCTGAGTAAATCTTGGCGGTATATTTTATTTTGGGGTTTGAAATAAACACCGAAACAGGAATTAAATCATTCTGACACCCTCAGTGGGATCCGAACTCGAGCTCTCGGCATAGAATGCAAGCACTCTACCAACTGAGCTATCGACCGGTGAGACGATGGGCGAACAAATGCTGGGAAACACTGGTTTACCCAAACCAGTGATCAGATTGAGAAGATAGTGAAAAAATGTGATATACAAAGTGAATGTAAAAGAAGAAAATGTATGAAAAAGTGATGGATATAAATGAATTGAAAGAGATATGTTAGGATAGGAAGAATTGGAGGCAGCTCTGCAGAGGCTCGGGCTCCCTTAGCGGAATGGTGACAAAGTTACAGTTACAGTATTTCCCCTGAAGAATATGTTAATATTTTCGGTGGGTTGTTTCCTTTCGTAGAACACAACGCTTAACCATCCCCATACAATTTATTTCCCGCGGGGATTGCTTGAAACGTTATCTCGCGGCAAATGTCACATGCTATGTGTACGCCTTTCGGTTATAAGTGGCGTCAAATAACACGAAGACTTAAAATATCATGAACTGTTAACTTATTATGAAATTCAATACAAAAATTTGAAACATTGAGAAGGACGTGACAATAAATCTCATAATTCTGGCGAATTGCTTCGAAATCCAGAGGCGCTTGTCTCTCATCCCTAAAAACATTTTTTCTGTCAAAACCTTTTAGGAGCTTAATCGTAAACACTAAAACACTAATTTATTGTAAGCAAAAAAACGAAACTAAGCTACGCATATAGTGTAACTTCTTGCTTACCCCTACGGTCGCATATGCGCTTCAGACTTCAGGTGTTAATTGAGATTGAAAATGAGAGGTACTGCTTCTCCCGAAATTGGTTGTGTACAAAATAAACTGAAAACGTGAATTTAAAAATTGAGTTTTATAAAAACGAACTTTCACAAAGTTACTGCCGAAAATCTAGATAATACAATATTATCGAATCTAAAAATTTATGTGAATTTTTTCATGCTTCGTGTCTAGGTATTTTTCTTTACAATTAAAATGAAAATGTAAAAAATATGAGTTCGGTCGATAGCTCAGTTGGTGAGTGCTTGCATTCCATGCCGTGGGCTCGGGTTCGAATCCCGCCGAGGTGAGGGTGTCAGAAATGATTTCCCGTTTCGGTGTTTATTTCAAACCCCAAAATAAAAATACCGGCAAGGTTTACTCAGCCTTCACAAGAAATGAGTACCAGCCCTCTCGGGAGCTGGGAAACCCCCACTTCATCTGAAGTGGTTGGCGTAAGGCCGGCCCCCTTACCTGTAAAAAAAAATAGGTTCAACTCGCCACATGCGACCCCCTCGGGGATAACGCGGCAAGAAGTTACACTATATGTGTAGCTTAGTTGCGTTAGTTGCGTTTATGAGTGCGTTACTAGAAGTCAAGAATAAAATTTTCTCTGCCAATTTCGTCAAAAATGTCATAGACAAAGTAAAATTAACAAAAACATCCATCTGTCGAATTCATATCCAAGTTGTGAAGCTAAGCAAATTTTTCTATGCTCCGTTCTAGGTATTTATATGTACAAACTAAATAAAAATATGAGTGCGTTACAAGAAATCAAGACTAAAGTTTTCTCAGTCGATTTCTTCAAAAATGTCATAGACAAAGTAACTTAAAAAAAAACCATCCATCTGTCAAATTCAAATCAAAGTTGTGAAGCGAAGTGTGCCCCAAGAATGAGTTCTGGCGGCATGAGAGACGGCCTCAGATTGCGGCTGAGCGACCCTTGTCCGGAGAGACGAGGGTCCGACTCCGAGGACGATTGCCAGAGACAAAAACCTCAAAGTGAACTGTGCGCCTGGTCGTGCCTCGGGAAATCTGTGCCGGTAAGAATCACTAATTTTCTGTGTTGAATTTTATATTATTTCAAAAAGTCTCTTGTTTTTTTTTTTTTTGCAAATTTTTCAGGTGAACTAATCTAATCTAATCTAAGTTGCGAAGATATTTTACATTAGGGATTCACATTATATGCATTCTCACAAGCAGACACGTACAAGTTCGCGCTTGCTCATGGCGCATGTGAACCTACTGCATAAAACCCAAATCTCAAATGGACATACACCCTGCAACTCTCAGGGGTGACATTAGCAAAGTGAACCATTTTTTACAGTATGGGTAGTCAGTCGCATACCAACCTATAAGTCAAGGAACCTTAACCCTTAACCTTTTTCATACAAACACCCTTTTATTATCAGTCTATCTTTAATGTAAGTTGCAAAGATATTGACATTTAAGGCTTGCATTTAATGCACGCCCACAGAGGTAGACTTGTGTAAGAACGCGCTTGCACAAACTGCATGTGCACTTAGTAATACTAACAATACCTCACATGAATATAAACCTTGTGACTCCTGTCGTCTTTTCCTGAAACTGAGGTGGCATTGGCACAAGTAAACCAAGCTTTTACAGTATGGGGGTCAGCCTCATATCAACGTCAAGGAACAGGAGTCGACAGAAAGAATAAACTAAAAATTAAATTGAATTAAAAATACAGTAAATTAATGTGACATATTATTACATGTACTTTCAATTCTATATACCTACTAGCAGACTGACCGTGCTGCGCACGGTTGTCTGCTAGGCCCTTCGGGCAGAGTGAGTCTGGCTTCGCAATAATTTTTCCTCACACCTCCTTCATAGTAATTAAATGCTTTAAGAAGTAATTTGAAAAAAAAATTGCGGTAAAAGGGATATTTAGTTCTTTCATGTTCTGAGATTCTTGTATGAAGCATGAGGTATGAGGCTGACCTCCCATACCTAAAAAAATGTTCACTGAACGAATGTTTCTCTGTTCCTGAAAAGTTCGGCAAAATTGCAGGGCTTATGGTCAAGAGAGGCTGAAATTTTTATTTGTAATAATTACACATGCAGCGTTTGTAAGCGCAAACTCACTCATGTCTGCTTGGGGGAATTCATTCAATATGAATTATAAAATGTATGTATGCAACTTAGATTTATATTCTAAAATTAAAAACATCAAGTGCCACAATTATATGTAAGCGTGAAAAGACATTTGCCAGCTTGTGGGTGTGTATTGTATTTGAATCATCAAAACTCTTTTTGCAACTTAAGATTATAAATTAAGATAACCGTTGTTTAAGGATTTTCCAAACCCAAATTCCTTGACCTAAGGGTTAGTATGAGGCTTACCACCCATATCGCATAAATGGGTTCACTTAACTAATGTTCCCCCTGTTTCTGAATAGGTCGGCAAAAGTTGCATGGCTTATGGTCATGAGAGGCTGAAATTTTTATTTGTAGTTACACATGCAGCATTTGTAAGCGCAAACTCACTCATGTCTGCTTGGGGGCATGCATTGAATATGAATTATAAAATGTAGGTATGTATGCAACTTAGATTTATATTCTAAAATTAAAAACATCAAGTGCCACAATTATATGTTAGCGTGAAAAGACATTTGCCAGCTTGTGGGTGTGCATTCAATTTGAATCATCAAATAACTTTTTTTGCAACTTTAGATTATAAATTAAATTTAACATTGTTGAATCAAATTCCTTGACCTAAGGGTTAGTATGAGGCTTACCACCCATATCGCATAAATGGGTTCACTTAACTAATGTTCCCCCTGTTTCTGAAAAGGTCGGCAAAAGTTGCAGAGCTTAGAGGCCTTCATTTTAATTTGTAAGTTCACATGCAGCATTTCTAAGCGGGAACTCACTCGTGTCTCCATGGAAGCATGCATTGAATATGAGTTATAAAATGTATCTATGCAACTTAGATTTATATTCTAATAGTAAAAACATCAAGTGCCACAATTATATGTTAACGTGAAATGACATTTGCCAGCTTATGGGTGTGCATTTAATTTGAATCATCAAATAAGTTTTTTTGCAACTTTAGATTATAAATTAAGATTAACGTTGGATTTTTCAAACTCAAATCCTTGACTTATAGGTTGGTATGCGGCTGACCACCCATACTGTGAAAAATGGTTCACTTTGCCAATTTCACCCCTGTTTCAGGGAAGGATGGCAGGAGTTGCAGGGCTTATGTTCATTTGAGATTGGGTTTTTATAATGTAGGTCCACATGCGGCATGTGCCAGCGCGAAATTATACATGTCTGCTTGTGGGAATGCATTGAATATAAATCTTAAATGATATATATCCTTGCAGCTTAGATTAGATTAGAAATTCCTTGACTTATAGGTTAGTATGAGCCTGAATACCCATATTGCAAAAAATGGTTCATTTGAAAAATGTTTCCCCTGTTTTTGAAAAGGGTGGCAAAAGTTGCAGGGCTCATGTTCATTACAGGCCTTAATTTGAATTTGTAAGTTCACATACAGCATTTATAAGTGCGAACCCACTCGTGTCTCCAGGGGGACATGCATTGAATATGAATCATAAAAGTTATTGCAATATTTTGTAGGAAGCTGCAGCAGATTGGAGTTATTTTGGTCCAACAGATTTTAATAATCTTTAAAAATATTGCATTTACTTATATTCTATTGTTTCTTTTGTTCATTTTTCAATATGAATTCAAAATTGACATTAGGTTCATATTTTGTAAGTACACATGCAGCATTTGCAAGCGCAAACTTGTAACATTTCTGCATGCGGGCGTGACCATACCATGAATCTTAAATATGTTGTCAACTTAGATTAAATACACATATATACATAGTATCAAGTTTGACCAGTCCGTAGTCTAGTGGTAACGCTTCGGACTCGGAAGGTTGTGGGTTTGAATTCCGACAGAGTACAACAAATACCATTTATGTTTTTAAATATGCTCTTAGCTGGGTTGAAAAATTGATGTACCTTTACCAAAGACCGGTCATCTAAGGTCCATTTAGCCGTACAGCAACTGTGCAACTTAGATTATATATTCTAATATTTAAAAAAAATCAAGCGCCACAACTATAGGTTAGCGTGAAATGACATTTGCCAGTTTGTGGGCGTGCATTCAATTTGAATCATCAAATAACTTTTTTTGCAACTTTAGATTATAAATTAAATTTAACGTTGTTGAAGTATTTTTTAAACTCAAATCCTTGACGGATAGGGAAGTATGAGCTTGAATACCCAGATCGCAAAAAATGGTTCACTTGACAAATGTTTCCCCTGTTTTTGAAAAGGTTGGCAAAAGTTGCAGGGCCTATGTTCATTAGAGGCCTTAATTTTAATTTGTAAGTTCACATGCAGCATTTATAAGTGCGAACCCACTCGTGTCTCCAGGGGAGCATGCATTGAATATGAATTATAAAAGTTATTGTATCTGTGCAACGTAGATTATATATTCTAATATTTATAAAAAAATCAAGCGCCACAACTATATGTTAACGTGAAATGACATTTGCCAGTTTGTGGGCGTGCATTCAATTTGAATCATCAAATAACTTTTTTTGCAACTTTAGATTATAAATTAAATTTAACGTTGTTGAATCAAATTCCTTGACTTAAGGGTTAGTATGAGGCTTACCACCCATATCGCATAAATGGGTTCACTTAACTAATGTTCCCCCTGTTTCTGAAAAGGTCGGCAAAAGTTGCAGGGCTTATGGTCATGAGAGGCTGAAATTTTTATTTGTAAATACACATGCAGCATTTGTAAGCGCAAACTCACTCGTGTCTCCGTGGAGTAGTGCATTAAATATGTTTTATAAATGTTAATGCGTCTATGCAACTTAGATTGTATGTTGTAATAATACTTTAAAAAAATTAAATGCCGCAATAAGTATGGTTTCATATACAAAGTTGACCTAATCGATCGTCATTATTTCTAAAAAATACATGTTATAACTGGTTGAAGTATAATTTTGAAATAAATAAAGAATATAGGTAGGTACTCAACGGAATTCAACCGAAAAAGAATCGACTTGTATGGCAACTTTGAAGCGTATGTTGAAGTGTTGGCAATTTATTTGAAATTCGAATGTCAAAATGAGTTTTGTTTCTCGCATAGGTTTTACATAAAAAAGTGTTGTGATTGATCATGTTTATTTATTTAAAAAACAACAATTAAAAATCTATTAATGATGAGGAAGCACATCCCAAGTCCTGAACAATATTTGTTGAGAATATGACGTGCATCTGTTCAGGAGTTCTTCAGTTTGTCATCCATTAACGCACAATTATTTTGTATGGGGAGGCCGTTGAATTTTATATTATTGGGGGACTATACCTATTATATACCTATTCTATATACCTACCTACAATTCTATATACCTACCTACAATTCTATATACCTACAATTCTATATACCTACATACTATATACATCCGATATTTCAGGAATCTGTTCCATTTACATACTTTTCTCAATCTTTATATCTGCATTCTTGTAAAAAATACTTTCTTCATCAGTCTTTCATGATTCATACTTTCCATAATGTCCAAACATATTAATGAAATTCCAACCGCCCAAATCAATTACTCTGAAAAAAAATCAAAATATCTATCCATCCCTTCGGAGAAAACAGGCAAGAAGCTGCATTATACGTGTAGCTTAGTTGCGTTTGCTTTTTTATCCTTATAAAATATTCTAAATATTTCATTCTAGCGATCCATCGAGTATATGAAGTAAGAATTTTAAAATACGAACATACACAGCTAAGATTATAGATAAAAAGCTTCATACATTAAAAATTCAAAGCCTTCCACGCAAGAGGAAAAATCTCTTTGAGCGTTGTTTTCCTTTCATTCCATCCCTTCTATAGAAATTTCAGCCACCTCATCTTCTCCCTCCATACAATATTCAGCATGTGAAAGCTTTTTCCTAGAAGTGCAATTAAGCTCGCTGCATCTTTCTCTCACCCCAGCAGATTGCTATCTGGCATCTCGCTCTCGCTTATCAGTTTTATTGATTTTCTGCAGCCGTTGCATTTCGTGGAACTTATGGTTTCCAGACAAATTGGTTTATCATCCCATCGGGAACAGAGGAAAACAGCGCTTCCGTATTCTATATTTAAAGATTCATTCTGTGCAACCTTCACTCCTAATGGGTTTCAGGCAAATTGATTCATAACCTCGATCAGGAGATAAGGAAAATTGTGCAGTTATTCACCTTGACTGAAAGTCTGAATTTGTTTAATTTTCAGTCCTAATGGTTTCCAATAATTATTTTTCAGAGTTCTAAGGCTTAGTCTCCGGGCATGTTGATAGCCTTGATCAAGAACAAAGGAAAATGGTGCTTAAGTACATTTATCCAAAGATGCATTTAGCAGAACTTCTAGTGTGGATGGTTTTCAGGCAAATGGATTTATTACCCTTGATCAGTAGCTAAGGAAAATGTTCCTTATGCACTGTTATCTAAAGTGAATTTTCAATTAACGCAATATTTTCTAGAATATTTTGTAGGAAGCTGCAGCAGATTGGAGTTATTTTGGTCCAACAGATTTTAATAATCTTTAAAGATATTGCATTTACTTATATTTTATTGTTTCTTTTGATCCTTTTTCAATATGAATTCAAAAATGACATTAGGTTCATATTTTGTAAGTACACATGCAGCATGTGCAAGCGCAAACTTGTAACATTTCTGCATGCGGGCGTGACTTAACCATGAATCTTAAATATGTTTTCAACTTAGATTAAATACACATATATACCTACATAGTATCAAGTTTGACCAGTCCGTAGTCTAGTGGTAACGCTTCGGACTCGGAAGGTTGTGGGTTCGAATTCCGACAGAGTACAAAAAATACCATTTATGTTTTTAAATATGCTCTTAGCTGGGTTGAAAAATTGATGTACCTTTACCAAAGACCGGTCATCTAAGGTCCATTTAGCCGTACAGCAACTGGGTCTTACTTGAGTATTAGCGCTTTCTTTAGTGACGACCAAGCTCGCAGAGGGCTCTTGAGGGGGAAAACGGTGCTCATCAAATAAATATCATTATTGCAAGATGTAAGGAAAATAAAAATAAGATTTTCTACCAATGTCACCCCTGTGTCAGGGAAGGTCGGCAAGAGTTGTAGGGCTTATGTTTATTTGAGGTTTGGATTTTATTTGTAAGTACACATTCAGCATTTGTAAGCGCGAACTACACGTGTTTGTTTGTGGGCATACATCTGAGAGCTTTAAATGAATATATCCTTGCAACTAAGATTATATAGATAGATAGCGTCTATGATATTTCAGCCTTGCTCTCCCCCTCCCCGCCCCGTCTCTGCCTACTTGTTGCGCCCTTGGACTGCGCCTACAAGGGCGTCACAGCACACTTACGCCCCCCACTATCGCGTTACGCCCTTTGTTTGAAGTGCCATTGTATTCTGCAGGCTATTATTAAACATGTTTTTTTATCTCTTTTCTTCTGTGCAGATCAGATTCCGCTCAAGACTTTTTATAATGGTTTTTTATTTTTAGAAAACATCCATTTGTTTTAAAACTTCTTAACTACAGGGTTTTCACACTATTGTAATGTTTTCTCTCGTGGGACATGGGATAAATGGTGTATTCATCTGACAAACCCATGTTCGCTTATTATGCCTCAAGTTCTGTTGTACCTCTAAGATATCGATATATTATTTATATTGATAAGACCGAGTGCAATTTACACAGTATATAATTAAAGATATATTAACATTCAAATCTTATATCAAATGCATGCCCACAAACAGGCACGTGTACTTATAAAATAAACAAAACCTTACATGAACATAAACTTTGTCACTCCTATCGCTTTTTTTCTGAAACTGGGCTGGTTTTAGCAACAGTGAACCAAATTTGTACATCATGGAGACAGTCTCATACCAACCTATTAGCCAAGGAACAATATAGACTTATGTTTAATTGAATTAGATATTAACGATTAATTGATTAATTGTATTAACCATCTGGACAGCCTATGCCCTTTACTCCAAGTACAAAATTTTACGCATTTACTGTACCGTTGCGTAAACAAAAAATTAAACTAACTAAAGCAGCACCTCTAGTGATTGTTTTACTTTCCATACATATTAAAAAAAACTTTTTAGTTGAGTTGAAACGTAAAATTGTAGTACACTTGGGGTACTGGATCCCACTCGTTCAACCTATTTAGTAGGAGTACAAAAACATTGTGCAAATTCCCCGCAAAAGTGTTCATACAAAAATGTATGGAAAAAACAAAAGCGTCGCTAGTGAGTGTTTCAGTGTTCATACATTTTTCTTCTGTTAACGCGACTAAGAGAAATTTAAGGCGTGTTATAAAGCTAAATCTGCCATTTTTGTTTCTTACACTTTATGGTCTTAGCAAAATAGTTACAGTAATGAAAAAAATCAAGCATGTTTATTAATTTTTTATCTTAATTATAAAGCTTGAACAAAATATATAACTTAAGAATTGCCACCATAAAAAAATATTTTAAAAAACGCGTTTTTTTTTACATTTTTAGCTTTTTTTTTTCGTGTGTGCTGTATTTTGGATTTTTTTTTGCTTTTTAATTACAGAACTATAAGTAGATTGTTTAGATTCCGTACTCAACATTTTTTTATAATGTCAATAGTTTTTGAGTAAATATGGAAAAACTGTGTTCTTTGATTTGATTAAAATTTAATTCATTTAGAAGTTTCAGTTTTTCCATATTTACTCAAAAACTATTGACATTATAACAAAAATGTTAAGTGCGGAACCTTAACAATGTATAGTTCTGTAATTAAAATGCAAAAACAAAATTCCAAAATACAGCACACACGAAAAAAAGCTAAAAATGTAAAAAAACGAGTTTTTTCAAATATTTTTTTGTGGTGGCTTCTTAAGTTATATATTTTGTTCAAGCTTTATAATTAAGATAAAAAATAATAAACATGCTTGATTTTTTTCATTACTGTAACTATTTTGCTAAGACCATAAAGTGTAAGAAACAAAAACGGCAGATTTAGCTATAACACGCCTTAAGGAATGTTTTATACTCGACGAACCATTATTTTTTGATGTATTATTCGTTAATTCAGTATGAAAAGACCAACCTTTTCCACTTACCACGTTACTGCCCGCATTAGAGATAATCAAATATTTACACCGGAAAATTGATCACTGAATGTTGGAAAAACACACAATCAACCACTTTGAACAAATTAGTCGTTTTTGTGAGACGATGTTCATTTGAGATTGGGTTTTTTATATTGTAGGTCTACATGCGGCATATGTAAGCGCGAAATTATGCATGTCTGCTTGTGGGAATGCATTTAATATGAATCTCAAATGATACACATCTTTGCAGTTTAGATTTACATTTAGATTTAGAGGAAGCAATAATAAAATTAATAGATAAAGAAAAGAAAATTCAATGGTGTGTTCTGACTATGGATGTTTTGGAAATGAAATTTTGGATATGGATATATTCCTTGATTTATAGATTCCTTGACTTATAGGTTGGTATGAGGCTGACCACCCATACTGTAAAAAATGGTTCACTTTGCCAATGTCACCCCTGTTTCAGGGAATATCGGCAAGAGTTGCAGGGCTTATGTTCATTTGAGGTTTGGATTTTATTTGTAAGTAGGTACACAATCAGCATTTGTAAGCACGAACTACACGTGTTTGTTTGTGGGCATACATCTGAGAGCTTTGAATGAATATATCCTTGCAACTTAGATTTAGATTAGGCTGACCACCCAAACTGTACAAAACGGTTCACTTTGCCAATGCCACCCCTGTTTCAGGGTAGGTTGGAGAAAGTTGTAAAGCCTATGTTCATTTGAGGTTGATTGTAAGTACACATGCAGCATTTGTAAGCGCAAACTCATACGTGCCTGTTTGTAGGCATGCATTTAATATTAATTTTAAATCGGTGTTATCGCCGAGGGGATAGAGGCGCGTGTTCGACTAGCGTATTTGGAACATAATAACGTTGGTTCGAATCTGCGTCTGACCCACTTGACTATAACTTCGACCCTGGTTCAACAGATGCCATTGCATGTACACAAGCTTCGGCTTTCGCATGAAGACAACTGGCCAGGCAAAATATGTTGGTGAATTGCATTTAAAAAAAAAAAAAAAAAAAAAATGTGAATATACATATCTTTGCAACTTCGATTGCAAATATATTATTATGGGAGACAGATAAAATCGTTACAACAAAGAAATAATCATCAATGACAAAGAGGTGTATGAAACATTAAAATTAATATTACGTAGGTAGGAAAGAAATAAGTAACAACATGAATTTCTTACGTGTTCTTATTGCTTCTCACCTTTGACCTACATACTCTTGTTTAGCACACCTGTGGATTTCTTTCACATACCTGTTGTACACAACATTCCATGGCTGTTTTGTTAGACGCGTTTATTTATACGGAATATTTTTAATATTATTTCATGACATGTAATATTTTTAAAGTGCTTAATTTCATTGTCTGTTTCTCTTGATCTCTAGTATCCAGCCGCTATTCTGTTAGGGGTGGCCAGTACTTCCGCAGATGTGACTTCCCTTTGTTCTATCCTTGTACAATTTTTTCATCTCCTTGACATTCATAACTCTCTTACATGCTCTACTTTTTTTGTAACTCTGCAAATTCCGGTTATTTGCAATCTTGCTTATTTGATCCATCAATTCTTTCCTCAATATTCCCCTTCCACGTTTACCTTTGACATTCTCTTTGTACACTCTTTTTATCAGGGTCTTGCTTGATTTTATCAGCCTCTGCAGATTTGCCTCCATTTTTTCCTATCCTTACCTAACCCTTTCAGTTCATTAATATCCATCACCTTTTTCATACGTTTCCTTCTTTTACATTCGCTTCTTATATTTCATTTTTCTCCAATCTGATTCAATCGTACTTTTCTCGATCTTTCCTTTCCTCATTTTTCCTTTCACATTTCCTCTGCATACACGCTTTGTAACAATGGCGTATAATATATCACAAGGCAGTGGGTTGTGAATTTTCCGGCTGACTAACAGCGACTTTCTCCCCTCCCCGAGCGAGTGGGAGGCAGTGAGACGCCGACCTCTGACTTTTCCAATGTGCCTTATTTACCATTGACTTATGATATCTATGGACTAGAAATTCGAGAAACCAATGTAAGCTTAATGCCACTTCTTCATTTTTACCTCTAAGGTATCGATATATTTTAATGCATTCCCCCAAAAAGCAGACACTTGTAATTTCGTCTTTCACTCCATTGTTTCATACATACATTATTTTTTTACATCGCATTAATTTTCCTCACCTCTTATTGGAATGGTAAGAAAGTTGTAATCGTGGATGAATTTGGATACTTGGGAAGTATGTTTGAAAAAAATATAAAGATGACAAGGGAACTTGAGAATTGGGTGTGTAAGGGAAAGCAAATGGTCGGAGCAATAGGAAGAATAGCAAATAACAAGCGATTGACCATGGATCTGAGAATGGCGGTACACAATGGCATATTGTTACCAACTTTGATGTATGGAAGTGAAGCGTGGACAGTGAATGATTAAAGTATGTACGGTGGAAATGAAGCATATGAGAAGCATGACAGAAAAAACCCTGAAGGATAGAGTTAGGAATGAATGGGTAAAGAAAGAATGTAATTTGAAAGAGGATGTGAAAGTTAAGGTACAAACGAATGTGATGAGATGGTTTGGACATGTGGAAAGAATGAAGATAGACTGACAATATACAGAGGAAGTGTGAAAGGCAAAAGAGGTAAGGGATGACCGAGAGAAGTATAAAGTGATCAGATTGAGAAGATTGTGAAAGAATGGGATATCCAAAGTGAGCGTAAAAGAAGAAAATGCATGAAAAAGTTTATCGATATGAATGAATTGAAAGAGGTACGTAAGGATAGGAAGAAATGGAGGCAGCTCTGCAGAGGCTCTGGCCACAGACAGAGTTACAGTTATATGATCAAACCATGTTAAGCTCATTCATCCTTTCATTCCTCCTCACACATTCATATCAATTACAACACCGCATTTCATGGTTTTCCCTCATGAATGAAGACGACGCCGTAAAGGTGAAAGTTCCCAGCGCCACGTAATTCTGAAACATTTTAATTTTGCAGTGGGCGGTCTCGCGCCGTAAAGGTGAACACACACTAAAATTATTATTAAGGTCTCGAAGAAAATTAAATATTTCATCAGAGCCGGGAGGCGTGTTCCCATTCCTAGACCTAAAAGGAATGTTCACTCAGAAATGCACACGGAAGTATCATACCCTAAATCTGCCGTTATTGTTTCTTACACTTTATGGTCTTAGCAAAAAAGTGACAGTAATGAAAAAAATCAAGCATGTTTATTAATTTTTTATCTTAATTATAAAGTTTAAACAAAATATATAACTTAAAAATTGCGACCACAAAAAAATATTTAAAAAAAATACGTTTTTTTCACTTCTGTAGCTACTTTCTCGTGTGTGCTATGTTTTGGAAATATTTTTTTTCATTCTATTTATAGAACTATACATTGTATTGTGTAGTATCGAAACCGTTTTTTTATAATGTCAATAGTTTTTGAGTAAATATGGAAAAACTGAAACTACTTGATGAATTAAATTTTTTCCGTGTGCTTGTCTGAGTAAACATTCCTTTTAGGTCTAGGAATGGGAACACGCAGCCGGGAGATTTACAGGCCTTAGGGGTCTCATCTAATATAAACGGCGAATCATAACTCGCATCTTTTACCATTCACCATTTTAATATTCTACATTCCCCAACATATAATTTTTAGGGCTTTTGTCCCTTTAGAATTCCTCAAGTTTTTTTTGAAAAGGGATTTCCTTGACTTGTAGGTTGGTATGAGGCTGACCACCCATACTGTAAAAATGGTTCACTTTGCCAATGCCACCCCTGTGTCAGGGAAGGTTGGCAAAAGTTGTAGGGTTTATGTTTATTTGAGGTTTGGATTTTATTTGTAAGTATATATGTATAATTTTTAGGGCTTATGTATGCCCCTTTAGAATGCCTCAAAGTTCTTTTTGAAGAGGGATATCCTTGACTTATAGATTGGTATGAGTCTGACCACCCATACTGTAAAAAATGGTTCAATTTGCCAATGTCACCCCTGTGTCAGGGAAGGTTGGCAAAAGTTGTAGGGCTTATGTTCATTTGAGGTTTGGATTTTATTTGTAAAAAATGATGGCTGATTTATTTGGTGAGCGCTGTTTTTGTGTGTATCACACCTCAAGAGCCCTCTGCGAGCTTGGTCGTCGCTGTAGAAAGCGCCAATTCTCAAGCAAGACCCAGTTGTTGTAAGGCTGGATGGACCTTTTGATGACCGGTCTTTGGTAAAGGTTTATGAATTTTTCAACTCAGCGAAGAGCACATTCGAAATATAAATGGTATATTTTTTGTGCTCCGCCGGGATCCGAATCCACAACCTTCCATTTACGAGTCCGAAGTGTTGCCACTGGACTACGGACCGGTCCAAGATGCCAACGACACGCGGTGTACCTGAGCGGTAACCCATCCAAGCATTATCCGCGCCCAATGTTGCTTAAGGTTATACGAGAGTTTAAGAAGATTATTAATATCGGGACTAAAGAACCTCTTTAATTGTTTTATGAAACTAAAATCGTAATTTTATGTCAAATAACTTTGACTCATCATGATTAGATGGCGTTACTCCCCAGCGTTTTAGTTTTTATAAACTTTTGGATAAACGCTATGGTTGTGTAAACGCTTTTAGAATTCACCGGTAGGGCTTAGAAACTTTTCTTAGCCATTTTGTGTTTCTTTTTTATAATACATCAAAAAAATCCTGACTTTAATTAAAATCAATAAGTTGTACATTTTTAAAATAAAAGTATTTACTTTATTTCGAAATAAATTAATTTATTATTTGTTACACATTTCATTTTTCACAAAATTGTATAGAAAGTAACACAACGCTCCTTGAGAGCGTTTTACTTTTTATATAATTAATTGTGAATCTTCAGATAAAAGATTCAGCACACATAATAGTGTTGTATGAGTGTTGTACACAAACTTTAACAAAATATTGCATCTTGAATACAAACACGGATTTGTGTGCAGAGCATTATTTTTATTTACCAGTGCGACGTTCTGCTGTTCTGCCCTGCTTACCAAAAAGGAAGTATCTGCAAAATATTTGTTTTGAGATAATCTACTTCAAACTTGAGTTTGTTGGGCTAACTTATTTAAATTTAAAGATTTCAGTTTCAATTTTTTACCATGGTTTTTGTGAGTGACCTTTTACGTATAACTATTAAAAAATATGAAAATAAATTAAAAATTCATAAAATTATAACACTTACTGCTTTTTGGTTATAAGAAAAACTAAGCATAAAAGCAGTAAGTGACAGATACTACTTTTTTTCTTAGCAAATGTACAATTAAAGAGGCAGTAAGTGCTTTATTTCTGCTTAAAGTGATTTTTATAGCAATGAAACAAAGCAGGTTAACTTAAATAATTTACTTATCTAATCTAAGCTGCAGAGATTTATATCAATTCTAATCTAATCTAATGTAAGTTGCAACGATATGTTACATTGGAGATTCACATTACATGCATTCTCACAACCAGACACGTACAAGTTTGCGCTTGCACATGCCTCATGTGAACCTACAACATAAAAACCAAATCTCAAATGGACATAGGTACACCCTGCAACTCTTGCCGTCCTTCCCTGAGACAGGGGTGATATTGGCAAATTGAACCATTTTTACAGCATGGGTGGTCAGCCGCATACTAACCTATAAGTCAAGGAACATACACGACAATTTAAATCAATAAATAATCATTTCTATGGACATCAAAACTAAAACAAATTCCAATTTTATAAACCCAAGCCGCCAACATTAGAGATCAACCGCCATTTCTATCTTTCCTTACATACTTTTTTCATTTCCTCCAGTCTTTGGTAAAGGTTTATGAATTTTTCATCCAGCGAAGAGCAAATTTGAAAATATAAATGGTATATTTTTTGTGCTCCGCCGGGATTCGAACCCACGCCCTTCCATTCTTGCCACATATACTTTCTTCGTCAGTCTTTCCTCATTCATTCTCTCCATATGCTCAAACCATCGAGTATGTAGTAGTTATGTAATATTATATAGAAGAATATTTATTTTTTTGAGATACGAGGTTTTGAAAGTAAGGCGACGATATTCTGACACCGCGAAATAATTTATGTTTTGCCAAGGAATCTTTCTAGTGGAATACCTGTATATACGTATTTTACTAAACCACAGCCACTCGTGCATTTCCGTCGATATACGAAGATATACGAGTATACCCGAAGTGTAAAATTCTCGTAACTATAGGAAATAGACCGCATGCGAAAAATGTATCGAATCTTAAACAGCATCTCGAGCTGGCGTTTTGGTTTTCATGCATTTTTGTACCTGTTTGGTCCAGTTTTAACGTAAACGCTTGAACTCCGTTACACCATTTTCGGACTCATAATCGGACTCATAATTTTTTGGTCAAAAACGGAGGAGATATTATATTTAAAGCCAGTTCACGAATCCGCCACAGTTTATCCGTGGCGCCAAAGACTGGATCATTTTTTGTATGAAAATCTTTCTTTTTCCATTATTAATTATAAATTAGAGGAGAAAAAATAAAACAAGTAATGCATTGAAAACATAAAAAATATCACTTCAAATCCTAAAAGGAAAATAAACCATTAAAAGACGAATTTAGCTACAATATCGTATGCAAAATTTGGGTACTTTTTAAATAATCATAAAAAATCAATGAAAAGTAAAAAAAAACAACTAACAAGTAGAAAAAATAAAACTAATCAAAATTAATGTTTTGAAATAAAAAAAAGTTAGGATTTATTCATAAGAACAGTGGAAATCTCCATTTAAGGTATCTCCGTAAATAAAATTATTTTGAATTGGTTTTTTATGGAAAAAAATACCTAATTTTATGTGTTAATTTAATCTGGAAAAAAAATGCTACCTTAGCATTAAAAATATGGGCTATTTTGGTCATCAAAGTTGGGCGCGCTGACCTCTCAATCACCCTTAACTTCGGTGATCTATGGGAACCGGTGCTTTCAACGTGGTAACGTCGTTGACGTTATGGTTTGTGTATTAACACTGTGAAGATTCATATTCGATCTTTAGTAAACTTTAGATCTAAGACGAGATGATTTTTTATTCTATTAAACACTGTTTTATTTTTACACAATTTATTAATATGCTAAAATTTTTGATCACGCATGATCATCATCAGGTACAACTAATGTGATAAACAGTGTTTTTTTGTAATAAAGATTCAGTGTTTAAATAGATTTTTGTTTCTAAAATATATAAACAATCAATAAAGATTCATCTTGCCTTAGTTCTTAACTTAAATGAGGATCTAGTAATTAATTCATCTTATAATACTTTTATGAATTATTAATTGAGTCGTATAAATGCAAACGCCGTCAACTCCTAACGCGATGACTTTGAGAAAAATAAACTTGTAAAACGACAACACCAGTTGGAGATGACGGCGTTTGCACGAACTCATACTTTTTCAATTAAAATTACGAAGGATTAAGTGAGGTTTACATTATATCGCACACAGCAAATGATTTGTTACACTACGCAGAATCAAATTCGATCATTATCTCAAAAATCATAAATTTTGGAGATGACGGCGTTTGCAGTTATACGACTCAATTACCCAATGACATCTTTTGAACCAGAGTCGAAGTTATTGTCGATAGGCCACGGTGCAGGCGGAGTTCGAAACTGCGCTTGTTGAAATAACGCAGATTCGCGTGCCAACGCTCGTCCATACCAGCGACAATGATCAAGTAGAATAAATGTATTTTACATTTTATTTTAAATATTACTATTTCAGTAGGTACATAGATTCTGAGTGTTGCCATGCGGAACGGAATTCCCCATGCGCGCGTAATGTGACCTAAATGAGTAAGTAGCTGAAAGGGAAGCCACTAGGGCAACACCGTTACAAAGGAATCATTTTATTATGAACCAAAATATGAACCTTCAGCTACTGAAGGGAGCCATAGTAAAGTGTGCGGTTGAAAGAATTCTGATTTTTTGATCGTTCAATGCGTTACTTATGTAATGTGTTTAAATCGTTGTCTTGTTCCTTGTCTTTGATATGAGGCTGACCCCCAATGCTGTAAAAACTTGGTTCACTTTGCCAATGTCACTCCTGTTTCAGGGAGAACGGCAAGAGTTGAAGGCTTATGTTCATTTCATGTTAGGATTTTAATTTGTAAGTAGGTACGCATGCAGCATTTGTGACCGTACACTTCCACGTGTCTGATTATATCCCTTGTTTTAGATCTCTAATCTGTTATTGTACGTAAGTTATCCTCTTGGGAAGTAGAGCACCAGCTCTCTCTCCATCCCTTTAGCGGTCTTCCTTGCAGGCGATGTCCTCCAGGTATACTGTCGGCAGCCACATGGTGGATTCTCCAACTGTCCATCCTATCCACGTGGTCCCTCCAGTATCGCCGCCTCTTCCTGCCCCATCTCACCATGTCCTCCATATGATACAGCGCAGCCCACAAATCATCCTGATCTAATCTAATCTAAGTTGCAAAGACATGTAACTTTGGGGATAAACATTATATGCATTCTCACAAGCAGACACATATAAGTTCGCGCTTGCACATGCCGCATGTGAACCTACAACATAAAAACCCAAATCTCGAATGAACACACACTCTGCAACTCTTGCTGACTTTCTCTGAGACAGGGGTGACATTGGTAAAGCGAACCATTTTCTACAGCATGAGTGTTCAGTCGCATACTAACCTATAAGGAACATACACAAAAAATAACATTTTTACCATCAACAAATAAATCATACTAACACCAAAACAAATACAAAATACCAAATTATAATTTAAAAATTACCCTTGTCCTAGTCTCCAACATTATAGATCAACCGCCATTGCTTTCTGTCCTTACATACTTCTTTCATTTCATAACCTTCTTACAAGCTCTCCTTTATTATGACTCTGGATATTCCATTCATTTGCCATTGCAGAAATTGTATCCAGAAAGAAATTGTATCCAGAAAGTGTAATCCAACAGTGCTAATTGTTTTTTCTTTTTCTTCTTTCTAGGACACAAGAACTCACGTGGTGGTGGAGCTGTACGATACTGAAAGGTCGTATGTGGAAGCCCTGCAGATCCTCGTGGTGGTGAGTGCATCATCTCTCTCTCTCTCTACATTCTGCATTCAAACTGTTTCAGTGTCATTTCCTTGGGAAATTGGCAATCAGCGTTGCTATTTTGGACTTGAAACATTCCCGTTGTACAAGAACGTAGATTGTAGGTATATACAAAGTTGATAGTTCACTCCATACGCAAGTAAACACCAAGAATACTTAACATTTGGTTAAAAAATGAATAAGAAGACATATTTGGCTCAAATGGAAAATTGATTTCCAATTTGGTATCAATGCAATTTTTAGATTCTTACCTTCCATTTTTCATGCTATGGAGTACACTCTTAGGGAACAGCGGCATGATACAGTAACGACTCTAGTGGACAGAAATCAGTTTGGGAACTGTATTTCTCCATCTCTCTTTTTGAGTTACGGATATCACATTTTAACCAAAAACATGATGGTTACTTGGCCAATGTCACCCCTGTTTCAGGAAAGGTCAGCAAGAGTTGTAGTGCTAAGTTAAAATACATGTTTTTTTAATGCATTCTCATAAGCAAACACGTATATAAATTCACGCTTACACATGCCGCATGTGAACAATATAAAAAGAAATCGTAAAAGAACATAGGCGAAGGGTGCCATACAAACCGATTCCCATCGGTTTCCCGTTTAAAATGAGGCAAAAATGATAATAAAGTAGACTGCATGGTTTCAATGGGGAAAAAATACGTATTGTTTCTTTGGTTTTAAATGTACTTTTTTACTTTGTGCCTATATTTTTTAACTACTTTGTTACATCATTTTAAAAGGGAAGCTGATGGGAACCGGCTTGTATGGCACCTTCGCAAATAATCTTTTAAGATTTATTTTTATATTGAAGGTTCACATGCGGCATGTGTAAGCGTGAATTTATACACGTGTCTGCTTATGGGAATGCATTGAAAACATGGATTTTAAATGTAATATATATTTGCAGCTTAGATATTAGATTATAGATAGACCTATCTAGGTAGCATATATTATCATGCAGGAAGTTAATATGTAAGATAATTTTTATGTTCAAATCTTTTACAACCCGGAAAAATCCAAATGAACTCGTTAACTGAGTTAATGTCCGGCAGTATATCAGGCGCGCTAGGGATGTGATCCCGCATTTCCACGATTCGTTAATCCCAACTCTTCCTCGTTCAGATGGCTCCATCTCTTAACTAGCGAGTAGCGAATACCGACTGACGAGTGAATTAAAAGTGTTATATACAGTAAACCTGTCGTTTATATTTTTAAAACTTTATTGGGGGCATAGTAAAAGAGTGACAATAATGAAACAAATCAAGCGCGTTTATTGTTTTTTTTTTCAATCTTAATTATTAAGGCAAAAAAAAACTTACATTAAAAAACGTCACGACAATTTTTTTTTAAGAAAACACGTTTTTTCATATTTTTTATCGTTTTTTATGCGCTTTATTTTGGAAAAAAATATATTTTTAATTACAGAATTATACATCATTTTGTCTCAGAATAAGCCGATTTTTATCACAAATTAAAATCAAGTTAAAACTTAACTGAATTCAATTACAGTAAATTAAATTTAATTACAATTAAATGACCCACGCCAATATTGAAAATCAACCGCCATTTCTCTCGGATCACGATTCATCAAAAAAATCTTCAATAATGACAGGAGCAGGTACATCCTCCTACTAATGCACTCGTGCTCGACTTGTGCGAACGGATTGTCACTTCCGGCGAATGTTGGCCGCGTGATTGGCCGTCACCGTTGCTAAGCCTGAGGGTGTGGAAGGGTGGCATGTTGGGAGGGGGGGGGGGGGGGGGAGAACAGGTGATGACGTCGCCCTCCCAATCATGAATTATTGGGTTCTCTGGAATTTGTCATGGCGTAGGGATGGGCGGTGTATTCGTTAACTTATTTGGAAAATTTCAATTCTATTTCATTTTCTTAAGTAAGTAAAAAAGTGATGTCACATGGCTCGGTTCCTAGGAAAAAGGCAAACTAATATTTTGTTAAAATGTCCATCCAACCTTATAGCAACTGCGTCTTGCTTGGGTATTGGCGCTTTTTAGCGACGACCAAGATTGTAAAAAGTCCGGTCGATAGCTCAGTTGGTAGAATTCTTACGCTCCATGTTGAAAGCTCGGCTTCGAATTCCACCGAGGGTGTCTGAAACGATTTCCCGTTTCAGTGTTTATTTCAAACCCAAAAATTAGATGCCGGAAAGGCTTAGGTACTCAACCTTCATAAAAAATGTGTGCCAGCCCCCTTGGGTGCTGGAAAACTCCCACTTCAACTGAAGTGTTTAGCGTGAGGCCGTTCCCCTTACCTGTAAAAACAAAAAGGTGCCCAATCGCCACAATTTACACCGGGGAAAACGCTACATGAAGTTACATTTATGTGTAGTTAGTTGCGTTTTGTTTTTAAATATATTTGTGAAGAGGAATGCATTTCCCCAACCTGTTTCGCCTGGCCAGAAACAGGTAATTACCTATTCATTAATTATTTAATATTTTAATAAATTATTAATCAACAATAATTACCCGATCACATCTGTTGAACCAAGTTCAAAGTTATTGTCGATAGGGCACGACGCGGGCGTTCAATTATGCGATTATGTTATTAATGAAAATTCGAGTGCCGACGCCGTATCTCCTTGACCATACCAGCGACTCGAAATCCTCGCATACCTCGACTTATGCGTTAATCGAAAAAATGTATCAAGTATAAAAAATCAGTTACTCTGTATCCATCCGCACCGCATATCAAATCCAGTACCTACACATCCGTGCTGTATGAGTTATCGTGAAAATTTGTCAGTTGTCTTGTCCGAGCGGGATTTACGGCGGCGCCCGCGCCCGCAATGTCTCTATTTGCGAGCGCTGGGTGAACCGTTACTACCGGTGTTGACACATCTTGGCGCCATTCACAAACATACCAACAATTTCAATAACATAATTATAGCGCATAAAGAAACGAAAGCAGCGCCTCTAGCGAGCGTCTACTAAATCACTCTTTAGGAATGCCTTCGTATATATGCAATCGAGTTGCGATTTACGCAATTTTTATTTACTAGTATTAGGATGATTCATTTGGTGAGCGCTGTTTTTGTGTAAATCAAACCTCAAAAGCCCTCTGCAAGCTTGTTCGACACTATAGAAAGCGCCAATTCTCAAGCAAGGCCCATTTGCTGTAAGGCTAGATTGACCTTTTGGTGACCGGTCTTTGGTAACGGTATATGAATTTTTCAACCCAGCGAAGGGTATATTTGAATGTATAAAATGGTATTTTTTCACTCTGCCGGGACTCGAACCCACGATTTCTCCCCTTATTGCGACAATAATTAAGTCTTACTCGCCAAATGTGATTTCTTCAGAAACTAAACGGAGAGAAGTTGCACTTTATGTTCAGCTCGGTTGCGTTATTTATCAACTCTCAGGAGCGTGCATAGGGTATACGCAAATACATTTCAGAATAAATATTTTCTCCCATTCCTTTAAGATAACTCATTTGAAATTGACTGAAGTGCTTACGATGGCTCCAATCGAACTTACATTTTGAATTTTAAATCACAATATCGAGCTTTAACGCGTTTTTTCCCCCACATATTGCCTACCTATTAGGCGCATGTGATATGTGTGACCTGTCCTAGTCAGCGGTAATGCTTCGGACTCGTAAATGGAAGGTCGTTGTTTTGAATCCCGGCGGAGCATAAAAAATATGCCATTTACATTTTCAAATATGCTCTTCGCTGGGTTGGTAAATTAATATACCTCTACCAACGACAAGTCACCATGGATCCATCCAGCCTTACAGAAACTGGGTCTTGCTTGAGTATTGGCACATACAGAGATGTGGTTCATACAGAAACAGCGCTCATCAAATACATCATCCTAATATTATTATTATTAGTCATAATTCATATTGTAAAATTTTGGGGAACAAATCCCGAAAAAATCCTTGGAACAATAAATCTTCAATATTCTCAATACGGCATCGATTTTATTCATGAAGCGACCTGAATAATCAAGAGCCACGCTTTCCAGGAAGCCAAATTGGCTCGCGGTTTCCAAAATTTCAAATTGCATTTCCATGTCTCGTATAAATTATTCAGTCGCCAAAACGGCAAAAATACTTGAAAAGTCAACCATTCGTCAGATCATCCAAATGATAAAATAGCAGGTACACAAAATTACATCCAACCACAGCGTTTTACTTCAATTGTATTGAAGCTTAAACGCTCTCTAGAGGCGCTATTTTTTGTGTACATACATTTTTCGGTAAACGCTTAGCAGGCACATAGAACGTTTGATTAAAAAACACACACTAGGTTCGTTTATTTGTGTGCATACATTTTTTGGTAAACGCTGTGGTTGAGTTTACACTTAAAGCTGTATACTTGGGGTACAGTTTCATTGTATGTCGGTGAAAAACAGATAAATATTTCATGGAAATTCTGATACTAATATTAAATTCTGGGTATTTTCATTTTTGTTGTTTTTTTCCAGGAATAAGTTTGAATAAAAATTTGAAACAATCCATATTGTGTTAAATTCTTACTTACATAAATGTTTCAATTTCCCTTTTTCATCTTTAAATCTAGGTTCAAATCCGACTGGTCTACCCCCAGTGCTTGTTTGGCTGATCTACTATTTGTTTCAAAGGTGACCTCTCAATGAAATTGCCTAATGAATCATATTCTACACAATCTGAGCTACGAAGAAAACGCAATACACGATAATGTGAGGGTTGTTTTAAATATTTTTACAATCAATTTCCAGCAGTCATAAGACACATTAATTCAGTACACATACAAACATTGCTCATGTGAAATTACCTCTGATGGACATAAGACAGACAAGCACTAAGTGGACTATTCTATAATAATCTATAATCTAAGTTGCAAGGATATATTCATTTAAAGCTCTCAGATGTATGCCCACAAACCAACAAGTGTAGTTCGCGCTTACAAATGCTGAATGTGTACTTACAAATAAAATCCAAACCTCAAATGAACTTAAGCCCCACAACTTTTGCCGACCTTCCCTGAAACAGGGGTGACATTGGCAAAGTGAACCATTTTTTACAGTATGGGTGGTCAGCCTCATACCAACCTATAAGTATTAATTTACTAATAAAATTATTTTATTTTCAGTCATTTGTTTTTGATTGAAGTGCCAACGATTGCTCCAATGGAACTTAAATTTTGAATTTTAAATCTCAATATCAAGCTTTTTATTGCCTACCTACAAGGCGCATATGCCTGTATAGGATGCACGCCCCTACACAACATCCTGCATATGCGCATCAATAAATTACCTAGATTAGACTGTTTACCACGCACGTTCATTCATTTCCCCAAAGCAGGTGCAACAAATCTTGAATCTGTTTACATTTATGTTTTTTGTTCTCCGTAATACTAGAATTAAGAAATACTCTCAATTCTTATGAATTAAAAATGTAAACAGTGTTGCATAGTATTCTCGAGACGGAATCATAACGCTACTAAGCTACACATGTAGTGTAACTTATTGCCGCATTTTATTTTCTTCTTTCGCATTTGCTGAGTGAGTTTTGAACATATTCAAAAAGCAGTTTTAGGCTTACACGGCCGGATGATGATGCTGGAGAGTTGCTTTCGGGAGCTGATGCCACGGTCTGTGAGTGCTGAAACTTTTGGACGTTTCGCTCATGTCGACGATGGGCTTCGTCAGCGTGAAAGTGATGCTGAAGAAGCCCATCGCAACAGTTCCTGGAAAGCAACTCTCCAGGAAGTCCAGGAACCTATTTATTTTTCCGGCCTTACGCCAACCACTTCAGTTGAAGTTGAGGTTTCCCTGCTCCCAAGGGGGCTGGTACTCATTTCTTGCGAATTTGAAGGCTGAGTAAACCTTGCCGATGAGTTTCAAATAAACACCGAAAAGGAAAATCAATTCTGACACCTTCGGTAGGATTCGAAACCGAGTTTTTCGGCATGGAATGCATGCATTCTACAACTGAGCTATCGACCGGATTTTTTACGAGCTTGGTCGTCGCTACAAAGCTGCAATTTTCATGCAAGACCCAGTTGCTGTAAAGCTGGATGGACCTTTGGTTACCGGTCTTTGGCAAAGGCAAAGACTTTTCCTATCTATCGAAGAGTATTTTTGAAAATATAAATGGTTTTTTTTTTGTGATCCGCTGGGATTCGAACCCACGACCTTCCATAAACGAGTAAATTCCACCCTTCCTTACATTTAGAAAGATGTAGCATTTCACCATTACTCCAATTTCAGGCTTCTATAAATCAACTTCCATACCATATTAAGAGAATGTAATTTATAGGGTAGTCTACAGACTTCAGGCAAAATTTCACGTTGCAAGTTTGTTGTTTCAGTTCATATCCGTATTTCAGTAATTGCTATATTGTTGATACTTAAGATGAATTATAATTCTGGAGAAATTGGCAAGCATCCTGTGCGAGGGACCATAAAGCATACTTTAATTGTTATTAATAGCGCCGCGGATCGTTCGCACCTCTGCATGTGTGTATTCTATATGAATTGTAACTCGGATTGCGCGAATTCCTACTCTCTCATAATAGTAGGGTTGGCAACTAATCCCAGCTTCAATAATACCGGTAAATCTACAATATATAATCTAAAATCTATGTTGCAAAGATATATTAACATTTGAAATTCATATTAAATGCATGCCCACAAACAGACATGACAGTGTAAGCTAGCGCTTACAAATGCTACATGTATACTTACAATTCAATAACCAATCCTCAAATGAACATAAGTCCTGCAACTGAAACAGGGGTAAGATTGTTAAAGTGAATTGATTTTTTACATAATGAGTGGTCAGCTTCATATCAACCTATAAGTTAAAGCAAATAACGTAAATAAAAATCATAGTAAGAGAAAGGCAATTTTTAAGGTGCCTTTTTGTGAATTCACTGCAAGGCCACTGTAGAGCCATAGCATCTCCTGAATATACTCATCTATAAAAGATCTGAAACGTAGGATTATTTTTTTTATCTTGGGATTTTACCACATTGTCATTTCTGTATGCCAAGGCAAATAACATATATAAAAATGATAATAAGAGAAATACAACTTTTAAAGCGCTGTTTTGTGGATTCACTGCAAGATCATTTTGCCAGTGTCACCCCTGTATCAGGGAAGGTTGGCAAGAGTTGCAGGGTGTATGTTAATTTGAGATTTGGGGTTTCGTGTCGTAGGCTCGCATGCGACATGTGCAAGCGCGAACTTAATCGTATATCTGCTTGAGAGAATGCATATTATTTGAATCCCTAATGTAACGTATCTCTGAAACTTAGATTAGATTACTGTAGAGCCATACCATCTGAAAACGGCCATCTATAAAAAAACATTGTAGTAGTATGTGTATTATTTGTTTTCTTCGGGATTTTACCGCATCATAGTTTCGGCAACCCTGTTTCTTCAGTGCTTGGCGTCGCGTCGCAAGCAGCAGCAGCAGCGTCTGCTCCCGTCACCCGAACACCGCTAAACGTGTCAAGGTTGCAGCACTCCCATAACGTGGAAATATCCCGGCCGAATCCCCGATGGGTGAATCAGTCGGGCAATTCCGCCGAAACAAAATCACCGACGGAATCCGCGACGGAATTTCACTTCGTGTGAATGAAACAATAACGTGATTCAAACATGACCTTACTGAAAAATAATTTATTTTTACATCGCATCTCGCAACTAAGCTACACATATAGTGTAACTTTTTGCCTGCGTTATCTCCGAGGGGTTTGCATGTAGCGATTCGGGACCTATTTGTATGCGTAAGGGGGACGGCCTCACGCCAACCACTCAGTTGAAGTGGGAGTTTCCCTGCTCCCTAGGATACTAGTACTCATTTCTTGTGAAGGTTAAGTGCACCTTGCCGGTATTTATTTTGTTAAATAAACACCGAAACGGGAAATCATTTCTGAAGCCCTCGGTGGGGATTGTACCCTTGCTCTCGGAATGGAATGCAAGCATTCTACCAATGACTTATTACCTCATGTTGTATTTGAAATGTGCTAGTAAAACGCTTTTGTTCGCAGCGGGATGATGCTTTAATCTAAGTTGCAAAGCTATATCAACATTACAAACACGTGTAAATTCGTGTTTACATATTGTGCAAGAGTATGTACAAAAACAAAACCTAAATTATATGAAATTATACTTAAAAGTAATCAAATTACTAAGTTGTTATATTTTAAAAACAAGATTATAAAAACACAGCAATCATGTCTGACACTTAAGTTGGTATGGAACTCAAGTCCTCTGACTTTGGAGGCAAGCGTTCTACCAGCTGAGCCTTTGATCTTATTGTCAAAGCTTTGTAATGAAAACGTTGTAGATTATTTTTTAGTTGTTGATTTTATAAAGGCAGCCAATGCACTTCAACCACTCTGAAATCACGCAGTTACCAACCACGCTGTCATTTTTATTATGTAGTGTGTTGATGTTTTTTTTTAACAAGATCCTTGTCTATTTCCTGTACGTATTTTGTCTGTCGAGTAGGCGCCAGTTTTCAGGGGTCAAACGGCAATATACACAACAAGAATATCATTATATGCTGAAAAATAAATATGCTTAGCTCATCAGGCGGCTGCGATGAGGGATTTATTGAGACATAACACAAGGTTGGCGTCTGGACCAACATGTCGGCATCATATATTATCTATGGACTCTCTATACTCTGTTTCCATGGTGACAAATCATATCAGACGTGTCAAACTCAGATGATACCGTAGACTACATTATTTTGTTGTCAATTGGGGGACGCACAGGGAGAAACGCAACTAACGCAACTAAGCTACACATGTAGTGTAACGTCTTGCCGCGTCATCCCCGAAGGGTTTCGCATGTGGCGAGTGGAATCTATTTATTTTTACAGCCAAGGGGACCGGACTTACGCCAACCACTTCAGTTGAAGTGGGGGTTTCCCAGCTCCCTAGGAGGCTGGTACTCGTTTCTTGTGAAGGCTGAGTAAACCTTGCCGGTATTTTAGTTAGGGGTTTGAAATTAACACCTAAATAAGAAATCATATCTGACACCGTCGGTGGGATTCGAACCCATGCTCACGGCATGGAATGCAAGAACTCTACCAACTGAGCTATCGACCGGACTAGGTTAGGGAGAAGGTTCAAAAAATTTTAGAGTTGCTTTCCGGGAACTGTTGCCGTGGTCTGTGGTAGCTAGAGCTTCCGGACGCTTCTGCCATGTCTACGATGGGCTTCTTCAGCGTGAAAGTGAAGTGATGAAGATGATGTTGATAAAACTGTGATCACAGCTTTTTTGTCATCATAGTTAAAAAAAAAAATACGTGACGATGATTATAGATCGAAAACGTTTGTAAAAATAAAAATGAAAATTGTATACGTGAAAATAAAGCTGTGTTTAATTTGATTCCTAAAAAATAACAAATTATTTAATATGAATTTTCACAGTGTTAATACACAAGCAATACAAAATATAGTTTAAAAAATGCTCGTATACATTAACTTGGACCGGTCCGTAGTCCGTAGTGGCAACACTTCGGACTCGTAAATGGAAGGTTGTGGATTCGGATCTCGGCGGAGCACAAAAATATACCATTTATATTTCGAATGTGCTCTTCGCTGGGTTGAAAAATTCATAAACCTTTACCAATGACCGGTCACCAAAGGTCCATCCAGCCTTACAGCAACTGGGTCTTGCTTGAGTAATGGCGCTTTGTAGCGACGACCAAGCTCGTACACCTCTGCGGCACTACAACAAGTGTCATAGACCCCTAGAGTCTTTAGAATCTAGGGAGTCTCCCGCACAGGATTTCTTAAAAAAAAAAAAAATTAAGGGGATAGAAGGGGGGGGGGGGGTAGAAACGCACTCAATCTCTAATTTAGAGAATCAGTACCTCCCATCTTCAGGTGTAAGGTGAAACTATGAATGGGATGTTTTTCTTCTCCCGAATCTAATAGCGTATAAAATTAAATTAACTGAAACAGGGTTCATTCATTCAGCGCCCTTGGAGTGACTACATCACGAAACGGCGCTTATAAGAAATCATCAACTCATCATCATCATCATTTATTCACTACACATTTGATCCGTAGCTGATCCATGAATCATCGTTTTTTTGTACGGAAAATTCACGTTGGGTGGCGGCTGAGATATGGGTTTTCTGTGTGTGAACAACACCGAAAATTAATTAAATTGATAAAAATGAACTTTCACAAAATTTTTGCCTAAAATCTACGTAATCTATAATCTAAATTACAAAGGTATATCACATTTAAAAATCTTATTAAATGCATGCCCACAAACATGCACGTGTAAGTTCACACTGATAAATGCCGCACATGTTTTTTCAAATTCTAAACCTCAAATTAACATAAACCTTTTTGTCGACCTTCCCTGAAGCAGGGGTGGCATTGAAAATTTAACTTTTTTTTTACAGTATACAGTCAGCCTCATACCAACCTATAAGTCAAGGAATAAATGCAAATGTTTCAATTAAAAAAAGACTTGCACAGCTTGTTGTTCCATTTGTTGTCCACCAGTCTATGAATTGGGTAACCTGTAATGCTCTATTGTCAGTAATTCTGTTGGACAAATAACAAGAGGAATTACATAATTGAGTGACAGAGCTGCTGCTGTATCGGCGACTAAACGTTACATCTTTGTTTTGAAGATTCCGCTTGGAGAATTGTTGAGATTTGCTAAACATCCGTTGACACATCTTACGGAGAGCTTGGCACGCGAAGTTTTGTTTCCACAAGACGTTGGGATTATTAAATGGAGCAGTGATGCTCAACCTCAAGCATTGCGTGCCTTTTTCTGATCCAGAAGTTATCAATTTACAGTGCTATATTTCAGTTATAAAGTATATCAGTACAGTCGCAGAAGAAGTTCACAAAAATTATACTTTATGACAATGCATGGACCTACAAGGATTTTGTAGACGTGACTCTGAAAAAGACATAAAATGGAGAAAAATCAAACAATACTTCTGATGAGGATCGACGTAACCCCTTGTCTTGTCTTGTATCCTGCCGCCATTCCTCTAGGGGTGGCCGGTACCTCCACACAAGTGCCTCCACTTGACTCTGTCCTTGCATACTTCTTTCATCTCGTCTAGTTTCATCACTCTTTTCATGCACGCACTTCTCTTGTTTACAATTTGTAAATTCCATTCATTCGCAATCTCACTTATCCGATCAATCCATTTTTTCCTAGGTTTTCTCCTTCCACGCTTACCTATTACATTCCCTTTATACACCCTTTTTGTCAGTCGGTGTTTATTCATCCCCAATTAAAAAAATATACGTATGCTACGTTTTGGAGTAAAACTTCCATTGTCTATTTATTGCTGAGAAAGTCAACGAAGGACGAAAATATTGGTTGGGTTTATGATAGTAATTTAAAATTTGTTATAGTTTTGTATCTACGTTTTATTACAAGTAGAGCCAGATTGAATACGTATTATCGATAAGACACGTAATTTAAGTAGGAAGTAGGTAGGTACACCTATTTACCATAGACCAAAATATACATGAAGAAGAATAATTTTATACCCAACAAAGTACTGACACTAAAGAACTTTCATGAAATTAAAGTTTTGTCCATCCGTCGCTAGATGTCTCCGTCTGTTGCGGCACATTTAGAATTCATACTACCTATTTTAATGGAGATTCTTCTTTTGGGCTTTTTGGCTGTGGTTCAAGATATGTTCATAGGATAAGTTTTACTGCTACCTGACACATTTTGTTGATTCTTGGTCTAAAAAAAGAATCTTCAAGAGGCCAGAACATCAGTTAGAGATTTGTGATAGCCAGAAGTCGTATCATGGACTCCATGGACCGACATGATACCACAGAGCTCATAATTACTGGAGCTTTCAAATTTGTTGTATAGAAGAATCAATAGTGAATGATCGTTTGTGGTTCGGGAGGAACTAATTCCAAATTTGGGCTCAAAGTTCGGAAAGTTCAAAGAAGTGTGATGCGATGGTTTGGACATATTGAAAGGATGAATGAAGACCGACTGACAAAAAGAGTGTATAAAGGGGAATGTAATAGGTAAGCGTGGAAGGGGAAGACCTAGGAAAGAATGGATTGATCAGATAAGTGAGATTGCGAATGAATGGAATTTACAGAGTGGAAACAAGAGAAGAGCATGCATGAAAAGAGTGATGAAATTAGATGAGATGAAAGAAGTACGCAAGGACAGAGTCAAGTGGAGGCACTTGTGTGGAGGTACCGGCCACCCCTAGAGGAATGGTGGCAGGATGCAAGACAAGACAAGGTCCAGCCCCGAAAGCTCATCCAAGCCAAAGGTTGTCGGCGACTGTTTTTCAGGCAAGTTTACATAATTACGCTTCAATTATCGGTTAATAAAGTTGATCTCATTAGCGGCAGACAGTGATCGCCAAGCGGCGACGAGAGCTTGATGAGAGTGGACGCCTCAACACCCCAAGGTCTACGTGAGACCTCTGGCGTGCCTGAGACAATTCACACCTATGTAGCTGACCCAAAAATATAATATTGTTCAGTGCTACAACAAATCTTCCACAATGTAACTGTTACTGTAACTCTGTCGCCATTTCGCTTCTGCAGATTTACCTCCATTTTTGCATATCCATATTGTTACGATCTTACTGGGGTTATCTTTTAATTGAACTGCAATTATTTATTTTAACAGAATTTATTTTACACGGTTTGGTTCACCATTTACAATAATTGATAATCTCTGCTTATTGGTCTTAACGGCAAAATGCTTGGAGCGACTAATCGCCCTCCGCACCGTTGCAGTCCCTATATACAGGTACAAAAGAGATCTTTCTGGCATATTCCAGATCATTCTTCGATTTCTCGCTCACACCAGAACGCCGTTATATACACTACCACCATCATGGACTAATCCTAGATTGTTCTATCCACTATAGTACATGTATAGGTGCGCGTAGGTACTTCGATTTCATAGTTCGTAACAATATAAATATTTAAACAAATATCATTTATTTAGAAGATACACATAATTATAGAGCGCCGTTTTTTGTATGTCACACCTCAAGGGCCCTCTCAAATTACGGATAAGACGTATGATGATAAGGTGCTCTTTTAAAAATACTAACAGTTTCTGCCTTCCTCACATTAGTTGGTAGTCAGTTCCACTTCATTGGGCCCGCGAACCGTGCATTACCTCTTTCAATTCAATCGTATCCATAACCTTTTCCTTAAAATTTCTTCTCTTACAGTCGCTTTGTATATATCCTATTCTTTCACCAATCTGATCCAGCCATACTTTTCTCGGTTTTCCCTTTCCTCTTTTCCTTTCCACATTTCCTCTGTATATACACTTTATAAGTCTTTGGACCATTTAGTAATTATTTATCCACCTGAGGATGCAAACGGATGGTTTGCGAAACCGGTCGGGGAACTTAATATACTCGCCGCATTTTTAATTCAATTTTTTGTTAAAAAAGTTCCACACCCTCTTAGCAACGTCTCTGAAATTGCCAGCAAATCACGTTGCTTGTGCATATGACATTATTAGGAATAGTATAGCAGGTCTATGGAGGTAACTGGTTTGTGTCATGCTCCAATATTTCCGACCCTGACAGTGTGTGACCCGGCGTATCGTATTCTGTACTACTAGTATAAAACATTGCGTAAAAGTCACCTCGATTACGTAAATCAAAAATGCATGTAAGAAAAGACGGCACTCCTAGTGGGTGATTTAGTTTTCATACTTTTGTTTGATTCACGCAATGTTTTGATGGAGCACTGAAGTGAATGCCAGCTAACGTTCAAGTCATCACAAACGGATTAACTTTATGAAAATCAACGCTTAAACAAAGCCGTAGCATTTACCGAACTGTATGAAAACTATTGCTCCGAATTCCATGGACGGCTAGACGTACCAACGAACCTATTCGTCGGGAGCTTTGGATGGCTTGACTCTAGCCAGTACATGCACACGCCGTATTCTTCAGTTCTTCGGACACGTTATCCGTGGCGATGAGGATAGCCTGGAATGACTGGTTGTGTTCGGTGGCATGGAGGCTCCTTAGTGTAATTAGACTAATTTCATTCTATCTTTTATTTTCTTTTCCACCTTAAGGTGGTTGGAAACTTAGTCAGGAGATCGCCTCCCGGACATGTTACTACTAACATCACGCTCACTGTGGCCTTAAGTCAAAACTTACTAAAGATGCTCAGAACCGAAACCCAACAGGATGTAATTTTAAATCATCGACCCTTTAAGTTCTTTCACTTATAGCTATAATTGCTTGCTTGCGTTTTGAGTCATCTTGTCTTGTTTTACACTGGAGAGAGTGTTAGCCTCACGGGAGGGCCTTCTGCCACTTGCATCTATATAAATGTTTTACATGCAAGTCCTGTGACACATCTCCGGATGGGATGGATATACAGGGCGCGGGCCAGAGGAGGGAGAACATGGCGGCTTGGAATGGAAGAGAGGAAGATGAAGATCCCCACACGATGGACCCATCAAGTGAAGCAGCAGGCACCTCGGTGGTTGGAACGCTGCAGGCAGCACAGTCAAGAGAGAACTGGGAAAGAGTGGTTGCTTCCACAAGGATCACAAACCTCAGCAATGAGGAAAAAGATTGAGAAGAGACTAAAACTAAAACGTTCACTAGAAGTGATGTCTAAATTTACGTATATTTTTTGATACTCACTGTGGACGAGTTAAACCTTCACTTGGGGTATAAACGCCTTGATCTATCTCATAGAGCACAATGTCATTCTACATATTTATTTTATACATTTTCCGACCTCTTTTAACATTTCTGAAGTCTTATTTCCATTGTTAAAGATATGAATGAGTTGTCCTTGACATGTTACAGATGAGAGAAAAAATCTAGTTACGTTATTTTTTTTTGTCTAACAATGGTCTTTTTTTCTGTAATAACCGGTCCGTAGTCTAGTGGTTAGCGCTTCAGCGACCACTAGACTACGGCTCGTATATGGAAGGTCGTGGGTTCTCATCTCAACAAGCACATTTTTTTTTTTCAAATATGCTCTTCGCTGGGTTGAAAAATTAAATACCTTTTCCAAAGACCGGTCACCAAAAATCCATCCATCCTTACAGCAACTGGATCTTGCTTGAGAATTCGCTTTCTATAGCGACGGCTAAGCTCGCGGAGGACTCTTGAGGTATGATACTTACAAAAACAGCCCTCACCAAATAAATCATCCTAATATTATTATTAATGATTTGTTTTGTCTAACATGCGGTATATTCACACACAAGACCCATTTCCTGTAAGGCTAGATAGACCTTTGGTGACCGGTCTTTTGGTAAAGGCATGCGAATTGTTCAACCCAGCGAAGAGTATATTTGTAAATATAAATGGCGGGAGTTGAATCCACGACCTTCCATTTACGAATACGAATCATTTGTAAGCGCGAACTACACTTGTTGGTTTGTGGGCATACATCTGAGAGCTTTAAATGAATATATCCTTGCAACTTAGATTATAGATTATTATATTATTATATAACCGCTAGACTACGGACCGGTAGACCATTTAAACTTTTTAAAGGCTTAGACTGTTCTAAAAATTTCTTCATCTGATTGAATCACGTACATTGATTTTAACATAATTTGTGATCTTATCAAAAATATATCGCCAAGTTCATCTACAAGTCCCAATATCCATTTAAATTGGATCTGCAATGAAGTCAGTTTTGACATCTAACATTTACATATTGACGAACCAAAGACGACCTGAATGAGATCTGCAATTTACGGATACCTTTCTCAACTAATTAGACATCAAATTATATTCGTTATCATATACCAAAGATGACTAACTTGGATACGTACTTAAAATATTGAATTCGTTGATGACTTTGTCATCACCAAAAATAGATGACCAGGTACCAAGGACGGCATAAATTGGATATACTTACGAAACACGTAATATAGCGTAGAAGGCGTTGATTTGACACCACCAGAAATAGATTATTAGATACTAAAATGGGTAACATAAAATGCACGAATCTACTTAAAAACTTAAGAAACATTGACTTCATTGACAAATTTGACACGAACAGAAATAGATTATCAAGTAAGTGCCAAAGATGAGCTAAATTGGATAGGTATACGGAAAACCTGATAAATATTGACTTAGATATCACCAGAAATAGATAATCAGGTACCAAAGATGGGATAAATGGGAAATATTGACGTGATCAACCTATTAGACACCACCAGAAATAGATGCACAGGTACAAGTTGAAGGTGTTACTTGGCAACGCAATCTTTGTGGATTCGGCATCGGGCAATATTGCGATTTGTGATTGGGGCGTGTTATGTCACCAAATGTTGCATCCGTCACCTCTTCACCCACGCCCCGCGCCGAAACAGTTGGAGCAGAGCCAACTCAACAGCGTCGCGTCTTCCTTTGAAGAGTCTCGTGTTGATACAGAGGTCGGAAGACGAGCTCATTATTGTGGAGATTGATGAATGGACACTGGATATTAATACATGCTTTGCATTTGGATGAGGATGAATCAAGTGCGGTAAAATAGTCCATTTAGCATTAACCTAGGGTGCCACCATTAGTCAACCGATTCTAGGAAACAGCATTCTGTTTTCGATTGTTCATTCATGTTTTCTAGCTTCTCTAAAGCTTTGAATGCTTTCAAAAGTCTATTTCTAAAGGGAGATTATGAATGATGACTTCCCAACCTGATGCATTTGCCTGCAAAATTTTCGCACAAAGGCATGGTTAAAATTATCTTTGAATACAGCAAAGGTGAACACAGAAACATTGGTGATGATTTTCAATTTAATCCATCAAAATGGACCTGTAGAATATGTCTTTAAAACTGTTGTGTTTTGATTGTTTCAGAAATATCTTCACCCCCTAAAGAGTCCCGAGAATGTGGGTTTGGTGGACGCCGCCCTGGTGGATGAGATCTTTTTCCAAGTCCCAGCCATCCTGGCACTTCATGAGGTCTTCCTTGAAGAACTCAGGAGAAGACTGGAGCTGTGGGACGTCAAGCAAAAAGTGGGAGATGTGTTCCTCAATGTGGTGAGCTTAATACTCTTGTTATCCCATTGACCTCAATTTTGATCCTACTTAATTCTGATTGACTCTAACCCTAAGGATTTTGATTCAACACTCAGGATTTGGATCTCTTTTGATTTTGAAACTTTGTATTCCATGGTTGTGTGGAATTCCAATTCTCGCGCGAATTTGAATTTTGGTGGGACTTTGGCGGACAGAAATTTGAACTTTGGTCATTCGCTCAACTCTGTTGATGGGATTGTGTTGCTAGTCCAAAAATATACCTAAATAGCTTCTTATTATGTTATACTTTGTGTCAATTTTGTAGCAGCCTCGAATTTTTGATCATACGTGCATCTTGTATCAAACCTAGTTTTTGGTTAAATTTCATTTAGGACCTTGGAGGAATAACCTTAAGTGGCATGTGATAACCAAATGACCAGAATGTTGACAAGTGACCAGCAGCTTTCTTACTCGATCACATACTTCCTCATTACGGAAGCTTTCAAAGCAGTTCATTGGAGTAATTAACGTTGATGACCTTTTTGGAGAAAATCTCTCTGTCTTGAGAAATGCAAACAGCTCTTCGACAGGTCTTAACGTAGTCCATTGTTGACCAGATAATTCAAAATCCTGAAAGAAATAGTCACCAATTTAAATACGTTTTAGTTCACCTAAACATAGCAGCTAATAGAAGGCATTAATGTTGATATCCTTTTTGGATAATGTCTCTATCTTGAGTAGTGCACACAGGAAATCCACAGGTCTTAATATAGTCTATTTTTGACCAGAAGCCCTATTCTGCTAAATTCCTTACACTTTAGATATCAAACCAAGTCGAAACTTGTTAGCGCTTACGAAAGAACTCCATAGATAAATAATCACAGTACACCTTATTTTTGGACACAAATCACTATCTCGATGCCTTAAGGTCTTGAGGAATTTTGCAGAATAGTGCTTCAGAGCCATGCAAATTGTCATCAATTTGAAACACTTCATGTTTCAGTTCACCAAGCCGTCCGTCATGGAGATGTACACGGGCTTCATCAACAACTGGAAGAAGGCCAAGGAGACCATCAAGGCCACGTCCAGCTCCCGCCCGGCCTTTGCCCGCTTCCTGGAGGCCATGGCCCGCGACCACAAGGGGAAGCTGTCCCTGGACAATCTCCTCATCAAGCCAGTGCAGAAGTTCCCCAGATATGAACTGCTCATACAAAGACTGATCAAGCATACCGGTAAATGCTTTAACCTTTTTTATTGCACGTTACATTTACAATTCACTTCTTTCCAATGACTTTATATGTGTCACTACCGTTTCAAGAACTCTTTATTGATCAACTGAGGAATCTGTAGCTTATTCTGACCATATCAATGTTATTGTCGAGAAGTTTAAGTTAATATAACCCTGCATAAGATTTTTATCTTGACGTTGGTCTATCTGCTTTTGCTGGTTTGTCAATAATTTTCAGTCCTCAATTTTAAGAATACTGTTTTTGATTCATGTCTGGTAAAAGGATCCTTAACCATACTGTAATAGGTTGGAAGTCCTGACTCTGTGTGGCAAACCTGAGTTTGGGTTTAATTTGTTGGTGACAATACAGTGGATTGCTTAGGTTTTTTTCAAAGAGTCAGTGAAATGCAAATACCTCTTATATTTAAGAAAAAATAAATTTAAAAATTCTATTCCTCATTATCCACCCATACTGTAAAAAATGGTTCACTTTGCCAATTTCAACCCCTTTTTCAGGGAATGTCGGCAAGAGTTGCAGGGCTTATGTTCATTTGAGGTTTGGATTTCATTTGTAAGTACACAATCAGCATTCGTAAGCGCGAACTACACGTGTTTGTTTGTGGGCATACATCTGAGAGCTTTGAATGAATATATCCTTGCAACTTAGATTATAGATAGATTTGTGAAATAGCTGAGCATCCACGGTCTCACCGAGTCAGGTCTCTAATTTTGAAAATCTAAGACCCAAACTCAGGCCCGCCGCACGGAGTCAGGATGAGATGGGAGTCACAGGACTTACGACCTGTCTTTGGTTGGTTAAGGATCCTTTTGTCATGACAACGTTCCCAATTCCTCCCAACTCATCCTTCCTTCCAATATGTAAGTCCGATTAACTACGTTGCATGTCCAGAGGTGTCTGGGCTCTCAGATCTTCGCAGCCAAATGTGGTATGATCCCGAGATGGCCGCTTTTGTTAGTCTTTCCAGAAATCCATTTATTTGGGATCTATTCAGTCCCAGATCCTTAAGGAAAGTATATACCGATTTGGCTGGCAGTCCTCTCGCTCCCACCTCCACTGCATACAATCTTGTGGTATATCCATTATTTGTGATTTCATCCACTAGTCCTTTATACCTATTTAGTTTGTAGGCATGGTCCTTAGGGATGTTCATCTCCCACGGCACCGTCAATTCAACCAAGAGTACTTGCTTTAGTTCATTTGAGTATAGAACTATGTCGGGTCTCAAAGCCGTAGTGCATAGTTCTCCTGGGAAAATGTATCGTCCTGTGGTGGAATCCATCACAAGCCTCCAGTCCTTTGCCTTTTTTATAATGGAAGTCTGGGTCCTGGCCCTTCGCTCTCCCTTTTCTCCAGGCTTAACAAATTTTATTTTTTCAATGGACTCTCTTGTCAAACCTTTGTTTGCTCTGGAAATTGTTAGGCTTATACTCTCCCTTAGTATTTCCAGTACCCTGTCGTGTCTGTAGGTATATCTGCCATTTTCAAGGGCCACTTTGCACCCTGTTAGAATATGTCTTGCTGTGCATTTGTCAATGGCACAGAGATCACAGGAAGCAGTTGTATTTTTACCCCATCGTTTTAGGTTTCCAGGGTCAGGGAGCGTGTTTTGAAATGCATTTAAGTAAAATCGTAGCATTTCAGGAGACCAATTGTATATTAGTATCTTCCAGTGTAGTGCAGGTGGAAGACACATTTCACCAACAGTGATCCAGTCATGCTGCATCTCAAGGTTTAACGCATGAAGCCTGTATTTAGAGTCAGAGTCATGCTTTACTAGAGCCTTCATATGGGCTTTCTCCGATTCCACCTTTTGCCATCCCAGACCTCTTCTGTTAGTGCTTACACCGGTTAGGTATTTGTGGTGAAATTCTGCTCTATTTTTGAGCTCTAACATTTGGGGATCTTTGGACCAACATTCTATGACACTTGGGTCTTTGGAGTTTTCAAGAATATGGTGCTTTGTAATGCGGTGTTGTGCATGTACGAAAGATGGTCTTTTCCATCCCAAACCAAAGTTTTCTCTCGATCTGTAGAATGTGGCGGGGTCTGCAGGCTTTGCGAGTCGCGTCCATTGTTTCAGGTATCTAGTAGTTACGCTGTCCAGGATACCTAAACTGTCTTTGTTAAAACTATAAATCAGGAACGGCCACGTTAGTTGGTTAATGATATAGTTATCGTAAATCCACGCTTTTCTTATCCCTGAGATATGAATTTTAACTATTCTGTCCATGGTAACTTTGAAACGCTCTATTATTTCGTTTACCGCATGTTCTCTGCCTCTGTAATCAATATATTTCCCCAGAAATTTGAAGGGCTTGTCTCTCTCTATTGTACCTATTTTCATATTGTTTACATGTAGCTCTGGATCAATGGGTCCAAATTTAGTTCCTCTTCTTGCCAGAGATATACAGCAGCATTTTGAGGGCTTAAGTTGCATACCTTGTGTCCATTCACAAAACTGTTCAACTCTTTTGAGTAAAAGTTTGCAGTGGTTTGTTTTTTTGGTCAAAATTGTTAGGTCATCTGCAAATGCTAAGCAAGAAGATGTGTACCCATCATTTCTTTTGAAGCGATATCCCCAATTTTTTCCTATTTTTGTTAGGTCTACTATTAAGATATTGAAAACAATGTTGAATATGGTAGGAGATAGACAACAACCTTGGAACAGTCCCACTTCATATATGATGGTATTTGTAAACTTCCCCTTTAGTCTCACTTGAAATGTGAGTTTTGCATAATATGATGCGATTATTTTGCACATCAGGTCAGGAAAATTGTACCATTTCAGCGCAAACAGGAGCAGCTCATGGTTAATTGAGCCAAAAGCATTAGCCAAATCCAGCCAACATGCTGTTATTTGTCTCTCATGCTTTCTGGCATCTTTTAAGGCTTCCGACAGCACCATATTATGCTCTACACATCCCGACACACCAGGGAGGAATCCCTTTTGCTGACTCTCAGTAATGTATTTGTTTCTCAGCATGTATGTTACCATTCTGCTCTGCACTATACTGAAAAACAGTTTTGATATAGTGTTGGTGAGTGCAATGGGGCGAGTGTCTACTGGGTTTGTGCAGGGGTTACTTTTCGGGATGAGGATAAAAACAGCTTGCCCAAAGCAGTCAGGAGTCTGTCGAGAAGCCCAAATCCCTTTGAGGATTTTCAAGATAGTTTCCCTCAATAGTGGGCATTTCTTGTAAATTATGTAAGGAATACCATCTGGTCCTGGGGCAGATTTATTTATCTATGGGATTACATCCCGTATCCACCATTCCTACAAACACTTCTCTTAGGCCTCACTAGCGCTGAGAATGGATTTAATTTATGCGTATGGCAAATAAATAAACCAATTCTTAAGGCTAAGGGGAGTGTTAGTAAGACTGGTGAATACTGGGGTAAAACTGCGTGCATTCTCTAATATTTTTGATATGAACATCATTCTTTTACTCATCAATCTCTATCACCTTCCAGAACCTTCCCACCCGGATCACCAGCTTCTCATCGACGCCCAGAAGGAGATCCACGAGCTTCTGGTGCGGATAAACTGCACTGAACGGGAAAGCCTGGAGTTGGAGCAGCAGCAGCAGACCCTGAGGGAGCTGGAGTCTCTGGTGGAAGGGCTGGCCAATCTGGTGGCTGCTGAGAGGTCCTTCCTGAGGCACGACACTGTCAGCATGCCATCAGGGCAAGGGGCCACCAAGGAGAGAGCACTCTTCCTGTTTTCTGACTTGCTTCTCATCACGAGTATCAAAAGGAGAACGGGCACCATCAGGAAGCCATCATCTGTGTAAGATATTCAGATTTTTTTTTACATTGTTATGGATGCTTAGTGAAAGACTTATACGGATATCTTGATCATTACCCCATGTATTCACATTTAAGTTTTATCTTAGTGTATTGCCAAAAATGTATGAAGAACAAAACAGCCTCTAGCAAGCGTTTTAGTTTTCATACATTTTCGGTAAAAACTATGTTTTATTGATTGTAGAGTCATTTACTTTGTAATCTTTCATCTCGCAAGGAAAAAAATAAAACAACTTTGTTTTTTATTATGGGGAGTGTATTCAGTTCAACAACCAGTTTTGCAAATAAACCATTTGCATCCTCAGGTGGCATTTGAAGGATAAACTAAATAGAAGTCATGGAGAATTCCAAATATTTTCTGTAACAAAAAATTATTACGCTTATAATCAGAGTACAAGATAGGAAAAATTGGACACAACCCTATAGAAGCTCTGGCGACTCCTAACAATACCAGCTTGGCAGGAGGGTTAGAGCTACATTATAATATCATTTAGTAAATTTCGAAAGTATTTTTTGCATGGAAGTATCTGTGTTTTATCTATGCCTTTGTTTGACAGTTATTTTGGTACAAGTTGAGAAGGCAGTTTTTCTGGTTGAAAAAAAATAACCAGAGGAAATCACGATGCCCAAAATATTACAATTGTATTTTTTTGTATTTTCTAGGAGCGCTTGTCCCGGGAGCTTAGCGAGTACGTTAGATGCCAACAAGTACAAATTACTGATGAGGATATCACTGGACGACCTAGAAATTCTAAAAGGTAATACTTTCATCAGATCAACCATTCTTTGTCTCAGCTAAGGTGAATATTTTTGTCCCGAAGATTTCATTTGATTCCTCATTACTGCATTCCATACATTATATTATGACCGTTCCATAGTAACGGCATGGTAATTGGAAGGTCCATCAAACCCAACAGTAATTGGGTCTTGCTTGAGAATTGGCGCTTTCTATAGCTCCGACCAAGCTGGCAAAGGGCTCTTGAGGTGTGATTCATACAAAAACAGCGCTTATCAAATAAATCATCTTAATATTATTATTATCAAGAGTCTGGCTCTGGTAAAGGCTTTATAATTGAAATGTAATGCTTGTAATTTGCAGCCAAGGATGAGAACCTGCGTCGCATCATGCGCGAGATGGAGACACTGTCGGAGGACGTGAGCACGCTGACACAGATAGGCGAGCTGACGGCTTCGCTGCACTGTGGGCGCGGCCAGCTGGAGGAGCTGGTGAGGGAGATGCTGCAGGGGCTGGCTAGGCAGCTGGCCGAGAGGCAGGGCAGCGATGCGCAGCTGGCCGTCATGGAGCTGGCCCTCAACACCTCGTGAGTATTACCAATATGAGTTTTGTGCTGACATGGTCAGCGATTGACACTTGAGAGATTCTTTCCAAAATCTGTTGCAATGCTCTATCAGAGCTAGAGCTTCTGGATGCTTCACTCATCGTCCCCCCGGTGCTTGTTTGGCTTATCTACCATTTGATTCAAATTTGACCTTTCATATGATATTGTCTTAAGAATCACATTCTACACAATCTAGGCTAAGAAAAAAATGTAATACGCAATAATGTGAGAGCTGTTTTTAATATTTGAAAAATCAATTTCAAGTTTTCAAAAGACACATTGGTTCAGTACACATACAAACATTGCTCATGTGAAATTACCTCTGAAGGACATAAGACAAACAAGCACTAAGGAGATGTCATGTCCGCGATAGGCTTCTTCATCATGAAGATGGGATGATGATGACTCAAGGATGTTGGAAGGCATCATGGCTGAAGAACCTAGGACGATGGCACAGGGGGTATATTAGTGGTAGTAATGTATAAACTTGAGCTTTTTGACACATCTTCAATGTTTAAAATTTTAATTGCTGTTACTAAAAATATAATTGCATTTTTTGCTGGAAATCATAGTTATTTTTGTATATTTGTTTCAGAAATGGCATTGAGAATCTATCCATAATATTTTCAAAGCCTGAAAAGCGCACGAGTTGGGAAGAAATCTTCAATGAAGCCAAACAGAAAATCGGTGAGCTAAAATTATTTAAATATTTTGAAATGGTAAAACATGGTTTTAATTCACTTTATTCTTTTTGTTTTTGCTCGAACATTTTCGCCTAATGAGGAATATTTAAAAAATGGACTTTCACTGTGTTAACAGATCAACACTAAAAAATATAAAATTATTTATGTTTATCAAAAACAAGACTATTTTGTATTTTTTTTTTTTTAAATTTAAAATTGAAATAATATAAACAAGTTTACATTTCCCAGGAGTTACATAAACTCATTTGGGACTTAGTACTTATACTCTTACACAATACTTAAAACTAGCCATACAATATAATTAAAAAAATATTAATAAAATAACAATTACTGAAGCAAACAAAGACAGAAGAGAATTAGCGTCTCATACCCAAAATAAAACAAAATCATCACACTGGTACAGCATCATTGTAAAAAGACTCTAAGAAATAAGACTTTATTGCATCATTTTGTTGTTTATTTTTCATATCCCTCTTTATTTTTATCGGAAGTCCATTGTATAGGGACTGTGCAACATTTGAAAGAGACCTCCTTCCAAACTTTGTCGATCGAAAACCTTTAATATGTAGATTTTCTGAGCTTCGAGTATTATAATTATGAAAATCATTATTATAATGGTACTCTAAATTTGTGTGAATTGAGGATTTTAGAATTTTAATAATGGTGACAGTGATGTCGTACAATGGTAGGACCTTGAATGGAAGAACATTGCTCTGTCGATAAATGTCCTTCACGCATGTATCCCATGGTATGCCAAGAATGTTCCTCAAAGCTCTGTTTTGCACAACTTGCAGCTCCGATATTTGTTTTTTGGTGGCAACCCCCCATATGCAAGTAAGATACGAAAGGTGGGAATGGATCATGGCATAGTAAATAGCGAGTAATGTTGACTTTGGAAGTAAATCCCTTAGTCTGTACAGAACGCCAGTAATTGGCACTATTTTTGATTTAACATGGTCAAATTGGTAATTCCAAGAAAGTTGTGGATCAATATATAAACCAAGATATCTAACAAAGCTGACTTTATCAATATTATTCGATCCAATAGTAATATTAAAGGACATATTTCTCGATTTTCCAAACAGCATATATGACGTTTTCTTGACATTCAAACTTAATTTATTTAACCTTAACCAATTAGCAAGATGTGAAACATCTCTTTTCATTAAATTTTCTAGTTCTTCTCTCGTTTGCGAATGATAGAAAATTATGGTATCGTCTGCGTATAGTTGGAGGGTACCTCGAATATCCCATGTAGTTATATCATTGATATAAACAAGGAATAGAAGAGGCCCGAGAATAGAACCTTGGGGTACACCACATTGTATTTTAGTGAATTCGCTGGAAAATTTCCCAATTTGAACTGCACAGGATCTATTTGTAAGATAATTGGTAAACAGTTTTAATGGAGTTCCTTTGATTCCCAAATGTTCCAATTTATTCAGCAGAATTTTGTGGTCGACCGTATCAAAGGCTTTCTGTAAATCTACAAAAATGCCTGCGACATATTGGCCATCATCTAAATTTTTTTGTAAATTCGATATGAAATCAAAGACTGCACATTTTGTGTTAGAATGCTTTCGAAATCCATACTGTTGTGGTGCAAGAATCTTGTTAGAAATGAGATATTCGGTGAATCTATCTTTGATGACATGTTCAAATATTTTTGAAAATATTGAAAGTATCGAGATTGGTCGATAGTTGGAAACATTTTTTTTACAGTTGCCTTTATAAATCGGGACTATTTTTGCTATCTTAAGCTGATCTGGAAATATACCACTTGACAGTGAATCGTTTATTAAAAGTACAAGGTGATCAGCTAACTGATCCTGACAGATTTGGACAAGCGCAGGCGTGATACAATCAACACCAGGAGCTGATCTCTTCTTAAGATTTGAAATAATAAGCAAGATTTCCGATTTACTTGTTTTAGGCAAACTAAAAAAACAATTTGCTCTGGGTACAGTTCTAATTGTGCATGTGTCACCTGAAAGTGATTGAATTCTATCTGCCAACGAAATACCAACTGAGGCAAAAAAATTATTGAATTCTGTGCAGATTTGATTTGGTTCCTTTATCTCTGTATCATCTTTTAAAATGCAATCAACTTGGGTTTTTTCGTCTCTCGTAGTGTTCGATAGGATTGAATTTATTGTTTTCCATGTTTGTCTAGGGTTATTAGCATTTTGTGAAAAGACATCCTTATAGTACATATTTTTTATATATCTCCTATAATTTGTGACCTTATTTCTAAATTTGACTTTAAGATGTTTCAGAGACACATTTGAAGGATCCTGCTTCCACTGTTTGAAAATTATATTTCTCTCTTTTATAAGTGAGTCCAATTTAGAGTCAAACCAAGGTGTGTTTCCTTTTATTGATTTTAAACATCTTTATCATTGCAACCAACCAGATGGGACAGTCTCAAAGTATTTCCTTTTTTGATTCACACATACATCAATCATGAGTCGAGACTGAGGAAGAATGAATTGATCAAATAAGGGAGATTTCAAGTGACTGGAATCTGTAGTGAGAAAAGGAAAGAACATGCAAGAAGGGAGTGATGAATGCACACAGAGATGAAAGAAGTATTCAAAGACAGAACAAAGTACTGACAACTCCAAGTGGGATGGTGGTTGGCAGAAACAGTCATTCATCCAACTTTTTAAAAATTAAACAAATAGTATGAGTGAGCTATAAAGTAATCTTGATTGTTTTGAATGTTTGTTCAGCCCTCTCCGATGACAAGCGCCCTGCCCCAGAATTTGTGACTCCGGTGCCAATAAGGAAGACAAGAGCGGGTCTGCAGTTCACATGCGCCGCTCCCACATTAGCTCTGGCACCTAACTCCACTAGAGATGTCTGGGTGAGCCATTCCTCCTAATTACAATCCTTTTTACTGATTCTTTAGCAGAACCTGCTTAATTTACAACTGTACAGTTTTCTAAATATTTTTCACATAGTACAATGTTTTCAGTAGCCGTATACTGAGTTATTTGCCCAATTACGAGCTATAACAAAAGTCTCTTATATCCCGAGACAACTCTTGGTTAAATCTGTCAAGTCCAATCATGCGGTATTGCCTGTTACAATTCTGTACTGTACTCCAACTTAGATTATAGATGCACCGACTCAAATCAACTAAACATATTTTTATGACTTCCAGGTGTGCAACAGTGATGGCTACGTAGGTCAGGTGTGCGTCCTCACGCTGCACCCCGAGCCCCAGGTGACGTCGTGTAACGGTGTCTGTAACGCCCGCATCCTGTGTGTGGCCTGCATCCCCCCTCCTCCCCCGGCCAAGGCCCCCTCTCCTGTGCCTCCCACTGTGGAGGCAACCAACAATGCAGGGTAAATGATATTCAAATAAACCCCAGTTATAAATGTATCCTCACATATAATGGATGCAGTGTATTTAAAATATGTGATGAGGTCACAAATTGACGATAATAATAGGACAGTTTATTTGGTGAGCACTGTTTTTATGTGAATCACAGCTCAAGAGCCCTCTTTGAGTTTGGTCGTCGTTGTAGAAAGCGTCAATTCGCAAGCAAGACTTAGTTTCTGTAAGGCTAGATGGACCTTTGTTGACTGGGCTTTGGTAAAGGTATATGATTTTTTTAAACCCAGCGAAGAGCATATTTGAAAATATAAATGGTACATTTTTGTGCTCTGCCGGATTCGAGAGTACAACCTTACATTTGCGAGTCCGAAATGTTACCTCTAGACTATGTGTCGGGTTAACGATAAGACTCATAATTTCCACACAATATTATGTAGGTAGTTTGAAAAGACATAAAGTGCACCGTACTGCATTTAACATTACCGTCAACTGCATGTGTTTCACAGATCTGTTAACAATAAATGAAAAAGAATAAAGATTATAAATGACCTCAATGTCTCATAAATTATACTGATTTTGTATGTTTCTTCAGGTCCAATCGACAGAACTTTTCCAATAGTAAGACTGGCATAAGTATATCAATACAAGACGCAGATGATGGCAACCAGAATATACGATTAGAAAGGTAACTCTCCATTCAATAGCCTTTCAGAAACTCTACAACATTATTTATTCAATCTGTTATTAGATGCAGCACTTTAACCCTTTAGTTCCACTCGCTACATGCTACTCCTTTGGGAAGAACGCAGCAAGATGTTACAATACATGTGTAGCGTAGTTGCATTGTATTTAAACCAGTCTGAATAAAGTATATCAGATTTGGAAACCACAATACTGTTACGAATGTGTAATTGTGTGTCTGTGTGAGTTGGTATGAAGTCTCTAGATGTAGGTGCTCAGATGATTGTACTTGTATTTATTCAAAATTGTGTAAGTTTTTACTCAAATATTCTAAGTAGAATGTTCTGAGAAGGTCTCGCATGTGCCAGTCCCCAATGTTTCAAGAATAACTCTTGTGCTCACCTATAAATAGAGACCGAGGTGCTCTGCAGACTGATCTGAGCCGTCGAGCTACACTGTTCAAAAGCAACCCTGTGTATGAACCATATGTGAACTGTATCTTGAAATAAATAACCACAATTTTTATTAAATTGAACCCGGTAAAATCGTAACAATATTATTTTGCTGTTATTTCTTTTAGTTATGAATTAATGTATTTATTTTGTAGTTCCTCATCAAGTGAAGATGATGATGAAGGATCTTCAGCTGGTGAAAACCCCAATGAAAACCAGCCACTAGGAAATAACACCAACAATTCTGCCACCTCCAATCCAGCGCCAACGACAGGCGTGCAAAATAATCAAAACAAATCTGGAAGTAATGCTCAAAATATACCAGTGAATCCTGTGATGAAATCTAGCTCTAATCCCAATGTCGACAAGACAGCCATGGGAATAACAACTGGTGAGTACATTGCAATCTCTTTCCAATGTCTCTTTGGTCCAAATCCAGCCTTGACTTCCCAAATACTGCGTCTTCAATTCTTTATATCCCCTGCAATTGTCCACTGACTTGCCACCTGAAGATTGTGTGTAGATTTCTTGTCATCCTTCCACCACAGCCTGGGCTTCACCACTTCAAAAATGAGAAAATGATTTGAACCATGATGGAGCATATTTAGCTCCTTCCAATATCTGTATCAGACTGGCTTGATGTTAGTTAAGAACTTCACTCTGAAAACACTGCAAATACACATTTATTTGAAAACATACATAGTCAATAAAGGATTAGAAATTTAATATCTTCAAAGGCTTACAACTAACACCTGAAAGTAAGTAGTGGCATTCCACAGGGCTCTCATTTCGGTCCACTTTTATTTGTAATACTAAAAGTTTTTAATTTTTCAGGTACAGCTTCTCCAAAGCAGTCTATTGATGAAAGCAGCAATTGCAACCAACCAACCATGTGGCTAGGAACAGAGGATGGTTGCATCCACGTGTACAACTGCTCAGACAATATTAGAATCAAGAAAAATAAGATTAAAATACAGCACGGATCTGGTGTTCACTGCATTGTGTGAGTATGAATCTTAAACAGACAAGGTTAAAGATCAGGTTTGATGCTTTTTAGCAATGAACAAGCTTGTGGTTTTACGGGAATTCATCTTGAGTGGACCGTATTTAAATTTGGACGGCTGAAATTACGTCCGTTCAATGTCGTATTTAAAAAAAAAATCTGTTCTAGAGATGTCACTTTATAAATATTATTTAAAGAATAGGGAATTTTCAGTCGTTTTTAAATAATTATTAAAACAATAACCATTGACAATAACGCAAAAAAAAATATGAAAAATAAAAGCAAATAATCAGTTTTTAAATTTGTTGTGCAATTTATAATTAAAAAAACTTTGAAAACAATTGATTAGCCAAATAAATCCGTATATTTTTTGTGGATCGGGAAAAATAAAACAAATGTAGGGAATATGCGTTTGGGATGACCACACAGATATGGCCGTGGCGGGCAGGCGGAGACGCGCGGGGCAGACGTCACAATGGCGGACGGCTTGTTGTTTTGTTTGTAAACAAACAGATGTCGACCGAAATGCATCTAAATATTTTATTTCAGGTGGAAAAAGTGTCTCATATGTGTTCGTGGAGTGTTGAATATCTTCTTCACTCATTTTAAACTATCTAGTTAAGTTCAGTTTTGTAAAATGTGTCATATGAAGAATTTTGCCGCGAGCCGTGATTCAATCTTTCAAATGATTTCTTTTCTTTCTTATTTTTTTGCGTTTTGTGCCTCAAAAAGCGATTGATTAGCAAAAAGATGCTGAATTCTGTCAATGTGACCAAAATGACAAAAACAAATCGCAAAACAAAACAGTAATAAAGCAAATATTTACGATTTAATATTAAATACGGCAGTTGTCAAAATCGATTGTACCACAAAACCCTCTCCGAGGCGGTTTTGTCTTGGCCTAACTTCGCATACATTTGGAGGCTAGATTTAGGCGGGCGTTGAACTCGAGACGCAAGCCTAACTACTTCAGAAATGTTCAAGAATCAAAATTAAGCAAAACGTGGGTTCAAAGGGCGACGAAAATGTCTAAGAATAACACCGTTAGTCTTTAATTTTAATTCAATGGTAACATTTTGTTTTGTTTTTAGGTACGTTGACAATAGAATATTTGTGTCTCTTGCAAACGGAGATATAATTGTCTATGTACGAGATAACGGTAAGCAATCCACAATTGGAGAAACTTTTCATATTATAATTATGTTTTTGTACATTTGCGCATTGAATATTGTTGCATATTTTTCAGGTGGTTGGAAAGAGCACACGAGCATTACAGTGGGAACAGTATCTTGTCCTGTGACCAGGCTTCTTTTATCTGGTGGCAAATTGTGGTGCGCCCAGTACACCAATGTGAAGATCATAAACCCAAACACGGTTCAGGTGACCTAAATTTCATTCACACTGATTATCAATAGTGTTAGCTTGCTTCTATAAACTAAATGAAGATTCACTCTTCATCCAATCTCATTAGTGACCACTTTTAAGTTCACATTTTCACATTCTGCATGTGGACTTACAAAAGAAAACTAAAACCTTAAATGAACATATACTTGAAATAGATTGTTACCGTGTTATTCACACTCAGCAAATCCATGGCTCAACCGCCACCTAACGCACATTTTCCATACAAAAAAATATTATCTGTGGATCAGCTATGGATCAAATGTGTTGTGAATAACCCTGTTAGAAAGTAAAAAATAATAAGATACTTTTAAAATAATAATAAGTAAACAGAAAAAGAATTGAGTCAGAGTGACACTCCAGATTTTTCTTGGCGAGAAAACGTCGCAAGTCTATTTATGACTAGGGTCTTTACTCTTTAGCAACACATCAATACCAGGTAAAACTGAATAAGTGACATATGAAGCTAATATGAATTTCAAAAAGTAATACACCTTTTTTACTATTTTCTACGAGATAAAACACTGCAAAAGTGGGATAATCCTGTAGTGTTAAAGAGTGTCATGAGTACTTCCTTATACATAATTAGTTCACTTACTATGAAAAGTTACTCCCAACAAAATATTTTATCCACAATGTATCAAATCACTGCTAAGTAGCACTTATTCAGTTTTATATTAATTGTGTATTTCCTTAGCAACTGGGCTGAGTAACAATACAATTTTTTCAATGTCCCGCCCATTAAATAAACAATTCTTTGAAATAGCGTCTAAAACCTATTGGATTTTAAAAATGTAGTATAAAAATTTCTTAAAAGATAAAAATAAAAACAATTTTGTTTTCGATTACCTGAAGATGCAAATGGATATTTTGCTAAGCCGGTTGTGAAATTTTAATATACTTGCTGTAACCGAAAACAAAATTGTTTTTATTTTTATCTTTTAAGACGAAGGATTACAAAGTAAATGCCTCTATATTTACAATCAATGCAATAACATTTTGTTTTTATTTTAGGTTGAAGACACAATCACCGTCAGCAACGATCCCGGGAAGCCCATAAGCCACATAGCCATATCGGGCGTCGGGGTTTGGGTGGCCTTGAGCAATGCCGCGGTACTGAAATGTTTCCACGCTAACACCAAAGAAATGTTGACCGAGCTGAACATTGCTCCGGCAGTCACCAAAATGCTCGCCGGTAAACTAAGACATACTAGTCGTCGAGACATTCCCGTCAAACGTAAATAAACTGATACTTGTCTCAATGTGGCACGAAACTTTTCATTTTTTCATTTTGCCACCTGTTTCTCGACCCCAGCTTATGATTTCTGTAGACCTGCGGTGAATCCATTCAGCGAAAAATACTGTCACAGCGTTGTTATTTTTTTTTTTTTAAATAGATTTGTGAAGAAGAATGTAATTCACCTGCCTATTTTACCTGACCAGTTGTCTTCAGGCAAATAGCAGAAGCTTGTGTGCATGCAACGGCATCTGATGAACCAGGGTTGCAGTTATGGTCAAATGGGCCAGGCGTGATTTGAACCAACGTTATTCTGTTCCAAATACGCTAGTTAAGAATAGCGACTTGATCCCTTGGCCATAACGTCGACTTTAGATCAAAAACTAACGTAAATCAATCAAGATGGCTGATAGCTCAGTTGGTAGAGTGCTTGCATTCCATGCCGAGAGCTCGGGTTTGAATCACAAGGAGGATGTCAGAAATGATTTCCCATTTCAGTGTTTATTTCAAACCCAAAATAAAATACCGGCAAGGTTTTTCAAAGAAATGAGTACCAGTCTCTCCTCGGGAGCTGGGAAACCCTGACTTCAAGTGAAGTGGTTGGCATAAGGCCAACCCTCTAACTTGTAAAAATAAATAAGTTCCACTCGCCACATGCGATCCCTTCGGGGAAAACATGTCAAGAACACTGTATTTGTAACTTAGTAGCATAGTAGCATGGCGGGGCTTTGGCCAAGTGGAAATCAAGACAGTAATTTCAACCAACGTAATGGGAGAAGGGTTCATCCCTACAGGGTTATTCACAGCACATTTGATCCATAGCTGATCCATGGATCATCATTTCTTTGTACCGAAAATTTACAAAAAAATATTCTCTACAATTAATAAATGTATTAATGTGTATGTATTAGTGATATTTCATGAAAAATTAAAAACAACTAGTGTGTTCTTTGACTGGCTGAATGGTGTAAACTTGCAAAAATTCCCTGATGATCAGGAATTTATCATGGGTGACCCCACATAAACAAGGGAATTTTGAATGTTTGGACCTCATTATGGTGCTGTGACGTAACAGTGTTGTGACAGATATTTTTTCCTTAAATGGATTCCCTGCAGTCCCATTACACTCTCGGTTTGTATCTAGCTCCACCTTCAAGTAATTAAAATTATTATCTTTTTATCATTATTTACGTTGACGTAACTTTCCTTTGATTACTGTAGACTTACGAGTTCTCTGTGATTTCTTTTATGATTGCTCTACAAGTATTATTTTCCTTTTTAGATACCAGTACCCCTAGTATAAAGTATTGTGTAAATACTCAACCATTGTGTAAATACTCAACCGTTGCGTAAATAATCAACCGTTGCGTGAATACTCAACCGTTAAGTAAATACTCAACCGTTGCGTGAATACTCAACCGTTGCGTAAATACTCAACCGTTGCGTGAATACTCAACTGTTGCGTGAATACTCAACCATTGCGTGAATACTTAACCGTTGCGTTAATACTCAACCGTTGCGTGAATACTCAACCATTGCGTGAATACTCAACCGTTGCGTGAATACTCAACCATTGCGTGAATACTCAACAGTTGCGTAAAAACTCAACCATTGCGTTAATACTCACCATTGCATTAATACTCACTGGTGCACCCACTAGAGGTGCTGTATTCTCTTTGGTACATTTTTATGTTTATGCAATGCTCCAATATTTACATCTTGTTTTAAATTAGAGGCACAGTTCATAATAATTAAGTGACTTTTAACTGAATACAAACAATACATCTGTAATTTTACACACATTTTTTTATTCAGTTCACAGTCAATTATCTATATTTATAATCTATAATCTAAGTTGCAAAGATATATTACATTTAAGATTCATATTACATGCATTCCCGTAAGCAGACACGTATAAGTTCCCGCTCACACATGCCGCATGTGGGCTTACAACATTATGCTCTTGCTAAGCGATGTTGTCATGAAAACTTGATAACTTTTTGTTTAAAATATTGTTGAAAATAGTTGGAACATTCTTGGATGTTCCAAATAAGTTTTTTTCTCAGCAGCCAAACGTCTATGTAACTTGAGTCCTTACCTTACCTTACCTAAGTTACTTAATGGCAAAAAATATTTTGGTCAAAGGCTAACTAATAACTTAGTTTCGCCATTGCAAGTCCGTCTTATAACATCACAACTTTTTTTGTCTGTGCCAAGTGTGCAAACCTCATTGATAATCATAATTTTTTTTCAACTCTATAATCTAAGTAGCAAAGAGTTAAATTAACATTAAAAATTCATTTTAAATGCATGCCCCCAAACAGGCGCGTGTGAGTTTGCGCTTACAAATGCTGCATGTTTTCTTACAAAATTAAAATCCAAACCTCAAATGAACATAAACCCTGCAACTTTTTCTGACCTTCCCTGAAACACGGGTGACATTGGCAAGGTGAACCATTTTTTACAGTATGGGTGGTCAGCGACATACCAACCTGTAAGCAAAAATAATTCTTATCGGTTGGATCATATTTGTATTACAACCTAAAAAAAGAAGTTGAAGCATTCAGCTTCTTTTAAAAAAATACTTCCTTGAATGTATTTTTTTTTGTAATAATAATTATAATAACAAGACAATATTTATAGTGCCGTTTTATGATAAATCTCTGCAAGGGCACTATACCTATACTTTGTACTTGTTTCTTCTGGCTTTACTTCTTGATTTCTGTGACTTTCCAGGTTGTGACGACATCATCCGTCAGCACAAGGCGGCTTGCTTACGCGTGACGTCTCTGCTGGCCTGCCGTGAACTGCTGTGGATCGGCACAAGTGCTGGAGTTCTCCTTACGGCTCCTGCCGCGATACCAAACCCTCCGGCCATTCCAACTCTGTGTGGTAAATACCCCAATTCTATTATTTCTCTAATGCCCCATTTATGTATATTCAGTTCCTAGCAGCAGGGCATTGGTGTAAACATACGTACTTCCCTGCTCACTCCCGTTACGGGCAGCATGCTCTTAGGGGAAGTATGCACCCAAAAGTCGGAGGTCTTTTGCACGAGTCAAAGGAACGATTCGAGAGCCCGATTTTTTGCAACATATACTTGCATATGTTTAGCCACGCCTCCCTCGTCACTCGCCTTAATGCGATTATACGCGTTTACACACATGCCCTGCCAACTTCTCTTCTCACTTCCGCTAGGAGCTGAATGTAAATGGGGCATAAGCAAGGTTGATTTTTCCTTGCTTTAGAAGCATCAACCCTTTTATGTTAAGACTCAGAGCTTGTTGTTTTTATTACGTTTTTGGAGGATATTTTTTATTTGTGTTTTTGCTTTAACATGTTGACTGCCAACTACAAGATAACTCGTAGATTGTGTTCTTTTCTAGGACGCCAACTACGAGTATACTGTCACAGCATTGTTAGATTTATCTCTCACATCGGCTGTCAAAAATCTGCTCTGAATGCCAGATGACCACACAAGCAAAATTGTTGATAATATAAGTGCACTGAGATTTATCAGTATCAGGAAAACAACTGTTGTCTTAATGATTCTAATATGTAATATTTCAGGTGTTCCTCAAGGTCACACAGGTCACGTTCGCTTCCTAACTGTGGTAGAGGCATCGTCATCACTGGGCTCCCTAACCGCCAATCTCTCGGCGCAGTCATCCAACCAGAAGCAGTCACTCTTGAGACGATCCATTCATTCTCCGGGAAAGCTCAAATCTGCGGAGACCAGCTCTGCCGGAGGTCATCTCCTCGTCATATCCGGAGGAGATGGCTATGAAGACTTTAGAAGCTCCGGTGTGTCGGAAATTGCCGGAAGAGAAGACTCCACCAATCATCTTTTGTTGTGGAGAGTTTGAAGCATTTAAGATGGTATTTCTTTTTTTGAATTTAAAATTTAAAATTGAATATGGAGAATATCGCAATGAAGTCAGAACAAAAAATATGAGAATCAGCCTGCCCGATTGCGCAGAAAAAAATATGTTTTTGTTTTTGGTTGCTAAGGACCGTTCTTACCTAGACCCTATGATGTGCAGGGAAATTTGGAATGTTCTGACTCTATTTTTTGCTTGAAAAATTCTTGAAACGGAATTTCATTTTCTGTTTTCTTTGGGACATCAAGTATACGAACTAAAAACTATTTAAAAGCATTTTTATAAGCCAATCAGATCATTCAGCGCCCAATAAAAGAATGTTTCTAGCCAGACTAAAACATAAAAAAGCCAATCAATATATCTGGCTATTAATTATTGTTACATTTTGATTTTTACTGACTTTACAAAAGGAAATATAAAAATACTCTTATTCTTAAAATCCGCCAATTACAATACTTTCTCATATTGTACATTGAGGAGAAGGAAAAACTTTGGTTTTGATTGAGAAAGTCAAAATATATAAAATTTGGAAAATCCTACATAATGTGAGAATTTGCCTTTCTGGAATGTTTGTAAATTGATTGTAATATTATGAGGAAAAATTTACAATTTTTCATTGTCGTTTTGTAAATTTTAATTTGTGAAAATTAAGGTTGACTTTACATTTGACATTTTATGAATATTTAAAAATATGTGAAAGGCTAGGAAAAATACAAGTTTGTTAAGCACAAGGAAAAATTAAACTCAAAATTTGGATGTGATGTTGGTAGCTCAAAAAGATATTAGGAGTCAATTTTTATCAACTGGATACTTATTCAATTTGTAGATAAATGTATAAGAATTTTAATATGTCTTAAATCTAAAAATGAATTAATAACTGCTAAGGTTGTAGATCTGTGTATTAAAAAAGGATTTATAACTGTATCAAGAAATACTATACAGTTTATCGAAGAATTTACACCATGAATATTGGTCAAGTGACTTGTTACACCAAGTATACAATAATTTCTATTTTATTCATGAGCTTATAAATTATTTATTATTAAAATAATTTCATGAGCTACGCCAATGGATTGCAGTGCAGTCCCTAATGAAATAAAAATTAAACACAAAATTAATTAAAGCATCCGCGTTAGTGTTTTTTCTTTAATTCAATGCCATTTTATTATAGCGTGCCAAAGGTTTTAAAAATAAGGCAACTCAAATAATTTTAGATGAAAAATACGTAAGTTTATAGAATCACTATGTATTTAAAAAAACTTATGGCCAATGTTTTAAAAGGCAAAAACCAGCTATCTTTCAAAAAGCTATTTTTATAATTTCGTTCTTTGACAGATAACTGTTCATTTTCCTAGAAAAGGCTCTCATAAAATATCAAAAATAGAACTGTGACTAACAGTTTTTGGGTTATAACTGTGAACTACAATACATTTTCAAATAACCAATCTATATAAAAAATGAATGTGAAATTACTACTAAGTAAGTTAATTTTTAATAGTCAGAATCATCATATTTTTTCCATAGTTTTAGTTCTCACATACTCACTGTTAAAAAATATAACCTTGAAAAAGTGTGTTTATTTTTATACTATCTCTTTCGTACAGTTTTGGGTGAATTTTTTTTTTCGGAAACTCAAGCATATCAGTCAATATTATCAAATAATTTATTTTTATGGAACAAAAGCACACATCTCAAAGTATGTCTTGGACTTTAAAACCAACTACTGTTTAAAAATCTCACTATTTACAAATATACATTAAAAAAAATATAACCTAAGAAATTATTTTTGGATGTTACATTCTGTCAATGCCTATCTATTAGTTTTTTGGATAAAACTTACAATAAATAATTACAAAAAATATATTAAAAACTCAAGATTGCTCATACTTTAAAAGCTCATAATATTGATGTAATTAAAAAAACATAAAAATAAAGTTTTACTGAAAGTAAGCTTTAAGGAAGCCGACAATATTATATTTATAGAACATCTGTTGACTAATAGATGGCATTGATAGTGAATACTCACTCAATTTTAAGGTAAGTTAAACATAAGCTTAGTAGAATAAACTAGCAAGTTGCAATCAAAGTTTATTGAAAAATATGAGATAGCAGTAGGCATATGCCAATTAAATACTGCAGAAAATATGAAAGAAAAATTTAAAAATAGTAATATCTTGTCTACATAAATCATAACCTTGTGGAAATGCCATGAAAAAATCAAGTTTTTGTAAGCTACGCCATTGGATTACAGTGCAGTCCCTAATTTTTTTTATTAATTAAATTTTTATTTTCTCACTCCTGTAATTTATTTTGATGTGCAACATGTCCTGGTAAATTCTACTTAGATCATGTCAACAAAAGGATAATTTAGTTTTACTTAGGTAAGTAGTTAATATGAAGTTTATAATTCGTAATCGTTAGGTAAACTTTTGGTTCTTTATTGTTGAAATGATAAAGAAAGAGGATTTGTGTGATAATAGTTAAGTGTTCTATCGAGTAAGCGATGTTACATTGTATAATAATTTTGAAATAGAAAAGAAAAAAAATCGTTTGATTCCACTGTGTACATAAGTAAAGAGCTTTATTTTATGTGTAAGGTTAGCTGATGTAAAGTATGTCTTAAGTGCAGTTAGCTTAGATGTTATATTTGTGTGGCACGCGGCTAGACCCTGCTATGTGGAATATTCCATAAATGTTTTACGTTGTAAGGTCATAGATACTCAATAGCTTGTGGTTTATCTTTTATTTGTGTTTGTATTTCATGATAAAAAATTACAACATGAGAAGCAGCATAACTAAGCAACACAGATAGTGTAACTCCTTGCCGCGTTCTCCCCGAAGGCGTCACATGTGGCGAGTGAACCTATTTATTTTTACAGGTACGGGGCCGGCCTTACGCCAACCACTTCAGTTGAGACGGGGGTTTCCCATCTCCCGAGGATGCTGGTTTTGATATAATGTGAAGGTAGAGGAAACCTTGCAGGTGCGCCCTATAAATAATACCTTTCTATATTTTCTTTATTTGGAAAAATCAAACAATTCTTTTTACAATACCCAAAAAATTTTTTTGTTTCATGTTGTAATTCTCCATTTAAATAGAATCATCTTCAATTTCTAAGTATTTGTTTCATTGTATCAAAAAAACAACAGTATCTTACTTAAATTTGTACTTAAAAAAAATATTGCACAATAATCTTTAAATTTTGTGAGTGTACTATATTTTCTTATGTCAAACTAATAATATAGATCCAAAATAACTTTATTTTGAAACAAATGCAAGATTTCTTTAAAAAAACATTCAATTTAATTTCTGTTTTGTCTGCATATATGTATGTATTTATTTTATTATATTTTCTTTATGCAATGTCACATTATAATTTTGTATTAAAATATATTGTAGCAATTCATTGTTTGAAGTCATAATATTATAGGAAGCGTTTAATAAAATATCTATGTAAAATTATGTATTATTTATAGGTAGTCTATGAATTATTGTTAATTAATAGAATTTACTATCCATATTAAATACATGTATTTATTGTTTTTTTTAATAAAGATTATTAATTATTTACACTTGGGTTTTTCCCGTTAGTAAATAACATTGAATTATACCATAGAGTAGTAGAAACTAACTGCGGCATTGATACATTCTATGGGACACAGTTGTCCCCAGTCCTGTCAAACACAGCATAGTGTAGTCATACAAAACATGTCCTTACCTGCAAAATCCTATGTTTTCTTGCTTTCTCCATCTACGCCCAATAATTACACATGCCATAATGTCTTAAAATAATCCCTTTTACTTTTAAAAATTGTCAAATTTACCGATCAAAAGATATATAACGCGTGCGCAGAATGTTTGCGAAGACGCGATTCTCAAAGCTACCAACTTTCTGGAAAGATTCTGTAATTTCACTTCAATTGACCGCAGATATTTAAATCAAAATGACACTGAAGATCTTTGTTCTGTTTCTAACTAAGGACAATTTGCGGTTAAGTAAGTTGAACCGGATATAGTGTCTATATTGGTTAAAATAGTTTCTAGTTCACAGATGTCATAAGCCAATGGTAAATTACACACCTACTTCAGACTGGTGAGAGTTTTTTCTCCTGCAAGGCTGGATGAACTTTTTGTGACTGGTTTTTGATACACGCAGAAGAATTTCCAACCCAAAATTTTTGAAACACGAAAGAAAATTTTTGCGCTCCATCAGCAATCAAACCTTTTACTTTTCGACACTAGACTGCGAGCAGATGACATTTTGAAGTCTATTCTTCATTAACTGGACATCCCCCCAGTGCTTGTTTGGCTTACCTTCAATTTGATTCAAAGATGGCTCTACACAATCTGAGATAAGAAAAAAATGTGAAACACGGTGATGTGAGAGTTGTTTAAAATATTTTTTAAATTTTCTAGTTTTCCAGATTCATCAGTCCAGTAAGTACACATACAAGCGTTGCTCATGTGAAATAACCTCTGATAGACATCAGACAAAAAAGCACTAAGGGGACAAGGAGGCGACTTTATCTTGTGTATTCTGGTTTTCATCCATCAACCATACTTTTCATTCCGTATAAAGTCGTTTATCTAAGTTTGGAAAAACTGCACCTCATTGTGATTATTTTATATTGTGCTCTGGGGTTGATAAAAAATAAAACACATGTTGTTTGTAATTATCATTTTTATCAGCTTGCCTCTGTTTCTGATCATAAAAATATTCTTAACAAATTAACTTTCTTTTTATAATAAAAAGAAAACAATAAAAACTTATTGCTTAAACTTTTTCATTTAAAAATACGATAAAAAATAATATTTTAACCATTATTACCAATGGAACACAACAGGTGAACAAAAATATAAAAATACCTACACAATGCTACAACTAATAATACAAGAAATATATAAATATTTAAAATTATTTTTCAGTTTCCATTGCACACATAGTATATTAACACCATCTAGTGGAGAATCTTCAAAATAAAAATATTAGCTTTTGAAAATAATCAACAGATGGCAACAAGCAAATTTAATTAATTAATTAAAACGTCACAACATTGAAAGTGAACAATTTCATTGATTATTATTTACATAGAATTAGTAAACAAATTTAATCAAATAAAAAAATGGAATGTCTTCTTATTATGTACTTATTTTGGAATGTTTACGTTGATAATTTAAGAAACAAATTTGTTTACTAAAGCTAAGTACTTATGCGATTCACTGAGTCCTTTACGCCCAAATATACACTTAAGTTTTAGTTTTTACACAATCGTTTCTACCTAATGGCTTATTCATAAAAATAATATGTATCAGTTTTCCCGTCTAACACTATTTACACATTGGCGTTTACGTCTTATGACATCTTATTACGACACAGGCGTCACTTATGAGTATTTCATTTTTATGAAAGTTATACACATTGGGTATTGTTACATTTGCTGAGCAAATGAAAAGGTAGTTTTTTTTGGTGAATTTAAATATCTGCAATAATCGATTACGGAAGCTCAAAAACCATTGATACGTTTTGATTTTTAAAAGAAAAAGTATTGAATCGTTATTGTTTGACAAACCCATTTTTTTACTACTGTCAACAAAATGTGTGGTAAGCACCTCTTATGTTTTTCAATATCTTTAGAAATTGTGTTTATCTTTTGACTGAAATGTGATGCAGAATGAACATATTTAGAAAGTATTGAAGCTTTAAAAACCAAAATAAAAAAGTTTAAAAAACATTAAGACAGACCAAATGTATGGATCCCAAGAGTTATAATAGTTTCAGAGTCCAGAGTTGTTCCAATTGTCTTTTTCTTGGAGGTAGTTTCTAATGAAATCAGTAATGTGCATGAGTATATTTTATTGAAATTTTGTCTTTGGACGTTTTGAAACAAAGCTCGCTTTGACGAACATATAATGTAACAGATATCAAAAATTAAAAACATACATTTTACACTTTCTAATACTGATAGCAAATGCCCGAATAAAAATACTTCCCTACGTGTCTAAAACTTACAATATTTATGCATTTGGATAAATAACAATACAACTTGCTTAGCTAATCTACACTATGCTCTAAAAATTAAATAAAAAATAAATTTGTTTATAAACGACACTTTTGTACATGATGTAAAAACCTAAAAAAAACTAAATTGTTACAATGTTTTAACTAATTCCATCACTGATAATCAAACATATTAATTTCAAGGTCTTGACAATAACATAAAAATACTAATCAAACAAATATTACAGATTGGGCTGCTATAGAAAGCTGCGTCATTTAGGTTGGCGATCTGTGTCCCCAGTACAAAACATTGCGTAAGCTCACCTCGATTGCGTAAATAAATAAAATGTATGGAAACTAAATCACTCTCTAGGAGTGATGTAGTATATTCCATACATTTTTTATTTATGCAATCGAGGTAAGATTTACTCGAGGTACAGAATCGTTCCAGAAAGTCCACGTTGAAAGTGAGGATAGATGGACAATGTTAAGCGGATTGCAGGTAGGTGGTGTTCGACAAGGTGGCTTTGAGAATTTCAGAGGAGGACTGCATCCAGGAGTGGATAGAGAAATTGTGAGAAAGAATTACTATAATGATTGAAAGACCCAACTAAACTATTTTCCCATAGAAAGTTAATGGTGTCATTTTTTGTATGTAAAAGATTAAAATGATGACAATAATGAAAACAAAGTAAATGAGGATTGTAAAATTTTTCAAATTCCAAAATTAAAATAATACGTCACTAATTAAAAAAACAAAAAATTCAGTTTGCCATTTTGTATCTGGCAAATAACAAAACACAATGTAGACACTAATATTGCATAGATAAAGTTATAAAAAAGTAAAAAAATACTTGATTAATTTTACGATAAAAAAACATCAACAAGAGAGCAAACAAAGAAAGTCTTGTAATTATTTTAATAAAAAAAAATTTTGAATGAAATTGCAAGGATTCTATTCAGTATGGTCCATAGACAAAAAGTCCAAATATTTATTGCAAAAATAAAAATAAAAAAATTCAAAAGGACAACATTGCATTTCCTATTTATTATGAGAAAAAATAAAATGTCTTTGCTGATGGATCATTAATTTTTTAGTCTATGGATCACAATTTTGTCTATGGACCATCATTTTTTCTCTATTGACCGCCATTTCTATGAAAAGTCATGAACAGAATCTTAGTTTTAGCATTTCAAATGATTCATTTGATTAAATATGTGCAAAAAATAGACAAACTATTACACCTATCAGGATATGCGTAATTATAATTAATTACAAACAATAATTTCATTTTGTACATCCTAAAAAAAGATTATTTGTAAATTGTAATAGATTGTAGTACGTTAATTAATACATTTCACAATATAAATAGGTATTTTATACAGTCACATAGTATGGGTATTCTTTTTATAAAAAGTCAAAATCACATCTTTTTATTTGGCACATTATCCAGGTCGATGTTTATGTTTATAAAAAAGCGGGACTATCAGAGTTTTATATTGGAAGCAAAGAATACTGATTAGGACATTTTTGTTCTTCATTTATCACATACGTATCATACAACTTAATTATTAAGTCCAAAGTGGTGCGTGTCTCCGCTAAAAAATATTTTTCATATAAATGAAATTAATTTTTGAATTTTTTGTGATGGTCAACACAATGTTTTAGAGGTACTGAGATAATAATTATTATGGTTAGGAATTGAAAGAAACTAATAGTTTTCATGAGACTATGAGGCTGTCGAGTACCAATTGGATGATGGAGGAGCAGCCTTGGCTGTGGGATGGTATAAGTGGAATCCGGAGGCACCTGGATAGAATTGAGATTGTTCCAAGGGAGTGGCATACTCCAAGGCAGAGTAAACTTGCGGTTTAAGTGGTAAAGGTTGTGCAGGTGATTCTCCGGGCGGCAAATAAGGATGCCTCAAAGAATCGGAGTACTGTCCATCAAAGCCTGGATGCTGTTGCTGTTTATCTCTTGGAGAAACCGAACCAGGAGGCGTCATGGCAGAATGATAATCCATTGAGTATGCAGGTCCTCCATAGGTTGATACTAGATTTTGAAAGGAATCTGCGTTCTTTTGTGCGTGTAACGCAATGAATTGATCACTATATGCGGAACCTTCACTTCCTGGAGGTGTTGGCAGTGGTCCAGCGGGGTGAGGATGGGAATGAGGATGGCTATGTGAATGTGGATGGGGATGTGTAGGCTGCCCATGACCTGCGGCTCTTATGACACTCTCCCGGCTTGCATACAACTGCCTCAACAAAGCTGAAGCCGGCAAACCTGGACCGCCTAACTGATGATGTGCTCCTATCCATTGTATTGTTGATTTATGCTGCTGCTGCTTTAAAAGAGTATCCGTTGAAAAATCTGTCGGTTGGTGTGGTACTGTGGGTGAAGTTGTTTTATTCCCTAAGACAGTCGGTAAATGTTTTGACATGGCATTTTCTAAGTCTTTCACTGAGGTTGCCGAAGGGTCTGGATTGATGATGTCTTCATTTGAAGATGGTGCTGGTGTGACTTGTGGACTTAGTGGGGCAGGTGGTTGTGGAGATATTGAAGTCCTATTGCACGGATCTTCTATATCTGGTGATCGTTCTATGATGTTATCTTCTTCTTGAAGTTGTGCTTTGCGCTTTCTTGCTTTTCTAGTTGGCGGAGTTGGTTGCGGGGGGGCAGTTGATGGTGGTTGCTGGGTTGGAGGGTCTTGCCCTGTGCCTGAAGGAGCCCTGGGCGAGGCTACCTTCCCTGCCCCTGTTCCTGGCCCGGCTCCTTTGCCAGCACGATCAGCTCCGGCGTCAGGAGAACCCTCCCCTGGATCACTGCCGTTTTCTTCTCTCTTAACACCACTTACTCCATCATCCAACTGACAGCAGTCCATAATGAGATTGGCATACTCTCTCGCACTGTAATCAAATTATATCCAATTAGAAAATATTGCCTTTGTAGCAGAATGTGAATTATTTATTATTTTATTATTTTTTGGGAAAAAGAATCATTCTTTTGCACACACTAACTAGGGTACCATCTTAAAGGAATTAGTTTATCGAAAAAGCTACTAAGGTATGACAGATAAAAGTTTAAATTTCTTACAGAGATAATTCTTCCTTGTCAAAAAACTTCACGATTTGACAACAGTTTTGTCATATCTATAAAGCGCAAGAACAAAGGAGTCATGCTTTTGTACACAATAAGGAGAGTATGGAAAACAAATGTGGAATAATTGATTCCACAGATGACTGATTTCAAGTCATCTTAAACATGAATAATGAACATTCTCACAGTGAGATATTTTTTTTAGAACGTATGTAGGTAGGTTTCCTTTACACATTCCACTCGCCTGCGTCCATTGGAAGAAAAACTACTGATTCTTACCTGATGACATAATTGACGCAGATGATATTTTGTTCCTCAGCGTTCTTGGAGGAGCAGACGACTGTAGCGCAGGTCTGCAGCCAAGTGTAGCCGCCAGACTTGTTCATCAGTCTGTAGTAGTGAGTCAGCACTTGGCCTTTACTAATTACTGCAACAAATAAACACACATTCACAATTAAACACTGCTTGGTTCATCCTTGTTTTGCTGTTTCTTTAATGATACAATGGGATTATGTGTAGGAAAACAGAGTGGCATAAAGAATATTCCATTTTGAAAAAAAAGATTCAATGCATTCCTATTACAGTTTCCACCTGGAGAAACCATACTAAATACTTGAGCAATGCTGTTCAAGATCAATTCCTTTGGCTCATCAGGGCTGGCAGCACTTGGAATTTTGTTTACATAGAACTTCGAAGTACTTTTTTAGCGATGTGATGAGAGCGATAAATTACATTATAACAGTTTTCAAAGATATGGGAAAATTGTTTGGAATTATCAGCTCCAATGGACCATAGCAATCGATCTTGTACAATACCCAACTGCCAGCCAAATGCCAGCTATTGGCCGAGAAAGGCTGAAAGTTCAGTATCAAATACACTTATTCATGCGCATATAGTAATTCTGATACCTATGGATTTTATGGATACATCTCTTTGAGCACTTGGTGTTCCCAGAATGTGTGAACCATGACTCATGACTCGTGAAAAAGTTTCTCTGATGATGAATTCATTCAAGAGTATAAAGAGTTTTGTACATTGTTGGCATGTTCACAAAAGAGAATGAATGCAACAAAAATTTCTACAACCTTTTCATGTTTGTTTTGTCAACCTGTCTCAGCAGACATCACATTTGATGCAATGCCATGCTCAATCATCAAACACAAACAATGCTCTCTGGCAATTTCATAGTCTGCACACTTTTTGGACATAAATTTGGTTTCAATATTCTTCATCGAGACAAAGGAAAGGATAATGTAATAAAACAAATTGTCGGCAGCGCAGCAGAGTATATTATTTTATTTTACGGCATGAGAACCATTCAGTGAGACTCCAATGACACCGATCTCTTGTATGTAAATGTCGCTTGAGGAATTTATGCCAATCTCATTAGCAGCGACCAACAAACAACACTTTACACACCTTTGTTCTACATCATTTGGATGGTAAGCAATCATTTATTATTTAAGTTGTTTACTTAAGATGGAATAAAAACGATTGCTTGTTGAATCAGTGTTGGCCATTTAGGCATGGCGCATCATGCGAATGGAGAATTGGTTGAATCAGTTGATGTCAAAAGGGTTTGATGGGTATAGATGCTCATCATGAACCCACCAAAAGTTTTGAAAATGGAACAAAAAAACAAAATAAGTTATCCACAGAAAGGTGGTTCAGACTTCAGATACTCTGAATCGGACTACGAAACTGCTTTAAAAATAAATGGATGAGCATTGGAAAGAAATTGGTAAACCTCAATTAAATTCTTCAAAACATGCCCACATAAAAGAGTAAATATCCAAATTCAGAAAGAAAAACATTTTGGTTTCTTTGATCAAAACTCTTGGTCGATATCAACTTTGTTCAACATTATTTTGGATCTCATTAAAAAATTCTGGACAGTATGGGCTCCACAAGATCCTGGAATGTTCTATGTAAGTACAAGGTATTGCTTTTGTTCAGTACTCCAATTTGATTGTATTGTTTTATAATACAGTGACCATGATTGAATCGATCAACAACTGAGGTGTTGAAAATGTGGGCTTTTAGGTGATGCAACTATGGTCAGCTAGTATGCCCTGCGCATGTTAATTTCAATTGACTGTGATTTCATTTAATTCATTCTCAAAGTGCTCATCAAACCATTAGAAATATTTTGTATGATTCATTCTTGAATGCCTTCAAATAATTCGTAATTGGATCCAAATGATTTGATTCACACTATTTGCTGTTGGAATGTGATGGAAGATTTCAAGAAGATTAAGTGAACATGACAAAATTCAATTTGCCATTTGTTTATTTCTTGCATTTCGATGGCTGAATGTGTGATTTGATAGTAATGTTTTGTTGGATCTTTGTTTATACTAGACTCTATGGTGGGTCAGATCTGGCCCAAGGAAAATCAGTTGCTTCCCTGCTTGATGGGCGGACGACATATAGAAAGCTGCCGGGAGCACATAGAAGAAATTGATTCAGGTCAGAAGCAACTGGAGGAGGTTGGAGGAATTCTATGTCCCACAGTAAAATTGAAACAGATGATGAAGAAAGAGTTTACCAAACCTGTTTACCCTCTGAGTTTAGCAAAACTCAATACAAACACACCATCATTATCATGGCTGAAAAGCGACAATTCTCCAAATAAGATTGTTGTGTAGGTAACTGTCTATTTTCTACCCTTTTTCAAAGAGAAAAGATTTTGATAGTTGGGTCGATGCTTGCTCAGAGATTTTTGATCCAAATTCCAAATTTTGACGCGTAATGTTCGGTTTCCATAGTTGTGGTTTCCGATTGCGTGTTTTTCGGAAAACGTCTGGAACCACCTGCTTCGAAGGACAACGACAATAGATTCCGGCAAAACTCAAGTGTCAAAACTTTGAGAGTCTCTGCCCGCATTAATCCAAGTATGTCTTCAGCATCATTGTTATTCTAGACCATCGCCGTTCCGAGCAGAGTCCAGTCCGTCACGTCGCACCAATAAAACAATTGAATTTATTTTATACGAACTGTTCATTGTTTGAACTGTCCACCATGGCGACCATTTCTTGGAACAGTGTCAAGTTGGCTGAGCCTGGTGTTGCTGGCTGGTCAAAGGGAGATCGCGCCGATAGCAAGCCGACCAATATTAGCTATTCATATTTTGTAGTCGTCAAGGCATCGAAACCTCGGACGTGAGCCAAGGGATAGTGGCGAAGTTGTTGTACCTAGAGTGCTAAAATAAGGTTTGAGGTTGTATTGCGTAATGCAAGGAGGTATTTTTATAGATACTAAGTTGGTATTATGTAATAAATTGGTTCCGAGAAGTCATCGTATACTTATCAATCTACGATGACATCAGTTTATTGAAAACAATTTAGGATTGAAATAGCTGGAGAGCTTAGAAGAACAATAGATCAGCTGGTCCAAAACTACAGTCCTATAAATAAATTGCTACAGAAAACGAAGTGACAATGATATTTGGTCCAACATATTTCATTGAACTAGTGGATATACGAGTTGGAATATTTTTTTATGAATATCCAACTGTAAAAAGAGCTTTTCAACTAGCGGAGTTAATATCAATGTAGAAAAAAATGGTCCCAAGTTGCGCAATCTTTTCATGCAATTACGAAGTTCAAAAAACGAGTAAGAAAACAATGATATTGGTCATACGATACACTATGTATTACGAGTGAATTTACGAAGTTTCCAATCGAGGGTCACTGAGCTTTAATATAAATAAAATCCTTTTAATGATTTAGTCAAATTTTAAAATTTATTTTACATATTTAGTTAAAGTCTTTTGTATCCAAATTTCAGTTTTTTTCCGTTGGTCATCCATTTTGAAAGTGCCATAAAGCCATCTACGGGATCTTTCTTGGTTGGTAATGTCCTTATTTGTTCTAATGGCGAATTCCTAATTCAGAAGACAGCGCGGCCCACAAACCGCGGGGATGACCTCAAACGATACGACAAATCAAGTCCTTCATTCGTACAGACGTGGTGATGCAAATCTGTCATTGCAAAAAAATATTTATATGAAAAGTAAGGCATTATTATTTTCTATATCCCTATATACTCCTTGACACAAGATTCGATCAATCCTCTTCTATTGGATGCCTTCGCCATGAATATCCTCATTGGTAAGACCTTTGTTTAGTATGTATTTTTAACAGTTTAATAACTTGAAAGAAACTGAATCAATGAAGAATAAAATACCTAATTTCCTAAGTAGTTGATCAAACTAAGTATGTATTGTACTTCAGCTGGAGAAAAAATAATAGATCGAGGATCACAAATGGGTCAAAACGAAACAAATTCCCGGTTTCGTTGCATTTGAGAATGGACCAGGACAAGAAGTGTGAGATGAGTGTTTTCATCGTCCGAAACAGAGAAGTTTTACCTGCGGTGGTTGTTAACATCAAAGGGATCTGATAGGATAGGTGAAGAAGAAGAATGGATGGTGAAGTAATTGCGTGTACTTACAATCTACGTGGCATTTCCTAAGTTTATTGGCGTCTTCTCCGTGACATAGAGCATACAGGTTCTTTCCCGTAAGCTCTTCTGCTGTGTAGTCAAGGAGATCAGATACTCTGGAAACAAAAACAATTCGTATTATTTAAAAAATTCAAATGGAAACAATGTTTTAATTCACTTATTTATTTCTTTTTTGCTCGAATATTTTCGCCTAATGAGGCATCTTCAGGAGCAGAATGGCTACAAATATATTTTTATAAAATAATTTTCAAAAAATGGACTTTCACTGTGTTACTAAATCCACCCTAAAAAATTTAAAACAATTCGTTGTTATCACAAGCTATAAAAAGTCGCTTAATTGGCAACAAATGAAAAGTTGATCTGGTTCGAAGGGGGACCGGTCTATAGTCTAGTCGTTAACACCATGTAATCCTAATGGGAAGGTCGTGTGTTCGATTTCTGGAAAGGTATAGAAAAAATAACAACTAATTTTCAAAACAATTTTCACTGGAGTGAAATATTCAAATGCCGTACCAAAGACCGGCTACCAAACGTCTATCCAGCCTTGGGTCTTGCTTGTGGAATTGGCACTTTCTATTGAGACGATCAAGCTCGCAGAGGACATTGAGGTTTGATTAACACAAAAAAAATATTCTCTCTCAGCTTTTCTCAGTCCACTTCTAGGCGTAGGCCTCCTCCAATCTTCTCCATGTTTCTCTATCGGCTGCTGCGCTCAGCCATCTTCTGTCTTTAGTTCCTTTGATGTCATCCAGCTACCTCAGTTGGAGTATAACATGAATTATCAAGTACTCACTTGGGCTCGCAGTGCGCTATTCGGAAGTCGAAGTTGATCCTGGTGACGAACATGTCGGACTCTAGGCGGATCTCGTGGACGGAGGGCGGGGGCAGGGCGATGGCCAGAGCCACCATGCCCAGCAGGGGCGGGGGGGACTTGCGGCTGTGCGAGAACGTGTACTGGGGGCGCAGGCGGCACAGCATCAGGACGACCTGGGGGCAACACACGCAGAGCACACAGTCAGTGAAAGGTCAAACTCAAGGCAGTCATGACCTTCTGAAAGAAAAATTCTCTCTAATATTTGAGTCGTGTATTTCTAAAAGCCGCTGTCTCCCTTTATAGTGAAAAAAATCATTTTTTAAAGTTAAGCACCTACCCATGCATGTCGACGGTTAAAAGGAAATAGGGCATAAGCGAGTTATGAATGCTATCCTACTTAAAAAAAAATCCGCTATTTCTAATGCGCTAACTCCCATAGCTATACGATGTTTTTTGTTGTTGTTTATGCCCAAGCAAACAACTGCGTTTTCGAAGTATGGTTTTGGTGTTACCGACAAGATTTTAGCCTTTTTTGTCCTAAAAACGCTTTTGACATAAAAAAATCTTAAACATCGTAAAACCACAATATGAATCACGCCAATAAATGCCTTTTTATTTATTATTTTAGAGCTGTTTTGATTTTAACGATACGATAAAAAATAATAAAGTTTTGCCATTTTTCTGCAATCTCAAACTTTAAACTGCTCCATTCTACACAATCTGAGCTAAGAAAAAAACGTAGGTAATTAACGTTAATGTGGGAGCTGTTTTTAATATTTTCAAAATCGATTTTTAGCATTCATAAGACACATTGGTCCTGTACACATTGAAGCATTGCTCATGTGAAATTACCTTTGATGGGCATAAGACAAACAAGCACTAAGGGGACGAAATATTGATGTAAGTATTTACTTTGCTTGGCCTATTTAGGCAATATAGGCTTGGACTATAGGTACTGAATAAATTGGTATCAAAAAAAGAAAGTGTACTAGATATTTAAGCACGTTTTCTGGAAACTAATACGATTTGTGCGTATATATACCTACCTAATCTAATCTAATCTAATCTAAGCTGCAATATATATATATCATTTAAGATTTATATTAAATGCATTCCCACAAGCAGATATGTATAATTTCGCGCTAACACATGTCGCATGTGGACCTACAATATAAAAACCCAATCTCAAATGAACATAAGCCTTGCAACTCTTGCCGTCCTTCCCTGAAACAGGGGTGACATTGGCAAAGTGAACCATTTTTTACAGTATGGGTAGTCAGCCGCATAACAACCTATAAGTCAAGGAACATACATGACAAATTACATTTTTTTTTTAAAATCAATAAATAACAATATATACATGGACATAAAAAAAATCATAAAACCAATGTCACTTTAACAAACCCTAGCCGCCAACATCACAGATCAACCGCCATTTCTTTCTATCCTTACATACTTCTTTCATTTCCTCCAGAGTCATAACCTTCTTCATACAAGCTCTTCTTTTATTATCGTAATCGTACTACTAAATATGTAGTTACATCGTCCTCGTACATAGATTAATTCTCTATTGGTTGGTGTGTTCGTATAAAACAACATGAAATGCCATTTATATGTTAATGTGAGTAGTAAATCGTTGTCGCTTTATAGGCTTTTAACAAACATGAGGTTTTTATTTTTACCATTGTAATGTTTAACATACAAATCGGTTCACGAAATTGTATTCAAACATTGTGTATTTCCATCCAGTTAAACATTTTAAATGTTAGAAAACTACTCTTAGAATAATGTTACTATCAACTACGTACAAGTGGGTACTAAAAGAAAGATTAGCTAAGCTCCGAACCAGGAAAATTGGGTTCGCTTTCTGTTTTTTTTCGTTAGATGGCAATGCAATAATAGATGTTGATAGACAAATTAAAATGGTCATTATTCAGATTGAAATGTATGTAGGTACAATAGTTATTTATGCCACTGCCTGGTAATGGTAGTCTTTGTAGCACGAGTGCTAGTTTGTGCCATGAGGCGCAGCCGAATGGCACAATAGACAGCAAGAGTGTTACAAAGACTAATTACGTGCAGTGGCATACAATACTTTTTCTACGACCATGAAATATATAACAAAATAGTAAATAGTACTCATTATAATGAAGTAATTAAAACCTTATTTTTTTCAAAACGTGTAATTTATCATTCCCTTCGATTATCTAATCTAATCTAAGTTGCAAAGATATATTATATTTAGGATTCATATTAATATCATGCCCACAAGCAGACACATATAAGGTCGCGTTTATACATGCCGCATATAAGCTTAAAAATTCAAACCCAAAACTTAAATAAATATAAGCCCTGCAACTACTGAAGCAGGGGTGTCATTGGCAAAGTGAAACAAGTTTTTACAGCATAGGTGGTCAACCTCATACCGACCTATTAGCCAAATAACTGTTTAAGTTTGTTTATTTTTTGCGGTGAAAATATCTCGCATTATTTTCCTTTCAAGCCTTCTGTTTTCCTTCGAAAAAAGGAAAGCTACAATTTGAAGTATTTTTATAAATAAATTTGATGAATTACTACACTATTAACAAATTTTATTTGACTCTACACATAAAATATATTAATATTCATTTGAACAAAGATTGAACATAGTGGGGAGGAACTATCAATAAATTGAAAATATTCATGTAGGTAATGCTGACGGTTAAACATGGTTGCTATGGAAACGGCAAATAATAGTTTGTTATCGGTCGTTTAGAAGGATAGCCTCATACAAAGTTGACACTCGAAATTCAAAAATGGTTCCATTTCTGACAATGCGCATGCGCACATTTTCATTTCAACACCGTTATCAGTTGCGTAATGTTACATTACGCAACGGGTGTAGAAATGTATGTCATTGTGATTGCGTTAGCCGTTTTGTAATTAGTAAATTACCAAATGGGAGTAGAAAAAATAATTTACATTTGAGAAATCATGTTATTGTATAATGGGGAAACTTTTAATAGAGCAAAATGACACTGTGAAGGTCTTTGTTCTCTTTTAATTTGACGATTTGCGGTTTAATAAATTTAAATAGAAGTAGTATCCATTTTCGTTAAAATATTTTAAATAGTACAGATATTATAAGACAAAGGAAAATATTTTGGGAAATTAGCTAAGCTCCGAACCAAGGAAATTTCATAAGCTTTGTTTTTTACCGTTAGATGGCAGTGCAACTTCAATTTAGTACAGAAAATGTAACCATAAATTAAAACCGCCATTAAACATGGCCTGCAGGTGATATTACGTGTTTTGTGAATGGGGTGAGGATTATGGGGCACTTTGTTGGAAATCCGAAGGCATAATGGCGCCAGAAATGAAGTGATCACGTTTCCTCACGCACAGATTTCTATCTAAATGACTTTCAAATGAAAATTGTGGCCGAGAACGGTATCGAATCTGAGAAGCCATTCGTTAGCTATCAGAGATATGGCAATTGCTAATATAATGCCGTTATATTGAGGGAAATTATCTGCGAAAGGGTTTCAAAACTGTAACAGTTAGGTACTATAACTTTATAGCCATTCCGCTAGAGGTGTTCAGAGCCTCTGCAGAAATATACAACTACCCTTTTGTTTATTATTGGAGAATACACATTCCATAATAGGCCTTTAGGTACATTGACAGCCCCCCCCCCCCCTCCCAGTGCTTGTTTGCCTTATCTACCATTTGATTTACAGATGACGTTTTGATGAAATTGTCTTAAGAATCACGTTCTACACAACACGTAAAGCGTGATAGTGTGAGAGTTGTTTTTAATATTTTCAAAATTCTTTCTAGCATTCATAAGGCACATTTGTCTAGTACACATACAAAAATTGCTCATGTGAAATTACCTCTATTGGAGATGAGACAAACAAGCATTTGGGTAACCATATATCCTCGTAAAACTTTTTAAATCCAATCTAATCTAATCTAAGTTGCAAAGATATGTTATATTGGAGATTCACATTATATGCATTCTCACAAGCAGACACGTACAAGTTCGACCTTGCACATGCCGCATGTGAACCTACAACATACTAAAAACCAAATCTCAAATGGACATATACCCGCAACTCTTGCCGTTCTTTCCTGAAACAGGGGTGACATTGGCGAAGTGAACCATTTTTACAGCATGGATGGTTAGCCGTATACCAACCTATAAATCAAGGAACATTTAGGTAGAGTAGAGAAATAGTGAAAATATCAGTTGGGCACGTTTGAGGAATAAAAAATACGAGTCTCATCATATAAAAGGAAAGATTGTGAAGAAAAATACTCTGGGAAGAAACGGGAGGAGAACTTTGCTTCGGCGGTAAGATTGGAAAGGCTTGCTTTAAATATTAATGCTCAGTAATTATAGAGCGCCCAGAGCGGTGCGCGAAGTGAACTTTCCCTAAAGGCTAGTTCGCACAAGGCCACTGATTTAGTCAAGTAACGAGTAATTTAGTAGTGGGCGGGGCGCTACTCGCCCGTGAAGCGTTCGCATTACGGTCCAGTACAGTACACAAGTGCGAAGTTAGCTGCAGAAAGCCCTTTCTATAATGGCGGAAAATTTGAATTGGCTGCAGTTTGAAAATATTAATTGAGTATTAAAATCATGTTATTATAAAGCCCTTTAAATTGGCTATGGTTTGGTTATATTAACTGATTTATGCCCGGCCACCTAGCTAGGAGCCTGTTTAGCAAACAACTTCGAAACTCGACTTTTGTAAATTCGAAATGTATTTTATGGTTTATAAAATAATATACACATTTTAAATAAAAACAACACATGACTATTTAATGTTTATAATAATATCTACCATTTACGCTGCAAACATTATTTTTTAATTGAATTTTTATCTTTTCAATGATGTGTACAAAGTATATTTTGTATGCACACACTATAATACGGCTCTAGTCTGCAGCTGCATTCAGATGCATTTCTCTGTTGCGTTTTTCGTTGTTGACAATTAACATCAATATTCGACATGTAAAATCGGCATTTTCAAATACACGGCGGTCACCAATCAATTATCAAGTTAAAGAAGAAACATGGTTCAACTTTTCAGAGGCTGACCGCGAGAAACTTGTTCAATCCTGCTACATACGCCTCTCACGTCTGTCACAGATACCAGCTGATGGCTTACAGTGGCATAAAATTGTAATGCCTCTAATTAGTTATCCCCGTGTGTCACTGAATTGTTTCTGTACAAAACAATAAGTAACAATCCATCTGAAGGATATCATAAGGCCTGTGATATGACAAATTTATGGTAGGTACCTATAAACATCGATCAATGTAAAAGATCGATGTTTTTAAATACGTAATAAATTCATGGACGATAATAGTTATTTCCACAACATCTTTACCAAAACTATATTTGTACAGCTCTATTGTCAGCAAGGAGCTACATGATTGTATTTTTGACAGCTGATATCCGCACCAAAAATCGATGTCATACTATTCTTATCGAAAAAAAATTACCTTTCTCAAAACTTTTTGGACGTAGATAAGTCCTAGCAACTTCTATATTCTCAAGAGTTTCTAAAAAACCAAGGATATCGGTGTGCATATCCACTTATTTACAGTTTAAACATGACATAACCTCACTGACAGGTCGCTAAGTTTAGGGAGCGGAACATCGGGCTCGCAAATATAAGAAGTTCTTAAGTACTTAAATATTTTTAAACAGCACTTTATCTTTAAATATTCTTGCTGAAAACGGGCATTATCTTTTCAAACTGCAGCCAATTTAAATTGCCGCCATTCTTGCATTTCCGTTTCCCCGCCAAGAGTGAGCGGCCAATGGCGCGGCCGCTAATAAACTCGACTCGGACTCGGGCTTTTCCGTGGCTCTTCGGACTCGGACTTTTCCGTGGCTTCTCGGCAACACTCGCCCACGGACGGTGGGCGGGGCCGCTACTTGCCCGAAAAAATAGAATGAAATGGATCGGCTTGACTAAACCATTGACTTAACTACTGGACTAAATTGTTGGGGTTCGCACATGTTTAGCCACTAAATTACTCGTTACTTGGCTAAATTACTCGCCTTGTCCGAACCAGCCATTGCGGTGAGATTAGGTGGCGAGCTGGGAAATGGGTCGCGCAATATATCTATACCTAATCATTATCTACCAAGTACAAATACAGGTAAGTACTTTTTATTCATGGAAAACCAAAGTAGGCGTGGTCTAAATCATTTAACGGAATAAGTAGGCAGATACAGACTTTTTTCAGTCTTTGAACAAAATAAAACAATCTGCTACTAACTAAGCTACACATATAGTGTAACTTCTTGCCGCTTTTTTCCCGAGGGGGTCGCATGTGGCGAGTTGAACCTATTTATTTTTACAGGTAAGGGGGCCGGCCTTACGCCAACCACTTCAGATGAAGTGGGGGTTTCCCAGCTCCCGAGAGGGCTGGTACTCATTTCTTGTGAAGGCTGAGTAAACCTTGCCGGTATTTTTGTTTTGGGGTTTGAAATAAACACCGAAATCGAAATCATTTCTGCCACCCTCGATGGGATTCGAACCCGAGCTCACGGCATGGAATGCAAGCACTCTACCAACTGAGCTATCGACCGGACTGATAACAGAACAAACTAACATATCGATACCTTAAAGGTAAAACTAAAAAAGTGACGTATTAAGGAAACATAGGCTTCTCAGAAAATGCTCATTTTTTCCTTTTTTCTGCGACAGAAAACACTAATAAAGTGTAAAAATCGTGTAGTGACGAACTTTTTAATGAGCACCACTAAGCACGTAGAGTTAACCATTAGACTACAGTCTACTGGTAACCATTGTCGAACAAATTGTTAAAATTAAAAAAAAAAAAAAAAAATTAAAATAAAACTACAATGATTAATTTTATACAATTTATTTCAGATTCGGTTCACATTCAGAGTCAATTTTCACCGGCATAATATAATATGTATAACGGTCAGTTGACTTTTATATCTTCAGATAATATTTGGCTGTTCTTTTTTAGCAATAATAAGGATCATTCCCGAATCTTTGAGAATTGGTTCATTCGAGACTTAGCTAGAACATCCGACCAAACACTCGAGCAATATTGAAGAATACAAATTATTGTTATGTAAATATGAAATATAAAGATTGAAATAAGTATGGGTAGTTATAGTTATAAGAATCTTCATAGGTATTGGTGGGTAGGATCGATAATTGTGTATAAGTTTAGAATTCTCTAGGCTAAGTAGGTATTTGTTATAATTATAGGAATTCTGTATTGTATTGGTGGGTAGGATTGATGGTTGTGTGTACATGGAAAAGTCTCTAGGTATTACGTGAAGCATCGAGAAATAATAATTACTATGCCTTTCTGGAACTGTCTAGCAACTATAGGTCTAGATTGTACTACTTTAAAGAGTACTAGCAGTACCCGGCGTGTTTCACTACGCCATTTGGGCATGTGGTATCAATTTTTTTCTACAGATAAAAGAGGAAACAACAGGATCAAAAAAAAAAGTGTGCTAATCGGAATCAAGCTTCACACAATTTATCTCTAGGTTAATCTTCACGTTTTCTAAAAAAAAAGGTCTAGGTACAACTGTTAAGCAGCAGAGCCAAGCATAGGGAAAATCGATTGCGGTGCTCCATTTATATTTAAGATAAAAAAATCGGCTATGTAACGTCACTCATCTAATCTATTCTAAGTTGCATGGATATAATTGTTACATTTGGAATTCACATTAAGTGCATGCCCACAAGCAGACACGTATAAGTTCACACTTGCACATTCTGCGTGTGAACCTACAACATAAAAACCCAAATCTCAAATGAACATACACCCTGCAACTCTTTGCTGACCTTCCCTGAAACAGGGGTGACATTGGCAGAGTGAACCATTTTCTATTTATAGTTGGTCAGATGCATATTGACCTATACTAATCTAATCTAATCTAATCTAAGCTGCAAAGATATATATCATTTAAGATTTATACTAAATGCATTCCCACAAGCAGATATGTATAATTTCGCGCTAACACATGCCGCATGTGGACCTACAATATAAAAACCCAATCTCAAATGAACATAAGCCTTGCAACTCTTGCCGTCCTTCCCTGAAACAGGGGTGACATTGGCAAAGTGAACCAATTTTTATATGATGGGTGGTCAGCCGCATAACAACCTATAAGTCAAGGAACGAGAAAAGAATATAAAGAAAAGAATATAAACAATACATTAAATTTTATAATCATACAATTAAAGAACTAATCTATAAAATTCACTATACTCTTTGAGCAAAGTGAAGAAATAAATGTATTCCAAACAATCAGGAATATTTTTCAATGTAACCGCACTGTGAAACGTATGCAGTTGGGGAAAATGCTTCATACAATATGATGCACTTAAGTGTTTTTTCAACTATCTCCATGAAAGTGTTTAATTTATGTTGAATTTTTGACTCCCTGTCCTGTCTTTATCCCGGCCAAGTGAATTCACATTTTTTCCCCACATTTAAAATGTGCTCTATCCATTATTTCAATAAGTGAAAGTTTTAGGTAGTGCACACGGAACATTTTCTATTGACAACAAAATTGTAAGTCGCACGGCCGGGTTAGGTAAAAGGCAAACATTTTGTTTATCTTGGTTGCTTTGGACCATTGTCACATAGAAGAAAGACGTTTAACCGCCGAGAAAAAAACGATCTTTAAATTTGTGGTGAGTATATAATTTTACAGAAATGCGTTTTTTGAAAAAACAACTATATTATGTATATTTCAATTAAAAGTATGTTTCAATAAAAGGTTTTCATAATAATAATATATTTCAATATGGTCTTCTAGTTGTGACCTACGAACTTTTGTTTATCGTATTTTTTATAAGTGCGGGATATAAAAGCTTTCTTACATTTCTAAAATTCAACTTGGAATACTTGAATAACATTTTTTAATTTGGAACTTTTGTCTAGGCCAGGGGTCGGCAACCTTTTGAGTCGGAAGAGCCAAAAATTACAATTTACAAATTTCAAAGTTTTTCCTTGACTTATAGGTTGGTATGAGGCTGACCACCCATACTGTAAAAAATGGTTCACTTTGCCAATGTCACCCCTGTTTCAGGGAAGGTCGGCAAGAGTTGCAGGGCTTATGTTCATTGAAGATTGGGTTTTTATATTGTAGTTGGGGGGAGGGTGGGGGGTGAAAAGCGAGTACAAGTAGCGGAGAGATCGTTAATCGATTCAGAACGATTTAGTTTTTTTCGATCAGAAGTATAATTCTGTGTTTTTTTTATATTTGCGTATGAAGCTAAAGAGCCGTAACTTCACACCCAAAGAGCCGCATGTGGCTGGTGAGCCGCAGGTTGCTTACCCCTAACCAAACCGATATCGATCCACCATATTTGTAAAAAGTCCGGTCTATAGCTTAGTTGGTAGAGTAACTGCATTCCATGCCGAGATCTCGAGTTAGAATCCCACTGAAGTTGTCAGAAATTATTTCTCGTTTCAGTGTTTATTTCTAACCCAAAATAAAATACCGGCAAGGCTTACTCAGCCTTCATAAGAAATAAGTGTCAAGCCACTCAGGAGCTGAATAACACCCATTTCAAGTTGGCGTAAAGTAAAAGTTACTGGGTTGTTCATTTTAGATTTGGATTTTAAATTATGAGTAGGTACACATGCAGCATTTGTAAGCGTGAACTTACATGTGTCTACTTGTGAGCATGCATTTTATATGAATCTTTAATGTAAATGTATATTTGCAACTAAGATTATGTATTGTAGTTGAATATAATGGTCTTCTTCTATTGGGTGGTTTCAAAATTTACAGACCTCGTTGCTGAAATATTGAGAATTGAGAACCATTGTTTATTTGATCACCATCAAACTTCACACGATTCATTCTAAAAATATGTTACATGTTTCCTGAAAATTTCGTCAAAATCGGATGAGCGGTTTATGAGTATAGGGAACATACATACATACATACATACATACATACATACATACATACATACATACATACATACATACATACATACATACATACATACATACATACATACATACATACATACATACATACATACATACATACATACATACATACATACATACATACATACATACATACATACATACATACATACATACATACATACATACATACATACATACATACATACATACATACATACATACACACATCCTTCTTTATAGATTGCATTCCATGCCGAGATCTCGAGTTAGAATCCCACCGAAGTTGTCAGAAATTATTTCCCGTTTCAGTGTTTATTTTAAACCCAAAATAAAATACCGGCAAGGCTTACTCAGCCTTCATAAGAAATGAGTGTCAAGCCACTCAGGAGCTGAATAACATCCATTTCAAGTTAAGTAAAGTGGGTAAAGTTAAGTAAAATTTTCCCAACTTTTTTTTTTTCCCCATTTTTAGGTTAGGTTAGGTTTTTCCCGACTTTTGGGGAAAAAAAAATTTCCCCACTTTTGGGGAAATTTTCCCAACTTTTTTTTTTTTCCCCATTTTTAGGTTAGGTTAGGTTTTTCCCGACTTTTGGGGAAAAAAAAATTTCCCAACTTTTTTTTTTTTTCCCAGATTTGAAAGTGGGAACCATGCGCAGGGGGATAAGTGGGAACAATGCGCAGGGGGAAATTTCCCAACTTTTTTTTTTTTTTCCCATTTTTAGGTTAGGTTAGGTTAGGTTAGGTTTTTCCCGACTTTTGGGGAAAAAAAAATTTCCCCACTTTTGGGGAAATTTCCCAACTTTTTTTTTTTTCCCATTTTTAGGTTAGGTTAGGTTAGGTTTTTCCCGACTTTTGGGGAAAAAATAATTTCCCCACTTTTGGGGAAATTTCCCAACTTTTTTTTTTTTTCCCATTTTTAGGTTAGGTTAGGTTAGGTTTTTCCCGACTTTTGGGGAAAAAAAAATTTCCCAACTTTTTTTTTTTTTCCCAGATTTGAAAGTGGGAACCATGCGCAGGGGGATAAGTGGGAACAATGCGCAGGGGGAAATTTCCCAACTTTTTTTTTTTTTTTCCCATTTTTAGGTTAGGTTAGGTTAGGTTAGGTTTTTCCCGATTTTTGGGGAAAAAAAAAATTCCCCACTTTTGGGGAAATTTCCCAACTTTTTTTTTTTTTTCCCATTTTTAGGCGTAAAGTAAAAGTTACTGGGTTGTTCATTTTAGATTTGGATTTTAAATTATGAGTGGGTACACATGCAGCATTTGTAAGCGTGAACTTACATGTGTCTACTTGTGAGCATGCATTTTATATGAATCTTTAATGTAAATGTATATTTGCAACTAAGATTATGTATTGTAGTTGAATATAATGGTCTTCTTCTATTGGGTGGTTTCAAAATTTACCGACCTCGTTGCTGAAATATCGAGAATTGAGAACCACTGTTTATTTGATCACCATCAAACTTCACAGGATTCGTTCTAAGAATATGTTACATGTTTCCTGAAAATTTCGTCAAAATCGGATGAGCGGTTTATGAGTCTATAGGGGACATACATACATACATACATACATACATACATACATACATACATACATACATACATACATACATACATACATACATACATACATACATACATACATACATACATACATACATACACACATCCTTCTTTATAGATATAGATAGATAAAGGGTGCGAGTGGCCTGCAGGGCCAGGAGTATCATACGAGATTTACAAACACATAGAACTAACTTGATCTATAATCTATAATCTAAGTTGCAAGGATATATTCATTTAAAGCTCTCAGATGTAAGCCCACAAACCAACAAGTGTAGTTCGCGCTTACAAATGCTGAATGTGTACTTACAAATAAAATCCAAACCTCAAATGAACATAAGCCCCACAACTTTTGCCGACCTTCCCTGAAACAGGGGTAACATTGGCAAAGTGAACCATTTTTTACAGTTTGGGTGGTCAGCCTCATACCAACCTATAAGTCAAGGAATATGAATAAAAAATTACATTTAAATATATAAAAGAACAAAACCTTACAAAGAAATCTATACAAAAAAAGTCAGAAATTTCCTATGCAAAAAATGTAGCAAATTAATACACCAACATTAGAAATCACCATTGCAGATTAGCCGCCACTTCTTCCTGTCCTTGCACACTTCTTTCATTTCATCCAGAGTCAGATCAGTGAATAGAAATCAAGTGGAATAGTCGAGAAAGCTTTGTGAAAATAAATTATGTAAAAGTGTAAAATAAACAACTGTATAAGGAGACCTGTGTATTTTAATTTGAAAGACTTTTGAACCCTAATTTCGTAACATTATATAAGTACCTAACATCTATCGATTTCCAGAAAGACTTCACTTAATTATCACACAGACAAAAAAAATACAATTACACATTCACAACAATATCTTGATAAATCCTTCAAAAGTTCACTTCCTAAAGATCTTCCTTTTTAAATGCCTAGGTTCGAATACAAGGCCGTACTAGAACTTACAGGCCGTGGCGCGCCCTATCCCCGTTACGAACTTAGTGCTACCACACAATAATACAGGGACTTACCATTCAACTCATACAAGAAATACTTACTTGTAACTGATGATTTCTTAAATATTATTTAGTAATTATTTATCTCAAGCAGTCAGACTTCCAAATACTCCTATATTTACACAGTAGGTAATACTGAAAAGAAGTCAATTTTGCCCACATATACTCATAGTAGAAAACAAACAACGATTGAGGTTTAAAAATTTTAATTAAGAAATATTTTTGTGGATATTTTAATTGAGAACAATGCTGATATAAATAAATAACATAAATGTGTACAGGACTCTTGAATTAATTACACGAAGTGGTACAACATTTCAGGATTTTTAAGTATTCCGTAAAGTTGCTTGAAACAATTTGATGTTTAGATTAGGGTATTTTATATTACACAATATTTTATTTAAACAAGGTATTTGGTGAAATGAACCGATTTTTACTGTATGGGTGGTCAACCTCATACTAAACTATATGTCAAAGAACAAGGCAAATGCAAATCTAATCTAATCTAATCTAAGCTGCAAAGATATATATCATTTAAGATTTATACTAAATGCATTCCCACAAGCAGATATGTATAATTTCGCGCTAACACATGCCGCATGTGGACCTACAATATAAAAACCCAATCTCAAATGAACATAAGCCTTGCAACTCTTGCCGTCCTTCCCTGAAACAGGGGTGACATTGGCAAAGTGAACCAATTTTTATATTATGGGTGGTCAGCCGCATAACAACCTATAAGTCAAGGAACATACATGACAAATTACATTTTTTAAAATCAAAGAATAAAAATAACAATATATACATGGACATAAAAAACTAAATCATAAAACCAAATTCACTTTAACAAACCCTAGCCGCCAACATCACAGATCAACCGCCATTTCTTTCTATCCTTGCATACTTCTTTCATTTCCTCCAGAGTCATAACCTTCTTCATACAAGCTCTTCTTTTATTATGACTCTGGATATTCCATTCATTCGCAATTTCGGATATTTGGTCCATCCATACCTTTCTCGGTCTTCCTCTACCACGACATCCATCTATTCTACCAACATATACTTTCTTCGTCAGTCTTTCCTCATTCATTCTCTCCATATGCCCAAACCATCTTAACAAACTTCTTTTAATCTTCACTTTCACACTTTCTTTTGCACCACATTCTTTTCTTACAAAATCATTCCTCACCCTGTCACTCCGTTTTTTCCCAATCATACTTCTTAGAAAGTCCATTTCAACAGTATGGACTTTACTAATTTCACTTTCATTCACCGTCCAGGCCTCGCTTCCATACATCAAGGTGGGTAAAAGTATGCCACTGCGTACCGCCAATCGATCAAAAAACAGAATTTAATTTAATATTAATGAATAGTTCCCACTTAACTATTTTATACTTATTTAATATATCTTATGCTAACTATATATTATCATCTATAATCTAAGTTGCAGAGATATGTTCACACTCAAAGCTCATTTGAAATGCATGCCCACAAACATACATTGGCAACGTGAACCATTTTTTACAGTACGGGTGGTCAGCCTCATACCGACCAATAAGTCAAGTCAAGAACTACATTAATAATAACTCTACAATATGACAAAAAGTAAATAAACCATTGAAATAAGCACAAATTAAGTCACTACACAAAAGACATCCGAAAACTTTAAAACTAATTTAGAGACAGATTTAATTTTTTTTTCTTTAATGATTAGTTAGTTGAAAAAAAATAATATTTTTTTTACACTTTACTAAGTTTTTCAAACGCATTTCACATTTTTAAAACACTTATTGATAAAGGTATTTTTTCACAGCAGGAATTTGCACCAAAACATAACACCATTCAACAATACCAATAGCTTTTCGGCATTTGTGTGACGTTCGGACAATTATAGGTTATGAACAAATTGAAAGAAGTTTTTAAGAAAAAACTTACAAAAACACATCTAATTGTACACAAATCCATACGCATAAGTTCCGTGACCCGTTTACTATAATAAAACAGTAATATTCCATGAAAAAATCAACTTATTGCAAAAAACACCACAAAAATATGACAAGACGTGTGATTGTAATTTTAATTATTGAGTTATTGTGTGAATTTAGTACTTTCTTAGCAAAATATTGTACTCAACACTTCGAAAAAATGATAAACTTTCAGACACAGTAAACTTTAAAAAGTTTTTATATTTTAAACTTATTTTCCGAAATGTCAAAAATGGCGACTAAATTGTACTACCGCAGTCGACCGTTGGCGTTGCGCCGCACTAAGATGGTGACGTGATCATCCAAAATTTCAAACGCTTCCCGGCCTGTATCTCTAGTATGGCCTTGGTTCGAATACAAGGGTACTAATTTTTTCAAGTTTTTTTTTGTAAGAAAAGCTCAACTATAAATAATATATTTTCACAATAAATAAATTTCAATTATGTTGTATGTTTTCGTATACCCAAATTAATATATTTGTCGTTGGATTCGTCATGTATTTTTGTGGTCAATCAGTGATTCAACAGTCGGATGAGCAACTGAAAAATATTTTCTTTGTTGCTGCAAAGTGAATATATTTTCAGCTCGTCAATATACGAATTCTCGTAGTTTTAATATTCATATTCGTGAAATCCTATTTATAGATTGTCGTAAATAATTTCTCGTTTCGGTGTGTTTTTCAAATCCAAAATAAAATACCAGCGACGAGTACTTATAATTCACTAGAAATGAGAACCAGTGCATATGTAGGTTCCACGCGCCACATGCGACCCCTTCGGGAACAACGCGGTAAGAAATTGCACTATATGAGCAGCCTAGTTGCGTTACATACATATTTGTGTACATTTCGTAACAATATTCTGTCCACCTGTGCGCGCACTCCTTGCAACCACACGACAATCGTTATTACTAAAAAATCACGTTGCTAGTAGCTGTAGTAGTTACGTTAAAAAATAAAATGTATGAAAACTTAAACAGCGTCTCCAGCGAGCGTTTCAGTTGCCATATTTTTTTGTAGGACTCTGTGGTTGAGTGGAAACGCAGAGCGTTTTACTTGTATAATATGTTGGAAGTTGCTACATTCTTTATCTTGTGGTAGAGATGGGATGCTTCGTCTTATTTAAAAGAAAAAAAAACACGAGTAGATTAAAGATCAGTCTTGCGTGAAGATATCCATTGCTGGACGGTAGAAGGCTGTTTAAACACAGCCAGTGAGGATAGTAAAGAGATAATGTACTTCTACTTCTTTTGGTGCCACTTCTAACGAAGATCGGTGATCATCATTAGACCTTGGAAGCTGCAGTTTGAAACAGAGAATTGCTTTTTAAATGAATACATTGTTTTTTAGGCAAAAATATCCTTTTTCTACTCCCATTTGGTAATTTACTAATTACAAAACGGCTAACGCAATCACAATGCCACTACACCCGTTGCATAATGTTACATTATGCAACCGGTAACCGTGTTAAAATGAACATGTGCGCATGCGCATTGTCAGAATTGGAACCATTTTTTAATTTCAAATGTCAACCTTGTATGGGGGTATGAAGACCTGTCAATCCAAGATGGCCGCAAGCGATCAGCTGATTAGGCTTCATACAATATTAGTGATATTCGGTAGGTAGGAATTACCGTGGTGATGAGACTTTCAGCCCTGTTCAGATGAAAATAAATAAGTATATTTTATGTGTAAAGTCAAATAAAAATTGTTAATAGTGCTAAAATTTATCGAATTTATTTATCGGATTGCTCCAAATAAAGCTTTCCTTTTATCAATGGAAAATAAAAGGCTTGAAAGGAAAACAACACAAAAAAATTCACCGCAAAAAATAAACAAACTCAAAAAGTTACTTGGTTAATAGGTGAGTATGAGGTTGATCACCTATGCTGTACAAATTTGGTTCACCTGCCAATACAACTGCAGGGCATATGTTTATTTGAGTTTTGGGTTTGAATGTTTAAGCTTATATGCAGGATGTAAAAGTGCGGCCTTATACATATGTGTCGGCTTGTGGGCATGAATTCAATATGAAACCTAAATATAATTTATTTTTACAACTTAGGTTAGATTAGATAATCGAAGGGAATGATAAATCACACGTTTTGACAAAGGTAAGGTTTTAATTACTTCAAATGGACGAGTACATTATAATGACTATTATTCACTATTTTGTTAATTCTCTCATGGTCGTAGAAAAAGTATTGTATGCCACTGCACGTAATTAGTCTTTGTAACACTAGTGCTTTCTATTGTGCCATTCGGCTGCGCCTCATGGCACAAACTAGCACTCGTGTTAAAAAGACTATCATTACTTGGCAGTGGCATAAATAACTATTTTAATTGTAGAAAAACAAGAGAATTTAAAATTTTCTTTCTTAAAGAACATCGAAGCAGGACCTTAAATAAATTTATGAACTTTTTTATCGGTGAGCAAACGTCACTCTTGTATGGGACTGCCGTGCCTAGCAACCAATAAAAATATTTGTATGCCTTTCCCCTAGCAACCCGTGACGACACAATATTATCAATGTGGATTGAGGACCTCATAACATCTCATATTTAACGAATGATAGGACGATAGCTCAGTTGGTAGAGTGCTTGCCGAGAGTTCGGGCTCGAATCCCCCCAAGGGTGTAAGAAATGATTTTCCGTTTCTTTGCTTATTTCAAACGCATAAATAAAATACCGGTAAGGTTTACTCAGCCTTCACAAGAAATGAGTACCAGCCCCTTCGGAAGCTGGGAGACCCCCACTTCAATTAAAATGGTTGGCGTGAGGCCGGCCCCCTTACTTGTAAAAATAAATAGGTTTCTACGTAGTGACCTAGAAGTAGCTATTAATACAAGTAACTTCACCAATAATAATTTTCTCAAACATAAATGTGCAAACTATATATCTAATGATATTCAAAAAAGAAAAAATAATTCTAACAACAGTAATCATCAAATAGTTAACACCATAAAAAGTATTAAATGTAAAACTACAAAAAATAACGTAATCTTGACTCGTGCAGATAAAGGGAATTCCATAGTTGCTATTAACAAACCGGAATATATTGCTAAACTTGAAGAAGTCATCATATCAGACAAGTGTAAAACTCTCCCTAGAGACCCTACTACCAAGTACCAAGGAAAAATCAGGGATTACCTCAACAATAGCAACTTCTCTGAATCTACAAAAAAAGGACTACTTATGAAGAATCCAGCATCACCATTACTATATGGTTTAATGAAGCTCCATAAACCTGGACATCCAGCTAGGCCAGTGGTCTCCTACATAAAAGCCCCAGCTGTAAATATAGCCAAATATCTGAACCATATTATTCCAAACCTTATTAAATTCACCCCAACATTTGGCATTAAAAATTCAATTGAACTTACTAAAAAACTGTCCACCCTTACTCCACCTACTAACTCCATCCTTGTATCTTTTGATGTTCAAAATTTATTCACTAACATTCCTGTTAACGAAGTAATAGACATATTGAAAGTCAAATTAGATCATAAGAATGTGGAACTAACAGAAAAAACACAAATTTTAGACCTGTCCACTCTATGTATGGACCAAAATTATTTTAAATTTAATAACAATTTCTATCAAATTTTAAACTCTCTTCCAATGGGAAATCAATTGTCACCTCTTTTTGCTGAATTATATATGGACTATTTTGAAAATTCTTTGTTTAAATCAAAAAACACCCTTTTGAACTGTATTTCTTCTTATCATAGATATGTTGATGACATTTTGTGTGTTTGGTCAGGAAGTATGAGACAATTGGACTTATTTCTTAATTATCTGAATTCATTAAACAAAAATTTAAAATTTACCATGGAAATAGGGATAAATAATACCTTAAACTTCCTAGACCTTAGTATTAATATTGTGAACAATAAATTTAAATTCAGTGTATATAGAAAACCAACATACACGGACGCAATTATTCATGCAACGTCTAACCATCCTATATCGCAAAAAATGGCTGTCTTTCATTCCTTAATTCATAGGCTGATTAACTTACCCCTCGAGAGGGAGGCTTTTAACCTGGAATTGAATACGATAAAGACTATAGCGTCAAATAATGGGTATAAAGAGGCCATTATTAATGACCTTTTACTATCTAAACAAAAAAAACTTATGTACCAAAAATATATTTACCCTCATTGTTGGGATAATGGTAAGGATCAGAAATGGAGATGAATATTATATGTAGGGCAAGTGAGTACCAACCTTGGTCACTTAGTAAAAAATACCTTTAGTTGCGCCTATTATACCAACAGTAATATAGTAGGTAAAATATTATTCAACAATAAGGATAAGATTGAACGTATGGATGGTGGGGGTGTATATCGAGTATCTTGTAATGACTGCAATTCCGTATATGTTGGACAAACTTCCAGATCTATAAATGTAAGGTTGAAAGAACATAAGAGGGCTTTTAGGGGTTTGTCTGGTTATTCGGAGATGGCGGACCACTGTATCGAAAATGACCACTCGTTCAATAATGACGGTGTCAGGGTTCTCCATTCCGGATGCAAGGGCAGACAACTAATTGCCCTAGAAACTTTAGAAATCCACAAACATAAAAATTCTAATTCTTACAATTTGGTCAATGTCCAAATTCCTGCTGCCTCACCTTTGTTATTAACTAATTGTGCTTCTTTATCGTGACTTATTAATTTGATTTCTCTACGGTTTTTGTTTTGTCAATTTTTTAATATTGTAATTATAATATGTGTCATCTCATTATTGTACCTATTTGTCATAAATTATTATTTTTATTTAGATTTCTCTATGGTTTTTTGTTTTGTCAATTTGTTATATCATTATATAATATTGTAATTATTTTATGTGTCATTTCCTTATTGTACCTATTTGTCGTACCTAAATCATTATTTTTATTTTATTTCTCTATGGTTTTTGTCTTGTCAATTTTTGTAATTTAGTATCCTCTTGATAATGACGTGAATAAGTCGAAAGTACTTGAGGGAAATAAATACTCAATTTGTGAAAATAAAACTCTGTGTTTTTTATAATTTTTTATAATTATTTATAAAAATGAATTTTCACTGTGTGAATACACAAACTTTAAAAAGTTTAAATAGGTTTCACTCACCACATGCGAAACCTTCTGGTATAACGAGGCAAGAAGTTACACGGGTCTGTTGCCCCAAAGTCCGATCACACAAACATCAAAATTAAGTGTGATTTCTCCCAACAAATAAAAAAAATGGTTACTCATACGTTAATCAGCTGATGTACATCAACTTTCCTGTTCAAATTCCATCAAATTAATAACCCACATCCGAGAAATATTAATCAAATTTGATGTGTTAATCAAATACTGCTTAGAGGTTTGTGCAACAGATATGTAGCTTAGTTGCGTTTTTTTAAACCTTAATTTGTACACTTGCATTCCACCAGCTATCCTAAATAGCTTTCACACTGTCTTTGTGTGATGCAGGCTTGTGAGAAGTGCGCGTTGCCCAACTAACCGCTAAAAGTCATCGCCTTTTTGTGGAGAAGACGTTATTATGTATTATTATGTAGTGGCTGCAGAATGGGCTCCTCCTTATCACAAAGTCCAGCCGAGGAAAACTCTATCTGCAGCTGTGGAAACCGCCAACAATCATTCGCTTCATTTTTATAGGCGGCAAAAACAAAATCATCTCGGTTGCAGTGAAAATTGCAATGTTGGATGCACTGTGTATCTGTTTGTAGATGCAAAAAATTGCAAACCTGATTTGATTGTAAATAAATGCAGTTCAAATGGAAAATAATGTGGTGACGGTGAAAATAAAAAAAAAGACGATGTTTGAGGACAGGAGGAGTTGGAGGTAGAATTTAAAAGAAGTCAATGCTCCAATTGGGTTGTAGTATCATCGAAAAAGAAGAAGATTTTACGAGTACAAAAATTGTTAGAGATATAATAGTAACGAACAATGGATATAAAATATTTTTAACGTTGATTAAATAATTTACAAATAAGTAGGGTTGTAAAGAAAGTAGCGAATCTGAAACAATTGTAGGATTTCATTCTGGTTATTCATTAGATGAGTTCAATTGAAAACCACGCAACGCAACTAAGCTACACATGTAGAGTAATTTCTTGTCGCGTTTATCGTGAAGGGATCGCATGTAGCGAGTGGTACCTATTTATTTTCCTCATGCTAAACACTTCAATTAAAGTGAAGATACCTAGCTCCCTAGAAGGCTGGTTCTCATTTCTTGTGAAGGCTGAGTAAACTTTGCTAGCATTTTATTTTAGACTTGAAATAAACACCGAAAAAGGAAATAAATTTTGATACTCTAGGTGGGATTTGAACTCGAGTTCTTGGCATGGAATGCAAGCACTCTACCAACTGAGCTATTGACCGGACAAATATTTATTTCAAGTAACAAATTTCAACATATAAGTAATCGTCAGATAATTGGATTACCTAATGATTTTCAAAAAGTTAGTCCTCTGCAGATTACAAGTAGTTTCAAATAGACAGAATGTTCAGGGTTGCTTACCCGGTATCCCGAGGACTTGAAGTGGCAGCCCCTCTTGGTGAGGGTGGACTTCATCCTGACGCAGAAGGCGCGGTCCATCCCACGGTAGAGGCCGCTGCTGCCAGCCAAGGTCATCTGGGCTGACACTGGAGGGAAACAGAGAACAAAAATATCAAATAAAAGAAAAACATATTCATTACCATCTTCTAAAGAAGTCTTGTCATCTCTGCTGGTCGCGATCCTTTTCAGTTGTGAATTGGAGATGACATCTCTGCGCGGCTTTAGATCGAAGAAGTATAAAGTTCCTGGGTGACCTGTTCATCCTCGCGAAATACCCGTCAGGGAGGCTTTCCCGTCAGGCACATTAGCTTCAGTAACATCGAAATTCGGGGGAGGGGGGGTTCCTTAGAGTCATGCAATAGCCTCTGATCTGGAGGACTTTCTTTTCTTTGATACAAATAGAGTTACACTAGCTGATTAACTTCATCGGGAAGGCCCTCAGCCACTTGAAAAAAAAATTGTAATGTTGTTCACCGAGTGAAGCAACTCCGCATGAGTTGTATGAACTGGGTGGGAGGTGGTGGGAGAGTGCCTTCTAAGATTCCTATTTAAATGATGTTGCAAATGACGTTGATAAGTTGCGTCAATGGGGCACGCTTCTTTGATTAATTATTTTTAGGTCTTTCAACATTATCTTTTTAACCCACGTGATGATTTTTATTTATCACACTCTGTGATCCATATTTTATGAACCCAAAAAAGCTCCTAAACCAAACCTTAACTGAATTACTTCCTCATTCCAATACTGACGTTTTCATAAGTCACTATTCAAATTCGACTCCTTGATAGCTCAGTTGGCAGACCTCTCGTGTTCAAAAGCAAAAGTGTAGAGTTTTACTCTGCTGTGGTGTCTTACATGATTTACCATTTCGTGTTTTCTTCGAACCTAAATCAAAATACAGGTTTACCCATACGATGCAAAAAAATGATACACATAATATGCCGGTAAAACAAAAAGTGACAATGCCTCTCGAAAACACAAAGTTAAAGAAATACACATCTTCAAAACAGTTACTTTATAACCGTGTTTTAATGGATTCAGTTGGAATATAGAACCTCATAAATAATTCTACGTAAGCTCAATACTTCCCTCGATCCATCACGGCGCTGAGCTCTATTATTGACTGATATGGTCAAACCACTCGCTGCGGTGACTTCTTGGTGATTTCTGCAGCCGGTGGACATCATTACTGATGACCAAGTCAAGATATGGGAGCTTGTTATGATTTGAAATCAACGACGGTCACTTGGATATGCTATGTTGAATAAAACTCCTATTATGACACGTTTAAAGAATATCCTTAGATGTTTTAGTTATAGTAGATATCGCCACCTTAAAGGTAAAACTAAAAAAGATCAGATTCACTGATTTGAGAAATCGTGGATAAAACATTTTATCGGGTAAATTCTCATAGTAAGTGAACTGATTATAAAAAAGTGCTCATGACAAACTTCGAAATTACAGAATTTGTAAAAAATAATTAACGATTTGCTATTTTTCAATGTTAATATTATATTTATTCGCAGTATGGGTAGTATACTGATGTATAATGAAAGCGGGGAGTGGGGAGACCCTAACTGAGGTGGCTGGACGACTTCAAGGGAGAACTGGAGGCAGAGGATGGCTGAACACAGCAACATGGAGAAGATTGGAGGAGGCCTACGTCCAGAAGTGGACCGAGAAAGGTTCAAAAGAAGAAGAGATATTATACTGAAAATGTGATGAAATTTAATAATAAAGTATCAAAATAATAACCATTATATAAATGCATTGAAATTGGAAGTTTTTTTTGTCGCAAAAAACGCTTTTGTACATAATTTAAACAGGATCGCATTGTCTCCTTTATTTCATTTTGCATTCTTCCATCCGTCTCACATTATTCGGCTGATTTTGATGATTCAGAAAATTGGAGACGCTGACCCAAGTATTTAACTTTACTCAACAATAGCGTTTCACAAAAAATGTACAGAAACTTAAACGCTAACCACTGGCGCATTTTCAGTTTTCATACATTTTTTAAGTAAAAGCTACGATTGAGTTTATTCTTGAAGTACAGAAAACTGGATGGATGGATGTACACTCCTGGATGATGGAAGATGCGAGCCGTGGAAATGAAGAGGATGAGCGAGCAAAGTAACAAAGACCATGCAAATGAGGAATTTGAAGAAAAAACCGCGAATCATCTTGAAAATGATGCGAAAAAAAGTAGATGAATTTTTAAGCGATTTTGTAAATTAAAATAGGAATTGTTGTATAAGTTCACTACATTTAGACTCGGTATTTTCAAAGTAAGCATAGCGACTATATACTGAATGAAAACGATGCACTTATGGCAATCGTGTGGGTAGTTTTTTTTTCTCAGTTTAAAGTCACATAATTATGCTGACGTTGAAAATACCTGGCCTTAGTCGGTATTATAAATTTTCCTACGGAAAAGGTTTTATAGAATCTGGATTCCAATTTAAATAAAAACAAATGTAGGAGTTTTATCAATTGCAACTGTTTGGTAAATTGAATCAAGCGTCTTATATACTCAAAAAAAAAAAAAAAAAAATTGTATAGTCCGGTCGATATGTGTGTGTCCGGTAGAATGCTTGCATTCCATGTCGAGAGCTCGGGTTCGAATCCCCCTGGAGGTTTTAGAAATGATTTCCCGTTTCAGTGTTTATTTCAAACCCCAAAATAAAATACCGGCAAGGTTTACTCAGCCTTCACAAGAAATGAGTACCAGCCCTTTCGGAAGCTGGGAAACCCCTACTTCAATTGCAGTGTTTGGCGCAAAGTCGGCCCCTTATCTGTTTAAATAAATAGGTTTCACTCGTCACATGCGAAACTCTTTGGGGAGAACGCGACAAAAGATTTCACTATATATGTAGCATAGCAGAGTTCCTTTTGTAAAATTATATTAGAATAATTTACTGGGACGGTTTTTGTGTGATTTACACATTAAGCCTCCTCTGCGAGCTTTGTCATCGCTGTATCGCACCGATTACACAAGCAAGACCAAGCTGCTGTAAGGTTGGATGGACAAGTTAGAATGGAGACCAGTGTTAATGATTTTTTCACCTCAAAAGGAGCTTTTTTTTTAAAATTTAATGATTTTGTAGATGCTCTCTAGTTGTGTAGCGATCAAAACTTTTTAATGTCTATGGTTAATCAATGAAACTTTATTTATTTGTTTATACATACAAGACACACATACGAAATTCCCTAAATAATAAGTATCTAAATTTATCGAATCTTTTGTCGAAAAACTATATATTTTTATTTTGCAATAAATAGACGCAAAAACAGCAGACTGGCAATTTCATTTGAAGGCTGACTGCGCTGGTGAAAAATGCTGTTATCTGCGTGTGTACGTATTTCGCAAGGCTTTCCCCAATACTCTATCTCATTAGTATTGTCGCAGCGTTACGCGTTATTGATCGCTAAACCTGTAGCCACCCCTAGTAACACTTTTAGTTGAAACTCAAAAAAAGCGTTAACCAAAGAAAAAGTGTCTGAAGCTTAAAGCAGCATCTCTAGTGAGCGTTGGAGTTTCCATACATATATTTTAGGTGAAACGCTATGTTCGGGGTTGGAAGTTATATTTTATACTTAGAGTATTGCAAAATGAAGCTACGCCGTTTAGGGAACGACCTGAAATTGTGTGCAGAAATATAAAAAAAAATGGCAGCAAAAATGTGTTGTGTTTATGATTTTTCTCTTTGAAAAATAAACTAAATTTTATGTATGTCTGTGTGGTAAATTTCGATAAAAATATTTAATAAATACTGCGAAATAAATTGCAAAAAATTATACATTTTGAAAAAGTGAATCAACTGAAAATAAAAGTGACACAGCTGTGTTGGAAATTACGTATAGTGTACTTTATTTATTGGTTGGATTGTTTGAGATTTTCCCTTTTCTCTAAGGAGCAGGTTTCTACTTTTTGTGAAGCTGAGTGAGCCTTTTTGATACTAAAATTTGGTTAGTAAACGGCAGCCTTAGATTCACACATAAGACATCCAGCTTAATTTTTTTTCAATTAAGTTATCCACTGGATGAAAAAGTTTTCTTACTTAAATAACTTCATAGTATTTATTATCTGAGTTGCGAAGATGTATCTAAAATCTAAAATCTAAAATCTAAGCTGCAAAGATATGTTAACATTTAAGGCTCATATTAAATGCATGCCCACAGACAGGCACATGTAGGTTCGCGCCTACACATTCTGCATGTGTGCATTCAAATAAGCAAAACCTCACATGAACATAAACCTTGCAACTCCTGCCGCCGTTCCCTGAACCGGGGTCGGGGGAAGGTCGGCAAAAGTTACGGGGTTTATGTTCATTTGAAGTTTTGCTTTTAATATGTAAATACCTACGCATGCATAATTTGTAAGCGCGAATTTACACGCGTCTGTTTGTGGACATGCATTGAATTTGACTTTTTAAATTTTAATATATCTTTGCAACTTAGATTATATGTTATAGATGTAATATACTTATAGTATTTTTATTTATACACCCTTTATGTATTGAAAAAAAAACTACAAAATTGTGTATCCCAGTGGCTCCCAAATAATGCACATCAATCTCAATTTTATTTCTTTATTTTTCTAGAAAAAAACCTCAGCGCTCAGAAATTCCTTTAGAAATAGTTGGGTTTTCAATTAGGTATCCTAAAGATTGGTCTAAGAAACGCCGCGTCATCCTATCGATCTCCGGGCACAATGTTCGACACCTAAAAAGGATCGATACAAGCGAAAATTTACCAAACGGAAAGTAAAAAACCCATGCTATTTGCTTCCAAATTAATTATCCTCTACGGATGAAAATGGAGTGAAGAATTCAGAGTTGCTTACACCGTTTTGTGACAAAAACTAATTGTAATTTTTTCTCCTCTATTTTTATGTGCCCCTGGTATAAACATGTAAATAAGAAAATTATCCTTCGTCTTGACGTTTTACTTTTATCGGAAATTGGACAACATTCTATAAGTTTGCCATAAGAATTGTACTTTAAAAACATTGTAGAAGTATTTTTAAATTATTTTTTTATTTTTTATAAGGAGTAAGAATTTTTCTTAATTATTAAAAATTAGTTACACAAATTATGCGGACCGAAAACGTTTATATTTTTTTACAAAAAAGACAAACAGTATTACAATTTTGTTTTCTTTATAATGAGGTCCGAATATTTTTGAATTTGGAGCAAACGTCAGTCTCGTATGGGACTTTCATCGTTAGCAACCAGTAGCAAAATATTTGTTTCCCTTATCCCTAGCAAGCCAGCCACGTGACGACACAATTTTGTCCATGCCTATTCACGTGCGGATCTTATAGTACACTTTTTAGGTGTTTTTCATGCCTGTTTATGTGCAGGGAGTATGAACCTCAAATCTTTTTGTACTTTTAACAAAATATTTGTATGCCTTTTCCCTAGCAACCCGGCCGCTTGACGACATCATATTGTCTATGCCAATTAATGTGCGGACCTCATGCTTTGAAAATATATACTTCAGAAATGTTAACATTGTTAATTGAATACCAAAATTGAATTTAAAGCTTCCTGTTAATTTTTTTTCAAAATAAAGTACATAATATAATAATAAACTACAAAAAACATCCCCTTTTCTCGTGTCCAATTTTCTAACCCGTATGGAATCAATTATAGACATCTTTTTTAGATTTTTTTCAATCCTGGTTGTCACATTGTGAAACCACCAAAGCGTTGGAATGTCGTCCATTTGACTTTTGTGTCGTTTTTCGTCCTCCGAGTCGACGATTTCAATTATCAGAATCAGGACAATTGTCGGGGTTTTGAAGCGAGTCAATTCACTCGAAAAGAAGCATAAAAAAGTGAAAGGACGAAAAATAAATCACTGAATCGGTGGGAATTAATTAAACGAATGGGTTGTCTTTTCCCGTCTTTCATATCTATAATCTAAGTTGCAAGGGTATATAACATGTATTCTCACAAGCAGACATCACAAATTTGCGCTTACCCATGCCGCATGTGGACCTACAATATAAAACTCCAATATCGAATGAACCTTGGAACTCTTGTCGACCTTCACTGAAACAGTGTGGCATTGACAAAGTGAACCATTTTTTACAGTATGGGTGGTCAGCCTCATACCAGCCTATAAGTTAAGGACTAAACTAGGAAAATCTGTGTCTTAGGCATGGAGAGCTCGAATACATTGGAATAGATTCTGAATGGATTCCACACCATGTCCTTCGGCATCCCTGAGTTCTTCTCCCCTCAATCTTACCCTGCATGATGATGGAGAAGGCGGTATTCTTCATTTTTAAAAGTACATCAGCTTTTTCTGCTTAATGGTTGGCAGAAGTTCCTTTGTGCTGCGCATACGTCGGAGGGCTTCCTCATTGGTGATCCAATCCCACCAAGAGATCCGAATCATTTTTCCATAAACAGAAAACAGGAAACAGGTTTTCTTCCTAACCGCTAAATCAAGCAATATACAAATACAGCCTAAAATTCATTTTTATTTTATTTTGAAACATTCCGATAAGACTTAAAAAAACCTACAAAATAATGGATTGTTAATTTTCAAAATTCGATAATGTCAATTTATTCTCAATTTGAAATCCGACAGCCGGTAAACCGACCAATAAAAACCAGCGAACCGTTCTTTTATTCATTATTTAAAAAAAAATCCGAAATCATCCCGGGTCTGGCTGAAAGAAAAAATTTTAATCCGAGAATCGATCGGCTTTCTTTACAACCAAAACGGAAATAATTCTAGAATGATCCGCCATTGTCCTTTGCATTTTAAAGCTCCGAGACTGACAACCAAGCAACAAATTTTCTTTATTTGATTCAAACATTAACAAAAGAATAAATTGTTGATTCCACTGTACAAAATCAACCATAGATTACCTCTGTTTTTCATACACTACTCGCTGCCTTAGTTCTTGTTTGCCGTATAGACCATTCAGCTAATTTTACATGAGCAATGTTTGCATGTGAACTGTATCAATGTGCCTGATGAAAACAGGAAATTGATTTCAAAAATATTTAAAACAACTCTCACATTATCGAGTTGTACGTTTTTTCTTAGCTCAGATTGTGTAGAATTTGATTCTCAAGACAACTGCATTAAAAAGTCCTGTTTGACAGAACTGGTCTATACGGCAACAAGAACTGGGGGAGCGTACTGTTTGAACGGATTGTGAGTAGGTGTTTTCAATTTTGTCTATGGTTGCAGGCCGTGAAATTCCTTACTACTGAAGCCATTTATTAGCCCAGTCTATCATTAATTACTCACCTAACAATATAAATGTGCCAAGTTCTGTGCATCTTAGTCTCGAGAGTGAAGAGACGTGTCGTGTCTCTTCGGCTGCGTCACAAGTCGCGCGCGGTCGACATGGAGAAAACATTAAAAGCAGATCATTCAGGAATGAGGTGAGTCCTTTCTGATTATTTATCCGAGAATCATTCGAGTTGTTTTAAGATTGAAAAATGGTACAAATCGTAAAATTCAAAAAGATAGATCTTACCTAGATGATCTCAATTGTAAAACAGTAAAATTTTACGTAAATACTTAACGACCGTGTAAAACAATGAGTTACAAAAACACTCACTAGGTGTGCTGCTGTATATTCCATACGTTTTTGTATTTACGCGATGGTTGATAATAATAATGCAATTGGGATGATTTTTGTGGTAAACCCTGTTTATGAGAGAATCACACCTCAAGAGCCCTCTGTGAGCTTAGTCACCGCTATAAGATGCGCTAGACCCAGTTGCTGTAAGGCTGAATGGACCGTGAGTACATATAGGTATATCACACATGATAAAAGCTTAGATATGTCCATTCAAGAAGATTGTAACGATGAATAATTTTATTCACTGTTTCTTTGTATGCAAATACAAGTGTGAGTCTTCACAAATTAAAAAAAACTGATTATTGCACTTTTTCAATCAAGAGTAGAGGCAATTCTTAAGCAAGAACCAGTTGTTAAATGAGTTTTTGACTAAATTAATTTTTCAACCCAGCGAAAAGCATATTTGAAAATATAAATGGTATATATTTTGTGCTCCACCGGGACTCGAAACAACGACCTTCCATTTACGATTCCAAAGCGTTACCACTAGACTAACGCAACGCTCTAAGTTGTTTATTAAATAGATTTTTAAGTTCTGGAAACACAAAAGATTAAACTTGCTTTGAGCTGACAACGCCTCTGTGAATAAGTATTTTTGAGGTTATTTGATAAGCTTGCCTGAACAAAATAATTTCCTTGAGAAAAAGATCAATACCGGTGAGTTGTTTCATTCCCACGGCATAACAAAATTTTCTTTTGTCGTATTAAAAAATAATGGACGTTACTGTTTTTACACACCATTTATTCCAGGTTTGTATTTTTTTAAATATAATTATTGCGGTATTCAATTTTCAAGGTGGAATGGGGTTTTTATAGTAAGAAAATTAACTAGAGCATTTGGGAAATTTTCATACTCTTCAAAATTGTATGATTGTATTGGAAGGTGTCATGGCATTAAGATGCTGATACAAAGCTACATATTTTCAAGCGACGGAAAAACTTATCGTAAACTATGGGAGCGACGGCACGATAATACAAGTAGGTACCTCAAGGTCAGAGGTGTGTCTATCTAAATCTAAATCTAAGCTGCAAAGATATGTATCATTTGAGATTCATATTAAATGCATTCCCACAAGCAGACACGCATAATTTCGCGCTTACACATGCCGAATGTGGACCTACAATATAAAAAACTCAATCTCAAATGAACATAAGCCTGCAACTCTTGCCGACCTTTCCTGAAGCAGGGGTGACATTGGTGACATTGTCTATGATTACAAAAATAATGATCACGTTTCACAAAAAGGAAACAATATTTTCAAAATCGAACTGATTCATATCATGTTTGAAGAAATTTAATGAAAAAATACAATAACCTACTTTTGGTTAATAAAACAGAAATGTTTGGATTACTCCAGACACTTTATAGTGAACTTTCGACCCTTCCTCAGCACTTCTATACAAGGGGATTTTTTTAAAGAATAAGAGCGCATTTAATGAAAAGGATAGTAAGCAAACAGTCTTCGGTAAAAATTGTGTTCTGTCTCAAGTTAATCTTACGCAGAAATAAAAAAAAACGTACTAAAAAACGTTCAAAAAATACTTTTTTAAAGCCAAAGAACCTGAAAAACATTAACCAACAGTTGGTATTAACTTAAATATTTTTAGTTCCTCACCATCAGGGTTGTTGGTCCCCGTATTGGGTACTCCATCATCATCAGTATTGCTGGCAGGAGAGCTGACGCCCCCCTGTCCTCCCCCCTGGGACCCCCCGCTGCCGGAACCCGTCCCTCCGCCAACCAGGGTCAGCCCGAGGTGCTCAGCCACCTCGGCGTGGTCGGCCTGGTGGATGTAGTCGAAGATGCTGCTGCCCGTCATCTCCACCTGAAGAAAAATATAAAATAATGAGTAAGTCTACAACAATCTGTTCATACTATGTTTGTTTCGAGGTCACCAATTGTGGATGATGCGCTAGCTTCACTAAACGACTGAAACGTATTCATGATTGTTTTTCCACCACGATAATGCGCCGTATCACACGTCACGTCGTGTTGCCTAACGTTTAGCTATTTTCAACGTGATAACACTGATGTATCTCTGACTTACGACACAGAAACTGCCTCGAAGAAGCTTTTCATTGTTATATTCATGATGTTTCGCTCACGCATACTTTGAGCGTCATCAGATATGATTCTTGTAGTTTGAAAATAAAAGAGACTTAAAAAACGACCCTCTTTGTCTGTCAAATGAGAATGTAACAAATGACATGAAAAGAAAATAAGCACTTCTTTTTCATAAGAAAAAATCTGATATTGAAAAGTGCACCAGAGTCCTAGTGGTTTGTGTCTCTGCTGATTAATAACAAGTTTACCACCGTATTCGCTAGATGTCAGACTACAGTTCATATCAGTATTGAACCCACGATGTTACCTCTTCCACTCAGATAACAGATAACATGTTGGTGTTCGTGGAAAGGAATGAATGGTCGTCATACTCGGTTCATCATTATATTCATGAATGAAGTCAGTCCACGGCGGAGTCAACGTTCGGAGAATAGAGGACTGCACGTGACCAGAAGGCTTTTCCAGTTAATGCCTACCGTTTCCTTTAAAGCCTCCGTCACGTAAGGAATATTAAACGCATGGTCTCCACGTACCCACGAAATATGTCATTACATCATAACTTTATTCACTTATGTATCTAAAAAAATGTTGCTTAGAACTATAAGGCTCATCTTGTCACCTGAGTGCTTGTCTGATTTAGCTTCAAAATAGGTAATTTCACATGAGCAACGTTTGTATGTGTTCTGGACCAATGTGTCTTATGAATACTGGAAATTTATTTGGAAAATATTAAAAACAACTTTCACATTACATTTTCACATGCTTTCCATTTTTTTCTCAGCTCAGATTGTGTAGAATTTGATTCTTAAGACAATTTCATTTAAAAGTCATCTTTGAATCAAATGGTAGATAAACCAAACAAGCGATGGGGGGACGATCTAGCATGCCCACCAAGTATATTGCTTCACCAAAAGTTTTACCAAAAGTTCAATAAAAGCGCTGTTACAGTTTTCTTGCATTTTTCAGGAAACACTGCAGTTGAGATTAAACGAAAGTTTTTATAATTTGGATATTGAGGCTCGCTTGATTTTAAAGTATAAGAAAAAAAAATAGATTGATTACTGGGAATCCATTGGGGGAATTTGTGCTTACATATGCTACATGTCGCACGTTTAATCATAAAGAGAAATAACTAACAAATTAGGAAAATCGAGATTTTGTAATAAAACACAAGAACAATGCGAGAAGAATAGGTAGAATGCGACAGCCGTTCAATTTGGGCGAATATGAACGAGATAAAGCATCGGTCGCCTTTTTCATCCCATACAAGTTGTACTGGTTGTCTAAACTTCAAACGTGATTTCCCAACATTCTTATTTTTCGAGTTATTGCTCTTTATGATTAAGCCTGCGATGTGTTCTTACAAAATTCAACCAACACCTCAATGGAACACAAGTCCTGGAAACCTTTTTCGCATTTTTCTGAAACACTAGTAATATAGGCAAGAGTAGGTAAACTATTTTTCTACAGTAAAGCAGGTGACTGTTCAACCTCATACCCACTTTAAAAATAACAAGTAAAGGATCGATCCAATTCAAAAAATGTTTGGACAGCAAAACTCTAAAAAACGTGTACATTTTTATGGAATTAATACTCGTGAAAATTTGAGATATTAAAAAGGTAAGTTTTGATTTCAATAACATTACTCAAATTCCTTCCAAAAATACTATATTTTGTTTGTAAGAATTTCATGTTTTGTATTGACCGTAAAATTTCAAATCAGTGTCAAAAAATATGAAATAAACTCAATGAGATTTTCAATGAAAAAATCAATAAATCTCGCGACCAAGCAACCGTGGAATTCCAGTGGAGTGATGATCGCTTGAAAGGGTTTCGCCAAAAGAACCAAAAAAAAATAGAAATTTCTATCAGTTTCATCTTTAAAGATTTAAGAAAAAATGTTATTTAATCTAATTTGCTGTTACTTAATCAATGATAAAAAAAAAAAGTTAATAAACAGAAATAGATGTTCCATATAATGTTGATAATCGGCTGACAAACGTCGCAGATTGTTGTAATTAGTGTCCTTAGCAACTCAGTTAATAAGTTTACTTTTTCCCCTAGTAACCTGGACATGTGAGGATCTGGAAATTGTTATGAGGATCGAAAGGTACAGAGCCTTCTTCTTTTGTTTTACAAGGGAAAACTTAGACGCCAAAAGACATCGTGGCTGGAGAACGACAATCAGGGACAAACATCCCATACAGGCAGAAATAGGAAACAGACGGTGAAAGATGCATTTTACTTTGGAATTAAGATCTAAAATTTAAATACATGGTAAAAATAGAGTTATTATTTCAAATCTAAATATATATTCTGATCCATATTGTGCTTTCAAATCCAAATGACTCCTTATGTTCTCTAAAATGTATTTGCTTCCATCCAGTTCACGGACTTGAAGCTAATGGTTAAACAAAAGCACAAAATTTCTATTTAGAGTTGTAACGCAACACACAACACAACATTACGCAGCTAACAGCTTTGCTATAAAGGATTAGGACATCAACCGACACATCGCCAACACCTCTGCGGAACTACAACAAGTGTCATTGAATCCTAGAGACTCTGAAATCTATTAAGTCTAACGCACAGATTCCTTAAAGAAGCACCAAAAGTAAAAACACCCAGCTCTGAGGGGGCTGGTCTCATTTCTTACGAAGGCTAAGTAAACTATGGTAGTACTTTTTTAAGGTTTGAAATAAACACCGAAACGGGAAATCTATTCTGTCAACCTTGGTGGGGATCAAACTCTACCCCCCTGGCAATGAACGCAATCGCTCTACCAACCGAGCTATCGACTGACACTGGTATTAATAGAATCCAAGATATTTAACATATCGCCACCTTAAAGGTAAAACTGAATAAGTGCTGATTCAGTGATGTGAGAAATCGTCGATAAAACCTTTTATCGGGTGTAAATTTTCATAGTAAGTGAACTAAATATAAAGAAGTGCTCATGATACACTTCTAAACCACAGGATTTTTACACATTTTTAAGTATTTTCTCTCGTAGAAAACAGAATAATATATGCAATTATCTGTGAAACCCATGTTAGCTTAATATGCTATTTATTAAGTTTTACCTTTAAGGGGCCGATATTGAAATAAATAGTTCCTGCAATTCAAGACAGCTTGATTTAATGGCTTTATTTAAAGTCCATTGTTTTGCATTTGTGGTCATAAAAATGTACACCATGAGGCCATAGAGGAAATGATAAAAGAAGTATATAATATAATATGTATATACTTAGTTATATACGTAATAATGTGTACTTATAAATGAGAGAACGAAAAAATATTTCTCACAATGTATGTGCAAGGAATTTTAAATGAATCCGTACCCCAAGTATTTTAAAACACTACGATTAAACGTAAACATAGCATTTTTCCAAAAAAATATGGAAAGTAAAACGGTCAGAACAGGCGCCTTTTTAATTTCGATACATTTTTTGTAAGCGTTTTATACTTGAGTTAAAAGTAACCAATGAATAGGAAGACTTGAAGATGGTGACGTTTGATGATGGAATTTTTATATTATGTCATTGTTGTATATGGTGGACGTAAAATGTATGGAAGTGAAGCATGGACAGTGGAATATTGACGCATGAATACCCGGTGGAAATGAAACATTAGAAAAGTATGAAGGAAAAACTGTGAGAGATAAATACACGTAATAAAAAAATGCGTCTATAATTTACCTTTCTAAGCGAAGTTTTAAAGATAAATTAACATTTCAGATTTATTTTCAATTCATGCCTACAAGCAGACACGCTTAATGTCACGCTTACACGTGCTGCATGTGCACTTGGAAAATTATACCTAAATCTCAAATGAACAAAAACCCTGCTATTCTTACCGATTTTCCCTAAAAAAGGGGTGACATTTTTTACACGAGTAGTATAGGTGAGCAGCCTCATACCAACCCATACAAAATAAACAATAAGTAAAAAGATGTATTGAATTTAAAATATACTAAAAATAATTGTTATTATAAACTTTAAAGACTTAATCGCAAAAATTCAACGAATCAACGAATTTTTTTTTGCTCTTGTATCTAATCTAAATCTAAATCTAAATCTAAGCTGCAAAGATATGTATCATTTGAGATTCATATTAAATGCATTCCCACGCAAGCAGACACGCATAATTTCGCGCTCACACATGCCGCATGTGGACCTACAATATAAAAAAACCCAATCTCAAATGAACATAAGCCCTGCAACTCTTGCCGACCTTCCCTGAAACAGGGGTGACATTGGCAAAGTGAACTTTTTTTTACAGTATGGGTGGTCAATCTCATACCAACCTATCAGTCAAGGAATGTATACTTCTTTTATTTCAACACAATCATTTTATAATTAACTAGCAGTACCCGGCGTGTTTCACTACGCCATTTGGTCATGTGGTATCAATTTTTTTCTACAGATAAAAGAGGAAACAACAGGATCAAAAAAAAAGTGTGCTAATCGGAATCAAGCTTCACACAATTTATCTCTAGGTTAATCTTCACGTTTTCTAAAAAAAAAGGTCTAGGTACAACTGTTAAGCAGCAGAGCCAAGCATAGGGAAAATCGATTGCGGTGCTTCATTTATATTTAAGATAAAAAAAATCGGCTATGTAACGTCACTCATCTAATCTATTCTAAGTTGCATGGATATAATTGTTACATTTGGAATTCACATTAAGTGCATGCCCACAAGCAGACACGTTTAAGTTCACACTTGCACATTCTGCGTGTGAACCTACAACATAAAAACCCAAATCTCAAATGAACATACACCCTGCAACTATTTGCTGACCTTCCCTGAAATAGGGGTGACATTGGCAGAGTGAACCATTTTCTATTTATAGTTGGTCAGATGCATATTGACCTATACAAGAAAAGAATATAAACAATAAATTAAATTTTATAATCATACAATTAAAGAAGTAATCTATAAAATTCACTTTACTCTTTGAGCAAAGTGAAGAAATAAATGTATTCCAAACAATCAGGAATATTTTTCAATGTAACCGCACTGTGAAACGTATGCAGTTGGGGAAAATGCTTCATACAATATGATGCACTTAAGTGTTTTTTCAACTATCTCCATAAAAGTGTTTAATTTATGTTGAATTTTTGACTCCCTGTCCTGTTTTTATCCCGGCCAAGTGAATTCACATTTTTTCCCCACATTTAAAATGTGCTCTATCCATTATTTCAATAAGTGAAAGTTTTAGGTAGTGCACACGGAACATTTTCTATTGACAACAAAATTGTAAGTCGCACGGCCGGGTTAGGTAAAAGGCAAACATTTTGTTTATCTTGGTTGCTTTGGACCATTGTCACATAGAAGAAAGACGTTTAACCGCCGAGAAAAAAACGATCTTTAAATTTTTGGTGAGTATATAATTTTACAGAAATGCGTTTTTTGAAAAAACAACTATATTATGTATATTTTAATTAAAAGTATGTTTCAATAAAAGGTTTTAATAATAATAATATATTTCAATATGGTCTTCTAGTTGTGACCTACGAACTTTCGTTTATCGTATTTTTTATAAAAGCTTTCTTACATTTCTAAAATTCAACTTGGAATACTTGAATAACATTTTTTAATTTGGAACTTTTGTCTAGGCCAGGGGTCGGCAACCTATTGAGTCGGAAGAGCCAAAAATTACAATTTACAAATTTCAAAGTTTTTCCTTGACTTATAGGTTGGTATGAGGCTGACCACCCATACTGTAAAAAATGGTTCACTTTGCCAATGTCGCCCCTGTTTCAGGGAAGGTCGGCAAGAGTTGCAGGGCTTATGTTCATTTAAGATTGGGTTTTTATATTGTAGTTCCACATGCGGTATGTGTGAGCGCGAAATTATGCGTGTCTGCTTATGGGAATGCATTTGATGTGAATCTCAAATGATACATATCTTATTTTGGATTTGGATTTGTAAAGAGCCATAAATGTTTTTTTGCCAACAATAAATAGCGTCGATGGGGCGGGGAGAGGGGGGGGGGGGGGGAAAGCGAGTACAAGTAGCGGAGAGATCGTTAATCGATTCAGAACGATTTAGTTTTTTTCGATCAGAAGTATAATTCTGTGTTTTTTTTATATTTGCGTATGAAGCTAAAGAGCCGTAACTTCACACCCAAAGAGCCGCATGTGGCTGGTGAGCCGCAGGTTGCTTACCCCTAACCAAGCCGATATCGATCCACCAAATTTGTAAAAAGTCCGGTCTATAGCTTAGTTGGTAGAGTAACTGCATTCCATGCCGAGATCTCGAGTTAGAATCCCACTGAAGTTGTCAGAAATTATTTCTCGTTTCAGTGTTTATTTCTAACCCAAAATAAAATACCGGCAAGGCTTACTCAGCCTTCATAAGAAATGAGTGTCAAGCCACTCAGGAGCTGAATAACATCCATTTCAAGTTGGCGTAAAGTAAAAGTTACTGGGTTGTTCATTTTAGATTTGGATTTTAAATTATGAGTGGGTACACATGCAGCATTTGTAAGCGTGAACTTACATGTGTCTACTTGTGAGCATGCATTTTATATGAATCTTTAATGTAAATGTATATTTGCAACTAAGATTATGTATTGTAGTTGAATATAATGGTCTTCTTCTATTGGGTGGTTTCAAAATTTACCGACCTCGTTGCTGAAATATTGAGAATTGAGAACCATTGTTTATTTGATCACCATCAAACTTCACAGGATTCATTCTAAAAATATGTTACATGTTTCCTGAAAATTTCGTCAAAATCGGATGAGCGGTTTATGAGTATAGGGAACATACATACATACATACATACATACATACATACATACATACATACATACACACATCCTTCTTTATAGATATAGATAGATAGATTGCATTCCATGCCGAGATCTCGAGTTAGAATCCCACCGAAGTTGTCAGAAATTATTTCCCGTTTCAGTGTTTATTTCTAACCCAAAATAAAATACCGGCAAGGCTTACTCAGCCTTCATAAGAAATGAGTGTCAAGCCACTCAGGAGCTGAATAACATCCATTTCAAGTTGGCGTAAAGTAAAAGTTACTGGGTTGTTCATTTTAGATTTGGATTTTAAATTATGAGTGGGTACACATGCAGCATTTGTAAGCGTGAACTTACATGTGTCTACTTGTGAGCATGCATTTTATATGAATCTTTAATGTAAATGTATATTTGCAACTAAGATTATGTATTGTAGTTGAATATAATGGTCTTCTTCTATTGGGTGGTTTCAAAATTTACCGACCTCGTTGCTGAAATATCGAGAATTGAGAACCACTGTTTATTTGATCACCATCAAACTTCACAGGATTCGTTCTAAGAATATGTTACATGTTTCCTGAAAATTTCGTCAAAATCGGATGAGCGGTTTATGAGTCTATAGGGGACATACATACATACATACATACATACATACATACATACATACATACATACATACATACACACATCCTTCTTTATAGATATAGATAGATTAAATAAATATCAATCATTTTAGTTTGTGTTTTTTTACTTTTATTATTTCTTTGATTAATAGGTTTGTATGAGGCTGACCTCCCCATGCTGTGAAACTTGGTTCATTTTTGACAATGCCCCCCCGGTTTTAGGGATCGGCGGCAGGAGTTGCAAAATTTATGTGCAAGTGAGGTTAGCTGTATTGTGTATGTACACATGCAGCATGTGTAAGCGCGAACTTACATGTGCTTACTTATGGGCATGTAATACACATGAGCCTGAAATGTTAGTATATATTTTCAACGTAGATTATAGATTTTAACAAGAAAATTCTGCCTAGAGGTCGTCAACGTCCGAGATAAATAAAGGATACATTAAAAAGAAAAAGACGATTCTCAAAGTGGCAAAAATCCAAAAGAAATTGTTTTTAAATGTCAAGTAAGCAAAGATGGTATTGCTTCACATTTACATGAGCTTATGGAAAAATTGACTTGATTTTTAAGGTCTGCACCCCAAGTATGAAGTTTATACTCGTTTTCAAAAAAAAAAATATGACAATTAAAGCGCTTACTAGTCGTGCTATTTAAGTTTCAATACACTTTTTGGTTAAGTTTAAACGTACCGTGCTGTAATGAAGAGAAACATTTTTCGCGCTGTGTTTTAATGAGATCAAAGTTTTTCTGGATGACGTCTTTATCAGGGCTGGGTGAGACGTGTCTGTCACGTGAGATGACGGCATGACACGTGACATATAAGGAGTGTCACGTACAAACTGCCTAAAGGAGAGTGTTGCGTAATGCAACTTTAATTAAAGCAGGGTTGTTGTTTTATATTATGAATATATTTATTTTTTTGAAAAATAGATTGTGAAGAGAAATGCAATTCACTAACCTATTTTGCTTGACCAGAAACATGTATTGACGTAATCAATTAGTAGATAATACATTATTTAATATTTTTATGAATTATTATTTGACAACTACCCAATGACATCTGTTAAAGTAGAGTTGAAGTAGGAGAAAACGAAGAACGCCGGCGGGGTTCGAACCAGCGTTAGTATCAATGACGCAAATTCGAGCGCCGACGATTTAAAAAAATATAATTTGTCATGTATGTTCCTTGACTTATAGGTTGTTATGCGGCTGACCACCCATACTGTAAAAATTGGTTCACTTTGCCAATGTCACCCCTGTTTCAGGGAAGGACGGCAAGAGTTGCAAGGCTTATGTTCATTTGAGATTGGGTTTTTATATTGTAGGTCATGGGCATGTGTTAGCGCGAAATTATACATATCTGCTTGTGGGAATGCATTTAATATAAATCTTAAATGATATATATCTTTGCAGCTTAGATTAGATTAGATTAGATTAGACGCCTTACCCCATCGACCATCCCTTTTTCATACTATTCAAAATTCTAAATATTATACGATTATTAATTCCATTGAATCACAAAAACAAAGTTGTTTTTTTCAAATCACATACAAAATTTTACGTGGAAAAATCCCAAATAAATACAATTGATATTCATTCATAAAAATAAAAAACATTGTGATATCTAAATATATTTAAATATTCTCTGTAAGAGCAAGAAAGTGAAATTAAAATTCTGTATGCAACATGTTAAAAATTAAAATAATACCAAAGGTCGGTGTGATTCAAAAGGATGTTTTCAATATGATATTTTGATAGGAGTATTTTTATTTTATCTTGTATGTAAATGGTCAAAGAAAATCCATTCCTACGCGTATGGACACGATGGACCTTGCCTAGATATACTCGCATATGGACGTGACCTGAGAGGAATATTACTGGCGTCTGAATGGACAAAAAACCACAACTAAGCTACAAATATAGCGTAACTTCTTGCCGCGATATCCCCCAAGGATTTCACATGTGAAGGGTGGAACCTATTTATTTTTACAAGTAAGAGGGCCGGCCTTTCGTCAACCACTTCAGTTCAGGTGTTTCCCAGCTCCCGAGGGGGCTTGTACTCATTTCTTGTGAAGACTGAGTAAACCTTGCCGGCGTTTTATTTTGGGTTTGAAATAAACACTGAAACGGAAAATCATTTCTGACATCCTTGGTGGGATTCGCGGCATGGAATACAACCACTCTATCAACTGAGCTATCGACCGGACTTATTTTAAATACGCTAGTCGAAATCACCGTCTTGATCGCTTGGCCAAAGCGTCGACTTATTAAGGATCGTTAAAAATAATTACAATTGTAAAAACCGGAATCGATTTTCAATTAATATTTTAACACTCCTTCCCTTTACGACACCATTAAAATGGAATTAATATTCAAATAAAAATTACAGCGATCCTGAAATGAAGCACCAGTCATTTCGTTACCCCATAGTTTGTTTGAATTATCTACCATTTGATTCAAAGATGAACATTCAATGACATTGTCTTAAGAATCAAATTCTACACAATCTAAGCTAAGAAACAAACGTAAAACACGATGATGTGAGAGTTGTTTAAATATATTTTAAAAATCAATTTCCAGCTTACATAAGACGCGTTGGTCCAGTGCACATGCAAACAAATTGTTCATGTGAAATTCTCTCTGATGGTCATAAGACAAACAAGCACTAAGGGGACGTTTTGTTCCCACAGGGCTGCATTAAGGATGCGTCTCGCGTGGCATTGGCCGAGGGCCCCAAAACGTGACTGAAGACTTACAAAGATATGATCACTTCTACAGGAAGACCGCCTCTGACAGAAAAAAAAAATCATTTCCTGCTATTGTATTAACTAGATTTTTTACGATTTTTTTGTCCATTTTATTATTTAATAAAGCGTTTGCATATTGTTAAAAAAAAAACTTGCAGCCAAATCATGTTTTCATTTTTGGGAAAACTTTCAGTTTTTTGTTTAAATCTATAGTTTGTAATCTAAGTTGCAAGATATATTAACATTTGAGATTCATATTACGTGCATCCTCATAAGCAGACACATATAAGCTTTTGAGGTGAGATTCTTATATGGCTTCTTTACTTGGTATTAGGCTGATCAACCATACTGTGAGGATTTGTTCACTTTGCCAATGTCATTCCTGTTTGAGGTAAGGTCGGCAAGAGTTGCAGGGCTTAAATTTGGGGTTTTGTTTGTAGGGACACATTCAGATTTTGTATATAAACAATGCCAATGTCACCCCTATTTCAGGGATGATCGGAAAAAATTGCAGGGCTTATGCTCATTTAAGGTTTGGATTTTTTTTTTAAAATACATGCAGCATTTATAAGCGCGAACTTACACTTGTCTGTTTGTTGGCAGGCACTTCTTATCCGGTCGTTAGCTAAGTTGGTAGAGTGCTTGCATTCCATGCCGTGAGCTCGGGTTCGAATCCCACCGAGGGTGTCAGAAATGATTTCCCGTTTCGGTGTTTATTTCAAGCCCCATAATAATATACCGGCAAGGTTAAGCTTTCACAAGCCGGCCTTCACAAGAATTGAGTACCAGCCCTCTCGGGAGCTGGAAAACCCCCACTTAAACTGAAGTGGTTGGCGTAAGGCCGGCCCTCTTACCTGTAAAAATAAAAAAAGGTTCAACTCGCCACACACGACTTTTTCGGAGATAACGCGGCAAGAACTTACACTATATATGTAGCTTAGTTGCGTAGTTGCGTAGCACTTAATATGAATTTGAAATGTTGACATATCTGGGCAACTTAGATTAAAGCTGTGCCTCCTGTGAAAAGTGATACAACTCGAGTTATACCCTTTTTGAGTTTTTTGCATAGAAATAATCAGAAAAAAATTAGCAATTTTTTGGTCTTACTCACATTCTTTTATCTGCTATAGTTAAGGAGATAATTTGGTGAAAAGTGATATAACTGGCAGGATTTTGGCAAAAAAAAAGTGAAAATAGAAATAAGTCAAGTTGTACCGCTCTACTCACCGGTTTTTACAAATTCATCGTGAATACTGATACATCTAGAGCTATATCACTTTACACCAATTTTTGACTAGAAATTTAGCAAAGTGATACGATTCAGGTAAATTATGAAAATATCACTATTATAAGTATAACAATTGAATCTTTGGGGTAGTACTTTTATAATTGGTTTGAGAAACATTCTGTTAGGAATATTATCTTACGGGTTATTAGATTTTTAAACTTTTTGTGTATCACTTTACACAAAGACAACTTATAGGTGCAATATAATATAACTCGACTTGTATCATTTATCACGTAATAAATGATACAAGTACAGGCAAAAAAGGTACAACTGACAGAGTTTAATAAATTACTTTAAAACTATAATATTTACCATAAAAATTAAAATGCACAGTGAAAGTAAATGTTTTTATCTACAAAATAAGGTACTTATGTGTAACCTAGCGCACTTAGTTCATGAATTAGAATTTTTTAAATCTTGTTTTTGCTCTCCTGTAAAATGATGATTTTTGAGTTGTATCACTTTTCACAGGAGGCACAGAAAGATAGATTAGGTATAGATGGCGGTTTGCATAGCGTAGGTGCTAGATATAATTATTATTTCTATGTGAGTAAGTTACGTTTGAATGCAGGCTCGTGATTGGTTAATTTCCGAGTGACGTCACACGCGTGGGAGGAAAATGGCGGCGCCTGCATAGTAAAGCATCGAGCATCCTGTCTTAGACAGAGCAGCACTTAATTTTTAAAAGCAAAAAATATTAAAACATGAAAGAAATAATGTAGTGTTGTAACCAGGGCCGATAATGAATGAATTCATTGACGATGCTTTTCAGATAGTTTATTTCATAAAAAAAAGGTAAAAAAATAATTAAAATTTGATAAATAAAACACAAACAAAAACTTTGTGTTTTATTTTTCAAATTTTATTAAAATGAATCTTCACAATGTCAACACACAAACCCTTTAACTTTAAAAAAAATACGTTCATGAAGTAATTACATAAAAAAATGAGTTTTGTTTCGGTTGGGAACATTGAGGTACCTATATATAGTTGGGAAGCAATATTGCTTCAATATATTCCTTGACTTATAGGTTGGTATGAGGCTGACCACCAATACTGTAAAAAATGCTTCACTTTATCAATATCACTCCTGTTTCAGGGAAGGTCGGTAAGAGTTGCAGGGCTTATGTTCATTTGGTTTGGGTGTTTATGTTGTAAGTAAACATGCGGCATGTAGGTATAAGCGCGAACTTATACGTGTCTGCTTGTGGGAATGCATTTAATATATATATCTACGTCTTAAAATGAATTTATCTCTGGAACTTAGATTATAGATAGATTGTAGATATATAACTTTTTAAAATTACTCAAATAAGCTCATTAAATAATTAACTATGTAAAATATTTTTTGATCTGTTGGAAAATAACATTGCCTAAAATTATGAGCCCATGTGATACAATTCTATCTTATGAATTAAAGTTTTTCCCACTTACAATAGACAATCATAAGAACAGCGTATTCTTGGTACCGAAATGATTTGCATTTGTTAAGAAACTAAAGATTAAAGGCTATTTCATAATAAAGTAACCATTTCTAATTCGTCTCTGTTTTCTAATATCAGCGATTAGTGGCACGTCCGCATCCGGCTCTGTCTCTAAGCAAACATGGGCGTCATCCACCCCAAGTTGATAATGATGAGGATGATAGTTATTGTCTCCACCCCCTCCGCTCCCCTTCAGGCCTACCATATGTACAATAATAATAATCAATTATGTACCTGTATGCACGACCCCTGATCATACTATTAGATGCAGTTATTGTTTAAATTTTCATCGATAGCTTAATCAAGTGTACGTTTTATTAAATGAATTTGGAACTTATTCCATACATAATAAAATTGTTAAGTCACATAGTTGGGTTGCTTGAGAAAAGGCAAAACAATATTTTGTGTACAGGCACTCAAAAGTGTAACGTTTGCACACTGAGATTTTGTTTTTCAATTTGTGTTGAGTCCATTGTAAGTATTGACGTAAATCTGTTGTAATACGTAGGTACGTTTAAATATAAATGAATGATATATTTTTAAGGGTGTGTCTGTTAACACAGTGAAAGTCCATTTTTTTATTCAAAGTCAATAGGAAAAACAAAGTTGCAATGAAGATGCCTTATTAGAACGTTTGAGCAAAAAAATTTTTTTTTGAATTAAAACTTTGTTTTTAATATTGAATTTATACAAAATAAATAAATGAATTTCTCGTTTCAGTGTTTTTGTTGTTGGCACAAGTACACCAGCAAGGTTGACTCGAGTTTTACAAGAAATCAAATATTCTTCCTTTGGGGTTTTTTTTTCAACATTAGCTTCATTTCATAAGCTGCATATAAATACAATAGTTTTGTTTCGACCTAACATTGACAAGGTGTATAATAAGCTTTATTTTTTCAATAGCTAGCATGCCACTTTCATTGTGAGACAATTTAGAATTGATACATAGCTGTCAAAAAGTGGAGAAAAAGATATGTATAGAAGTATTAGGGATAAATAAGTGTAAGAATAATGATAATATGGTTCATATCCAACTTCCCACTATAAAATATCCTCTACTATCAATATTGACTCCACCCTTCAAGTCACCATTAAATTAAATTAGGCTGATTTATTTGTTAAGCGTTGTTTTTGTGTGTATCACACCTCAAGAGCCCCCTGCGAGCTTGGTCGTCACTGTAGAAAGCGCCAATTCTCAGGCATGACCCAGTTGTTGTAAGGCTGAATGGACCTTTTAATGACCGGTCTTTGGTAAAGGTTTATGAATTTTTCAACCCAGCGAAGAGCAAATTTGAAAATATAAATCATAGATTTTTGTGCTCCGCTGGGATTCGAACCCACGACCTTCCAGTTACGAGTCCGAAGTGCTACCACCTGGACTACGGACCGGTCCATCCCTATAACCTTACCGCTAACATCAGTATATCCCACTCACTTATTTTAGTTTTAGTTTTACTTTAATTTTAGTCATAATTTGTTCCCCAAAGATCGAGGTTCTCCGAAAATGTTAACAACTCAAAAAATAACAATAAAACACCCTCAAAATATTTTGTTTAATTAGCTTTGTTAAAGGTGGTGCTTAAGGGACAACAAATGTAATCGTTGTAACTTGAAATTTATATGAAATTTTAGTGCGTCTCATACTATGATTGGCGACCATATATGGGGCTCGAACCCATCACCACCTGATGTAACGCGCGCTGTTTTGGCCGCACGGGAGGCGGGAATTATTCAATCAGCGCCCATATAATTTAGGCTGAGAGGTGATTGACGTCCAATGCAACATTGTTATGCAAATTTTGTGTTAGGTGACTCGATTATTATGTACAGATGCTATAATCAAAACAATTCCTGTTGGTTTTGAATCTACACAAATTATTTGAACGCATGGTATTGGTGATGTACGAAACGCAACACAAATAAGCTACGCATATAATGTAACTTCTCGTCTGCGTTATCCACGAGGACGTCGCACCTATTTATTGTTACAGTTAAGGGTGCCGGCCTCACACTAACAACTATATTTGAACTGGGTGTTTCCTGAGTTTTCTGCTGATTAAATCTTATTTTGGTTTTGAAATACACACCGAAATGGGAAATTATTTCTAACCCCCTCGGTGGGGATTGAATCTATGCTCTCGGTATTAATGTAAGAATTCTACCAACTGAGCTATTAACTGGAATTTTCGCTACAAAGTACCAATTCTCAAGACCCAATGTACTGTAAGGCTGGATGGACCTTTTGTGACTTGTCTTTGGCTAAAGCAATGAATATTCCAATCAAGCCAAAAGAATTTTTGAAAATATATATTGTATATCGATGGATCTGAACCCACGACCTTCTATTTACGAGTCCATAACGTTACCACTACACTACGGACCGGTCTGTTGTATTGTGCAAGTGTATCCGCACTCTATCCGAACCGAATCTGAAGTAAATTGTGTACACTGAATCAGTTTTAATTTTAAAGAACCCGCGTAGAGACATGATGTTTTGTTAATTTTGTACAAATCTCACAAGACGTATCATTGCACCTGCAGCCAACATACCTCCTCCCGTCTCCAACACCTTGTCTTGAATTAGGATTCCGGTCGCTCGTCACCAGCTGCCTTTGATGTGGAGATCCAATTTGCGTGGGTGAACCTTGAGCGGTACCTACTGTAGAATGTATAGCAGACATACATTTGAATGTGGGTAGACACCAGCGGGGAGGTGGACATGAAAGAACTGCAGCCGAAGATTTGCATTTCATAGTGAGGAAAATGCAAACAAACTTGTCTGTTTTTTATTTGAATTTTAAACTTGTGAATCTGTCTCAGGGGATATTTTTTTAAATATTTAAATATTATTTTTCGAGAAAAGGTTTTTAAGATTAAAATGATACGAACGTTTATTTTCAATGGTTTGTGTTATAAAGCTGTGAAAATTCATTGCTGATTTTATAAATGACTGTAAATGAAAGGATTTTTTCAGGACTGAAAGCGTTTGTTATTTATAATCGATACAACAAAATACTCGTAGTTTGCATACAGAATTTTTTTTTTTATAAAATCATTACCTACTTTATTAATTTTTTGTTTGAAAAATCATTTGTGGGGGACTCCCTAGATTTCAGAGACTCTAGTTGTCTATGACACTTGTTGTAGTGCCGCAGGGGTATTGGTAATGCGGTGGTTGGTCCTTAGTAGCTGGGCTGTGCTAGCTGCGTAGTTTTGTGTTAAGTTCTATTGGCTTTGTTTAGTTTAAGATTAGTCGATAGATCAATTAGTAAAGCGTCTATTTTATGAGCAGAAAGCTTTCGTTCGAATATGAACGTGGGAGCTAAAAACTATTTTTTGCTTTGGCATAAGTGTTTTATTTCTTTACTTAGCTTAAAAAATAAAGACACCAATATTTTTATTTTTCATTTACAGTTCTTTAGTGGACTTAAAGCGAATTTTAAATTTGAACGGATAATATAGAGTCTGCACAATAGAGCTAGCCTGGTTGCTAGAAGAAAAAGCTTCAGGAAGATCTTGAAATAAAATAGGTAATTAAAATACAAAGGATTCGTTATCAACAGAATATGAAACCGTATTTTATTCGGTAAACTTTTTTCCTTTATTATATGCGAGGAAAAAATATTTTTAATACATTTTTTGCGGTGTCTTCACGCTCCATTGACTTCTAAGGTCAATCGTTAGAAGCTTATTATAATATAAACATTAAAAAGAAGAAAATACTAAAACGAAAACATTGTTGTCGTATGAACAGAGAACTTATGAAAATGTGTGTTTAAGGTTTTTTTTTTAAATTATATAAGCGGGGAATACAACAATTAGTTTTTTAATGGTTTGTATATTACTCTAATGGTTTATATATACAAAAAAATATTACGATATTAGTAAATCGGAATAGAAATTTAAAAAATGAAGTTCTTAATTTTTTTTATTATCTGACGAGATGACAACAAATTCAGGTAAAATTTGTTCAACTGATTCATTAATAAAAAAAACTAACTTTAATTAAATCAAATCAAAGTAAAATTAATTCAACATAAATAAATAAAATTCCCAAAATTTTTTGTCTAAAAATTCATGTTCAGGAGAAATTACAAATGTAAGAAAATTTTACAATGCATTATGTTTTGATTGTAAAAGAGGTTTGTTTTAACTCATAAATGATTCGAATAAAATGATTTTTCAATTCTAACAATTTCTGTTGTGTGTGGTCTGGAAAATCAAATATAAAAAATACTAATTTTATCCATAAAACATGATTTAAGTATTCATAGGGTTAATTATGTATTTTCGATTTTCAATACATTAGCAAGTTTAAATTAAAACTTTATAGATCTATAAACATTTCTTATTCAACAGTGTTGTATAATTTTTTTTTAAAGTTCTTTAATGTTTAAAATACTTTATTAATATGAATATTCACAGTGTTAATACACAAACCATACAAAATAAAATCAACTTTCATTGTGTGAACTACCAAACCTTAAAAAACATATGATCAACTTTAATATAAAACAAATTGACTATCTTTTCAATTGGTGCGACCATAGAACTTTTCCTGTAGAGTCAAGGTGCTTGCTTGCGAAATTGATTCACAGTAAACGCCATCACAGTAACTGCTTCTCCAGGAGCCAAGAGTGGTCTCTGAAGACCAGTGGAAATAGCCATCAGGGAGTATGTGATAGAAACTCTACAGCACTCTGGAGAAAGGTGACGATTTGGATGGGATGAGATAAACAAAAGGATTATGCTCCTTTGACTCTCAGAAAACTAAGAGAAAATGAGAAAAAATCTTCGTAGTTTGAGCAAATTTTGTAGGAGCTGAGATGCACGGTGCAACCAGTCAACAATAAAACTTCTACGTTATGTTCTGTGCTGATAAACTACTGTTACAAACATGAGTAGTTGTTTACTGAATTGTTTTTGTGTTTTTTCGGGCTAGACCATGGTCTGTATGCAGCTTTTTTATCAGAAAACTTTATTTAATGAGTAGTTGTGTTTGTTTTTAATAAGTAAGTTATATTTATTATAATATTTGTTCGACATTCATTAAGCGTTGAATCGAATATTCTGGTGAAATCCAGCAAGGTGGTATGTAACGATTCTCCATGTTTTGAGAATGATCTTAATAATCTTTGTTAATTAGTACAAGATAACCTGAAATACAAGTATAAATCAACCGTTGTACTATTCAAATGTAAAGAATTCTACAGGAACCAAAAGTGAGAAATAGATTGTGTAAAATGGATGAACTACAGTTTTGTGTAAATGAGCCTGCTCAAAACATAACAATACCTCTGCAACTTAGATTATAGATTATCCGTAGTAAAATCACGTTTGATGGGTACTTGGACTTCTACACATATTAAGCATAGCACACAAGCGCGCTTACAAAGTGACAAATCCTTTATCACGTAATTTGCAAGCCAACTTTCAGCTCAGCCGTAAAACTTGGCTCGTTACCCGAAACTTGTCCGTACCGAGGCCAGATTATAGTTTGAACGTTCTCGTTGGCGGGAACGTCGCTTTCAATTTTCCCGCCAAAAGACGACGCCATTTTGTAACGTCACGTGCCCCTCCCGACATTGTCTATGGTTGTTTTTTGGCTTCCAGTCGTCCAAAACGCTAAAACTCTAACATTGCGTTTTACTGAAAAATGTATGCAAACTGCAACACTCACTGCGTGTGCTACTTTAGTTTGCATTCATTCTTTGTTACTATGAATTAAAACCTAATGTAATGTGTAATCCCTTTGAAAGCTCAGTTGGTAGAGTGCTTGAATTCTATGCTGAAAGCTCGGGTTCGAATCCCACCGAGGGTGTCAGAAATGATTTCCCGATACGGTGTATATTTCAAACCCAAAATAAATAAATAAAGGTTTACGCATCCTACATAAGAAATGAGTACCAGCTCACTCGGGGGCTGGAAAACACCCACTTCAAGTGAAGTGGTTGGTATAAGGTCGGCCCCCTTACCTGTAAAAATAAATTAATGCCACTCGCCACATGCGATCCCTACGGAGGAACACGGCAAGGAATTACAGTATTTTTTTGCTCTTGTCCCACGTCAAATCCCTTCTTTAAATGTTACTCTTTTTTGAAGGTAACTTCGCTAAAATTTTTATATCCTAAAATATATGCATGTTTTTGTTAAGTCGTAACTTTCTTTTCACACCTTCAACACGGTGAAAATATTAAAAAATCCCAAGGCTACACAGCGCAGAAATCCCTTCAGTTTCCAGTACATCTTTTGCACCTACAATAATAATAATCCCGTGGAAATCCCGGGCCCCTACATGACGTCACGTATCCAAGATGGCCGCCGGGGGCGCATGCTGGTCACGCACTGCCACCCCAAGGTATACAACGGTATAAATAGTATCCAAGTATATTGTTCCTGGAGAGAATTTGGTTGCTGTTAATATGAAGGTATTTTTCTTTTACAAGCTGACTCGCTTGTCCCCAGTCGGCATCAGTGTCTCAAACAATACCTATACGTAGTTGCTGTAAGGCTGGATTCAATTAACCACCCAAAGGTATACAGCAATATATAGGTAGCATCCAAGTCTATAATTGTTACTGGAGAGAATTTGATTGCTGTTCATAATAAGGTTTTTTTTTCTTTAACAAACTAACTTGTTTGTCACCAATCAACCATTATAACTGCTCCTTGATTAGGAAAGCTAAATTTTACATCTCACCAGCATCAGATTTCATACAATTCATTGGGAGGTTAATCTACATGTTTTCTGATAATTTGAATCAAAATTTCAAAAGTCCAGTCGATAGCTCAGTTGGTAGAGTGCTTGCATTTCATGCCGAGAGCTCGGGTTCAAATCTAACCGAGGGTTTCAGAAATTCAGATTTTCCGTTTCAGTGTTTATTTCAAACCCAAAATAAAGCACAGGTAAGGATTACTCAGCCTTTACAAGAAACGAGTACGAGCATCCTCGGGAGTTTGGAAACCCCCACTTCGGTTGGCGTAAGGCCAGCCTCCTTATCTTTAAAAATAAATAAGTCCCACTCGCCACATGTGACCCCTTCAAGGAGAACGCGGAAAGAAGTTATATACTATACGTGTAACTTAGAAACGTTTTTTTCCATGATTCTAACCAATTTTGAAACCGCTTTCAAACCTGTTAAAACCAATTTTTCTTCAGTAATCTTTTGCACAAGTCTTAAGTTTGATAATCTCTCAAGTCGCTGGAAAGGCTCGCGCGCAGCTTCCACCTCTGCCAAGTATCCAAGTTTCAGGTTTATCAGACGCGTGACTTCTAAGCGACCATGTAATCTGCCTGGAGCCGAGTTACAGGAGGACGTGAAATCTCTTGCAAGTGAACTGAAAAATTAACGGCGTAGAGACTTAGCAAAGTTATTGTTAGGATTTACAGATTCGATTTAATATTTTTATTTATTTATTTTACACAATTTATTTTAGATAGTTTCATATTTGGTTCGAACATAGAGTTCGACCTGTAGTTATAGGCAGCTTAGGCCCTTTTTATAGGACGCATAGGATTGTTCTTGAATCACTTAGAACTGGCACATGCGAGACCTTACGAGAATACTCTAGCAATCTCAATCAATACAAATATTTGTATTATAATAGGCACTGATAGGTTGGTATGCGGCTGACCACCCATACTGTAAAAAATGGTTCACTTTGCCAATGCCACCCCTGCTTCAGGGAAGGTCGGCAAGAGTTGCAGGGCTTATGTTCATTTGAGATTGGGTTTTTTATATTGTAGGTCCACATGCGGCATGTGTAAGCACGAAATTATGCATGTCTTCTTAATTAAACTTAATATGAATCTCAAATGATACATATCTTTGGAGCTTAGATTAAGATTTAGATTTAGATAAATAATTATTTTAGTATCTTATATAGGTACACATAATCACCCATTCGCTACATTATGTTCTTAATTTGCAACCAATAACTATATCTAAGTGTAAAGAACATAATTTTCTGCTACTTCTACTAATAATCCACACACAAAGTGTTACTTCTTGCTGCGTTTTCCCTGAAGAGATCACATGTGGCGAGTAAAACCTATGTATTTTTACAGGTAAGGGAGCCGGCAGACAACAACAAAGGAGGCGCAGCTATACAAAAGACAACATCTTACTACTTCACTGTAATAGTAAAGAACTTCTTCTGATCGTTTAAAATACAACTATTTGACCTTGGACACGTTAAGAGTTAATAACCTTGAAACCTTTTTTATCTTATCAATGATGGGGGGACTCAAATACGCCTGAAGAGATCGTGTTTAAAGAATCTACGACTATTAGTTAACAAAAACACCAAATCCTTTTTTTATATCTGCAGTACTTAAAATAGGCATAATGATCACAACAGTCTTATATAATGGAAGCAGAAACAGCCTTATTCCCTAGCTTGGATTCGCCTACATGGCTCAGGTCATTTCCTAGGCTGACCACGTCGGCGCCGCTATGACGTCACGGCGCCGTCTACTGATATCCATGTTTGTGTACGTTCTGATGTAAATTTTGGCATTGATGTCCTTTTTGTCTATACCGGGATCAATAGTCGCTGTTATGGTCAAACTGTCTTTAGACGATAGTCTTAGCATATAGCTTAAAAGTGCTGGTTCGATTTCCAACATCCCCTCTGGATAATAACTTTGAACCTGAGTTTGCCGGTGATCAAAAAAATTTGTGAATTGATCCGCATGAATGTTCTACAAGAACCCATGAAAAATGCATGCTCGTTAAATCAAGCTCTAGAAGAGATATATAAGCAAGCAAAACGAAGAGCCAAAACCGTCGTCTTTAAGAGTAATATGAAAATAGAAAGTAAGGAAAATGAGAGAGCGCAGCAGAATTTCCTCACCAATAAAAAAACATTCTGGAGCTGGGTACGTGATAAAAACGAAAGTCGCGGATCAACCACCCCAGGCATTAAAAACGCTGAGGGAATCTTGCTGTGGGACGAAAGTGATGTAAGGAAGAGATGGAATGAATATTTTAAAAATTTATATGGCCAGGGCGAAAGAGACTATTATGATGTTGAATATAATGACAGCGATGATGAAATTGTGAAAGAGGATGTGATAATAAGTATAAAAGATCTGAAGAATGGAAAAGCTGCTGGGAATGATGGTGTGAATGCTGAGATGATCAAATGTGCTGGGGAGTGCATGGTTGAATGGATGTTTGAACTGTGCAAGATGTGTGTGAAAGAGAGTAAAGTGCCGATGGACTGGAAAAAGGCGGTCATTGTTCCTATCTACAAAGGAAAAGGTGACAAAAAGGACTGCCAAAATTTCAGGCCCATCAGTCTTCTCAGTATAGCTGGTAAAGTATTGTGTAAGGTTCTCATAAAAAAAGTGAGACTGTCTACCGGTCATGGGGTTTCTGATATCCAGACTGGCTTTATGCCAGGAAGAGGGTGTGTAGACCAGATCTTCACTCTCAGACAGATTGTTGAAAAACATCTGGCTGTAGGTCGGAAGGTCTACACAGCTTTTGTGGATCTCGAGAAGGCTTTTGACTTGGTGGACAGAGGTATGATGTGGAAAGTACTCCTAAAGTACGGTGTGAACGGCAAGCTTCTGAATGGAATACGCGCCATCTATGAAAATAGTTTGGCGTGTGTAAGAGTGGATGGTAAATGTAGCGAATGGTTTGATGTTTACAAGGGAGTACGACAGGGGTGTGTAATGAGTCCGTGGTTATTTAACATAATCATGGACAATTGTATGAAAGAAGCAGAAATTTCTCATTATGGTGTGAAAGTGGGTGAGACGAATGTTGGAGTTCTTCTCTATGCTGACGATGCCGTAGTGTTGGCTGATACAGCGGAGGAGCTCCAGATGATACTCACCAAAATGAATGATGCTTTTAGTAAGAACGGTTTAAAAGTGAATGCCAGTAAGACGAAAGTATTAGTGTTTGACAGGACTGAGGAATGCGAGGAAATTGAGATAAGACTGAATGAAACAAGAGTGGAGGTCGTGAAAGAATTTGATTATCTGGGAAGCAAGTTTGAGTCGAATGGGAAATTGACGAAAGAATTGGAAAAGCGTGCTAGTAGAGGAAGAAGTTTAATGGGAACGATTGGAAGAATTGCAAGAAATAGGAAACTTACGAAGAATATGAGATTGGCGGTCCACAATGGTATATTGGTTCCGACATTGATGTATGGAAGTGAGGCGTGGACAGTTAATGAATGTGAGCTGAGTAAAGTATGTACGGTTGAAATGGCTTACCTGAGAGCAATGGCTGGAAAAACACTGAATGATAGAGTACGTAATGATTGGGTGATGAACGAGTGTGGTATAAAAGAGAATATGAGAATGAAAGTACAAAAAAGTACGATGAGATGGTTCGGACATCTCGAAAGAATGGATGATGAACGACTAACGAAGAAAGTGTACAAAGGAAATGTCAGAGGAAAGCGCGGAAGGGGAAGGCCGAGGAAAGAATGGTTAGACCAAATAGGTGAGATTGCGAAAGAATGGAACCTGCAGAGTGAAAATAAGAGAAGAGTATGTATGAAAAAGGTGATGAATATTGAGGAAATGAAAGTGGTTTGTAAGGACAGAAAAAAGTGGAGGCGCATCTGCGGAGGTACCGGCCACCCCTAGTGGAACGGCGGCAGGATACAGTAACAGTAACAGTATAAAGTTGTACGTGGTTTGGGAGAAAACTATATGGATCATTCTTGTTGTAGCTTAAGGCTTCCATATTCAAATTCATTAGGTTCTTTTTCAGTGTCGTTTAAATGCGTAATACTTTTATAGGTGTTATAGACCTAAAAATTGTAACGTTTTTTTGTACAAAACAGTTTTGTCTAGCACCCTTACGTCCATCAAGCTGGGATGATCACTATTGTTGAATTATTAAATCTTATTTAATTTCACCTAAAAATGTCTGGGTCAGACATATTTAAGAGATTTATACTCTTGAGTTACAGGATAGTGTACGCCAATAACAGTAAAGCTTTTTGGTTCGTGAAATAAGTTAGTTTATTGCCCACGGCTGTAGTTGTCAGACAAATTCAATCTGTAGCTCTGTTACAGGGTAGGAATGTATTTTAAGCCGCAGATGACGTAGACGCCAAACCTCCTGCGACTTTATGAGCGAGGATATGAAGCCTTAACGAGACTTCATATCCTTACGAAACTGGGCGCAACGGATTCCTAATGATGCTCTCTCCTAGGCTCGGTATTTTCAACGTTAGCATAGCAACTTTATACTGTACAAAAAACGGACTTATGCCAGTCGTGTGAGTAGTTTTCTTATCAGTGTAAAGTCACATTTAAGCTAACTTTGAGAATACCGGGCCTAGGAAAGAGCATAATTAGGGATCCGTTGCGCCAGGTTTCGTAAGGATATGACAAAATGAAAGCAATCAGGAGAAGTCTCAGATGGTTCGGCTTTTGGAAATATTGCATGGTAATGAATGAATTGAATAAGAAATGCTAGAAATAGACTTACCTGTCTTGTCTTGTCTTGTATCCTGCCGCCTTTCCTCTAGGGGTGGCCAGTACCTCCACACAAGTGCCTCCACTTGACTCTGTCCTTGCATACTTCTTTCATCTCATCTAATTTCATCACTCTTTTCATGCATGCTCTTCTCTTGTTTCCACTCTGTAGATTCCATTCATTCGCAATCTCATTTATCTGATCAATCCATTGTTTCCTAGGTCTTCCCCTTCCACGCTTACCTGTTACATTCCCTTTATACACTCTTTTTGTCAGTCGGTCTTCATTCATCCTTTCAATATGTCCAAACCATCGCATCACACTTCTTTGAACTTTCACTTTCACGCTTTCTTTTACTCCGCATTCATTTAGAACCCATTCGTTTCTCACTCTATCTTTCAGTGTTTTTCCTGTCATACTTCTCAGATGGGCCATTTCTACGGTGCATACCTTATTTACTTCTCTTTCATTCAACGTCCATGACTCGCTTCCATACATCAGGGTCGGCAACAAAATACAATTGTGTACCGCCATTTTCATTTTCTTTGGTATCCTTTTATTCTTCGCTATTCTACCAAACGCTCCTATCACGCATCTTCCTTTGCTGGCACGCTTCTCTAATTCTTTCGTCATCTTACCATTCGCCTCAAACTTACTTCCTAAATAGTCAAACTCATTCACTACTTCAACTTTTATTCCATTCAAATTAATTGTAAGTTCCTCACATACTTCATTCCTGTCAAAAACTAATACTTTTGTCTTATTCGCATTTACTTTCAAGCTATTCTTACAAAATGCATCATTTAGTTTGGTTAACATCGTTTGGAGTTCCTCCGCCGAGTCAGCTAAAACTATAGCATCATCAGCATAAAGAAGTACTCCAACTCTTGTTTCACCCACTTTCACTCCGCTCTCTGATATTCCAGCTTCTTTTATGCAACTGTCCATGATTATATTTATTTATTATACCTGTGATAATCCTAAATAGATGGAGACAGTCTCTGAGATGTAGAGGAACCTGCCATCAGCTGCTACTGACAGTGCAAAGCCATCCAGGGACTGAAACAAGAAGAAAAGCTTGCATTTTATTTATGTTCTAATTTATGTCACTGTTAGTGTGGAAATCGATGGATGAAAAAATAAAAATATGGTTGAAAAAAAACATTCTGAATTTTTGTTTTTCAAAATATCGGCAAGGTACCAGTCCCATTCAAGAACTGGGAACTTCCCACATCAACAGAGGGGGTTGGCGTAAGTCCGGCCCTCTTATCTGTAAAAATAAATAGATTTCTCTCGCCACATGCAAAACCCTTTGTGGATAACGCGGCAGGAAGTTACACTGTATGTGTAGCGTTGTTGCATTGAGTTTTATTCACCTAAAATCACACGATAAAAAAAACTCATATGAAAAACAGATTTCGTTTTATCACTACAGAGTCCGTAAAAAAGAGTAAAGCATGATTTTCAAAATAAAAAGCTGTGTTTTTCGACTAATAAAATACAATTAACAAACAGATGAACCTATCTTAATTTTGACATTAGTTTTTAATATTTTTAAAGTACATTCAGTGCTATTCACAAAAAAATTGATCCATGGATCATCGTTCTTTTGTACGGAGAATTGGGCATCGTTCTTAGATGGAGGATGAGCCATAGGTTTGTTGTATGTGAAAAGAACCGGAAAGAATCAAGGAATCTAAACGTTATAATAAACAATGATTTGAAATTTCTGCAACATTACAAAACACAAAATATTACAATAGAACGACGGAACATGTAAAATTTACAAATTGTAAAAAAAAACTACATGCGTTTACATGACAAAAGGGTTACACACAATCTATTTTAGAAATTGTTAATTTATTTTTTCTACCGAAAAGCATGGAGAAACTCAAGGCAACGTTGGATTTCTATAAATGAATATTTTCGAAACCTGTAACCACACTTGTCATGGCATTATCACGTATTGGGTGCCCGGCCAGGTGGACTTTTTTGTATGATGGTTTCAAAATATTCCGTCACAGCGTATTTTGAAACCGTATATGGGCCTTTATCACGAATAGTGGTACACATTTTTTTTGTGATAACTCTTTTTTTAAAGCATTACACCATTTTTTGGTTATTTCATATCAAACGTGCGTGACAGGATTTTTAAAACTTAAAGTACCTACCTATTATACGTTCTAAATTTAGTTTCACTTTTATGTAGTTGTTTTGAAATTCTGAGGGTCCTTGAGGAGGACATAAAAAATATATCTAAAAGCATATTTTCTACAACTTATTTTGTGTAAAACCAGGAGCGAGCGTTCCATACAGACAAAAGTACTTACAAGGCACACAAGCAAATTATACAAAAATACTCATGACAAACTTCTGAAATACAGGATTTGTACAACTTTGGAAAAAAGTTGCATTTACCTGAGGAATCTATGGTAGCTTTATATGCCACTTATTATAAATTTTTTGCCTTTGAGGTATTACATTAGATTTAGATTTTAGGTATCGACATGAAAAAAAAATGTATTTTTTATTTCAATTTAAGTGATTTCTGAACTCAAATTAAATTCTCATAAGAGTTTAAGGGGATTTCTGTTGACAATGTGAAGATTCATCTTATATTATACTATGTAATGTAAAAAAAAAGTTATTCTTCAAGAGTTGATTTATTTCCTAGAGCGCTTTCGGTGTTCATTCATCACACCATTATTGTTTTAGTTGTTCTCTTAATATTATTTTAGTTTTCCTCTCGATAATGGTGTGATAACACCGAAAGCGCTCAAGAAAATAATACAACTCATCAAGAAAAAATGGTTTTTATCTATAGATTATTAATTAATTTTTCATATCATTATGAAGGTACAAATAAATAAAAAAATATAATTCTAAAAAAATCCTCTCTATCCAGTGCATGCGCTGGCTCCCATCTAAATTCATTGTTATCGAACTTGAATAAGTTTTGATTAGTCTACAATCGTCTCTGAATAGCACTTCTAGTGTGACCAACACGCAACAAAATCATACTATACGTATTTTGAATAGTTGCAACAAAAAACCAAAACAAAAAAAAACACATTTGATATGCTTCATTTCCCAACTCTATATAATATTCTATTGAGTCATCAACAATAAGAATCTATTTCTAAATCGATATAGTTTACAATAATAATGCTATCATTATTTTTGCAATATTCTGATTTACGTATTGCGGTTTTGTAGCTGTTCCAAGTTTACAAAATGGACGCCACCCATTCGTCGTAATGGGCTTAATGGCTGCCTTGCACAATTGACACACTTTGTGGAATCGTTTCATTCCGATTGATTCTTTTCAATTACCATTCGCACTGATGATTGTCACACTGGAGTTACTCAAACACTGATTATTATCGTTATGAGACAAGTTTGTGATTCAATTGTGAAAGGTTCGACTGAACTGTAATGAAGGTATCTCAGATATGTGCATTCGGTAGAGAAAAATAGTGCTATGATTTATTTGTGTTCAATTTAACACAACTTAGATTAAATTTATTTTAGGATTCACTCACATTTGGTTAACATTCGTACTATCTCGCTCAACGACTCTGGTACTAAACCACCTTCAAAACATTTCCATCTCTATTTATATGGGCTACTTTGGCATACGTCAGACCATGATGGAATCGTCTCAATTAGAAACTTCGAATGAACATTAGTACAACCATCCAAATACTTACATCTAGAGACACACACACACACAAGTAAATAAAAACACACAGACACAAAATCATAAGTAAACATATACAGAGATAAATCACACATTCGTAACAATACATTTCAGAACATTCAGAACTTTCAGAGCTTTTTCGAAACTACCGTTTTTTCAACAAAGACCTGTATCATCCATTCATTTTGTGTCTAAGTTTGTTAAAAAGGCTGTTGTTTTGCAAGTCACTCAGCATATGGAGCGTGGTGAAGAATATCTTGCAAAATTTCAATCGGCAAATAGAAAAGCTCATTCCACTAAGACTGCCTTACTTTAAACGGTGAATGATGTGATATATAGCTGTAGTCGGAGACGGTGCTCTTACCATGGTGGCAGTACTTGACATGAGCGCTGACTTGGCCACAATTGACCAGAATATACTCATCGCTAAGCTCGATAGATTGTATGGAGTCCGAGGAGGAGCATCTAAATTGCTATCTCCTTATCTGAAAGGCAGATGTCAGACTGTGGAAGTTGATGCTGAGTTATCAGATATGCCCATGGACTGTGGTGCACCATTTGTAGACTTAGCTCCAATGTGAGGTTTCTGTTAGCCAACATTTTCGTTTGAACCGAAAGCTCATATTTCTTGCTCTATTCGGCTTTTGATCTCTTGGTTCATATCCCAACATGAATTGAGTGAGCAACCTATGTATTTAAAGCTGTTCACGTTTTTTATTCCTACGCCGTTCAAGGAGAGATGTATGGTTGGTGCTGCTTTTATGGTTATCAACGTCATCTTGGTCTTTTTGGCTTTAATTTTCAACCATAATTTTTACATGCTTCATTCACTCATTCACTAAGTGTGAAAGGAAAAAGAGGTAAGGGACGACCGAGAAAAGTACGGAGTGATCATATTGAGGAGATTGTGAATGAATGGGATATATAAAGTGAGCGTAAAACAAGAAAATGCATGAAAAAGGTGATAGATATGAATGAATTGAAAGAGGTGTGTAAGGATAGGAAGAAATGGGGGCAGGTCTGCAGAGGCTCTGGCTACGCCTAGCGGAATGGCGACAGAGTTACAGTTACTTATGTCTTGAAAGAGTTCTTCGATGTATTCAACAAAAAGGCATCGCAAATTAATAATTTAATTTGAAGATAGTTTCCATCATTTAAAACATGGTTTAAAATTTTAAAGAATGAAAAAAACGGATTTTACTTACCGTGCAAAAGAGAAGAACAATTTTCTCTACGTTTCGTCAGAGTCATATCCGACGTCCTCAGGAGACGTGTGTCCTCTACAAGGAGGAACCACGAACTTTTGAATTATTGTTGTTTGATCGATGATATTGATGTTGTATGGATGTATCACCAAAGGTTAATAAAAATACCTACAACCTTCGACCTCGATCAAACAACAATATTTCAACAGTTCGTGGTTCCTCCTTGTAGAGCACACACGTCTCCTGAGGACGTCGGATATGACTCCGACGAAACGTAGAGAAAATCGTTCTTCTCTTTTGCACGGGCAGTAAAATCCGTTTTTTTTTTATTCTTTAAAATGTCTAACGACCGTAATCATAATTTAAATTGTTTTAAAATGTCTCCCAAAATAAATGAAGAGCACCCAAAAGTGGAGCAGAAAATTAAGCTTTTCGTACGATTGAAGCATTTTCTGAATAGTAAGTATATGAATTCGCAGATTATGCAATCACTTCGGACACGCGCTAAGCGAATAGTGAAGTAACCCAACAACGCTGTCGAACTGCGGAAAACTGAATCAAAGTCGGACAAAAAACTGCAGGGTCAACGGTTGGCGCAGAAAAAATTGCACTGCCGGAAATAATGGCAGTTGATACCGAATGCGCCGCAGGCAAAAGTGTGCAAAAAACACGAGCAGAGTTGGTGGGTCTGACGATATGACGAGAATGGAGAAGTACGGTAGAATGTTATTTATTTATTTCATGGTTGAGAGGAAGGTTGCGATCTGCCAAATGCGATAATTGAAAAGCCAGGTTAATTAATTTTGCATTCAAGTTATGAATTTAGTTGTGTGATGTGTATTTATTTTTTCTGAAATAAATTCGTGATCATTTTTCTCCTTAAATCTATTACATTGTTGAATAAATTGTTGTTGCCCTATACCTCACAAAAAAGAGACAAAGCTCTTGTGTGTGGTGAGGGAAATACTGAAAATCGATCTTAATTTGCAACTTAGATTATAAATTAAAGATTAAAGATATTTCCATTTATAAACCATCCTTCAACTTAAAAAAAAATACCCACAATATTTTCGAGACAAAGAATCATTTATCAGAAACAGAATTTTCAGAAAAAATGTAGCGAAAATCCTTTCTTCATACAATATTCTCACACCTCCACAACGAGATTCTTGCAACATATAACATACATAAATAACACATAACGTCCCCCCAGTACTTGTTTGGCATATCTACCATTTGTTCAAAGAAGACCTTTCAATGAAATTTTCTTAAGAATCACATTCTACACAATCTGAGTTAAGAAAACAACGTGAAACCCAATAATGTTAGAGTTGTTTTAAATATTTTTGAAATCCATTTATAGGTTTTCAGTTCGCGGTTCAGTACGCATACAAACATTGCTTATGTGAAATTACCTCTCATAGACAATAAGACAAACAATCGTAAAGGGGTCAACATGTGTACCTGCTTACAAATTAGAATCCAAACCTCAAATAAACATAAGCCCTGCAACTTTATCAAACCTTCCCTGATACAGTGGTGGCATTGACAATAGGAAGCATTTTATTTTCAGTATGGGTGGTAAAACTCATACTAACTTAATAAAAATCTACACAAACAAACATTACTAAGGTGAAATTACCTCTGATGTACATACGAAAAACGAGCTCTAAGGGGGCGATAATACAGAGGTGTTTAGTTTATGTATTTTTATTTCTGCCTGGGCCCGTATTCCATTCCAGTCACGAACTGCCGGCCATTCTTCATTATCCCTTCGTCCAGGAAGACCCGCGGGGGTGGAGAGCCTGGCTACGATGGGGTGGACGAGACTAGGGGTGGTCGTAGACTGATAACGGATTGCTACGGATAGCAGAAGATGCGTAGATGCTACAGGGGGTGGAAGTCTCGACGGCCGTCGGAGATCTTACCGTTCCTATTTGAAGACGGACGGAATAAAACATGGCGGTGCCTGAACAGCTGATTGTTGCTCCATATAAAATGTATCAGTTTTGATGTGCCTGCATGTTTTATTTCGTCCTATCTTCAAAGAGATACGGTAAGATCTGGCAAGGCCTGAACACCTGATTGTTGTTCCATGCCACCACTTTAAAGGTAATACTGAAAAAGTGCTGATTCACTGGTTTGAGAAATCGTGGATTAAACATTTTATTGGGAGAATGTTCTCATTACAAGTCAACTAATTATAAAGCAGTGCTCATGATAAAAACTTCCAACCTACGGGATTTTTACAGCTTCTTAATGTTCTCTCGTAGAAAATAGGAAAAAATGTGCATTTATCTGAGAAACCCATGTTAGCTTAATATGTCACTTATTCATTTTTCCTATTCCTACTAAGGTATCGATATATTATAAAATGGATCAGCTGTTGATACGCCGCCATGTTTTGTTTTTGTATTTTCAGTAAATACGGTAAGATACGTATATCGGCGGTCGTCGAGACTTCCGCCCCAGGTGGCTATTGGCTACGGAGTTATCGAAAGTGAAAAAAATCCTTCGTTTCATTTCTTTTGACACGAAGGTTTTACTAAATTATTTTGTTATTAGCTTACCTGAAGAATATGTGTTCCTTGGTGTTGCTCAAATAGTTCTAGCGCTAAACCAGCTGGCGTCCTCCTACTTTGGCCTCCTGAAACAACAACAAAAATATCTGTTAGTATGAAGTATGCAAGACCTGAAGAAGATGGCGATTGATCTGCAATATTTGCGTCTAAAATTTAAAATGCTCATTTTAGTTTATTTGTATGTTTGATGAGTAAGATTTATTGTAAACTACAAGAGAGAGTATTTGAAGTTTCAGTAGTACGCAGAATCACTGTACTAAACTCTCTGAATCCCTTCATGCAAAATTTAGACTAATATAACTTTTAACACAACTCACACTATCAACACCATCACATCATCACACCATCACTCACACTATAAAAAAAAACACTTTGCCAATGTTACCTCTGTTTCAGGGAAGGTTGGCAAGAGTTGCAAAGCTTATGTTAATTTAAGATTGGGTGTTTATGTTGTAAGCCCGCAAGCGGCATGTGTAAACGCGAACTTATACGTGTCTGCTTATGGGAATGCATTTCATATGACTCTTAAATTTAATGTATCTTTGCAACTAAGATTTTATATGGATAGATCAAGTATCAAGCCTCGTTTTCTTCTATTATAATTGTCTTAATCATTCACATAACAATATGAATGACTGAGATGTGGCAGAAACAGAAAGCCTGAGTGAGGAACAGCCAGGCACTTAGTATCAGTTGGAGCGATCTACATCATTCTATGTATCAGGTTCACAGACATGAAAGAGGAAGGCCGACAAAGGATATGAGAACAAGAAGGGCTTTCCAACATTAAAATATACATCAAACGTTCAGATTCGTACATGTATTCGTAAAGAAGCTTTAAGAATTAATAATGCTGAAACAAAATCTGTAAACACACATCTTCCACGCAATCTGTCATACCAGCAAAAACTTTTTTGCCAGGAGAGAGTATTACTGTTTTTGGTTATTAGATTTTAAACGCAACTAAACGCAAAACGCAACTAAGCTACACATAGTGTAACTTCTTGCCGCGTTATCCCCGAAAGAGTCGCATGTGGCGAGTTGAACCTATTTATTTTTACAGGTAAGGGGGCCGGCCTTACGCTAACCACTTCAGTTGAAGTGGGAATTTCCCAGCTCCCGAGGGGGCTGGTACTCATTTCTTGTGAAGGCTGAGTAAACCTTGCCGGTATTTTTATTATGGGGTTTGAAATAAACACCGAAATAGGAAATCATTTCTGACACCCTACTCGGTGGGATTCGAACCCGAGCTCACGGGGTAGAATGCAAGCACTCTACCAACTGAGCTATCGACCGGACACTACTAAGCTACACATAAAGTGTAACTTCTTGCCTGCGTTATCCGATGTGAATCGACTGATTGATTTATTCAGATTTTATGATTGAAATCGCCTGACTATATTGATTCTAATTTAAATAGACTCAAATGAGTTACATATTATGTAAAATGGGTGACGTCAGTCTATGTTTTTTTCAAAAATGAGATAAATAATTAGAAAATGATTTCCTAACATTTTTCTCGGCGAGCAAACGTTATACTTGTATGAGACAACTGTATTTGCAACCAATTACGAAAGACTTGTTTTGTTTCCCTATCAATCCGATTGTGCGACATTAAAATTTTGTCCATGTCAATTCACGGGCAGAGTTTATTTGTCGTACGAGTAAGTATTTTTTCAGACAAAGAATGCGAGTCCTTGGCGGTCAAAACCCAAGACAAATAAAGTTCGGTTTGTCCTCAAAGGGCTCACAATGCCCAGAGCGCGGTCTCGGTTACAAGGTTGCTGTATTTTAATGCGAAACAATATGAATCTGCACATCTTTTTTATCGAAAACCCAGCGCTTTGTGCTGAGAAAGCAGATGCGCTAACTAGATAGCGGCACAGGTGACTTTTGGCTGCAGAATGTTTACGTTTTCCGGCAGGTAGGCTCTCCGAAATCAGATTATGTGAGGAGTGCTTTATGGCACCGTGTTATAATTTTAATCGCCATCCTCATCATCTTAATTTTTTCTACAGAGGAATGCAATTCACTAAACTATTTGAGCCTCGCACGAAACATGTATTAATATTAATCTATAATCAAGTTGCAAGGATAAAGTAACATTTACAATTCATATTAAATGCATGCCACACACGACACGTATAAGTTCGAGCTTGCAAACGCTACATGTGTACCTACCTACAAATTAATATCCAAACCCAAATGAACGCATGCACCCAGCAACTTTCGTCAACCTTACCTGAATCAGGGGTGACATTGGCAAAGTCTATCTATAATCTGAGCTGCAAAGATATGTAAGCATTTAAGGCTCATATTCAATACATGCCCACATACACATGTACATAGGTTCACGCTTACACAAGTCGTGGCTAAAAATCCCTGTGACAATGATTCAACAAAAGCACAAAGTCTCTATTTCGAACCGCAGCATCCAAGGTGAAAATAGCCATGATGATCGCCGATCTTCGTTAGAAGTGGCACCAAAAGAAGAAGCCTAAAAACAGGTGTAGGTACTTAAGTCAGTTTAATATAATATCATGATTTGAAGGAAACATACTACGGGGGATCTGGTTTCATATCTAAGATACAAATCTCTTGTGTTTCAGTATAACTCAGAGCACACAGAGTAGCGCTTTGATATGATAATGTTCTGGATTGTTTACTAAGTGGTATTAAGTAGGAGTTCTCGGATTTAATGTATGAAAGTACCATTCGTAAAAAAAGTTCAGTAGAGCAGGAAAAAAATGAATATATAAGTAAAAAAATATATGAAAAACATTTAAGTGTAAGTTTGACTTATTTTAGCCCTCGTTGCTTAGTAGCAAGTGATTGAGTCACTAACCTACTAGGCTTCTAGATTACAAGGGAGTAGTTACTCCTTCTTCCTACTTTCTAAGCCTCTTCCAGTCCAATCCTGGACGTAGGCCTTTGTCTATCTATTTGTCTGCCGTGTTCAGACATCTGCCTGCAGTTTCCTTGCTGTCGTCCAGCCACCTCAGTTGAGTATCCCTACTCCCCACTTGGACATTCTGAGCCGCCACTGGACGATCCTTTTCGACCACCTGTCATGGTCCTGCTTTACGACATGACCAGCTCAGCACCACTTTAAGCAGGTTACTCGCTGATTGAAATCAGTGACACCAGTGCGTCTACGGATCTCCTGGTTTGGAACCCTGTCTCTGAGACTGATTCCCAGCATCCTCCTTTTAATGACTTTCTGGCACGGTCTTAGTTTCTTGGCGCTGTCCTGAGTGAGCCCTTTTGTTTCTAAGCTATAGGTGGATACTGGAAGCACGCATGACTCAAAGACCCTTCGTTTCAGGTTAACAGTTTATAAAATGGGTACTTATAATTATTAGGAACAGATTGATACTTAATAATTCACTCAAAAAAATATTCGAAAGAAGCATGACTGTCTAAATTTTTCGGTACAGTAAGCGATAGCAACTGCTAAGCGTGTTTGAAAATGTTGTCTGTAATAAACTAAGCAATCTACACGTGTCAGGGATCACGTGCAGGTTTACGAGTCTGCACGCGTGCGCAGTGGTTATCACCATCTCCACGTGTACCTGCATGCCTCGCTCATCTCACTCTTAGTATTATCTTTATCCTAGACGCAGCCCTATATGAGGTTGTTATTTGTTTTGTATGTAAATGCAGAAGACAGAATTTTATTAACGTAAAGGTACGCAAAGTTATACATCGATACCCTAAAGGTATACACTGAAAATGTGACATATTAATCTAACACGGGTTTCTCAGATTAATGCACATTTTTTCCTATTTTCTACGAGAGAACACACTAAAAATGTTTGCAGATCCTGTAGTTTAGAAGTTTTTCATGAGCAGTGCCTTATAATTAGTTCACTTACTATGAGAAGGAACTGGGGAAAATTGAGGGCCGAAAGAAATGGCGGTTTATCTGCAATTTTGGTGGTAGAGGAAGACCGAGAAAAGTATGGAAGGATCAAATCTCTGAAATAGCGAATGAATGGGATATCTAGAGTCATAATAAAAGGAGGACTTGTATGAAAAAGGTTATGACTCTGGATGAAATGAAAGAAGTATGCAAGGACAGGAAGAAGTGGCGGCTAATCTGCAATGTTGATTTCTAATGTTGGTGTATTCATTTGCTACATTTTTTGCATAGGAAATTTTTGACTTTTTTTGTATAGATTTCTTTGTAAGGTTTTGTTCTTTTTTATATTTAAATGTTATTTATTATTCATATTCCTTGACTTATAGGTTGGTATGAGGCTGACCACCCATACTGTAAAAAATGGTTCACTTTGCCAATGTCACCCCTGTTTCAGGGAAGGTCGGCAAAAGTTGTCAGGGGTGACATTGGAAAAGTCTATCTATATAATCTGAGCTGCAAAGATATGTAAGCATTTAAGGCTCATATTCAATACATGCCCACATACACACGTACATAGGTTCACGCTTACACAAGTCGTGGCTAAAAATCCCTGTGACAATGATTCAATGATTCAACAAAAGCACAAAGTCTCTATTTCGAACCGCAGCATCCAAGGTGAAAATAGCCATGATGATCGCCGATCTTCGTTAGAAGTGGCAACAAAAGAAGAAACCTAAGAACAGGTGTAGGTACTTAAGTCACTTTAATATAATATCCTAATTTGAAGGAAACATACTACGGGGGATCTGGTTTCATATCTAAGATACAAATCTCTTATGTTTCAGTATAACTCAGAGCACACAGAGTAGCGCTTTGATATGATAATGTTCTGGGTTGTTTACTAAGTGGTATTAAGTAGGAGTTCTCGGATTTAATGTATGAAAGTACCATTCGTAAAAAAGTTCAGTAGAGCAGGGAAAAAATGAATATATAAATAAAAAATATGAAAAACATTTAAGTGTAAGTTTGACTTGTTTTAGCCCCCGTTGCTTAGTAGCAAGTGATTAAGTCACTAACCTACTAGGCTTCTAGATTACAAGGGAGTAGTTACTCCTTCTTCCTACTTTCTAAGCCTCTTCCAGTCCAATCCTGGACGTAGGCCTTTGTCTATCTATTTGTCTGCCGTGTTCAGACATCTCCTGCCTGCAGTTTCCTTGCTGTCGTCCAGCCACCTCAGTTGAGTATCCCTACTCCCCACTTGGACATTCTGAGCCGCCACTGGACGATCCTTTTCGACCACCTGTCATGGTCCTGCTTTACGACATGACCAGCTCAGCACCACTTTAAGCAGGTTACTCGCTGATTGAAATCAGTGACACCAGTGCGTCTACGGATCTCCTGGTTTGGAACCCTGTCTCTGAGACTGATTCCCAGCATCCTCCTTTTAATGACTTTCTGGCACGGTCTTAGTTTCTTGGCGCTGTCCTGAGTGAGCCCTTTTGTTTCTAAGCTATAGGTGGATACTGGAAGCACGCATGACTCAAAGACCCTTCGTTTCAGGTTAACAGTTTATAAAATGGGTACTTATAATTATTAGGAACAGATTGATACTTAATAATTCACTCAAAAAAATATTCGAAAGAAGCATGACTGTCTAAATTTTTCGGTACAGTAAGCGATAGCAACTGCTAAGCGTGTTTGAAAATGTTGTCTGTAATAAACTAAGCAATCTACACGTGTCAGGGATCACGTGCAGGTTTACGAGTCTGCACGCGTGCGCAGTGGTTATCACCATCTCCACGTGTACCTGCATGCCTCGCTCATCTCACTCTTAGTATTATCTTTATCCTAGACGCAGCCCTATATGAGGTTGTTATTTGTTTTGTATGTAAATGCAGAAGACAGAATTTTATTAACGTAAAGGTACGCAAAGTTATACATTGATACCCTAAAGGTATACACTGAAAATGTGACATATTAATCTAACACGGGTTTCTCAGATTAATGCACATTTTTTCCTATTTTCTACGAGAGAACACACTAAAAATGTTTGCAGATCCTGTAGTTTAGAAGTTTTTCATGAGCAGTGCCTTATAATTAGTTCACTTACTATGAGAAGGAACTGGGGAAAATTGAGGGCCGAAAGAAATGGCGGTTTATCTGCAATTTTGGTGGTAGAGGAAGACCGAGAAAAGTATGGAAGGATCAAATCTCTGAAATAGCGAATGAATGGGATATCCAGAGTCATAATAAAAGGAGGACTTGTATGAAAAAGGTTATGACTCTGGATGAAATGAAAGAAGTATGCAAGGACAGGAAGAAGTGGCGGCTAATCTGCAATGTTGATTTCTAATGTTGGTGTATTCATTTGCTACATTTTTTGCATAGGAAATTTTTGACTTTTTTTGTATAGATTTCTTTGTAAGGTTTTGTTCTTTTTTATATTTAAATGTTATTTATTATTCATATTCCTTGACTTATAGGTTGGTATGAGGCTGACCACCCATACTGTAAAAAATGGTTCACTTTGCCAATGTCACCCCTGTTTCAGGGAAGGTCGGCAAAAGTTGTGGGGCTTATGTTCATTTGAGGTTTGGATTTTATTTGTAAGTACACATTCAGCATTTGTAAGCGCGAACTACACTTGTTGGTTTGTGGGCATACATCTGAGAGCTTTAAATGAATATATCCTTGCAACTTAGATTAAAGATTATATTATTATTATTATAGGGCTCTTAATTTTATTTATTGCATTTTAATTTTTTTTTGTGTAAGCTCCTAGTCCATTTTTCAGTATTTTTTTGTGTTCTCTGACTTAGATAATGGTTATTATGAGGCTGACCATCCATACTGTAAAAAATAGTTCACATTACCAATGCCAACATACCATGGTTTCAGGGAAAGATGAAAGGAATTGCAAGATTTATGTTAATGTGAAGTTTGGTTTATTTTGTAAGTATAAATGCAGCATGTGTAAAAGCGAGCGAAGATGTGTTTACTTATGGGAGTGCATTGAATATGAACTTTAAATGACAATTTATCTATGCTACCTAGATTATTATTATTATTAATAGGAGAACAAAGTCTATACAAGTACATGAGAAATGATGGTCGTTAACAACACCTATCTGGTACTCTAAATTTAGAAGATATCTCGATAGGGTTAATTGCCTGCAATTATGACTTGCATGAAGGTGTACCAAATTAAATTACAGCACACCCTGAGCCCTTAACGCGGCAGGGGTTGGTTGATATCTGTGATCTCAATACAAAACGACTAGCGGGAGCAATAAAGTGTGTTTGGAGGAAAAGGGTTTGTATGGGGGCAATGATATGTGTACAGATATTTTAGTGCTATCGCAATGATGATAATCTAAACATATTAAGTAGGCATTCAAGTCTAAAGGTATACTTTTTTGTTTGGGAAAAAACATAATTAAATAGGTCCCGACTTGCAGACAAGAAGTTACACTTTATGTTAAGCTTAGTTGCGCTATTGCGTATTTTATTTAAAAAAAAAAAACCTAGTCGCTGTAACGCTGGATGGACCTTTGGTGACCGGCCCTTCTAATCTAATCTAATCTAAGTTGCATAATATATATAGCATTGGAGATTCACATTATATGCATTCTTACAAGCAAAAACGTACAATTTCGCGGTTGTACATGCCGCATGTGAACATTCAACATAAAAACCCAAATCACAAATGAACATACACCCTGCAACTCTTGCCGACCTTCTCTGAAACCGAGACGACATTGGCAAAGTGGCAAAGAAGGTTTAAGTGACTTTTTGTACTTGGTAAAAGTATAATGTTTTTTTTCAATCCAGCCAAGAGCATATTTAAAAATATAAATGGTGTAGGTACTTTTTGTGCTCCACCGGGATTCGAACTCACGAGCTTTCATTTACAAGTCCGCAGTGCTAACCGGCCATTAGACTACGGACCGGTCACGTTTGTAGTTGAATGTATGTCAAACTCTTCATTTTCAAAAATCCCTATTTCTTATAAATTAAAGCCTATACTCGTACGTAAAATTTTAGAATAATGTGGGTATCATAGATTCACTATGATTTATTATCTGCCAAAGTAAAAATCAGTCACAATTTGTGAGACGAATCCCTGTCTTTTGTTATTAAGGCCGGGAATGATCCACGGGATAAGATGCGGGATCATCTCGGGTTTAATAGTAATGGTTTCCGTATGCTAAACCGCCGCCGGTATAACGAGAATCATGCGCGGATTAGGGTCATTTTTCATTTTCATTGCGTTATAAGCGATAGACTAAAATTTTATTGAGAAAAATGAAGAAAGAAATTAAGGGAGTATAATTCACGACAAGAATAATATCAACAACCTATAATCTGATCTAATTTTACATTTGAGCTTCATATTAAATGCATTTCCACAAGCAGAAAAGTGTACAATTCGCGCTTAAATATGTCGTATGTGAACTTACAATGTAAAAACCCAATCTCAATCTCAAATCTTGCCGACCTTTCCTAAGAGAGGGGTGACATTGGCAAAGTGAACCATTTTTTTACAGTATGGGTGGTCAGCCTCATACCGATGAGGGGATGATGAGGTCGATGAGGATTATTTAAGGTGAGAGATATATTCTCGTATGTACATATTAAATACCAATGTAACGTTGATATTTTCCCCTCAGATACTGTTTTTCTATGACACATCCTGAAGGAAAACATAATATAGGTACTTGTATGATTAAATAACACAATATTGTGGGTAGGGTAAATATTGATCAATTGACCAAACAAGCTTTTCATACATACCGTCACATTTAGGGCTTGTTTGTCTTATCCCCAACAGAGGTAATTTCACAGAGGCAATATTTTAATGAGAACTGGACCGATGTGTCTTATGAATGATTTTGAAAATATTGAAAACAACCTTCACAATCTTCTGTTTTACGTGTTTTTTTCTTGGCTCAGATTGGTTAGAATGTGATTTTTTAAGACAAATTCATTTCAAGGAGATCTTTGAATCAAATGGTAGATAAGCAAAACAAGCACTGGGAGAGCGATACATACTGTCGTATTAAAATACGAAATATTTTGATTAAACTGTACTCGGATTTACAATGAGCGATGAAAGTGGGAAGACCCAGACTGAAGTGTAAGGGCAGAATGGGAAGGGATGAGAGAGAATGCAGCTCAGCTTCTCCAGGAGACAAGTTGGAAGTCAGCCACCAAGGACAGGAGGAACTGGAGGTGAATGTTAAAGGAGGCCAAGGAGAGATATGGGCTGTAGCGCTATTGGAATAATTTGAAAGAGTAGAGCTTTCCCTGCTCCCGAGATGGTAGGTTTTTAAGGCAATAAGAAATGGTGCACATTTGTCATATTTGTGAGCGGGAGGAAAGGAAAAAGAGGGAAGGGACGACCGAGAAAAGTGATAGTGATCAGATTGAGGAGATTGTGAAAGAATGGGATATACAAATTGAGCGTAAAAGAAGAAAATGCATTAAAAAGGTGATGGATATGAATGAATTGAAAGAGGTATGTAAGGATAGGAAAAAATGGAGGCAACTCTGCAGAGGCTCTGACCACCCCTAGCGGAATGGCGACAGAGTTACAGTTACAGGGATGGATTCTACATCAACCGATGTGAAAATGACTGTTCCATGAAAAACTCAGGTGGTTGATAAATGGTTGTTCGCCGTTCATGTAAAAATAAGTCTTCTTAGTAATATTGCGCCAATTCCCTCTGATCGTGAAAATAATGTATGTAAACTATATCACTAAGGGGTGCTGTTCTATTTTAAATACATTTTTATATTTACGCAACAGCTGAAAAGAATTTACGCAATGTTTTAAAATCGGGGTAAAATTGTAATCTGGACTGCAATTGACATATTATGTTTCAACAAGCACATTGCTGCTATTTCTAAAGAAAACATGAAATACAAGAAAAACCTACATTACTTTAGTCGGAATCTAAGCCAAGCTTCCCAATTCATAACCAGATACTCTAACCATTCAGCCATTGAGTGACCGATTCAATGTGTAATCAAACAATTTGAATTCAAAATATTGCAAGAATCTAAGTCATTTACTTGTATTTGTCATTGACAACGAAATATCAAAGTTCGTACGTGCATTTTGGGTACAAAAATGTTCCACAAAAACTTTTGCTTTTTTTGTAAACAGCGCCCAAATATAAGTAATTACTAACTCAGGGAAAAAGTCATCGAGTGTTCTAAAGTGAATGAAAATGGAAAAGCGCTTTAAAGCTTTTCAACAAAATATGCAATACTCACTGACTGCGTTACACTGTAAATATTCTTACAAGTTTATACTCAGGTGAGACAAAATACTATTATAATCATTGTCAATTTAAAATATCGCGATTTACATAAATATAGTATAAGTACATATATATTTTTAGATAAAACTGTATGAAATATAGTTGTTTGCCATAGCAAGGTTGTTGTTGAAGAAAAAAAAGAATTAAAATTTCACAGTTCCTATTGAAAAAGTTACGCTGCATACGATGTGGTCAAAAATCAAAAGCTCCATTATCTGCTTTCAAATTTTTTGTGGTATTTTTTTAAGCTCAAATGTATTTACAATCTTGATGATGCCACCTATTGCATTGCATTTATTGAAAGTAATCAAAAGTTATTTTAAGTTTGTGAGTACAAAGTATGAAAGATTTTTCGCTTAAACAAGCCGTACCATTTAACTTCAAGGTAAGGTGGCAGCAATTGCAGATTTTTTGGAATGTTCCATCTGAAGACTGTTATTTACGCTACACTCATAGTTTTTGTTTTTTAAACTTGAAAGTCTTAGTAAAAGAGTGACAGTAATGAAAGACATAAGGCGTGTTTATTAATTAATTATTTATCTAAATCATACACAAGGTTAAAAATATATATCGACGGTTAAAAGGTTAAATAAGCGAAATTTTTGTCAAAAACGAGTTATGAATGCTATCCTACTTGAAATTTTCCGCTCGTCCTAATGCGCTAACTCCCTTAGCTCTACGATGATTTTTGTGTTATTTATTCCCAAGCAAACAACTGTGTTTTCGAAGTATGGTTATGGTGTAACCGACAAGATTTTCGCCTTTTTTGTCCTAAAGGCGCTTGTGACATAAAAAAATCGTAAAACCACATAAATAAGAATGCTGATAAATGCTTTTATTTTTTTAATTTTAGAGCTGTTTTGATTTTAACGATTTGATAAAAAATAAAAAAGTTATGCCATTTTTCTGCAATGTCAAATTTTAAACTGCTCTCCTGAACAATTTAGTTTATGTCGCTTTTGCCCACTGCCTTTTAACCGTCGATAAGTATAATTTCAAAAGTGTCACGACAAAAAAATATATTAAAAAAAACACGTTTTGTCACATTTTTGTCGTTCTTTTTATGTGCTATATTTTGGAAACATTTCTTTTTCTTTTTCATTTCAGAATTATGTATTATTAAGTCTCGCAAAAAGCCAATTTCTGATAATTTGAAACTTTTTTGAAAAAATATGAAAAACTGAAAAAAAGTTTTTCAATTTCCATTTTTTCAAAAATAGCTAGAAATTATAGTACTACCTACGTTTTAACATCAGACATAGTCGCGTTTGGTTTTTAACCGTTTCTAGTACAAAAATGAGAGAAAAAAATCCGTTAGCTATTGCGAGGCAATTCTTGAATACAAATAACAATAATAGACTATATCGGATACGAGAAAAATGTATTATAAGTGAAGCCAAATGGAGCGAAAAGTTGGTTGCGATTGTGCAGAAGGCCATACGAACTGAATATTATAATATTGTTATTAATAACAAGAAATAATAATAAAAATAAAAAATGGGTTTTACTGATTTTGCTTTTTCTGGGTTCTCTTTGAAAATTATAAAAAATCTTTTTTTTATGGTTATCATTTCTTGAAGTATAGGTTGGTATGAAACTGGCCACCCATACTTTAAAAAATGGTTCACTCTGCCAATGCCACACCTGTTTCAGGGAAAGTCGGCAAAAGTTGCTTATGTTTATTTAAGTCTGGGATTTTATGTTGTAAGTCCACAAGCAGCATTTGTAAGCGCGAACTTACACGTGTCTCTTTATGGGAATGCATTTAATATGAATCTTAAATGTTATATATTTCTGCAACTTACATTATAGATTACAAGGTCAGTTTTATCCCAACGTTCCTGTTTAAGAGGCACATCTGGCAAAATACGTAAGTCAGCCCTAAGCATACTTAATCAAATCAATGTGATATATATTTTGGTCCATTTTTATTTGACGCAGTGCTATTCTTAGCATTGTCCAAACACCACTTAAGTATTCTGCGGACACCGCTTCACCCTTCACTGAGGAAATAATGAACTCTTCACGGATATTTTCATCTGACTTAATCCTACCCTTAAGGGGGGGTAGGGTTCCTACCCTAAGGGCTGGTCAGTTCCTACCCTGAAAACATTATTCACAAACAACACTCAGGTTGGAATCAATTCAATGCTAAGCAAATGTCACACTTCACATGATAATAAATTTTATAATGTTTATTTATTTTTAATTGTTACTTCTGTGTTAGAAATCATCCGTATTCGTCGTGTTTCACTGCGTTATTTGGGCTTGTACAAGCAATTTATTTAAAAAAAATAAGGGGAGTAGCTTAATGCAACACAGCACCGAAATTTTTTTTTGTTGTCCGATCGATATCAAACTTCAAATGATCAACTTTAAGGGTATTCTACATGTTTTCTGAAAAATTAGTTAAAATTTGATGAGTGGCTTAGCCATGCTAGGGAGCAACATTTACGTAGAATTTATTTGAAAAAATGTAATCTGATCGACAAACGTCACAATTCCTTGAGACTAAGTTCCTTAGTAACAATTGACTAAATTTTAATTAGCCTTTTCCCTAGCAACCCACCCATGTGCCATTTTGTTGTCTATGAAATTTGTGCCCATTCAGTCCTATAAGTTTTCACATCAGGGGTGGAAGTCTCGACGACCGTCAATAGATCTGACCGTTTCTCTTAGAAGATAGGACGCAATAAAACATGGCGGCACATTAAAAGCTGATAAATGTCATATATGACAACAATCAGCTGTTCCGGCATCGCCACTTTTTATTCCGTCCTATCTTTAAATAGTTACGGTAAGATCTACCGGCGGTCATTGAGACTTTCACGCCTGAACCAGAAATGAGCTTTCGCGTAGACTTAGGTAAGTGTTAGAAAGGATTGTGAATAAGGGTGTAAGAGGTGGTCAGTTGCTCCCCTAAGGGTCGGTCAGTCTCTCCCTCAGGGTCAGTTGAGATTAAACAAAGAGGAGGTCCGTGCCCGGCTGTGAACTGATGCTTGTTTTGACAGGATGATTGAAGGGCTCGGTAAGCAATGAGCGAGATGTGAACGATCGACTATTAAAGACTTCCACTTGTGTGATCAAATTTTTGACGTATTTCCGGAATCATCATCGTCATCGTTTATAATATGGTAAAGCTTAACGAAACTAAGCTACGCATATAGTGTAACATCTGAATAGATATCTACATATCTATGAAATATCCTCACTTAAACCTCTTCCTTTCGTCACAACAAGGGCAGCTCGTAGAACGGCTCAAATTCACCTCTTTGCAGTCGATATCAGTACTATAAGAACTTGGCGTTTTCATGACTCGTTATTTTGCTAAACTGCCCGCTTATGGAACGAGCTACCGCTATCTCTGTTCCTCCCTCTATTTAACCAATACCAATTGCTACTGCCTTTCAGTGTCTCAACACAAAACACAAAACTAACAGCCCTGCTACAAAGGATCAGGACATCAACCGCCAGACCAACAACACCTCTGCGGCACTACAAACAAGTTTCATAGACCCCTGGAGTCTCTAAAATCTATGAAGTCTCCCGCACAGGTTTCCTTAAAAAATAAGGTTCAACTGTAGACATGCAACGACACTTCTCGTTAAGATTTTGATTGTTTTCTACAATACCAACAGAGGATTAATGCCACCTACATATAATATTATCAACCCTTTAATATATGGGGCTGCTTCTCACCATACAATAATATCTTTCCAATATCCAATATCTCGTTTAATCCTTTCGTTTTACCAAAAATGTATAGAAATTTAAGCGCTCAATAGAAGTATTGCTTTAGTTTTCCACATATAGTTGGGTTGAAACGTAAAGTTATAAACTTAGGGGTAAAACTTTCGCTCAAGGGCTGTGCAAGATTAGCTGGTTCGAACGCTTCCTCATGAATATCAATTCTCAACCCCTTCGCACGCTTAATGTGATTAACCCTATCTAAAATAAGGAAGACTGGGAAAACTATATCTAAAAAAATTCTCATAAAATCTGGATTTGGTAGCAATAGCAACTCAAAAAGCTGTTTCATTTATATTTGAGATTTAATGCAGTTACTGTATCCTGCTGCCGTTCCACTAGGGATAGCCGGTACCTCCGCGTCTCCATTTTTTTCTGTCCTGGTATATATCTTTCATTTCTTTCCTCTTCACACTTTCCTCTGACACTTTCTCTCTGTGCACTTTCTTCGTTAATCGTTCATCATCCATTCTTTCAAGATGTCCGAACCATCTCATTGTGCTTTTATTCTCTTTTATAAATCAAAAGGTAGTAGGTACTTTATTCGAACCACTAACATATTTTAATCAAAAGCGATGGGTAAGAAAAAAAATTATCCTCTAACCTTGCCATATTTTTTAGACTATTTACGTTGTAAAAAATTAAGTCCACATTTAATTAAATATAAAACGATTATTCGAGAAAATTCTCAGAAATTTAAATATGAATCCCAGTTGTTATGATATCCATGTGATAAATCTCTTGTTTTATTTTATTACTTGTATGGTAATCATAATATTATGCACCAAGCTCAAGCCAGCATTTATAAAGACATAAAGTTTTGCGGTTGAAAAAGTCACATACAGACAAAAATATGATGTGGCCTTAAGGCTGCTACAAACGGGGACAACTGGTCAGTGGTGGAAGGTAAGTGGTAGGTGAAGTGAGAATTGAAAAGTGGTAAGGGAAAAGTGGTAAGGGAAAAGTGGTAAGGGAAAAGTGGTAAGGGAAAAGTGGTAAGGGAAAAGTGGTAAATGAATAATTATAAGTGGTAAGTGTAAAGGGAAAGCAGTCAATTAAAAGTGGTAAGTGATTTCAATGACAGCAAAATGTCAATGTTCATGTATTAGTATACGTGGGATAACATAAATTTATTTCATTCTAGTTGATAGTTTAGTGGGTAAAACGCTTGTGTTCAAAAATCAAAGAGTTGGGTTTGAACCCGTCCAAAGATGTTAAATATGATTTCTCATTTCAATGTTTTCATCTGACAAAAATAAAAGTACTGCCAAGTTTTACTCAACCTTTGAAACAAATGAGGTAATGCTCAAAAGCCTTTTCAATGTTTTGGCGTAAGTCTGTCCGCTTTATTTGGTAAAACAGAGAGATTTAGAATTTGAAATCGTTTGATTCTGAAACAACGTGGAAAAAAATCGCATTAACTTAGCTGTCTTTCAGTTGCGCTCACTGAAATTAATTAGGCCTTCTTCATTAGATTCCTAAAACGCTTATTTTTTATATGAAAAAACTGACGTAATCACAAAATTTAAACCTGATTTTCCTAGTGTGATGAATAAAGGGGATTGTGTACTGGTTCGGTTTGAGGTCTGTCTTGTCCACGCGTCACGATAAAAGTAGAGAACTGGTTTTGTGAACAAAGACGCTGAGGTTTACGGCGTTTGGACTCCGGGTTACGCGGCAGTTTGTAAAATATAATGACTCGTGCTGCGCTGAAAGGTTGGCCCAATCTTCTCAGATACTTTTGATGTAGGCCATAAAAACATATATAAAATCAACAGTATGACTATATACATACGTTTTTAGGCTTACACGGCCGGCTGATGATGCTGGAGAGTTGCTTTCCGGGATCTGTTGTCCACTCGATAGCTCACTTGGTAGATTGCTTATATTCCATACCGACAGTTCGGGTTCGAATCCCATTGAGGGTGTCAGAAATGATCTCCCATTTCGGTGGTTATTTCAAAACCCAAAATAAAATACCGGCAAGGCTTGCTCAGCCTTCACAAGAAATGAGTACCAGCCCCTCGGGAGCTAGGAACCACCCACTTCAACTGAAGCGGTTGACGTAAGGACAGCCCCCTTACCTAACATAAATAGATTCCACTCGCCACTCGCCACATGAGGCCCCTTCGGAGAAGACGCGGCAAGAAGTTAAACTATACGTGTAGCTTAATAGCGTTGCCGTGGTCTGAGGGACCTGGAACTTCCAGACGTTTCGCACATGGGCTTCTTCAGCGTGAAAGTGAAATGATTAAGATGATCTTAATGATAGTGTGATAGTGGGTACACTCGGGATTTAAGTATGGTGATTTTCAACTGACAAACACATACATGAAGAAGCAAGACAGGTTGGTGAAATACCCTACTCGTATAGTTTCACAAACATAGTAAATAGACGTCGCTGCTCCACACAACAACACTCATGTAGAGTGAAAATCATTTTTCATACTTTCTTCTAAGGTAGCATGAAATCTATGTAGTAATTTCCTATTGTATAGTACTCCTATAGTTATTTTTGCATAGAAGTGGCATAAAAAGAAGAGAAAAAGAATTGTAAACCCAAATTAGATTCTTAAAAATAATAAAGAAATAAAAACATGTCTTTGAGAAGTATGCCATGTCCAGGAATCAGTTGGGTATAAAGACTTCTATGTTCTGTGTATGACAGATGACTGGATTTCTTCTGGTTCATAACTTTTTGATAAAGGGGAATAAAATGCTTGTAAGAAAAAAAACCTTCTGCCTTTTGATTTTTACTATGACGAAAAAAATATATATTTATAAATGTAAGATTGAAAAAAAAGTAAGATCACAAGTAATATTGCAAATTATTGTGTGTAATTGTGTGTGTTTTTTTTTGTCTGTGATAAAGTCTGTGAAGTCTCTAGATGTTAAGTACCTACTTATATGATTGTACTTGTATTTATTCGACATTGTGTTTATTTGAAAAATCTAAATATAATGTTCTGGCGAGGTCTCGCATGTGCCAGTCCCCAATGTTTCGAGAATAACCCGTATTCTCACCTATAAATAGAGAACGATATGCTCTGAAGCCACACTTGTATCTAAGCTGTCAAACTATACAGTTCAAAGGCCACTCTGAGTAGTCAAAACGCAAAAGCCACACCATCACACCTTCGTAAAACTATTTTCTAATTATTTCCATACATTCGTTTTGTATTTTTTTACATCCTAGATTTCCGTGGTTTGTTCTTTATGACTTAAATGTTCGAAGTTAGTTCTACGATGGGAGTTGATATCAAATTTAATTACCATATTAAATTGTAATGCAGCATACACAACACACTCGCCGGGTACAATTGTGATTATTCCTCGTTCACCTGCCTCCACAGAGAGCAAGATTATGCTCAGAGCTTTATCTGCGGATAATCTAGTGTAGGTGTGGGAGCATAGACAATTTCAGCTAATACACAAAGTCAGAGACAAAGGAAATGTTGCGGGCGTTCTCAGAGACAAAATCATACGAAATTTAGTTTGTTTTTGTGATTTTTTTTCAAATTTATTTCAGAGAGAAAATTTAGATGAAAATTTTGCCTGAAGTTATTTTTCCTGGATTTTTTTATTCAAAACTAAATCGCATGGAATAAAAATTGGCAATTTAGAATTTTCTTGAATAGGTGCGGTCGATAGTTCAGTTGGTAGAATGCTTGAATTCCATGCTGAGGAGCAGAGTTCGACCCTCACCGAGAGTGTCAGAAATGAATTCCCGTTTCGGTTTTATTTCAAAACCAAAATAAAATACCGGCAAGGTTTAGCTTTCACAAGAAATGAGAACCAGCCCCCTCGGGTGCTTGAAAACTAGCATTTTAATTGGTAAGCGTAAGATCAACCTCTTTACCTGTAAAAATAAATAAATACTTGAAAAACTCGGTACGAAGTTACCATAATCTAAGATGCAAGGATTTACGTTAACATTCAAAAGACTCACAAGCAGAAAAAGTAAGTTCGCGCTTACATATGCTGCATGTGCACTTATGCGTCATATGTACTTACAAAATACACCAACATGAGCTTTGCAACTCCTGCCACCATTTTCTGAAACGAGGTGGCAATGTCAAAAGTGAACCAAGTTTTTGAAACATGTATCGTCAGACTCATAACAAGCTTTTAGTCAAGGTACAAATTCATTTTCGAAATGAAATCCTAGTTTAGGGGTTCATACACGATCAGTTTGGGATGTGCTGTTTGCATGAGCAACGAGTGTTTTACTTTCTCGGCATGTTTACTGAGATAATCAGATCCCACTTTTAGGGGGGAAGGGGGCTCAAATGTGAACATGACAAGTGAACGCAAAGTGGGAGGGAGGCATACATAATCAAACAACTTGTATACTCTGCTACCCCTGCAGACAAACTCTCTACAACCCCCATTCTTGCGCGTTTAGTTTTGAATAAAATTCAAGAGACATCAATGGGGATGAAAACAGTTGTGCAAGAAAAAATATGTCTTCTGATTATTATTTTTATTATACTCTCTTGCTAAGAGGACGACCAAGCTCGCAGAGAGCTCTTGAATTGTAACTAACATAAAAACAGCACTTACCAAATAAATCATCCAAATATTATTATTATTTTTGTTGACTTCACGAAAAGGGATTCCACCACTTAAGAAAATATGTAGTTTTTTTATGAGCGTTTATATGCTATGGGTCCATCTTACGCATGTACACATACATGGTAAGGAGGGTTTGAGCATACTCCGTAGTGCCATTGCAGTCTTTTTACTCTTGTATTCAGTGTGCCACATATTTTTATATATTTCTCTATTACCTTATGCAATGTTAAGCAGTTATGGTAATCAGATTCTTGGGGTGACATTGTCAAAGTGAATATATTTTTACAGTATTGGTGGTCAGCCCCATGCCAACTTATAAAACGAGGATCAAAATTTTTAAATACATTAAACTACGAAAAAAACAGACAATAAAGAGAAAAAAATAAAACATTAAATTAAAAAAAAAAACATAATAAAAGGCATAGCCGCCAATATTGCACATAAATAGCCATTTTTTTGTTCCATGTAAACTTTTTTCGTTTCATCCCGAGTAACAATCATTTTTACGTAAGCTCGCATTTTCTCCCATTCGTTTTTTATTTCAGGACTTTGGTCCATTGGTCCATGTGTGCCTATTGACTCGGTCGTTCAATAAAAGGGTTCATATCATGCAAAAATGTGGAATGCTGATTGATCGTGTGTAGTATGCGGGGGTACCAAATTTACAATGTTCCATGTGACGCACACCGACCGCGTACATGATCGAGATACAACCCTGTGGTTTTAGGTGTAAACTAAGCCATGGGGTGTGTGTTTGCGTTTGAAATAAAATTTGCGGGTTCGTACGAGATTTTTTATTTAATAAGATGAGGGGATTTGTGCAAAATGGTAAAAAGAGGGTAAACCACAATGTACACGACATAACAAACCACTGAGATTCTGGATTTGTTTAAGTAATCTAAGTTGCAAAGATATATGAACATTTTTAATTCATTTTAATTTAAATTAAAAAAACTTTAAATTAAACACAGTTTTATTTTCACTTATTTGAGTTAACAAGGCCTAAGCGCCATCGGACTTTATACGTCCATCATCAGAGGCTAACTGAGGTTAACAACAAAACAAAAGGGTTACTGTGAATGCACTTACTCAAGATTTTTTTTAATTCATATTAAATGCGTGCTAGCAAACATACACGTGAAAGTTAACGCTTACGAATGCTCCATGTGTACTTACTAATTGAAATCCAAACCTCAAATGAACAAAAATCCTGCAATGTTTGTGGACCTTTTTTGGACTTAGGGGTGATATTGGAAATATGTATGAACATTTTTTTACTTATATAAACCCATATGTTAAGGATTATAAATAATAATAGATCCCTCCCCTACCCCCTTTCCACCACCCTCCATATGTCTTTAGTTTTAAGATTTAGTATTGTAAGTGCAACCGAAGATGGTGGGAGTACCCACCGAAAACGTTTTTGCTATCTAATAAAAAATACTCAAAGTGGTAAAAAACAAGGTTTTTTTATTTTAGTTTTTAAAAATAATTTTATTGTTTTTTTATATTATCCTTTTTTAAAACTTAATAAATAGCATTTAGCTATACAAAAACAACAGAAACCTTAAAAGAAAATTGCACAAAAAAGTCAATAGGAACGTACTAGGTATATACAGAAAATAAAGCACAAAATTATGAATGAATAAGCCGCCAACATGACAAATTAACAATACAGATTAACTCGAGTGCCGACGCCTCATCCGCTGGACCATACCAGTGACTTGTAAAATAAAACCACAAATCTCAAATAAAAATAACACTTGCACCTCTTGCCGCCTTTTTCTGAAACAGATCTGTCATTGGCAAAGTGAATAGTTTTTTTACACTATGGATGATCAAACTCATACTAACTGTTGGATAAAAGTTTAAAAAGTCGCAAACCAAAAACACGGATCAACATGGTAGACCTCTCTATAATAATACCAGGACACAAAAACTATTAATCGTCTCGGGAAATATTATTGCCATGGAGAAAAATACAAGATAAATTTTCCCTAAAAGTGGGGAGAAGGCGCGAGGAGCACATGTGGCGTCTCGGAAAGCTGTCCGGATACATATTGGGAATTTGGCGGGAGATTTATGGCGACAACACATTTTCCCCAAATGCACCGGCATCCCCATACAGGAGAATTATGAAATATTACTGCAGAGATAAATCTAGACTTTTTTTTCCAACCGGACAATAACAGAAAAATTGTCTGGTGAAGGAAATGCACTTTTTTTCATTTGTTTTGTTTTGAGTGAAATTTTCGTATTGGTAAACATGTGTTTCCCACTACATAGCTCTCGATTCTATAATCTAAGTTGCAGACACTTTGTCCCCCCACTGCTTGTTTGATTCAAAGATGACCATTCAATGAAATTGTTTTAAGAATCACATTCTACGCAATCTGAGCTAAGAAAAAAAAGCGTAAAACACGATAGTGTATGAGTTGCTTTCAATATTTTTAAAATCAATAGCCAGTTTTCATAAGACACTTTAGTACAGTGCACATACAAACATTGCTCATGTGAAATTATCTCTGATGGGCATAGGACACACAAGCACTAATAAGACGATTTATTTACAGTTGCTTGACTTAAAGGTTAACGTATCGCTCTTCAAGGGAAGCCAAACAGAAGAAGACTTCCGAAGAGACGGCGTGATAGCTGGCAGTCTGGATCATAGGAGGAAGTAGTGGCACAAACAGATGCTTCGGAACTATAAAAGGAAGTAGAAGAAAAAGAAGGCTTGTAGGTTGCTATGAGGCTGACCACCCATACAATGAATACTGGTCCACTTTCCCAATTTCACCGCTGTTTAAGGGAAGGGCGGAAAGAATTGCATGGTTTACGTTCAATTTAGTTTTGTTTTTTTAGTCAATACACATGCGGCATGTGTAAGCGCAAAATTACACGTGTCTGCTCGTAAACATGCATTAAATATGAATCAAAAATGATAAAATATCTTTGCAACTTAGATTATAGATCTACTCTCCATTCTGTACTTAATCCTATTATCGTTTATTACCATAACAAACGTTGCAAATTTAAACCAATAAAGAATCTTTTACTAATCAGTGCTTGTAACTTGATTATGTGTAACACAATCCTCAGTAAACCAAATTCCCTCTCCCGGCTTAAATTATGTCTAATTATTAGATTTGTGGGCGTTTAGTTTAGCGTACTACTTAATTGAATCATCTACGGCCCCTGTTTAAAACCACCTCTACGCGAGGGGCCATATTTTGCACCACCTTCTATGCAAAGGGCCCTCTTTGAAGCCATTTCAAGTGAGGGGTTCTATTATGCACTGCTTTAATGCAAATTTTGATCAAAATGAGGGCCTAATTTTGACCAAAATATAGAAGACGGTTCTATTTAGAGCCATTCTAAGCAAGCCCTACTTCACAAAGAAATTTAAGGGTCTGTTTTGGTCCAAGTAGGGTAGGGCTTTAATTTGAGCCACATCTTAAAACGAGTCCTACTAAGAGTGTAGTCAAAGAAAAAGTATAATTTTTCAGAGCCAAACAATTTTTTCGGGCTACATGAAGGCATATTAATAATATCGGGAAGAGGGTCCTATTTAGGGCCATTTTTTAAAAGACGGCTCCTAACTGGAGCTTTTTTTTTTTTAATAATTCCTGTTTGGAATCATTGTTTAAGATGTGTCAAAAGTGAAGTTCCTTTTTGTTCTCTATTTCAGACGTCTCTTTTTCATAAACTGAACTCATATTTAAACACTCTGTGAATGAAAATTTTGCACTCATTTGAATAATTCCTAGATTTTTTATTATGACAAAGTTCTTTACCTGACAAAGTCGACGCACTTTGTTCGGAGAACGTTACATTCTATAAAACCTTCCTCTATCTAGAACCCTATTCGCTGCTCGAAACAGTACATTTTATTTATGTACTCCTAGTTTGTATGCAGGCGGTGAGGTTTGTGTGGAGCCGTGTTTATTTGACGTAATTAGTAACAAAGGGGAGATTCACTAGTAGTGCCAGGGGTGACATTTTTATAGACTTTATAATTTATAATCAAGTTTAAATTTGAAATGCGACCCTGTTGATTAGTGGTGGAGATGTTGGTTGCTGTTTACTTGACAAAGATATGACCCTAGCGACGTGATGAAAATATAAAAAAAATTAAAAAAACCTTCGAAATTAGGGGAAAATCCCTAACGTATTATCAAAATAAAACGTGAAGAAAATAGTCATTGTTATGAAATTGATTCAATAAATTCCTTGCTGATCTTAAACACTATAAAAACTTAGGCTCTACGCAAACCTTAAAACATATAAATTATAGGGTATTGAACAGTAATAGACTGTTTTTTTTGTAAAATAAAATTGCTTTCTTTTCAAGATAGAATTTTATAATTCAATAAATATATTTTATATTTAAAAAAAGTACGTTTTTTGTGGTGAAAAAAGTGCAAAAAATCCAAGAAAAAAAGAATCACTTAACCGTCAAAGTAAGCCTACTAAAATCACACAAAAATAAGTAAAGAATAATTTCGCAAATTGGATAAAAAGAGAATGAAAGGGAGGTAATCCACTTTTATAACCCTCTTCAAATCAGCCCAGCCCGCAAGTCGGCAACTAAAGCACTGTCTAAATTTGGACGTTGCATTGCATCTTTGTCTCAATATTCGCCCTTAAAATTCACGATTGGATGGGTGTGATAGAACTTCTAGGGTGTCTAATATTTATTCAATTACTAAAATAAAACTATTCGTTTTGATGTACAGATATATTGCATACACAGAAAGCTCACAGCTTATTTACTTTTTTTTTGGAGAGTGATTTCTCAGAAAAAAAAAATATTGGTATGAAGTCTTGTTTGTTTGTTTCATGATAATAGAGCATCTACTTGGTATACAGATTGCAAAATGACATCGGTTATAATATTTACTGTTTAAATAATGTTAATAATCTGACTTATATGAACTACAAACTCGTGATCATTACAAAATCAACTGAATAATGATACAATAAATGACGAATATTTTATTTAACTTACTACAAAAAACATAAATGTAACTGGTATTCAATTATGCAAGTATTTCAATTGAATATGCGTGGCATGGATCGAATAATATGATTTTATTTTTTATTTAAACAAATAATAGAATACCATGCTGCGAAAAAAAAGGTGTACGAAAAGCAAAACGTACGTTACCTGAGGTTCATCCGTACAAGGGTCTTAACTGAACAAACGCAGCATAGCTTGACATAACTCGATCATCACCCCTAATGCCAAAGCTCCCCCTTAATTCTGAGGGTAGTCCTTAAAAAGATGCTACGACAAAAAGTACCAAAATTTCTACCGACAAGTACCAGTATTTTTTTCCGATTCACCCCCATATGGGCGGTGCAATTTTTAACTGCAGCGTGTGTATATATACATAATTTATTTTTGGTACTTTCTAGTATTTTCCTTGACATAATAAAATACATTTAAAAAGAGAATTCTCATTTGTTGATTCATGATAATTTCAAATATTTGTTTGGATTTTTTTTCTTTATTAAAAAGTCTCTTTAGTGGTCTAAATAAGGGCTATTGGCTTTATTGCGCAATATACAAAATAAAGTCCTATTTAGAGCCATTAAAATTAAATTGTTCTTATTTTGCACTGCTTTTAAGCAAAGGGTCCATTTTTTCTACGTGAGATCTTTTTTTTTACAAATTCTAGAAAAAGGTCCTATTTAGAGCCTTTGTATTTTGTAGGTTAATTCTGCCGTTTTTAACCAAAGAAAATTGCTAACATCGATTTCTATACAATAATTTATTAGAAGCAAAATTAAACAATTAAGATTTTTTTTAATCATGGATCAATATCAAAGAAGCAAATAGGTACTATGGTCACAAATTTTCACTGAAGAGACACAAAAAGAAGAAGAAGTTTTGAAACAATAGGGACTCGTTTTGCGAATTTCTGTACGTCGGTAACTAACTAAACATTACTATTGGCAAATTGGCATGTAAATCAAATCAGGCAGACTCGTTGGGGTTAGTTAGGGGATGAATGAAGGAGGGTAGCAGGGGCGGGTAAACTATGTAGGCTTGCTACAGAGAATGCGCTCCAACGGGCCCAACTCGTGTTTTGTGCGGTAAACAAAATGATTGCAATTTATTTCTTTGTAATGTATTGTATTTATTTATGTAGGTATTTATTCTAAATAGTTATAAAATAAATCAATTTTGTGCGTTTACGGAGTGAAAATTCATTTAATATTATGACTTTTAGACTGACCACTAATCTAATCTAATCTAATCTAAGCTGCAAAGATATATATCATTTAAGTTTTATATTAAATGCATTCCCACAAGCAGATATGTATAATTTCGCGCTAACACATGCCGCATGTGGACCTACAATATAAAAACCCAATCTCAAATGAACATAAGCCTTGCAACTCTTGCCGTCCTTCCCTGAAACAGAGGTGACATTGGCAAAGTGAACCAATTTTTACATTATGGGTGGTCAGCCGCATAACAACCTATAAGTCAAGGAACATACATGACAAATTACATTTTTTAAAAACAATAAATCACAATATATACATATATTATTTCATAACTCAAAATATATATTTTTTAAAATAAAAATAGTGTTTTTTAGTTCCGCAGAAATCAGAGTTCAAAGAGTACAATAAAAGTGAATCAATCAGACAACGAACAAAAGGCAAGATTGTGTCAATTAAATAATTAGAAAAGTAGAAATAATAAAAAAATGAATGCATTGAAAATGTATTGCTTAAAAAGATTTGAAAAATATGGAAAAATACAGAGATGAGGAAGAGGTGCAAGTAAAAAGTGATTGCAAAATTTAGCTGTTGGTTTTAAAAACTAATTTCCTAGTTCAAGTAATTTATAATTTACTTGTACAAAACACGGATTTGAAGAGTTAATTTCAAAATATATATTTATTAAGATTAGAACAATTGAAAAAGAAGACCAATATTGATGTTTTAGTCTTGTAAATTTGGGACATTGTAACAAAATGTCAGCAGTGAGTTGTGCACCTTCCTCATTATAGTTTTGATTGCAGAATATGATGTCCGGGGGATCGTTAGGGACATCATCGTCAACTTATAAAATAGACAACTCTGAAGAAAGATTCAGACAGTCGCTCAGCTTCAATGCAGTAAGTCTATGCAATTATTCTGATTGAAGTCAGCGCTGTGAAAATAATCTGTCTTGAAATTTTTATTGTGATGTTTTTCATTTTAAAAACCCCCTCCATATCAACTGATTGTTTCGCCTTTGGGTTGACCAAAAAGGAGGTCTAGAAATCATGAATGCTTTCTCCTTGTTTGTTTATATACATTTAAAAGTTATCAAATTGATACCTTTAATTTTACTGCATCGCATACCTGGATGAAATACTGATTACGGCAATTGTACAAAGTTCATTTTATAAACATAACATCAAATCTTTTTATGATTCTAATCAAAAGTATCTAGGTATCTAAAAGTATAATATACTCAAATTTAACTAGAAATATTTAAGTAATTCAGTCTGAATAAGTTTGTATACAAAATTAATCTAACATTGGGCCGTTATCGTTTCTTTCTTTTTAATAAATTACAGTTTTCTTTATTTTTGTAGATGATACATTTTTTAGAAAGAGTTGATGACCTGTAAATCTGTGCAAAATGTGAATGATTTGATGTCCAAAAAAAATGGTTCACTTTGTCAATGTCACCCCTGCTGCAGGGAAGGACAGCTAAAGTTGCTGGGTTCATTTGAGGTTTGTTTTTTTAATTGTTAGTACACAGGCAGCATTTGTAAGTTAGAACTTACACATGTCTGTTTATGGGCTTGCATTTAAAATTATGAATTTAAAAATAACTTTGTGTAACATATTACTACTTATTATATTGAAGTAGGTCTATTTTTAATATTTTTAATATCCGATAAATCAAAGTTTAAGGGTTTGTGTAAATGACATCGACCAAATTAATTTTAAATAAATAATGTAAAAATAACAAATTAAAAACAAAGTTTTTCTTCACGAATTGATTTATTTTCTCGAGTGCCACACCCTCTACGAGCTTGGTCGTCGCTGCAGAAAGCGCCAATTCTCAAGCAAGCCCGATTGAATGTAAGGCTGAATGGACCTTTGGCAATATGTTTTTGGTACCTAATTGTACATGAGTTTTTCAACCCAGTGAAGGGCATATTTGTAAATATTAATGATATTTTTTGTGCTCTGCCGAGAATCAAGCCCACAACCTACTGATTACGAGTCCTTAGTGCTTGAACGAATGACTTACAGTAATAATAATAATTTGACAATATTTGTAGCGCCGTTTTGTGAGTTCACCGCAAGGGCACTGCAGAGCCATAGCCCCTCCTGAACAGACATGTCTTCAGTGTCATTCAGCAGTGTCATTCAGTACACATTTGACCCATATCTGATCTGTAGCTCATCGTTTTTTTGTATGGGAAATTCGCGTTAAGTGGTGGTTGAGCCATGGGTTGCCCTGTGAATTAAACCGTTAGATACATTAAAATATCCACCAACCTTTGAGTGTCTTGCTGCTGGGCGAGTTGTCCCTGCTCCAGGGCGGATCCCCGTGCCCTGAGAAGTCCCTCAGCTTCAGGTAGCTGATGGTCAGCCTAATGATGGACGCCTTGTCCAGCTGGGAAGTGATGGCTGCGGGCAGCGGCAGCATCTTGGCCAGCTCGTAGAACTCGTAGTTCTCCTTGCCTCGTCTGGAGCGCGCGGCGTCGCGGGACTTCTCCTTGCGCAGTTCGAGGATGCTGTAACAAGGGAAATCCGCTGTTAGACTAGCAGTTTGATTGTCCGTCAACAAATTTATTGTCCATTCGCCGCAAAAAAACTGTGTCGAAATAAAGATGATTCACCCCCTTTTTACACAGTCCAGTTTGCGCCTTTACCATCAATATGTCGAAAGGGAGGATGATTTTCGCTGCCCGGCCATAAAAATCATTTTTGTTTTACGAGAAAATTGTTATGCTTTTAAAAAGACAAGTAACTTATAAATAACCTTTTTTATTAACAAATGAGTAATGTGGTAAGAGAAACTTAATTGAATTGCAAAAATATTTTTTAATGTTGTTAAACCTTTTTTTGACAATAATTCTAGAGGCTTCAGGAGCACGCTAGAATAGGCCTTGCGCTCACATATAAATAGGCTGCCGTTCTATGCAGCAGTGAGTTATTGATCAACGCTCTAGCCGTGAAACCAACAAAGAAAGAAGTGGCAGAGTGAACCATATTGTGAAATCAACTTGTTAAAAATAAATATAACCGCAATTTTATTAAAAGTAAGCCCGAGATAAAATCATAATAAGGCATCCCCATACATTACTGGACTTCCGATCCGGCACCGGACAGTGCCGTGTAAAAAGGGCCTCAATTTTTTTACTCCATGACTGAAAATAGAACAAAAGACTGAGCAGAATAGAAAAGGCAAAATAATGATGGCCAGTTTCTAAAGACAAGAGCAATGGAAATGGAGAAGAGGTTAATACGAGATAGTATTGGAAGCTACAGACAGAAGGGGCTAGGACAGGCTCTGAATTGATTGTTGAACAATGCTTATCATAGAGTAATAAATGCTTATCTGATGATTGGTGGTAAACAAAACAATGCTTGTGTAAAAGATGATATGAAAAGAAAGAAAAATGTATGAAGGTGTAAAAAAATAGATAGCAAGCATGTTACTTTGATGTCATATGTCATTAATAATAATAATATGCGTTTATTCCAGCTTGGTCATGTGGAGGGTGCAATACATGACCAGCCATAAAAAAATAATACATCAATAGAAAAAGTACATAGAAAATTACAAAAATGCAGAAACATGAAAATATGTGATGAAATATATGAGAAAAAAGAGCAAACAAAATATATAGTTAAACAGTGAAAAAAAAGAGAAATACATGGTCATTGTACATTAGAATATCAGGAACATATTAAACAGGGAAAAAAGCTACGTAAGCTTCAAGTTCCTTGCCCAATGACGCCATATGCCCAACTCCCATTTCAGGCCTCTGATTGCTACGATCAGAGAGTTTTCGCTGGATTCAATTCTCTGAACCCAGCCATTCGGGTTCGCAGCAACCCATTCCAGGAGGGTAGCATTAGATGCGTTTGAAAAGCAGAGATATAAAGACATTGATACAAAGACAATTTAACAAGTATAATAGCATGCCAAAATAATGCATAACAGTGAAGGATAGAAACATATTCGTATACTCAAAACTATATTTAAAAACATAATTGGACCTTGGATGGTAAATCTATAAGGGCTACGGTTTCATTTGAAAGAAAGCATGGATCTTCGCATGAACGTAGCTTTAATTCTGGATAGGCAGACGTATCGTCCCCCCAGTGATTGTTATGCTTTTCCACTATTTGATTCAAACGTTCTAATTCTCCACAATTTGAGCTAAGAATAAAACATAAAACACGATTATATGAGAGTTGCTTTCAATATTTTCAAAATCGATTTATATCATTCATAAGACACATTGTTGCAGTACACATTCAAACATTGCTCATGTGAAATTTAATTACCTCGGTTGGAAATAAGAAAAACAAGCACTATGGCGACGGTATGTTATAAAAAAAGTGCCGTTTGTTGAATGTTATACAAGAAAAAACTAAATCACTGAGAAAAAAAAAACAAAAAGTTACCAATCACACGTAAAGGGATTTTCATGGCAAATCTTTGAATACTCAGTAGTAACGCAAAAACAGAAAAAAAAATCGTAGTAGAATTGGAATCCATGTAAACAACAGTCAACACGGTCGTGAGGTACATTAAAAATGGGGAGGTAACGTAATACCTAGGTAAAACGGTACAACAGGTACAGGTACAGCCTATGTTGGTATTGCCATACATAAATTAGAAGTCGCCGCTGTTTTACGATTGCCCGAATATTAAGTGATTGGAGTAACGAAGAAGTTAGTGAACATAGTGGTGAAAGTTGATTATAGAAAAGTGAAATGTGATGTAGAGGAAAGTAAACAGTGGTTTAAATTATTGAACATATGTATGTACATGTTATAATTATATTTTTTAGTGTTGATCTGTTAATAATGTTATAATTTGTTGATTTTAAAAATGTATTTTGTTGTGTAGGTTCCTTGACTTAAAGGTTGGTATGCGGCTGACCACCCATGCTGTAGAAAATGGTTCACTTTGCCAATTTCACCCCTGTTTCAGGGAAGGTCGGCAGGAGTTCCAGGGTGTATGTTCATTTGAGATTCGGGTTTTTATATTATAGGACTACATGCGGCATGTTTAAGCGCAAACTTAAACATACCTGTTTTGTGTAAATGCATATAATGTGAATATCTAATGTTAATCATATTTTGCAACTTAGATTAGATTATAACATAGAAGAGAAAGTATTGATCGTTAAATTTTTAGATTATGCTTTACACGCTATTTTCTTTTTCTAAATATTTTCCAATTTCCAAAGGTACTTTAACAATTACGATTTATATAGCATGCAAGCCCACAAGCAAGCATGTGTTAGTACGTGCTTATACATGCTGCACGTGTACCTACAAAATAAATACCCTAAACTTAAATTAACGGTCGTGTTAAACAAAAATAAAACTCATGTGAATTAAAACAAAGTATTTTTTTATTTTTATCTTAAAATAAGCCCTGCAGCTCTTGCCAAATCATCCTGAAACAAGGGCGACATTAGCAAAGTGAACCAAATTTATGGTTGCAAGAATTAAAGAGTATGTGTTTATTTTCAAAGATGATTGATACTGACGTTAAAAAAATGAATAAACACAGAAATGGGAAATCATTTCATACATCCTTGTCAGGGGGTGAAACTCTTGCTCTGTGACATGGAATGCAAACATTCTACTAACTGAGCTACCGATTTAACCATTGGACTAAAGTTAGTCGAATAAAATCGAAAGTATATCGAATAGTAAGTGCATTAATTTATGAAAATACGCATAACAATCTTCTAAACTACAGGATTGTCACACATTTTTAGTGTTGTATGAATTAGTGTTGTATGAAAATATGAATTTAAAATTAATGGAATGAATGTTGATGTCGTAAATGAGTTTGTATACCTGGGAAGTAAGTTTGAAAAAGATGGAAGAATGATCGGTGAATTTGAAAGAAGAATAATGAAAGGCAGGTGCGTACTGGATGCTACCGCTAGCATCGCCAAGAACCAGAATCTTTCAAAAAATGTTCGACTGGCAGTGCACGGTGGTATACTAGTGCCCACTCTGATATATGGAAGTGAAGCCTGGACGGTGAGTGAAAGTGAGATTAGTAAAGTCCATACAGTAGAAATGGACTACTTAAGAAGTATGATTGTTCCTTGACTTATAGGTTGGTATGCGGCTGACCACCCATGCTGTAAAAATGGTTCACTTTGCCAATGTCACCCCTGTCTCAGGGAAGGACGGCAAGAGTTGCAGGGTGTATGTCCATTTGAGATTTGGTTTTTATGTTGTAGGTTCACATGAGGCATGTGCAAGCGCGAACTTGTACGTGTCTGGTTGTGAGAATGCATGTAATGTGAATCTCTAATGTAACATATCTTTGCAACTTAGATTAGATTAGATTAGATTGGGAAAAGACGGAGTGATAGGGTAAGGAATGATTTTGTTAGAGAGTAATGTGGTGTGAGAGAAAGTGTGAAAGTAAAGATTAAAAGAAGTATGCTTAAATGGTTTGGACATTCGGAGAGAATGAATGAGGAAAGACTGACGAAGAAAGTATATGCTGCGAGAATTGATGGATGTCGTGGAAGAGGAAGACCGAGAAAGGTATGGATGGACCAAATTTTCGAAATAGCGAATGAATGGGATATCCAGAGTCATAATAAAAGGAGAGCTTGTATGAAAAAGGTTATGGCTCTGGATGAAATGAAAGAAGTATGCAAGGATCGAAAGAAATGGTGGTTGATCTGTAATGCTGGCGGTTAAAGCTGAGGCTTTTAAATTTAAAAAATATGTGTTGTAGTTTTTTAATTTTCTACTGTTTAATTGCTTAGAATTTATTTGTTTTATATATTTGACTAGCAGACTGACCGCGCTGCGCACGGCTGTCTGCTAGGCCCTTCGGGCAGTGTAAGTCTGGCTTCGCATTAATTTTTCCTCACACCTCCTTCATAGTAATTAAAAAATTGCGGTAAAAGGGTTATTTAGTTCTTTCATGTTCTGAGTATCTTGTATGAAGCATGAGGTATGAGTCTGACCTCCCATAGGTACCTTAAAAAAATGTTCACTGAACGAATGTTTCTCTGTTTTTGAAAAGGCCGGCAAAAGTTGTAGGGCTTATGGTCAAGAGAGGCTGAATTTTTTATTTGTAATTACACATGCAGCGTTTGTAAGCGCAAACTCACTCATGTCTGCTTGGGGGCATGCATTCAATATGAATTATAAAATGTATGTATGCAACTTAGATTTATATTCTAAAATTAAAAACATCAAGTGCCACAATTATATGTTAGCGTGAAAAAACATTTGCCAGCCTGAGCGTGTGAATTATATTTGAATTGATTTGCATTGAATATGAATTATAAAATGTATCTATGCAACTTAGATTAATATTCTAATATTAAAAACATCAAGTGCCACAATTATATGTTAGCGTGAAAAAACATTTGCCAGCTTGTGGGTGTGCATTGTATTTGAATCATCAAATCTCTTTTGTGCAACTTTAGATTATAAATTAAGATAACCGATGTTTAAGGATTTTTCAAACTCAAATTCCTTGACTTAAGGGTTAGTATGAGGCTCACCACCCATATCGCATAAATGGGTTTACTTAACTAATGTTCCCCCTGTTTCTGAAAAGGTCGGCAAAAGTTGCAGAGCTTATGTGCATGAGAGGCCTTAATTTTAATTTGTAAGTTCACATGCAGCATTTTTAAGCGGGAACTCACTCGTGTCTCCATGGAAGCATGCATTGAATATGAATTATAAAATGTATCTATTCAACTTAGATTTATATTCTAATATTAAAAACATCAAGTGCCACAATTATATGTTAGCGTGAAATGACATTTGCCAGCTTATGGGTGTGCATTTAATTTTAATCATCAAATAAGTTTTTTGGCTACTTTAGATTATAAATTAAGATTAACGTTGTTTAAGGATTTTTCAAACTCAAATCCTTGACTGATAGGTTGGTATGCGGCTGACCACCCATACTGTGAAAAATGGTTCACTTTGTTAATGTCACCCCTGTTTCAGGGAAGGATGGCAAGAGTTGCAGGGCTAATGTTCATTTGAGATTGGGTTTTATAATGTAGGTCCACATGCGGCATGTGCCAGCGCGAAATCATACATGTCTGCTTGTGGGAATGCATTGAATATAAATCTTAAATGATATATATCCTTGCAGCTTAGATTAGATTAGAAATTCCTTGACTTATGGGTTAGTATGAGCCTGAATACCCATATCGCAAAAAATGGTTCATTTGAAAAATGTTTCCCCTGTTTTTGAAAAGGGTGGCAAAAGTTGCAGGGCTCATGTTCATTACAGGCCTTAATTTGAATTTGTAAGTTCACATAGAGCATTTATAAGCGCGAATCCACTCGTGTCTCCAGGGGGGCATGCATTGAATATGAATTATAAAAGTTATTGTATCTGTGCAACTTAGATTATATATTCTAATATTTAAAAAAAATCAAGCGCCACAACTATATGTTAGCGTGAAATGACATTTGCCAGTTTGTGGGCGTGCATTCAATTTGAATCATCAAATAATTTTTTTTGCAACTTTAGATTATAAATTAAATTTAACGTTGTTGAAGGATTTTTCAAACTCAAATTCCTTGACTTAAGGGTTAGTATGAGGCTTACCACCCATATCGCATAAATGGGTTCACTTAACAAATGTGTCCCCTGTTTCTGAAAAGGTCAGCAAAAGTTGCAGGGCTTATGGTCATGAGAGGCTGAAATTTTTATTTGTAAATACACATGCAGCATTTGTAAGCGCAAACTCACTCGTGTCTCCGTGCAGGAGTGCATTGAATATGAATTATAAATGTTAATGCGTCTATGCAACTTAGATTGCATATTGTTATAATACTTAAAAAAAATTAAATGCCGCAATAAGTATGGTTTCATATAAAAAGTTGACCTAATCGATCGTCATTATTTCTAAAAAATACATGTTATAACTGGTTGAAGTATAATTTTGAAATGAATAAAAAATATAGGTAGGTAGGTACTCAACGGAATTCAACCGAAAAAGAATCGACTTGGCAATGGCAACGATGGCAACTTTGAAGCCTTTGTTGAAGTGCTGGCAATTTATTTGAAATTCGAATGTCAAAATGAGTTTTGTTTCTCGCATAGGTTTTACATAAAAAGGTGTTGTGATTGATCATGTTTATTTATTTAAAAAACAACAATTTAAAATCTACTAATGATGAGGAAGCACATCCCAAGTCCTGAACAATATTTGTTGTGAATATGACGTGCATCTGTTCAGGAGTTCTTCAGTTTGAATGCCATTAACGCACAATTATTTTGTATGGGGAGGCCGTTGAATTTTATATTATAGGGGATTGTATTAATTGCTTGTACTCCTTGACTGATAGGTTGGTATGCGGCTGACCACCCATACTGTAAAAAATGGTTCACATTGCCAATGTCACCCCTGCTTCAGAGAAGGTCGGCAAGACTTGCAGGGCTTATGTTCATTTGAGATTAGGGTTTTTATATTGTAGGTCCACATGCAGCATGTGTAAGCGCGAAATTATGCATGTCTGCTTGTGGGAATGCATTTAATATGAATCTCAAATGATACATATCTTTGCAGCTTAGATTTAGATTTAGATTTTTAGTATCCTGCTTGAGAATTGGTGCTTTCTATAGCAGCGACCAAGCTTGAAGAAAGCTATTGAGGTGTGATTCACACGAAAACATCGCTCACGAAATAAATCATCCTAATATTATTATCCGTTTCGAGTCCAGTATATTTTGTTGCATACAATTATCGAACTGCGTTTTCGACTGTAGAATAAGGCGCAACTGCCCAACGGTGTGCCGTTCGATTAGGAGCGTCACTTGTTGACGGCATCCTCGCCTCCTTATACGCCTCGCAGCCTTTTCCACTTCCGGTCACCGCACAATCGAATGTCGAACACCAGGAAGCTGCCCGACGCCTCACAAGGACTTGGCACTATATTGACTGTCGACTTCCGCAATTTGAGTATTCACAATTTTTACATTTATTTTGTCACTTAAAGTGATGTGGTGCAGTGACCATTCTGAATAAGTCACAAATTAAGCCAACATGGGTTTCTTAGATAAATGTACACTTTTTTTGACCGGTGGTAGCACTTCGGACTCGTAAATATAAGGTTGTGGGAATCCCGGCGGAGTACAAAAAATATCCATTTATATTTTCAAATTTGCTCTTCGCTGGGTTGAAAAAATCATAAACCTGTACCAGAGACCGGTCATCAAAAAAGGTCCATCCAGCCTTACATCTACTGGGTCTTGCTTGAGAATTGGCGCTATCTACAGCGACGACTTAGCTCACAGAAGGCTTTTGAGGTGTGATACACACGAAAACAGCGCTCACCAAATACATCAGTGTAAGTTTTTTTTCCTATTTCCAATGAGAGGAAACACAAAAAAGTTTGACAATCCTATAGTTTAGAAGTTTGTCATGGCTTCTTTATAATTAGACATTAGTTCACTTACTATGAGAAATTACACCCGACAAAATCAGTGAATCAGCACTTATTTAGTTTTACCCTTATGGTGGCAATAAGACAGAATGTTTCATTTAACAAAAGTAAAAATTAATGTTACAGGAAACAAGAAAAAGTTTTGTAAGAAGTTTGAATACTATTTTCTTGCAAAACGAAAAATGGCAAAAAGCTCGGATGCATTCACGAGAAGCAGCGATAAACAAAACCGTTTACCTGTGATTTCACAGCCTCGTAAAATGAAATGCTTTCGATACGAAAAGAGCGCCAAAACCAAAACAGCTCAACAGACTGTCAGTTGCTAACACATCAAAAAAGTTTACGATCTTACAGGCGGAGGGAAATGAAAAAGGATTCTGTGAATATTTTGGAAATAATAAAAAAACTACGCTCCTAATGAATTTTTAAAATAACGAATGAAATAAAAAAATGTGCACGGACCAAAAAAATAAAATCTAAATATTGGCGACTTAAGTTTATTTTTATTTTTTAAACGTATTTGATAGCTAAGTTTAGGTAGATAATTTTTAAAATACTGTCGAAATATTCAGAATTAACGTTACGTCATTTATTGTCTATGGGCATGGTAACCAAAAATACAGATGAAAATCGACCTCTGATGACAGATTTTAAAAATGGAATCCACAATAAACTAATCCACACAAATAAAACAAATAATGCTTGATTTTCTGGTTCCGGGTTTTGACCGTGGTCCATGTTTTTGCATGTCATTGGTCCATGTTTTTGCAAAAACATGGACCACGGTCAAAACCCGGAACCAGAAAATCAAGCATCTAGATCCGGCCGTGAAAGCCTAAAAACATTTATAAACAAATAATGTTTCAGCATCCTTTTGGCATACCTACATCAGATTTCTTTAATGAATGAATAATAACGACCTCATTTTTTTTTTAAAGAAATCCTGTTCGGGAGACTCCCTAGATTCTAGAGACTCTAGGGGTCTATGACACCTGTTGTAGTGCCGCAGAGGTGTACGAGCTTGGTCGTCGCTACAAAGCGCCAATACTCAAGCAAGACCCAGGTGCTGTAAGGCTGGATGGACCTTTTAAGTGACCGGTCTTTGGTAAAGGTTTTTATGATTTTTTTCAACCCAGCGAAGAGCATCTATAATCTATAATCTAAGCTGCAAGGATATGTAGGCATTTAAGGCTCATATGAAATGCATGCCTACAGACAGGCACATGTAGGTTCGCGCCTACACATTCTGCATGTGTGCATACAAATAAAAAAAACCTCACATGGACATAAACCTTGCAACTCCTGCCGCCGTTCCCTGAACCGGGGTGGCATTGGCAAAAGTGAACCGATTTTTACAGCACGGGTGGTCAGCCTCGTACCAACCTATCAGTCAAGGAGCATAATAATTGGAAATATAAATTGTATATTTTTTGTGCCCCGCCGGGATCCGAATCCACAACCGTCCATTTACGAGTCCGAAGTGTTGCGACTGAACTACGGACCGGTCCGAAAATTGTAAAAAACTAAAATTCTCTAGTAGAGTATGTTTTGCATAACGCTTGGCAATATGTTTACAAATTCAAATAAAGCTGACTGGATCTGTCGACAAATCACAGAGAGGAGACGAATTGTCCTTGTAGACAAATGTACTCTACCTACATACAATTTACATACACAGACTATTTGGTTTCTTGTATATTCTCTTGAGAAAAAAAACTACCAGCGTTATTCAGAGTCAGTCTTTAACTAAACTACTTCTGAATTAAAGGACTATAAATCTCAATAAAAAATAAAAATAAATGAAATATATATTTCAGCCTCTACCATTGACCTCTACGAAAGATCGTTCAACAAAAATCTATCTAGCCTTACAGAAACTGGGTCTTGCTTGAAATTTTCCGCATTTGAAAGCGATGAACAAGCTTTCATTGGACTTTTAAGACGTGAAACATCTGTAACTGTAAAATTGTTATCACTTCGATAGGGGTGGTCAAAGTCTTTGCAGAGCTGCCTCCATTCCATATTTTATCTTTGACATCATTCTGCATCTTTGAATTCTATATCTATAATCTATTATCTAAGTTGCAAGGATATATTCATTCAAAGCTCTCAGATGTATGCCAACAAACAAACACGTGTAGTTCGCGCTTACAAATGCTGATTGTGTACTAACAAATAAAATCCAAACCTCAAATGAACATAAGCCCGGCAACTCTTGCCGACATTCCCTGAAACAGGGGGGACATTGGCAAAGTGAACCATTTTTTACAGTATGGGTAATTCATTCTTACAAAAAACCAAATAAGTCATTCAAGTTTATTTTTATTTTTTTATTAAGCCAGTCATTTTGTGAAATTCATCTTTGAATCAAATGTTAGATAAGCCAAACAAGCACTGGGGGGGGACGTTAAGTAGACGCTAAATTTAAGGCTGACTCGGAATAAGCCTTTGTTTATCTACTGGCTTTTAAGTGTATGTGTTTGTGGGTAAATGGTAAATAGACCGACTTGTATGCAAAAAGCGTGCGTGCGTGTATTTTTCAAGTGTGCAATGAAAGAAATGTAGAATGCTTCTGTTTCGTACCATGGGAAAATCATGGCTTCATAAGATAACAGAGTAGTACAGGTAAAAATAAACATGTAGGTACAGACTTCGGTGCGTTTTACCTTTAAAATACAAAATTTAATTATGTTACGAATGTGATTGCTTGTCTATGTTTTTACTTGTGATTGTGTATCTGTGTGTTCTTTACTTTTGTGAGTGTCCCTCTAGGTGTTTGGAAAATTGTACTAGTGTTTGCTCGAATGTTCTGACGAAGTCGCGAATGTTCCAGTTCGCAATGAGTTTGTTAATTTTTTTTTAATTTCAGGAATAAAATGGGCTGTGGATTTAAAAAAATGTGCAAAAAACAATCGATGAAAGACAGTGTAGTCTATAATGTATAATCTAAGTTGCAAGGATATATTCATTCAAAGCTCTCAGATGTATGCCCACAAACAAACACGTGTAGTTCGCGCTTACAAATGCTGATTGTGTACTTACAAATAAAATCCAAACCTCAAATGAGCATAAGCCCTGCAACTCTTGCCGACATTCCCTGAAACAGGTAGTAAATGCAAAAAAGTGTTTTTTCTTTTAAATATATCATAGTATTGTATTCGAATACATAATTGTATTGTTTTTACTATCTTTAATGCGCAAAATAAACCTGATATATACCAGAAAACGAGAATAAACCCCTTGAAAATTTCTCGTCTAAATCCGATAGCGGAAAGAGAAAGTTTTTTTTTAAGTTTTTCATTTAAAATCGGAAACGATAAATTTCCAACTAACAATACTGGTATTGTGTTCCCATACGGGGCCCCATTAGATAAGCCCAATTCCACATTTTATTTATCCCTAAGGGTTGCTCAGGGTGTGTGTTTTTTCCTGCCAACATGAACCCTAGAAATCCAAGAATAAAACAATACGTGTAAGCTCAAAAATTGCGTTAACCAAAAAATTGCATTAAAACTGAAAAAGCATCTTGAGTGTGTGCTTTAAGTTTACATACATATTTGGTAAAACGCTATGCTAGAGTTTTAACGTGGTATTTTTTTATGTACTTGGAGAACTTACTGATAGGCCCAAGGTAAGGTATGTGAAATAAAAATGGAAACTACAGGGTTTTATAGTCATTGAAATTAAGCTAGGAATATGGAAGACAATTTTGCAGTGAAATTTACGATTATTTGTGTAAGGGGAGATTTTCTTTTTACCGTTGCATGCAAAATTTCTTACCTCCCATATATAACTGTGACTTTAGTTGGCCAGAGCCTCTGCAGATTTGCCATAATTTTTTTCCTATCCTTGCATACTTCTTTCAATTAATCCTAACTATATTTTTTTTCATACATTACTTCTTTTTACGTTTGCTTTGTACATCATATTCTTTCATAATTTTATCAATCTGATTCAGCCAGCCAGCTGAAGTGGTTGGCGTGAGGCCGGCCCCCTTAACTGTAAAAATAAAAAAGGTTCCACTCGCCACATGCGAAACCCTCTGGGTATAACTCAGCAAGAAGTTACACTATATGTGTAGCTTAGTTGCGTTAGTTAGAGAATTTCAGTGTTCTCGATGTTTCGTTAGCTTTTTATCAAACATCATCAGGAGACACATCCTTGTTCGGTAAAAGGCAAGGATGATCTGATTGGTTTTAACTTTATTGGTAAATAGACTCCGTTTTATTATTTTTTAACACTACCCATGATAAAGTATATCTCTAGGAGAATCAGTACACTTTTACAGGTAGAGCTTTTCCGAAAGCAGTGTGTTCAGCTGGCTCTTTCTACATTGTGTAAAGGCTTCTGAGGTCACGTGCCAGTTATCTCGGAACTCTAGCAGGGATATAGGTGGCACCGTCCATTAGTCCCCCCTCCCCAGTGCTTGTTTGGCTTATCTGCCATTTGATTATTTCAATGAAATTGTCAATCTGAGCTTAGAAAATAATACAAAACACGATAATGTGAGAGTTGTTTTAAAGATTTTTTAAATCAGTTTCCAGTTTTTATATGTCACATTGGTCCAGTACACAAAACAAACATTGCTCGTGTGAAATTACTTCTGATGGGCATAGGACAAACAAGCACTATGGAGACGCAGTGTTGGGAGAGCTTTGAAGGCAGTATTTTTGTATCAGCAAGACCGCGCAGAGATTACCAACTTTTCAGAGTGAAGCAAAAGTTTAATGGGATTCTTGTGCTGAAATAGAAGACGTGATGGTGGAAGAGTTGAAGAATGACACGTCAAGAAGTAATAATTTTCTTCGTTTTATTTTTTCTCTGGATTGTTACATTGTAGATCGTAGTTTTGGTAGAACACCATATTCCTGGGCTGGAAGTCTCATCCCCACGGTTATTTTATCCTATCGAATATGGGAAATATTTGTATAAAGACCTGTTAATCCAAGATATCCGCAAGTGAACAGCTGATTATTCTTCATACAAATATTACCAATATTGGGTAGGTAAGAATTACCGTGGTGATGAGACTTCCAGCCCTGATTCTGGGGTCTAACTATTCCCTACAGCTCTTTGTAATCTTTTAGAGATAGTCTAGTGCCACCTTATTGGCCGCTGTACTGTACTGTACTGTATCCTGCCACCGTTTCACTAGGAGTGGCCCGTACCTCTGCAGATGCGTCTCCACTTCTATCTGTCCTTACATACCTATATATTTCATCTCTTTAACACTCATAACTTTCCTCATACTGACTCTTCACTTATTCGCACTCTGCAGGTTCCATTCTTTCGCAATCTCACCAATTTGGTTATCCATTCCTTTCGCGCTTGCTTCTGACACTTTCTTTGAACGCTTTTTTTTTAGTCGATCATCATCCATTCTTTCAAGATGCTCAAACCCTCTCATCGTGTTTTTTTTGTACTTTCATTCTCATATTAAACCACACTCGTTCATCACCCAATCATTGCGAGCTCTATCATTCATTGTCTTTCCAGTCATTGCTTATAGGTTAGCCATTTCAACCATTTATAATTAATTAAACTGAAATTCATTAACTGACCATGCCTCACTTCTATACATCAATATCGTTATAAATATTATGCAATTTTGTACCGCTAATCACATATTCTTAGTGAGTTTCCTATTTCTTGTACACAGATCTTTTATAATTTAGAAATATTGGAAAATTTAGTACAATTTGAATGAGTTTCGATGAGCATCGAATTTGGGATGAAAAACAAAATGGTTTCACATAGAGTTGGGCATCCCTTCACGAGTATATCTGCAGGTACATATGTATATACATATACAGAGAGGTGGTGAGTATATAAGGCAAAAGAAAATAAGATGTTAGAGTTAAAACCTGCAGAGATGGGGTGATCGTAAAAGCAGGTGCGCCGTAAAAAGTGTCTCTGGGAGTGAGGGATGCTGAGGGAAGGGGGATGCGGTCGTTTGGATGATTAGACAAAATGTATCCTGAAAATGTATAGGTGGATATACCATGTGACATCGCCACCTTAAAGGTAAAACTGGATGAGTGCTGGTTCACTGATTTGAGAAATCGCGAATTCAACATTGTACTGGGCGTAGCTTCTCATAGAAAGTGAACTAATTATAAGGAAGTGTTTAAATGTTAAAGAGCTTCGACATTTTTTTTTTTTTTAGAAAAATAGATTTGTGAAGAGAAATGCAATTCACCAACTTATTCTGGCTGGCCAGAAACAGGTATTAATATAATCAATTTATAATTCATTATTGTTTATTATATTATAATGATTACCCAATAACATCAATTAATAATTACCCAATAACATCTGTTCAACCATGGTCAAAGTATGGTCAAATGACCCAGGCGGGGATCGAAACAACGTTGCTCTATTCCAAACACGCTAAAAAGATGGCCCCTCGGCCATAACACCGGCCATAGCTTATAGGTTGGTATGAGGCTGACCACCCATACATTAAAAAATGATACACTTTGCCAATGTCACCCCTATTTCAGGGAAGGTTGGCAAGAGTTGCAGGCCTTATGTTCATTTAAGATTAGTTTGTCTCTGTTGTAAGTCCACATGCAGCATCTTTAGTAACACGCCGACAACATGCTCAACTCATATGTATTTATAAAATCATTAATAGTATTTTCGACTCACCTTATCTTTTACAATGTATCAAATTAAATGTTCCAACGCGAAGATTTAGAATAAATGAATTGCTCTCTCTCAACTTTCACACTTCAAATTTAGGATACTATTCTCCTATTAACAGAATGTGTCGTCTTTTAAATTCTTCCTCTCATCTAGATTTATGCGGCATGAGCCTATCTGAATTCCGTAGAGCTTTGTTTTGCTGAGGAAAGTATAAGTATTTATATTTTGTCTATGCTATTATGAAATATTAATTCTTGTATTATATTATTTTCTTTGTCATTTTCTGTAATTACTTTTTCATATAATTATGTAATTGGACTATTATGTCCGTAAGTAAAATAAATAAAAAAATAAAAAAAATAAAAATGTGTAAGCCCGAACTTATTCGTGTCTGTTTATGGGAATGCATCTAATTTGAATCTTAAATGTAATATACCTTTTCAACTTAGTTCACTTTCTTTATGGAGATTCTTACATTTTCTCATTCAACACAATTCTTCCTTACATCTGTAAGAACATACTGATTGTAAGGAGACTGGATGTCAATGTACGCATACCCTATAAGGTAGATGCAGAGGAACGTGCCGTGGACGAACACATAACGATCGCAGGGCTTTTATGACGGGCATGGGGGCAGCCCCGGCATGCCGCAGCAGAATTTGATTCACCTGGGAATCGAACCCTGACTGGCCGCCCGAAACGCGGGGGCGCACACCCCTTGGGCTACTCACTGGCACGCAGAAGAGCGGTAGGCAGATCGCGAGAAGCTAGAAAGACTGCGTGAAACAAAAAGGATTCGATTTTTTCGTTGAAAGATAAAGGAAAAAATACGCACTTTTTTTATATAATCTCATTTTCAATTTCGTCACGTCTTGTAAAAGAAAAATAACGCTTGAGAAATTGGTGAAAAACATACGATGCAAGAAATTTTATAAACTCAAAACATGTATTTACGAGTATGTTGTTGTTTAATATACATCCTGCAACTTTTGTCGACCTTCCTTTAACGGGGGCTACATTGGCAAGTGTACCATATTTTACAGTATGGGTGGTCAGCTCCATACCAACCTATCAGGAATTAAATTTAAATTAAAACATTCATAAACCCGTTTTCTCGTTGAAAGCGATATTATTTTTAAAAATCATGTACCTATCTATTGATAATAATTTTTTTCAAATTTAAAATGTGTGAAATTAACTTGATTTAAGGTACATATTTAAATTCGAAAACAGGATAAAATGACTAAAGAAAACATACTAAATAATGTAAGGCCTAACGTTCTATGGAATGCTGGTCAATGTGAGTAAGTATTGCATCAGTTCTATTATGTAAGTTGCGTGTTTTCCGAGAAACTAAAAGGACACTGAGTCTCATATTTTTACCAGGCACCTCAGTCCTTTTCCCCACATATTGTGTGAACATGTTACCCACTGTATTCAAGTATCATTTTCCTCACTCTCCAGATGCATTTCACCACGAAAATATTCTTGCGTTGTCCCCAAATTGAACAGTATCAGATGACGAATACAAAAAAAAAGAAAACTGAAAGAAAAATAATATCGGTGCAGAAAAAATTAAACTCTGATCGCAACTAAGCCACACTTTAGATTTTGAATGTTAAAAATGATCTTTATACTGCAAAAAATCAAGTTAAAACAGCAAAATTCTTTCCATGCGACCTCTAAAAATCTAAATGATGATGAAGTTGTAAATAAGTTCTAAGCTTGATTTTTTTCTCGGCTGTAAGCGTTTCAGGTTTCTACGCCACAACTGAGATCCTGATAACCAATAATGTAAAATAAGTCAGCTTTATCCCTAGCAACCTGGCTTGATTGACCTTTGGACTCGTGAATGGAAGGTCCTGGGTTCGAATCCCGGCGGTGCACAAAAAATAAATCATTTATATTTTGAAATATGCTTCTTCCCGGGTTGAAAAATTCAAATGCTTACTTAAGACAGGTCACCAAAGGTATGTACATCCAGCTTTACAGCAACTGGGTCTTGCTTGAGCATCGGCGCTTTCTTTAGCGACGACCAAGCTCGCAAAGTGCTCTTGAGGTGTGATTCACCCAAAAATAGCGGTCACTAAATAAATCATACATTATTATTGGTGGCATTTATTTATTTATTTACTGGTGTCATTAGAACGGATTCTATTTTTTAATAAAAATCTTTGACCAAATATTCAACTATTTATCCTATAAAAACAGCAAAGCTGTATGAGATTGCGTGAATAAAAATACTCTCTACGAAGTGTAAACTATACAAAATCAACCCTAACTTTTTTCTCACTTAACTCTTAGGGGAGAGTGGGGTGCAGAAGGAAACTCGACCTTTTTATTTTTATGGGCGTTTTAAAGTTTAAAACGAGCCCCGGGCCATTTCATTTACATCCCCTGAATATGAAGTGATGACCAATAAGGGTAGTTTATTTTATGGCACTTCCTCGATTTGGGTTCTTTTTATATTGATTTCACCCGTCATATTTCTTTACTTCCTTATTGATTTTGTGGTTAAAATGAAAGAAGAAGGGGTTTAACCAGTTTCGCAAAAACCAATGAAGCAAAAAAATATAAATGGAAATCCTTTCTAAATCAAGTTATTAATCTTTATTCGAGTTGCAAAGATATATTAACATTTTAAAATCATAAAAATATATACCCACAAACAGACACATGTAAATTCGCGGTTACAAATGCTGCATGCGTACCTTAAAACCTTAACCTCAAATGAACCTGTCCTGCAGCTTTTACCGAATTTCCCTTAAACAGGGGTGACATAGGCAAAGTAAAACATTTTTTACAATATACTCGTATGTGGCCAGCGTCACACAAACCTATAGATCAATCCAGAATCCAGCAATAAAATTTGGAAAAAATACCAACAAGCGAAAAGCCTACATTTAGTGGTATATCTAAGCGTCAATCTAACACGTGAATGACTGAAATTAATGTAATTTTCTTCCTTTTGTCTTCGCACTTCATATCATTAAGATTTATTTTGGGTTCACTGCTCCTTAAACAGCACTGCGATCCGTATGTATAGAATGACTAAAGGCTAGTCTAGCATGTACCAGCCTATACTAGAATGATCTCGGGCAGACATTTCGAGTAAGCACGAGTAGAAATATCCAAATACTTCCAGACACACATTTACAAATAAGTAAAACAAATAGACACACAATAATAAGTAAGTAAAAACATAGAGAAACAATCATAGGTAAACATGCACAGATATACATTTACATATTCCAATTTAATTTAATCTAAGTTAAAAATATATATTACATTTAAGATACATATTAAATGCAATCCCACAAGCAAATACGTATAACCTCGCGCTTATACATGCCGCATGTGAACTTACAACATACAAACCCAATCTCTAATGAAAATAAGCCCTGCAACGCTTGCCGACTTTCCTTGAGACAGGGGCGATACCTACTGGTAAAGTGAACCATTTTTTTACAGTATGGGCGGTCAGCCTCATATCAACCTATAAGTGAAGGTTCGAAGACATATGTTACATTTTTGTTTCATTTTACACAGGCCCATAGTTTTGTTCCTTTGCCAGTTGAAATTAAATTACCCGTGTACACACGGGTGTGTGCGTTGAAAACGAAAAAAACAAAAACGTCAACATTTCATCGCAGAGCTGCGAAAAAGCCCGGTAAGAAGAAAATAAATAAGTATCCGGAGCAAAGAAAAGTGAAGAGGGTAGAGAGAAAGTGATAAAAAGTTTAGCGAAGGCGTTCGCATCCCCTGGGAGCGAGCGCCTCCCGCCCCCTATCCGGCCAATTGAGCCAATTTGACCGCTCGCGCCCCACGCTACCCTTATACTCGCCGGGACGGTAGAAAGTAACAGGCTGGCAGAAAGGGGGGCGTAGGTAATTTTTATGTGCGTTGGTGGAAATTTAATTATTATTTTTTGTTGTGTTCTTAAAATGACGTTTAAGAATTTATTTCAACGTACATATGCGGCTGACCACCCATGCTGTAGAAAATGGTTCCCTTTGCCAATATCACCCCTGTTCCAGGCAAGGTCGGCAAGAGTTGCAGGGTGTAGGTTCAATTGAGCATTGGGTTTTTATATTGTAAGTCCCCATGCGGCATGTTTAAGCGCGAACTCATACGTGTCTGCTAGTGAAAATTCATATAATGTGAATCTTCAACGTATACATTTTTTTTTTTTTTTTTTTTTTTTTTTTTTTTTTTTTTTTTTTTTTTTTTTTTTTTTTTTTTTTTTTTTTTTTTTTTTGTGCACAACAGGTTTCCCTTATTACAGTGCACCCTCACACAGTCATTAACAAGCTGGGAGGAGCTCTTTAACTAGATCTTTGAATGATTCTAAGTTAATGTAAAAAATGTCTATGTCAGCGGAATTAATCAGAGTAACACTCCGAGTTAAGGCATGTTGTGCCATGACGTCGGTACGGGACAGCGGTACATGAATAAGTTCATGCCTTTGCAACTAAGATTATATTAGATAAGTTACATCTATAGTAGTCCTACAGCAAAGATACTCGTATATTGACATTTAAATTTAATAAATGCCCACAAGCAAGCGAAGTGGTTGGCGTAAGACCGGTTCCCCTTCCTGTAAATATAAATAGGTTCCACTCGCCACATGCGAAACCCTTCGTGGATAACGTGGCAAAAAGATGCACTTTATGTGTAGGTTAGTTGCGTCCTCTTGAAAATGACGTAAGCGAGTCGAAAGTACCTACTCGAGGTGAAATAAATGATCAACTTGTAAAAATAAAATTCATAACATTTTTATGCTCATTTCAAATACGTGAAATTTAAGACACTCGGAGAGAAAATTCTCGAAGTTCAAAGCTTGCTATTTGAGTCGGAGAATCATGATTCGCAGGGGGTGTGAAATAAAGCAATAAGCAATCAAGTTGGTATAATGAGGTATCGATAATAATCTGCCTGTGGATGCACCAACTGAAAAGCATTCATTAGGTGCATTTGACCGTGGCCCCGAGTGTTTATCATGGGAGGGGAGAACGGGGCGCTTTAATACCGGAGTGTGTGCGCTGAGCAGACACGGAGGGTGAGGGAAAGTTGTGAGGCTGGGTTATAAGATGTGTTTAAGAAGAAGCTAGGTAGAAACTCAAGATTTATTCACATGCATCGGAAAAAACAATAAAAGTCATATTGTAATTTTTTATTTTTTTTAATAAATTTGTGAAGAGGAATGTAATTCGCCAACCTATTTTGCCTGTCCAGTTGTCTTCATGCGAAAGCAGAATCTGGTGTGCATGCAACGACATCTGAACCATGTTATGGTTAAAGGGGCCAGCCGTGGCTCGAACCAACGTTATCTGAACCAAATACGCTAGCTGAACAAGCGTCTTGACTGCCGTGGCCATAGCACCGATTTAATGCTGTCATGTATTGCACCCTCCACATGACTAAGCTGGAATAAACGCATATTATTATTATTATTATTAATGAGTAAATTAAAAGTGACTTAAAAGTGAATTAGGATGAATCTTGAGCAGGTTTTAAATGATCAAATTGTCTCATATCGAGGTGATTTATTTGGTGAGCGCCATTTTTTGTTTGCATCACACCTCAAGAGCCCTCTACTCGTTGCTGTAAGGACTCAGTTACTATAAGGCTAGATGGACTTTTGGTGACCGGTCTTTGGTAAAAGTAGGTATATGAATTTTACAACCCAGCGAAGAGCACATTTGAAATTATAAATGGCATATTTTTTTATGCTCCGCCGGGATTCAAACCCATTTCCATTTACGAGTCCGAAGCGCTATCACTAGACTACGGACCGGTCCAAGTTTTCGTAAGATGTTTGAAAAAAAAATACCTTCTTTCGGTTTACTTCATCAACCGTTGCAAAATATATTGTTTGCCCACTGAATGCTTTTTATGTATTTTTTAAATTCAGCGTTATGAAATTTGAATACATATGGAATATAATATATATATTTATTTTTTATCAGAAATAAAGTTATGAATGTCAATACTCCACTGTTTTTATTGTATAAATGTAGATTAACTTCTAGGTTGCTTATATGGAAGTTCTAGGAAATGATGTGAACATGTAGCGTGGATGAACAAAATGATAATATTTCTTTACATCTGACAATATTGCTGGTGATGACTGCCTGTGAGGGGGGAGGTCCGGCATTAAATATCATAATTAATATGTGACAGCAAAGTGACAGCTTTTGCGACAAGAAATGAAATAGGGTGCATTTTTATTAGGCTCCTTAAACGCAGTCCATCGCTGGTGTACAATTACACCCAAAAAGGACGAAAATATAGTGAATCATAAGAGAAAATCTACAAATGTTTCAAAGGACGGACGGTTCTGTAACTGTTTTAAAACAAGTCTTGAATAAAACTTGATAATTGTGCTTTACATTTTGTTTCAAGTCAAAAAACTTCTTTGTTAAAACATGGCTTCATTATACTTGTAAAATACTCGCATTTTAGAAGGCAAATATAACATGGTCAACAGACTGATCAATGGCCAATAATAACATATTAAAATAATGAAAACGGCATCATGTTTAATATCTTTTTACAATAGAACTGTGAATAATCAATTTCTCTTCGATTAACATTCTTCAGATCAAAAATGCTTCCAAAATACAGTCCTTTGAAGACATTTAATATTGAACAAAATCATACTCTATTTGAACACTTTATGTAAATATTTTGTAAGTTTTTAAATGAATTTACAATTAAACTTTTTAAAGTTTGTGTATTTAAACATTGAAAATTATTTTTTGTGAGAAGATATATATATTTTTTTACAAACACAGGGTTTTATTATCGCAAATTTAGCATTTTTTTCACCTTAAGTACTTCTGACTTGCTTACATCATTATCAATAGGACACTCTGAGTGTCCTCTTTAACAAATGCTCAATTTGTGAAAATAAAAGTCTGAGTTAAAAAAAATTACAATTTTTAAATGAAAAAATCGGGAAAAAGGTTAAAGCGATGTATTTTTCATTAATCTTAGTGAGCGACACTTGCAATAAACGTTCGCTGATGTTAATAAATGGGCGGCCACGTGTCCTGCCCTGGGGTGAGGATTCTAACCCGCCCGACTTACGGAAATGCCCCTTCCGACCCCGATCTCCCCTTTGTACCGAGAAAAGATGAATACTCTCGCTAGTACAAAAGTATGTAGGTATTTTGTTAACATTTTTATTCGATAATAGTTTATTTTATGTATTCTTATGTGGATACGTAAATGATGGTGTTTTTCTTCTATTAGTAGTTGTAGATAATGGTTTGAAATATTTTGAAAAAACTGTTTTTTTTATCATCCTAAAGCTCCCGGGGTGTTTTAAAGTCAGTTAAGCAACTTTGTACTGAAATCAGAGGCTTATCTCAGAATTGAGCATTTAGTTTTTTCTCAGTTTAAAGTCACGCAAACTATCATTGAAACAAGAGTAAGGCCCGGTGTTTTCAACGTCAGCTTATGTGACGTTAAACTTATAAAAAAACTACCCAAGTGAGTCTTATTTCAGCATAAACTTACTATCCCAACGTTGAAAATACCGGGCTTGAGTAAAGACAGTCGATGGACTACGGATAGTCAAAGGAATACAGTCCACATATTCAAAATATCCTATGGATAGATGACGGCTCAGGTTGTCGTTGACGGTTATCAAAACTGCAGAACTGCTGGGACGACCGAGAAAAGCATGGAGTGATCAGATTGAGGAGATTGTGAAAGAATGGGATATACAAAGCGAGCGTAAAAGAAGAAAATGCATGAAAAAGATAATGGATATGAACGAATTGAAAGAGGTATCTAAGGAAAGGAAGAAATGGAGGCAGCTCTGCAGAGGCTCTGGCCACCCCTAGCGGAATGGCGACAGAGTTACAGTTACAGTTACTTATCAACCCGGGCAAGTGATGTCAAATTTTTTCCTCAATTTTAATATGCAGACTCCATTTAAAGACAGTCAGACAGTGCGTATACTATACTAGCAGTACCCGGCGTGTTTCACTACGCCATTTGGGCATGTGGTATCATTTTTTTTCTACAGATAAAAGAGGAAACAACAGGATCAAAAAAAAGTGTGCTAATCGGAATCAAGCTTCACACAATTTATCTCTAGGTTAATCTTCACGTTTTCTAAAAAAAAAGGTCTAGGTACAACTGTTAAGCAGCAGAGCCAAGCATAGGGAAAATCGATTGCGGTGCTCCATTTATATTTAAGATAAAAAAATCGGCTATGTAACGTCACTCATCTAATCTATTCTAAGTTGCATGGATATAATTGTTACATTTGGAATTCACATTAAGTGCATGCCCACAAGCAGACACGTATAAGTTCACACTTGCACATTCTGCGTGTGAACCTACAACATAAAAACCCAAATCTCAAATGAACATACACCCTGCAACTCTTTGCTGACCTTCCCTGAAACAGGGGTGACATTGGCAGAGTGAACCATTTTATATTTATAGTTGGTCAGATGCATATTGACCTATACAAGAAAATAATATAAACAATAAATTAAATTTTATAATCATACAATTAAAGAACTAATCTATAAAAATCACTATACTCTTTGAGCAAAGTGAAGAAATAAATGTATTCCAAACAATCAGGAATATTTTTCAATGTAACCGCACTGTGAAACCTATGCAGTTGGGAAAAATGCTTCATACAATATGATGCACTTAAGTGTTTTTTCAACTATCTCCATAAAAGTGTTTAATTTATGTTGAATTTTTGACTCCCTGTCCTGTCTTTATCCCGGCCAAGTGAATTCACATTTTTTCCCCACATTTAAAATGTGCTCTATCCATTATTTCAATAAGTGAAAGTTTTAGGTAGTGCACACGGAACATTTTCTATTGACAACAAAATTGTAAGTCGCACGGCCGGGTTAGGTAAAAGGCAAACATTTTGTTTATCTTGGTTGCTTTGGACCATTGTCACATAGAAGAAAGACGTTTAACCGCCGAGAAAAAAACGATCTTTAAATTTGTGGTGAGTATATAATTTTACAGAAATGCGTTTTTTGAAAAAACAACTATATTATGTATATTTTAATTAAAAGTATGTTTCAATAAAAGGTTTTAATAATAATAATATATTTCAATATGGTCTTCTAGTTGTGACCTACGAACTTTCGTTTATCGTATTTTTTATAAGTGCGGGATATAAAAGCTTTCTTACATTTCTAAAATTCAACTTGGAATACTTGAATAACATTTTTTAATTTGGAACTTTTGTCTAGGCCAGGGGTCGGCAACCTTTTGAGTCGGAAGAGCCAAAAATTACAATTTACAAATTTCAAAGTTTTTCCTTGACTTATAGGTTGGTATGAGGCTGACCACCCATACTGTAAAAAATGGTTCACTTTGCCAATGTCGCCCCTGTTTCAGGGAAGGTCGGCAAGAGTTGCAGGGCAGTTCATTTAAGATTGGGTTTTTATATTGTAGTTCCACATGCGGTATGTGTGAGCGCGAAATTATGCGTGTCTGCTTATGGGGATGCATTTGATGTGAATCTCAAATGATACATATCTTATTTTGGATTTGGATTTGTAAAGAGCCACAAATGTTTTTTTGCCAACAATAAATAGCGTCGATGGGGCGGGGGGAGGGTGGGGGGTGAAAAGCGAGTACAAGTAGCGGAGAGATCGTTAATCGATTCAGAACGATTTAGTTTTTTTCGATCAGAAGTATAATTCTGTGTTTTTTTTATATTTGCGTATGAAGCTAAAGAGCCGTTACTTCACATCCAAAGAGCCGCATGTGGCTGGTGAGCCGCAGGTTGCTTACCCCTAACCAAACCGATATCGATCCACCATATTTGTAAAAAGTCCGGTCTATAGCTTAGTTGGTAGAGTAACTGCATTCCATGCCGAGATCTCAAGTTAGAATCTACTAACCACTGAAGTTGTCAGAAATTATTTCTCGTTTCAGTGTTTATTTCTAACCCAAAATAAAATACCGGCAAGGCTTACTCAGCCTTCATAAGAAATGAGTGTCAAGCCACTCAGGAGCTGAATAACATCCATTTCAAGTTGGCGTAAAGTAAAAGTTACTGGGTTGTTCATTTTAGATTTGGATTTTAAATTATGAGTAGGTACACATGCAGCATTTGTAAGCGTGAACTTACATGTGTCTATTTGTGAGCATGCATTTTATATGAATCTTTAATGTAAATGTATATTTGCAACTAAGATTATGTATTGTAGTTGAATATAATGGTCTTCTTCTATTGGGTGGTTTCAAAATTTACCGACCTCGTTGCTGAAATATCGAGAATTGAGAACCACTGTTTATTTGATCACCATCAAACTTCACAGGATTCGTTCTAAGAATATGTTACATGTTTCCTGAAAATTTCGTCAAAATCGGATGAGCGGTTTATGAGTCTATAGGGGACATACATACATACATACATACATACATACATACATACATACATACATACATCCTTCTTTGTAGTTATAGATTTATTTTCATACTGACTTTTTCAAAGGAATCCATACTTTTCAGTAACTTCCGATTGGTCAAAGGGGGCCGTAACTTAATTTTTGTCTTATTAGCAATCAGGCGGTCAGCAGCGGTCAAAAGGAGCTATTTTTTGAGTTAGGGCGAGTGCAGGGGTAATCAAGAAAGACCAAGAGGGGAATCAATCGCATAGAATGGGATCAATTGATGAACCAAAAGAGATCGCAAATTATATGGCAGGACTTTTTCTAGCAAATTTCTCTTATATTATACATGCAACGGTATATATAGGTATAGTATGTACATTGTACAGTGCATGTGAAACTTAGGTTTTTATTTTGTTAGTACACATGCGGCATATCCATACCTTAAATGTATAACTAAATAAGTAACTGAAAAATACATTATAAGGTAACATGGGCTTCTCAGATAAATGCAACTTTTTTCCTATTGTCTACGAGAGAAAACACTACAAAGGTGGGAAAAGCTTAGAGTTTAGAAGTCTGTCATGAGTATTCCCTTATAATTAGTTCATTAACTATGAGAAATCACACCCAATAAAATATTGTATTCACGATTTCTCAAATAAGTGAATCAGCATTTATTCAGTTTTAACTTTAAGATGGCGATATGTAAGCTTGAATTTAAACACGCCTGCAAATACTGTGTAAGAAACCTTAATATTAATATATCTTTGCAATTTAGATTCTCAATTACTTGCCTTTGTATAATTTTATATCAATGCTTCTTAAGAGAAGCCTATTTTCATAAAGAGAACTTTCCTGCTAATTGACTGCTACGCTTTTTGACATAAAAATCGGTTTCACTTTCCGATATAATACCCATAGAAATAACATCTTATAAGTGCACTTTTTTTACTACAAAAAACATCCTGGGGTAATTTTTTTGAATGTGCCTTCTATTACTTAGTAGGGAGACTCATACTTCAAGTAGGTACGTTTAAACTGTAACATAGCGTTAAGCAAAATTGTGTGAAAACTAAAACAGCGCCTGTAGTGAGCGTTTTTCTTAACGTACATTTTTGGGGAATGGTTTTAGTTTTTTTATACTTGGGGCACTGTGTCCATTACGGTACGCGCAATTTGCAGCGTCATCCTGGCAATCATCGTCACATCACCAAGCAAGCTAAAAAACTCCATACTACAAGACATGCCGTACACAGGGGCGCAGAGGACGACTAGGTAACCCTCTTTAACCGGAGCCGAAAAAAACATAAATACGTCTGATCGGTGAAGGAGGAAGGGGAAGTCTAGACGGTTATCGGTAGATCTAACCTTATCTATTTGAAGACAGGATAGAATAAAAGATGTATTCCGTAACTAAACAGCTCATCGACCATGTTTTATTTCATCGTATCTTCAAATAGATACGAAATACCTATTGACGGCCGTTGAGACTTCAACTTCGACGTTGAGAAAAGATAACTGGGGTGGTGGACTCTGAAGCATGGAGCATAGTTGGAAGACCGAGCAAGTTAGCAGTTTCAGCATTCTCGACTTATCTACTGATCATTCCGATTTTCGATTACGAGTCCGGAACATTAACAACTAGAATACGAACCGATATAAAGAATAAATGCTAAGAACCGTTGCAATTAAAAATATATGTTTTCAAGCTTGATTTCCATACCTACTATTATATCGCAAGGCCATTTTTATTATTTCTGCACTCATCTTATACCTACTGAAGAGATCGCGTTTTCTTTTGACGTGCTTTCTAAATAGACCTATGCACGTTTAAAAACACAGCCAGACAATTTATTTCAGCATACAGAATAAAATCCTCAAGAAGTTGGTCCTTTCCCCTCCAAGCTATCATTTTTCATTTTTTTGTCTTTGCCAGAAATTTTATTACATCGTAACTGTTTTCCATTCAGAAGACAGTTCACATTCGGTTCACCTTTGACTCTGTTGGGCTAGTTAGAGGGCGTCTTGTATAAGCTTTGGGGAGTGACCGGCAGCCCTACCCGTGCTGCGAACGGTGCGCGCATTCTAGTCCCCACGGGAGTGTTTCAATCAACGCCTCTGAACTCGGCTACGCTCCTGCAAATCCTACACACGCATTTGTGCTGCCCGAGCGAATCTTGTCTACCGATTTTTATGTTTTATTTATGACTATTGATGGGGAGGAATATTAGCGAAATTCGTAAGAAAAAAAAAACAACAAAGCGAAATTCAAAATGGCTGAAACTATAACAAAAATTCAGATTATTTTGATACCTATCAATTTGGATTTTAGCTGTAGCTTTATGTTTTGATAATTCGTTAAAGCAATTCATACGTATTGGTTTAGGGAAGTACTAGGTCCGTCACATTTGACATAGATGGCGTCACCAGGCCAAGTTGCTAATGTGAAGGCTAAGTACCATTTTTTGACGGTTACTAAAGAGCCCAGAAACAAAAATGTGTGGCTTTAGCCAGCCAAATAAGGTCCAATTCGTAATATCCGTACAACATACGTTTTAAATGTATTTAACAAAATAGTCTGTGGTAATAATGGCAATATTTCTGATGAAAATGAAGGAATTCACGCAGTTGTATACATTGGTTTTTATTTCAGAGATTCACAGTTTATTTCAAAGGTACAATTAAAATTCCATAATGGATGTTATATGAATATATCCTTGCAACTTAGATTATAGATAGATGTTGTTTTCATCCCATTCTAAAATTCATGAGATTGACGCTAAGAAATATTTCTAAGACTTTTTTGTTACTACATTTATTTTCTAGTAGGTATCTATAATCTATAGACATTTTTTTATTTTATTTATAGCTCGTTTTTCATTACGTTGAAATAAATCACCTCATAGTACAAGATCCTAAACTCCTAATGGATTTATATCAAAATTTAATAAAAATCTGTTGCGTGTACGTATTTTTATGCCATTCGCTAATACCGTCCCTCATTGCGGACAGTTTGGATGCGGCTCAGGCGGGCGCTAACGTTCAGATTTCAATATAAAACCTCGGCACCTTATACGCCCCACCTGACCCCATGCGGACGCATAGCAAGGTGAAGGGATCTACAAGGAACGTGGAAAGATACGGTATGGGATATTTATAATGCAGAGGATGAAGACGATGCGAGAAAATGAGTTGTATTTTATTTTCCTAATATTTTTGTTCTGGCGAGAAAATTGAGTATGTACTTTGTGATATAAGTTAGTCGACATTATAGCGGACATTTTTATTTATAACGAGTAGGTACTTTACAAGTAGCTACTGAACTGTCATCTTTTTTTCAGGCCTTTCTTATAGATTGAATACAGATACATATTACGTAGAAAAAGGCTACATACCTACTGCAAGCCATTGCCTCAGTTCTTTTTAAACATTTTTTTAATATCATTAATTGATGAGGCATTCACTTTATAACCTTTCATTATAAAAAAAAAAAATTAAAAATAAAAAACAAATTGTATTAGGTTACGGGGCGAGTAAAATTCAATAATGTACGACCGGTTTCGGAAACAATGTTTCCATCGTCAGGTACAAAATATTACTGTACCTGACGATGGAAACATTGTTTCCGAAACCGGTCGTACATTATTGAATTTTACTCGCCCCGTAACCTAATACAATTTGTTTTTTATTTTTAATTTTAAAAATCTAAAATTAATGAGAAAATCTTAGTGCTAACTCAATAAAAACACTTTTATTGTGTTTCGGATTTTTTTACCATAGCAAGTTTTTGAAAACAAAAACAAATTTGGTATTTTCATACGGAAACTCATTCCTCTTGAGAGCTTCGCGGTTGTTCAATGAAAAGTTTAGTGAACTGGATATTTTTTACCAATCGACCAATACTTTGAAAAAGTTAACGACGGCCATACTTTGCCCTTAATTCTTGATTAATGATGTAAAATAATAATAATAATAATTGTAATTGTAATAATAATAGAAACGTGTTCATGAAATATAATGAATTTTGACTAGAATTTCAGTGTGTAGGTATTAGTGAGTGGGAAAAATTAAAAATATTGGCATGTTCAAGTGAATGTAAGGCTGATTTGATATATGTGATTCTGTTTTTATCTCTTATTGTTTGGTGTCATTACGGTTATCATGATTATTTTAATAGTTTTTTATATTTTATATTTTGTGTTTGAAAAAAAAAAAAAAAAAAAAAAATCTTACTATCACTAGTATTTATATTTATATTCTTTTTTTTATTTTAATACTTATATTTAATGTCAACATTGTATGAAAAAATATCTTACTGTCATTAGTATTTATATTTATATTCTTTTTTATATTCTTTTTATTTTTAATACTTATATTTAATGTCAACATTGTAATTGGGAAGGTACAACATTAATTGGATATATTTTTATTATTGTTTTATATATTTTAATGTATTTTCCTGTTTTGTTGAATAAATTATTAAAAAAAAAAAAAAAAAAAAAAAAAATGACTGGGTTATTTTGATTAAAAATCAATATGGCGTCTTGGTTCAGTTACATTTAATCAGTTTTCCTTCAGACAAGGTAACTTCTATATCCGGAAGTTTTCCCGGGTATTTTTCCTTCTCGTTGATTGTGATTCACTGTTATTGTCGTAGGGATGATGTTTTTAATATTCCCGGATCTACGGACGAAGAGACCCAGCCATGATGGAGTCACATTTTTATATAATCAAGAAAGACAAAATATTAGTAAAAATGGGTATACGTTAGGTTTAAGTTAGAATTACGGTCGTTTGACATTTTGACAATTATATTAATTTTTAAAAACTGAACAATTTCAAAACTTAATTTAAATCGGATATTAAACGAACCGTTTAGAGAGAACTTACATCATTCTCGACGTTTCGTCAGCGACGTAGCCGACGTCTTCAGGAGAACATCCTCTCTGCACGACGACTGAGGATGAACTCAGAACTCAGAGTTGAAATTTTTGCTTTTTTAAAAAACATTTTTTTTTTACTTATTTTTTGTTTAGGGCCTTGTTGGTTTTTCCGGAATTTGAAAATTTATGCAGATAACTTAATGAATCAAAAGAATAATTATGAGAGTGAACAAATTTTTTTAGGAGAAAATTGTGAAAACATCGAAAACCTCTCGCAAAAGCGCCTCTGTCGGCAGATTTTCGTATAATCTAATAAAATATAAAATGTTGCCCACTAGGGGACGCTGAATGAAATGCCCGCCTTATTATTTCCCGCCATATTACGGTGTTGCCATACACACACACACACTATACAAACAGACAAACAAAATGGCGTCTCTTTATTCATATACCTACCTACAAGTTTGCTTATATTAGTTTTATTCCGTTGGCTATACATACAGAGTGTAATAACGAACAGTAGAAACATTGGTTAAAGAATGAGGTCTGCACATTTCAAAATATCTAAAAAGGTAGGATGTTACACGGCTGCATTGCTAGTGAAAAGGTAAACAAATAATATTTCGTTGTTAATTGCGAAGTGCCTTTTAGAGTGACGTTTGCCCGCGAAGAAAAACATTATGCTTTAAAATCAGTACAGAGTCTATTCAATAAAACACCTGACGTGCGTCTTACTTTTTTCCAAAAATTAAAAGGAAAAAAATGAGGTCAGGAATTCCATTGTCTGTAATGTAGTCGGCAGGAAAATTGTATGGAGAAGATTGACGGACCAGAATTTGGACGGACCAGAAGATTGACGGACCAGAATTTGGGCGGTCAGCCAAGCGGAGAAAAATCCGACGGCCGCTAAGGAAAAACGTGTGAAACAACAAAACCACGAAGCATCAATTGGAACCACATAATGCATCAACCAATAATTCACGGCTATCTCCATTTTTTTGGTCAACAATTTTTTTTTCTTAAATTTTTTAAGATTGAATTTTGGATGCGTTGGTAACATTATTTTTCAGTATGGATCGATGGAGTCCAATGGAGTCCAAATTTTTGTCGTTAAAAGTTGTAAAGTCACACAGCCGGGTTGCTAACAAAGGGGAAGGCTTAGTAATATTTTGTTATTGGTTACGTTTGCCCGCAAAGAAGGATGTTTTAGAACATATATACGGAAAATATGTAGGTATAGGTTATATTTTTTCACATTGTTTTTTTAGTTGGTCATATTGCTGGAAGGTAGTATCCCCACGAAGCACGAAAAAATATTTTATTCTTAAATTTGCAGGGTTGAACAATAAATAAAAGACCGGTCACCATAGGTCCGTCCATCTAGCCTTGCACCATCAGAGTCTTGTGTGAGAATTGGCGCTTTCTACAGCAACGACCAAGCTTTCAGAGGGCTCTAGAAATGTGATTCACTCAAAAACAGCGCTCACCAAATACATTCGTCTAATATTATTAACAATACCTACAACAGCTCCCCTAGTTAGTGATTTATTTTCTATATATTTTTGCTATTAACGTGATAGTATGGAATTTACGCGATTTTTGTACTAGGGGTAATATTATACTTTTCGATTTCACCCATTGCGTAAAAAAAGATGACACAAAATTTCATTTTCAAAATTCGTGAATCACGACTTGACAAAAACAAATGCCCATTGTTATACAGAGTCTCAAACTATTAGTAACCAGTCTTAATTACGTAAAATTCATTAGGAAAATACCACTTTGGCATACTAATACTAAAAATAGTGAGCGTTTATGAATGAAACGTAAAACAATGAAATGTTCCGGTCATTTTTTGCACGTATTTGTTGTAGTTTCCTGGGTGTCATGATTTTTGTGGCATTTTTTAACACCTAGATTTGAACATTTTCTAGTAATTTGTAGAAGATCCTTGTTCTATTCATATGTAAGGAAATCTTCTTCTTCATGTCAGCTTCACACCGTATTGGCCCAGTAACGAGCAATGTCTACTGCTCTTTGGTTTCCCGCAAAGAGATCATCCATGGAGCAGCTTGTCGGACAGGAGGGACAACACCGCAGGTGCTCCATAGTTTGCTGAGCTCCACACTCACATAGTGCAGAGTCCTCCCGTCCCAGAAATCCCCAGGTCAACATGTTGGCCCGGGAAAAATATCCACACAAGGAGCAAGGAAGGAACCCCATAGCGGTGCTCCCACTCAATCCTTCCAATACAGCATGTAAAGAAATGAACACATCTCTTCTAAGAAGAATTGTTTTGTGTGAAATCAGTTGTGAATTTTGTTGTGTAAATGATTCATCACATCCTATTAAAGTGTAGAATGAAAGTTCGCAGCCGCCTAAAATGAAATACCGGTAAGGTTTACTAAGCCTTCACAAGAAATGAGAACCAAGCTTCAGCGTGAGTTGGGAAAACCCTACTTCAACTGAAGGGTTTGGCGAAAGGCCGCCGGCGTCCAAATCTGTAAAAATAAATAGGTTCCACTCGTCAGATGTGTTCCTTCGGGAAGATCTGGCAAGACGTAACACTAAATGTGTAAATGTAACACTAAATGTAATCGACAATAACTTTGACTCTGGTTCAACAGATGTCATAGAGTAATTGTGAATTTATTATTCATAACAATATTAAAATAGATAATTAATTGATAATATTAATACCCGTATCTGGCCAGGCAAAATAAGTTGTCGAATTACATTCCTCTTCACAAATCAACTTTCATTGTCGAAAAACAAATTATTTTTTAGGTTCTATAGAAAACAACGCCACAGAGACAGTAACAAAATGTGATGATATTCTTTGGATGACTATCGTCCGAATAGTAAAGGTGTTACCACACCGAAAATGCTATTTCCACACCGCTCTTCTACAAGTTGGTCAACCAAAAGAAAAGAAAAAAAAAACAGTCATCATTCTTGTATTAATTTCAACGGCCCCTCTAGGTACAAAATAATAATTTAAATCGAAATAAGATCATCTTCTTGGTGTATGAGTTATAGGCCTATCGATATATTATATACTATCCCAAGTATAATATAACCTTAAAACTCAATTGTTACGTTTTATCAAAAATGTATGGACTCTTAAACACTCACCAACTGGGCGTTAGTCTAATTTCCATTGATTTTTTGGTATACGCTGTGATTAAGTTAAAATGTTTTTCTTTAAACTAGAGGTAGAGGTGGTACCATGTGGATATAACAGTTGATACATTTTTGAGACCATGGAAAGCAATCGAAATAAATTCTTGTTATTTTGAAGCACAGAAGGTTTCTGAAAGTGATTACTACAGGCTCCTAGTTTTTCTTCATTGAAATCTTTATTTACTCACTGACTCACATTTACATTGAACTGAAAAATTTACGGCGTAGGGATTCGTCAAAGTTGCGCTCTTAATTTGTAACCAATAACTATAAGTAACTGTAAAGAACATATTTATATGCTAAGAAAACTACTAAGCAAATGGACCATCGGAGCCTGGAGAAGACGATTGTGATGACAAACCCGGAGGGACGCCGGACAGTGGGAAGACCACGTTCAAGATGGCTAGATGCTCCGGTGGCGGATTGCCGTGCTTTGGGAATGTGGGACTGGAGGAGGAAGACGTTGGATAGACAGCGCTGGCAGCGGTTGCTGAGGGAGGCCAAGACCCACCCCGGGTTGTCGTGCCAATGATGATGATGATGAAAACTACTAAGCTACGCATATAGTGTCTTGCCTTGTCTTGCAACGTCTTGCCACGTTTTCCCCGAAGGCGTCGCATGTGGTGAGTGAAACCTAGTTATTTTTACAGGTAAGGGGGTCGGCCTTATTATGTTATGAATATGTCGTCAGCCACATATTAACCAATAATTCAAGGAATAACACAAAATGAAAAAAAAAACATGAAAATCACTTACGATTGACATTCAGTTTGTAAAATCAATTTGATTAAAAGACGCTTCGAATCAATTGTTTTGCATTTTAAACCTTACTTTTTAAAAAAATTCAAACTTACTTTAAAAAAAAAGCTTACAAAACCCTTGAACTCTTTTAAAAATAAATTAGTAATCATTTAAACAGTCCTTGGGCTCTGAGTCCCTAACTCCAACACTGACAAAACTACTGTTCACCGTTGTAAAATGAACCTCTTTATGTATCCAATTAAATCGTTATCCGTTTAACGGCGCGTTCAAATTAGGAGCGCATGATAATCGTTATCTAGTAACGATCCGTTGGAAGCCACTTTAACGATTTTAACGACTAGCTTTCGAGTAACAAATCAATCGTCATTTGTTTTCAATTTTATCAGTTTGAATTAGCAATACATAAAGGAAACGAACTCATATGAAAATACAAATGAAATAGTATTTTTAAAAATCTGTCATATTATTTGCACATACATAATATATATTATGAACATTTAAAAGATTAACATAATATTTTTCCTTGACTAATAAAGGTTGGTATGAGGCTGACCCACCATTGCCGTAAAAACTTGGTTCACTTTTGCCAATGCTTAAGTTAAAATTAAAACTGAATAAGTGCTGATTCACTGATTTGAGAGATCGCGGATAAAACCTTTTATGGGTGTAGCTTCACATAGTAAGTGAACTAATTATAAGAAAATACTCATGAAAAACTTGTAAACTGAAGAATTTTCAGTTCTTTTTAGTGTTTCCTCGGGTAGAGAATAGGAAAAAGGTGCTTTTATCCGAGAAAGCCGTGTTAGCTTTACCTTTAAGATATCGATATGGCAGTAAGTGTCTACGAATGTATCTGTTTTTTTTTATCACAGGTGGAGCAGTGGTAAGGTGCGTTGCTTTTCGTGACGTCGGTAACCGGTTCGGATTGATATTTTTTGTGTGGACTCGGTTGGGCGGGAGTGGTTTTCATTCATAACACAGAGCTTTTTTTCCAGAGTATGTAGGTACAATATGGCTTCTCAAAATGTATTGGTGTTTGTTAAATTTTTAAAAACGAAGCACAAGTGATTTTTATTAATTTAGATGGAACACGATACATCCAAGAGCGTCATTGGCATCCTCAGTTTGGTAAGTATCCACACTCTAAGGATGCCGCACAAGGTTAGAGGTGAAACGTAAAATTTTAGAATATGACCATTTGGATGGGATTGACTTTTTAAGAAGTATGTTTTTAGAAGTATTTTTGTGTTCCGTGACTTATAGTTTGTTACTTAAAAAATGATTTACTTTGCTCAATGTCACCCCTATTTCAAGGAAGGTCGGCAAGAGTTGCAGGGCTTATAATCATTCGAGGTTTGGATGCTATGCTGTAAGTCCAAGTGTAAGCGCGAAATAATTCGTGTCTGCTTATGGGAATGCATTTATATTTTTGCAACTTAGATTATAGATGCCTGAAAAAACGGAGATTGTTTTCGTAAAAAAAACAAAGGGGTGCAACAGAAGTTAAAGATTGAAATAAGTTATCAAATGGTTCGGTCAAATGGAGAGTTCAACTTTTGACCATTTTCAAAAAACTTAAAATAATATTTTTGGGTCTACAGTTTGTGAAACATTTCTTGTACCGTACATTCCATTGTATGTCGCCTCTACTGTATCTCCAATACACCATGTTCAAACTCAATCATATCGTTTTACCATGAACGTATGCAACCGAAAACGTTCCCTGGGGTCGCTGTTTTAGTCCGCATATTATTTTAGGTAAGCGCTATCGTGTCGAGTTTAAAAGTAAAGTGTTATACTTGGGGTACTGGTCAGAGGAAAACTAATTTCACGAGAGATACGCCACGTTAGGACGGGGTTTTGTTGACTAACGATGATTCCTATTATCACGGCCACAATGTGTTGATAATAACGTACTTTTTTATCATTTCAAAACGTCCGGAAACTTGAAAAAAAGTACATTGATTTTTGAGGTTTTTTTTGTGTCTGCAAATCTCACTCTGAAATTCGGCCATTCAAATTTTTATGCAAAAGCGAAACTAATTTAGTTATTCGAGTTTGTAACAAAATCTAAATTTGCACTCATATCCTCATCGTCATCATCATTGTTGGTGAGGCAAGATGGACCGTTCTGTATTTAACAATGGAATCGGAATATTTCATATTTCCCTAAGCGGTGTGACGACAAAGGTTCAGGTGAATAGAGTCCTTGCAACCAAAAGCATATTTATTAATCTCGACAAATAGTTAGTACGACAATGTAATGTCTTTACAAGATAATGACGACGAGCAGAGGCAAAAGACCAGCACAACAAGGCACTGCCTTTACAAGACGATGGCGGCCAGCAGACGCAAATGCACAAAAAAAGCAATGTCTTAACAAGAAAATGACGATGTATGACAGAGGCAAATGACCAGTACAACAAGGCATTGCCTTTACAAGACGATGGCAGCCAGCAGACGCAAATGCACACAAAAAAAAAAAACTCTTTACAAGAAAATGACGATGTATGGCAGAGGCAAATGACCAGCACAACAAGGCACTGCCTTTACAAAAAGATGGCGATCAGCAGAGACAAATTGCTAGCAGAAAAAAGCATTGCCTTTACAAGAGGATGGCTACTAAGAGAGAAAATGACTAGCACAACAAGGCATTCCTTTTACAAGAGAATAGCGACCAGCAGCGACAAATGCCCAAAGAGGCACTATCTTTATGGTGAGCCCAAAATGTCCAAATAGGCACTTTCGTAATGGTGGGTAGTGGCAGAGGCAAATGACCAGCACAACAAGGCACTGCCTTCAGAGAATAACGACTAGTAAGACAGGGCTAGCAGAAAGAGGCACTGCATTTACAAGATGATGGTGGCAAGCAGAGAAAATCTTTACATGATAAAGAGTACATTTCAGGCCCGGATTACTCACTTTGAGGGCCCTGGTGCAGAGAAAAGCTCAAGAAAACGTGGCCTTTTGATAAAGTGATAAAATTAGTCCATAATTCGGGTGAATTGAAAAATAGCAACTCATAAATAAAGAAAAACCATAAACAAAAGTGGATCAAAGAAGGCTGACAAATAAAAAGAAAAAGAAGATTCGTGGGAATAAGGACAGATACAGTAGTGAAACCAACTTGTAATATATATATTTGGTTCCAGAAATAACTTCCCTACTGTTCAATCAAATTCTGAAGGCCCTTGGCGACCACAAAGGCCATATACTCGGGTGCCATACGTATAATTTCAATAGATAGCATCATAATTTTTCCCGTTACAGGTTAGAATGGCACAGTGACAAAACGACACATAACAGAACGGCACATGATAGAACAACACTATGACAAAATATCACAGGAAAGTACATCACAATGACAAAACAACACAAGGACAAAACATCACAGGCCTAAAACAGATCATACCATAAACGACACATAAAAAAACATCACATCAAAAAAAATACATTTTTTTTTTTACTTTTATGAGTCCTTGACTTTTAGATTAGCGTGGGGCTACCTACCTCACCTGTAAAAATTATTGCACACTATGCCGTTGCCACCCCTAGTTGTGGGTGTGATGTGATAATCGGGGGCGTTAATTTTTTTATATAGGCTTTACCAAATCATAAATGCATGAGTTCCATGTTCTGTTTATGTTTCCACCGTCTCAATTTTTTTTCACGTCGTTTATGGTGTTTTCTATTTTGTGATGTTTTGCCATGTGATGTTTTTTCATGTGCGGTTTATGGTATGTTCTGTATTAGGCATGTGGTGTTTTGCCATGTGATATTTTGTCATTGTGATGTACTGTCGATGATGATGATGAGTTGATGATTTATTTATAGCGCCGTTTCGTGATGTAGTCACTCCAAGAGCGCTTGTGCAAATGATACCAGAAATTTGCTTGTCTTCTGTGCATACTGGAACTTTCCATGGTCCTCTAGCTCTCTCACATAATATTGTGATATTCTGTCATGTGTCGTTATGTCATGTGTCGTTTTGCCACTGAGTTGTTCTGCCATAGAAACATTTTTTTTTCCTCTCATTGTCCGTCGGCTATCTTATAAATGTTTACAGTAGCCAATACACATTTGGTCCGACAATTCAGGAGCCAGAACTAAAGACCCCGAGGCTGAATTTGTATGTGAGCTGGTGGGAGAGGTCTCTTGATTAAAAAATGACCACCATTACATTCGGGAAAAAAATATTACTCAATGAAATTTGAAAATAACTACGTCATCATTGTTGGCTTCAAGCATCGATAAATAAGTCAATAGATGGGCTAAGGCGGCAATGCCTCGATTCACATAAATTGAGCTAACACGCGCATTTTTAAAAACTCTCAATTTAATCACTAGGTAACCTTCCTACCGTCACCATGTCCGCGAATTCAACAAAATCCATAGAAAGTGCCAAGTGCCGAAAATTTAAAAAACATAAAGCGTCAAGATTATTTGACGAGAGCTGTGTTGTGTGAATCACACCTCAAGAGCCCTCTTCGAGCTTGATCGAGATTATAGAAAGCGCCTATGACGAAATCTTCAAGCAAGACCCAGTTGCTGTAAGGCTGGATGAACCTTTGGAGACCGATCTTTAATAAAGGTAAGTATAAGATTTTTTCAACCCAGCGAAGAGCATGATTGAAAATATAAACGGTACATTTTTTGTGCTCCGCCGGGATTCGAACCCACGACCTTCCATTTACGAGTCTGAAGCGTTACCACTGGACTACGGACAAAAAGATTTGTGACATTTTCCCGCCAAAAATCAAATTCAGAACTCCGTTCCGATTTCATTTCTTTAAATCTGCATTAGAAAAAATTATTTTTCTAGTATAAATAATATTCCAATCAAAAGTTCAAAGATCTTGGAACATTTAAAAATGCACGCTTCACACGTACACATAAAGCAGGCACACGTAGGTTCACGCTTACTTACAAAAATCATCATTTAAAATTACAATCAAACCCATCGCCCGACAATGCATCCAACATAACAAAACCAAAAAATGTTTCCCATCCAATCCATATGATTACGTAGTGGCTTTTTATTCATAAAAAAGAAACGGTAGCCGTTTTTAATACACTAATAAAAAAAAATGAATACCTATGAAAAAAATCTACAATAATATCTATTGATCTCTTGTTCAAGTATAAAACTAACGTATGACGTTTCACCAAATATGTATGGAAAGTAATGCATTCACTAGATGGTATGTTTTATTTTCCGTACTTTTTTTTGATAAACGCTTAGTTTTCCATACACACTGTGTATGAAGTATGTACCAAAAAATATTTGAGTACGAGTAAGGCATTGCTTTTATCCCACAGTTTTTTTTTGTTCGCAGTGGCAGTTTACTGCGGTTGATTTTTTTATCGATTTTAATTTCGGGGCCCCTTGGGTCGCTGCCGCAAGACCCGACCACAAAAGTTGTTACCGAATAATACCGAAGAGGGGAACCTATTTTCACTAATGCTGGATTTTTTTTTTCAAAAGTACTTAGTGCGTACCTAAACCTCCACTTAACCCGTTGGGATGTGAAATGAAAGGATTAAGCTTTTGAAAAAAATAATAATAAAATATTTATGTGTGAAAAAAACCTTGTAAAGAGAACTTTACTTGACTGTCTCGTTGAGGTATGAAATGCAGGGATACTATTTTGATAGCACCTCTTAAGCTGGAGGCTGTGTGTCTCTATTGTTTTTCTGTTCTACAAGCTATGTACCTACGCACGTAAACAATAATCCTTTCGAAAATGTTTCGTGTTTTGCTATCTGTCTGCCTCTTACTTGGTTGTTTTCTGTGCATTTTTCCTTTTCCTTGCAATATCGAAATACTTAAATTAAGCCCAATTTTTTTAAAAGTTTCTTTGAGGTATAAATTAATATTTACTTGACGAAAAAAAAAACAAAGAGTTGGCTAGGAAAGTGATGATTTTTAAAGTAAATTTATGGATTTTCTTTAATTTACCTGTACCTACATAAATTCACAAAAATAATAACATTTACTATCACGAGCGTGTCTAAATACCTATGCGTGTAAAGAAAAAAATGAAAAGTACATAAAAAACTGAATAAATAAAATGTAAGTAGGAAAATTGTACAAATACAATACGAACAAAATATCAGACGTACAATTTTTTTTTTTAAATACACAGAAAAGTCCTCAATAAAAGCGATTAAAGAAGAGTGAACAACAAAATTTAAAATTTGGAAAAAGCAATACTTTTTAGTATACGAAGCTCTGAAGTTATCAGGAATAAAGATCGCATACATTAAAGGGTTAACAATATGCTGTATTTCCTTACATTCATTAGACTTTTTTTTTGTATACATATTTTAGAACATTTTTTTTTACAAATTTGTTTTCATTGACTGTCTGATAATCTGTGAAGCGAATAATGCAAGAATGAATTTTTTTCATATAAAAGACCCCCTTTTAAAAAGGTGTGAATTTTTAAATGATCGAGTGTGAAGCAATACCGAACGTTGGCGCATATAATGTTAAAAACATTATTATCTTTTTGTTAAATGCGTGATATAGCCGTATTGATTTTTTTGCTTTGTTAAATTTATGATATAATAACAAGTATTAAAAATTTAACAAAAGATTTTTTCAACAACCATATTTGATATCTTTAATACCACTTGGAAATGCCGGTATATTACCAATAAGAAAGATATTTTTATAAAGTAAAATATTAAAGTGGAAAGATTAATCTGTTTTGTGAATATTGGCATAACTCTTTTGCGTTGTTAAATTTATGGTATAATAACAAATATTACGATTTTAATAAAATATATTTCGATAGAAGTCTTTGATATATTTAATGCGACTGGAAAGTGAAAAAACGACGTATGACCCTTTTGATTGCCAAAATAAAAGCTTTGACAAATATATTGTACGTTTAATTGTATATTAGCTTAAATTCACGTAAGTAGGTATAACAAAGAAATACACATATAAATTCAAATAAAATCCAATTCCGTTAAAATTTATGTTTTGAGTTTATTTTGTAAGCAACTAGTTTCGGGAGAAGCAGTACCTACCTCCCATTTTCGTACAAAATAAACTCAAAAAAAAAAAAAAAATTATAAAAATGAACTTTCACAAAGTTACTGCCAAAATCTAGATACGAGTAATATAAAAAAAAACACATATTCATAATATGAATAGTATGACATTTAAAGCACATAGATATGGGACACAATTATAAATGTGTTGTTTAAATAAAATAAATGTGCCAAAATATAAAGATTTTTAGGTTTACTTCAAAAAAAGATATTCAAGTTTTAATATTGTACCTAGATCGCATAGAGCCGCGGTAATCTGGGGTTTCTTTCTAGGACTCCATGCAGTGAACCTATGAGCTTGTTTCTTACATGATCAAGAAAAAAATTAGAGTGACACAAGAGGGGAAAAGCATGGTATTTATTTCAAACTCAAAATAATAATACCGGCAAGGCTTACCCGGCCTTCACAAGAAATGAGAACCAGCTCCACACTTAAAGCCAAATGGTTAGCGTAAAGCCAGCCACCTTACCAATGCAAATAAACAGGTTCCACACACGTGCTACCTCTCCACGCACTATTCGGTAAGGAGTTGAACTATATGTGTATGTGTAATTGTGTATCTATGAGCACCAGAAGACACCCTCCTGGCCTGAAAGACCTCCACGAAGCCACGCCAGGAGCAGGGAAGTGGATGGAGGGCTTGGATCTTCGCCTCTGACGCGGCCCAATGGCCAAGAAATTTGTTCCACTTGCCGGACATGCGCAAAGTAAGTGAAGTAAAGATGCGTTGCCCTAATTTTTCTCTATATTCTGGCACATCAAGAAAAAATACTAAAAATAAAAGAAATAAAAAACAAATGACATGCCCCGGCTCTAGGTGAGATTGGTTTGTCGAGGCCTGCGGTGCCGAGCGACACATCTCCCCCTGTACGAACCAAGAGTGGGAGAACGCTGGTCCTCCGAGCGACATCACGCCTGCAGGCACTCCTGGGCCTCCGCCAGGGTTCTGGCGCTGGTGGTGGTGGTGGTGGTAGCCTGCCGAGGCCACGGCATAGTCCATGGCGACGGCCTGGTAGGGCAGCATGCCTGCTGGATGCTTCACTTCGAGCACATAGTCACAAAAAAAAAAGTGTCAAGTAATTTTGAGAAATATCCACTTTAGCACTTTTTACTGGAGCATTTTTTGTTCACTTTTTTATTATTGTTGGAAAAAATGTTTTTTACAAATTTTAATAATTTTACTGTATAAATGTCTTGTTTTTTTTCAATTTATTGCAGTTTTAAAATTGTTTTTAAAAAGTAACACAAGTTTTTTTAATCAATAGGTAATATTTATTTTAATAATGTTTAAAACATGTAGGTACGTAGTTACTCTTTGTTATAATATTTTTTGAAGTCTTTGTAAACATCTAGAATGAATAAATTTGGTTTATTATTAGACACACGTTTTTTTAAACCTTAAAATTAAGCTTCAACTAATTTAAAACCTATCAAGTAAATAGGTAGGCATGCTACTTACAAAAAATCTGCTATTTTGTTTTTTTTTTTCGGCGAGCAAACGTCAGTCTTGTATGGGACTGCAGTCTTTCAAATTACCAAATATTTGTATGCCTTTTCTCCAGCAACCCGGTCAATTGACGACACAATATTTTCTATGTTAATTCACGTGTGGAACTCATTCCTTCCCTGAACGAATGTTTTGAAAAACAAAAGTCCCAACAATATTGCTCAAATTTCAAAAACAAAAAAATGAAATACATTTTTCGTAATAAGTAGATCAGGAACCAGTTAATATATTTTGAGATAAAATTAAAAATATTTAGGTAACTACTCAATTGAAGGAAGGTGTATTATGCCTACGCAAGTAGGTACCTAATGTAAAACCGATATTATCTTGTCTACGCCTACCGTAGGGGATTTCAACGCTCGGACAAATTTGCATAAAGTAGATAAACCGTATTTTGATTAAATATCCCTGTTTGAAAGGCAAAACAACATGCAAAATACAATCATTCCCGTAAAATATTTAATTGTTAAAAAGTTGTATTGTTTCTACGACTAATAGGTCCACATTCAGAAAGCTATCTATCCATTTTCTGTGCCTATTATAATGTTTAATCTAAGTTGCAAAGATATGTTTCCATTTAAAATTCATATTAAAGCATGCCCACAAACAGACACGTGTAAGTTCACGTTTACAAATGCAGCATCGTACTCCCAGTGCTTGCTTGGCTTATCTACCTTTTAATGAAATTATCTTAAAAATCATATTCTACACAATCTGAGCTAAAAACAAAACGATAGCGTGAGAGTTGTTTTAAATATTTGAATTTCCAGTTTTCACAAGATACATTGGTTCCGTACACATACAAACAATACTAATCATGAGAAATTACCTCTGATGGACATATGACAAACAAGCGCTAAGGGAACGGTATGTGTAGGTTCTTACAAATTAAAATCCAAACCTCAAATGAGCATAAACCCTTGCAACTTTTGGCGAGCTTCCCTGAAACAGGGGTGACATTGGCAATGAGAAGCATTTTTTAGATTACGGGTGGTAAGCCTCATACCAACCTTATCAAATAAATATTCATTTACAATCTTGAATCGACTCTTGCGATATGATCTGTCATTAAAAATTGAAAGTATTAGATACATAATAACTTTTTTAATTAATGATACCTACCAAATAATTTATCTACTTACTCTTAAAATGGGTCTTGCAATATATATAAATTGAAAAGCTGTACCTATTTTTCACCAATTCTATTTTAAATATTCTAAAAAAATAAAATCTTAACCGACTACCTTTCTATGTACTTAGATCACTAATAGTATATTTATTTAATTAAAAGGGGAGATTATTAAATTACTGTAAGAATCTTACGAGTATTACACAGTCCATAAATATATATTTTTAATGTCTTTATGTATTATAACACGCGTACAATTCGGGGTACCAAAAAAATCTTTCGTAGATTTTCCACCCTTCGCGAACACTTCGTACACAACCCTACGCCCCCGTAGGTATATTGATACTGAATTCCAAATTAATCAAAGAAAACGCTCGTTACTCCCGTTCGCGTGTTTCCGTTTAGATTCGGGTGCGTTCGGTTCGTGGGACCGCCTAAAAGTGGGCGTGGTCTGGGGGTGGCTCCGCCTTCTTAAGGCTGTGATAGGTTTAGGTATTTCCGCTTTTCTTGCACCTGCGCTTTCCGAAAGCAAACAGGTAGCATTTGTATTATTATTATTATTTGCTTATCGTACACGTTAATGGTGCATGTGTGTACTTTAATACACACATACACAGATAAAACAATATACAAGTATAACGTAGATTTATTGTTGCTAAGATTTATTACACCGCAATACCTACCTACACATAAAATTTATGTTGGTTTTCTGTATTCGAATTAAACAAATACGTATTTTCTGTAGATTTCTAGATACTTATCTTACACTAGATAATGTACACAAAATAAACTGTCGTAGTCTAGTTGCAAGCGCTTCGGACTCGTAAATGGAAGGTTGTGGGTTTGAATCCCGGTGGAGTACAAAAAATACATCAATTTTATTTTAAAATATTCTCCATAACTTATTGGTTGGTAAGCGGCTGACCAGTTCACCCCATGCTGCAGAGAATGGTTCATTTTGCCAATGTCATCCCTGTTTCAGGTAAGGTTGGCAAGAGTTGCAGGGTGTACCTATGCTCATTTAAGATTTGGGTTTTTATGTTGTAGGGTCACATGCGGCATGTGAAAGCGCTAAATTATACGTGTCTGCTTGTGAGAATGCATATACATAATATGAATCCCCAATGTTACACATCTTTGCACAACTTAGATTAGAATTAGAAATATGCTCACTTCCTGGGTTGAAAAATTCAAATACCTTTACCAATGACCGGTCATCAAAGGTCCATGCAGCCTTACAGCAACTGAGTTTTGCTTGAGAATTGTCGCTTTCTATAGCTCGCAGAGAGCTCTTTAGGTGTGATTCAAATAAAAAATCCAAATAACATTTTGTACAGGCCATGGAGCTAGCTTTGTATCAATAAAAAAACAAAAAAATCTCGTTCCTTATATTGCTGGTTCTCTTTTAGGGGTGTGCATTCCATACAGACACATGTAGGTAGCTATACTTAATGCAAAAAAGTAAAAATTGTAAGAAAAAAAAATAAGAAAAATAAAAAAAAAGATGTGGAAATGGGTCATTGATACCGAGTAATCGATGTTAAGTAGGTAGTTGATCCGTTTATTTGAGTGATATTCATTGGTATGCTGTTAGGCGAGCAGTGGCTGGATGACCCGAGGACGTGCCGCCCCTGGTTACTGTTGCCTACGTGCTGGAAAGGTCACGGGCCGCCACTGGTATGAAAAGATCGATAGCAAGTCTTTGCATGCAGAATATACAAGTATTCAACATTAAGATCAAACTCAACTGTAGTGCTTAATAAAAAAAATGTATGGAAAAATAGGAGCGCTTCTGGTGACGTTTTTAGTTTTTGCACATTTTAGGTAAGACAGTGGCGAAACTAAAATAAAGGCAAATATTTGTCACCGTATTTAAACGTAATTATGAAAAAGATACAGATGTAGATGTGAAATGGTTTTAAGTTTAAGAACTGTCAAACCACAAAATTATTTGTATTTGGCATAGATTTGTATAATGAATTTTTGTCTAGTCTTTCAGGAAAAAATCTAAAGTGTTTCCTACCTATGCTTTAAATGCTGTGCACGTTGATGGTGTATTTTGACAGTTCGCTCCCTCAGTTCTTGTTTATCGTATATGCCAATCTTGTCAAATATGACTTTTTCATGCAGTTGTCTTATGAATCAAATTGTACACAATCTGAGCTAAGAAAAACCGTAAAACTCGATAATGTGAGAGTTCTTTTAAATATTTTTAAATAAATTTCTTGTTTTCATAAGACACATTGGTCCAGTACACACGCAAACATTGCTAATGTAAAATTTTCTCAATGGCGTATACGATAAACAAGAACTGAGGCAGCGAGTTGGTGATGATTGTTTAAACTTGAAGTTTGACAACAAAATGTAAATACAAAATCCACTTTAGATTGACGAAGGTAAATAGTCCGAATGAAAAATGTTACAATAACAATCAAAAGATTTCTTTCCGAGTTGATTTATTTTTTGGAGCGCTTTCGGTGTCATTACACCATTATCAAAAAAAAAAGCATCAAATCTAAGAATTACAAAAGTAAATTCTGGAGATAGATTTAGGTGGCGGAACTATGGTGGAGTGAGGGAAGGGGTATTTCCCCTTTAAAAACAACAATATGCGTTCAGGAGACATTTACATAATGTAATACGTGATTTAATGTCTAAATCTAAATCTAAATCTAAGCTGCAAAGATATGTATCATTTGAGATTCATATTAAATGCATTCCCACAAGCAGACATGCATAATTTCGCGCTTACACATGCTGCATGTGGACCTACAATATAAAAACCCCAATCTCAAATGAACATAAGCCCTGCAACTCTTGCCGACCTTCCCTGAAGCAGGGGTGACATTGGCAAAGTGAACCATTTTTTTACAGTATGGGTGGTCAGCCGCATACCAACCTATCAGTCAAGGAGTACAAGCAATTAATACAATCAAATATATAAAACAAATAAATTCTAAGCAATTAAACAGTAAAAAATTAAAAAAAAAAAACTACAACACATATTTTTTTAATTTAAAAGCCTTAGCTTTAACCGCCAGCATTACAGATCAACCGCCATTTCTTTCGATCCTTGCATACTTCTTTCATTTCATCCAGAGCCATAACCTTTTTCATACAAGCTCTCCTTTTATTATGACTCTGGATATCCCATTCATTCGCTATTTCGAAAATTTGGTCCATCCATACCTTTCTCGGTCTTCCTCTTCCACGACATCCATCAATTCTCGCAGCATATACTTTCTTCGTCAGTCTTTCCTCATTCATTCTCTCCAAATGTCCAAACCATCTAAGCATACTTCTTTTAATCTTTACTTTCACACTTTCTCTTACACCACATTCCTCTCTAACAAAATCATTCCTTACCCTATCACTCCGTCTTTTCCCAATCATACTTCTTAAGTAGTCCATTTCTACTGTATGGACTTTACTAATCTTACTTTCACTCACCGTCCAGGCTTCACTTCCATATATCAGAGTGGGCACTAGTATACCACCGTGTACCGCCAGTCGAACATTTTTTAAAAGATTCTGGTTCTTGGCGATGCTAGCGGTAGCACCCAGTACGCACCTGCCTTTCATTATTCTTCTTTCAAATTCACCGATCATTCTTCCATCTTTTTCAAACTTACTTCCCAGGTATACAAACTCATTTACGACATCAACATTCATTCCATTAATTTTAAATTCATATTTTCATCATCTCTTTCAAAAATCAATACTTTCGTCTTACTTGCATTCAACTTCAAATGGTTACCTAACAAAGCTTCATTCAATCTAGAGAGCATTGTTTGCAATTCTACTGCAGAATCAGATACAAGAACTGCATCATCTGCATACAGTAGAACACTCACTTTGCTCTCTCCTATCATCAATCCACAATCATTAAGTCGAGCATCTCTGACACACTTGTCCATGACTATGTTAAATAGCCAAGGACTCATCACACATCCTTGCCTCACACCCTTATAAACTTCAAACCATTCACTATACTCACCATCAATCCGAACACATGCCTTACTATTTTCATAGTTTGCATGCACCGCACCTAGGAGAGCCCCATTCACTCCGTATGCTTTCAAAACATCCCATAACATACCTCTGTCCACTGAGTCAAAAGCCTTTTCCAGATCCACAAAGGCCGTGAACAGCTTCCGCCTCACCGACAATTGTTTTTCAACAAGTTGTCGTAGAGTAAAAATCTGATCAACACAGCCTCTACCGGCCATAAAGCCGGACTGTACATCGGAAATCCTTTCACTAGTTGTCAGAATCACTTTTTTTATAATCACCTTACAGAAGATTTTTCCTGGTATACTGAGTAGACTGATTGGCCTGAAGTTCTGACAGTCTTTTTTGTCCCCTTTACCTTTGTAAATGGGAACAATGACTGCCTTCCTCCAATCCATCGGTACTACTCCTGCATTTACACAAAGCTTACATAATTCGTACATCCAATCTATCAAGCATTCACCTCCTGCTTTTAACATTTCACCATTTATACCATCAAACCCAGCAGACTTCCCATTCTTCAGACGTGAAATAGACACTTTCATTTCTTCTTTCAAAATATTCAATTCATTTTCTTCATCTATCTGTTCATAAATTCTTCTTTCACCCTGACCAAAAATTTCTTGAAAATAGTTCTTCCATCTCTTGCATACTTCTTCATTCTCCCATACCATCTCACCGGCAGCACTTTTGACTCCCGGAGTGGTCAATGCAGAAGATTTATTTCTATCCGCATTGATCCACCTCCAAAATTCCTTCTTACTGTCGGTGTAACTTCTGTTAATCCTTTCATCAATCTTTCTTTGTTCATTCATCTTGCTTTCATAAATTATAGTCTTCGCCACTCTCTTAGCTATCTTATATTCGTCTTCTAGCTTTCTATCATTTCTATCATTCAGCCAATTTTCATAACACTTTTTCTTAACTTTCACAACTTCTTTCACTCTATCATTCCACCAGGCATCTCCTTTCAATCTTCCACCTTTCGTTACCCCACATACTTTTTTAGCGCATTCAGTCATTCCTTCTTTCAGATCTTTCCAAATACTTTCAATATCTTTTCCACACACGTTCTTCTCAAGTTCATTCACACTTAAAATTTTGTGGAGCTCTGATACATACTTCTCTTTCACATTTTCTTCATTCAGCCTTTCTACTTTTATTCTAGGCATTCTTACTTGCTTCTTACGTTTCTTCTTTCTTACTTCACCAAGCATTATTTTAGCACATAAGAGATAGTGGTCACTGCCTATTTCAGGCCCGCGGTAGACACGGCTATCTCTTACGGCTCCTCTCAATCTTTCATCCACACAGATGTAGTCAATGATTGTGCGACTTCCCACAATCTGCCTTGTGTACAGATGCACATCCTTATGCCGAAACCAAGTATTTGATGCAAAAAGACTGTGCTCTGCACACAAAGCAATCAGATGTCGCCCATTATCGTTGACTACACCTCGTCCACTAGGACCAATAATTTTCCAACATTCATCTCTTTGCATACCTATCCATCCATTCATATCACCCAAAATTATAATGTTTTCATTCTTCTTCCTTTCATGTACAATTGCATTCAATTCATTCCAAAAACTCATTCTCACCTCCATACACTCTGAATCCACAGGAGCATAACAAGTCACCAAGAAAAGTCTCAAGTTTTTAATTTTAAATTTTATAGTTAAAATTCTGGGAGAAACTCTTTGGTATCCTGTTATGCATCCTTTCACACACTCACTCACAATTACACCTACACCCTGCCTATCATTCCCATCTTCCACACCTGACCAAATATACAATTCACCATTCGCTAATACTTTCTCACCATTCCCTTTCATTTTTGTTTCAGTCACACCCATCACTTTTATTCGCTTCTCTTTCATTACATTCATAATTTCTTTCTCCTTGCAATCATTCATCTTCCTTACATTCCATGTCCCAAAAACCCATTCATTCTGTCGATGAAAATTAATGGCGTCCGCTCCATAATGCGGCGATCTAAAAATTCTATCATTTTCGGCAGACATAAACAGAAAAAACAATACTTAAATACATTTTACAAATATATAATAATATGAACAATATATTAATTAAAAACTATGACTATTTAAAAATACAAATATTTAATATATAAACTATTTTTATTTTATAATTCTTCTCTTATCTTCTCTGCAAATGTAATCGTGTAATAAGTCCGGTCGATAGCTCAGTTGGTAGAGTGCTTGCATTCTACCCCGTGAGCTCGGGTTCGAATCCCACCGAGGAGGGTGTCAGAAATGATTTCCTATTTCGGTGTTTATTTCAAACCCCATAATAAAAATACCGGCAAGGTTTACTTAGCCTTCACAAGAAATGAGTACCAGCCCCCTCAAGAGCTGGGAAACCCCCACTTCGACTGAAGTGGTAGGCGTAAGGCCGGCCCCCTTACCTGTAAAAATAAATAGGTTCAACTCGCCACATGCGACCCCTTCGGGGATAACGCGGCAAAAAGTTACACTATATGTGTAGCTTAGTTGCAGTTGCAGTGTGATAGCACCGTAAGCGCTCGAGGAAATAAATCAACTCGTGAAGAAAAAAATGTTTTATTTGTACAATATCAATACACGACCCTTAAACTTTTATCTATACTTTTATTCATGTATAGTCTATTCATAAAGATTTTCTACCCCAGATCCGTCCAGAGGGTAGGTCGTGTCCTAATACTCTACTTTAAATTCATTTTCCGTTTGTATGGACGCGTGCCCCTTGCCTGCAGGTCCAAGGGACTTACGAACCCTCCCCATAACCTAGCCGCGTCGGCAATAAGTCGGTGTTTATACCACTAGACTACGTGGCCGATCACTATCATAACATCCTATTTAGTTATTTATTTTGTTATGAAAAAGTTTTCAGTTTAACGTTTTGTTTTGTATTGGGTTAAGCTACATATTTCGATCAAAACAATGTTTTAATGCATGAATTTTAAGAGCGGTCCGTAGTCTAGTGGTAACGCTTCGGGCTCGTAAATGGAAGGTCGTTGGTTCGAATGTTGGTAGAGAACCAAAAATGTGTCTTCGCTGGGTTGAAAAATTCATATATCTTTGCTGAAGTTCGGTCACAAAAGGTCCATCCAGAAACATTATAACAGAAACTGGGTCTTGCTTGAGAATTGGCTCTTTCTATAGCGACGACTAAGCTCTCAGAAAGCTCTTGTGATGTGATTTACACAAAAAAGCGCTCACTAAATAAATCATCTAAATATGATATTTATTATTGTACATAATAAAGCAAATCCCACATGAACGTAAACTTTGCAACTCCTACCGCCTTTCCCTCTAACTGGGATGGCATTTTCAAAAGTGAACCAAGTTTTTACAGCATCGAGGGTCAGTTTTATACCTACCTATTCGTCAAGGAACTAAAAAAAAATCGGAGAGTGAAATAATTAACAAACTCTTAATTTTGGAAAAAGTACTAGATTTTTGTCTTTGAATCTACGGCTCTTGAGGTGTGATTCGCACAAAAACAGCACTCACCAAATAAATCATCCTAATACTATTATTATACCACAAAAATATACCGGATATCACTTAAAAATATACCTGTAGGAACAGTGGCGTGCATCCCATACAGGTACATGCGCCCAATAGGTAGGCAATATATGGTAAAAAAAATATGTAAGGATGATATTCAGATTTAAAATTCAAAATTTATGTTCACTTGAAGCCATCCTTCAGTTCGGACGCCCTTCAGTCAGCTTCAAATGAATTGTTTTAAAGGAACCGGTGAAAACATTTATTCTCCAATGTATTTGCCCATACCCTATGCACGCGCCTAGTAGGAAGGTTCATTTTACTTATTCTAAACATTTTATTAAAATGCAAATGAAATCTAGCTCACTGTAATGTCTCTACTTAAAACCAAAAAAGAAAACTAAATTCTCTTTTTTGTTTTGATGTTATTTCCACGTGCGACGTTAAGAGAGCGGAGCCATTTTTTAGTTAGGCAATGCACGTGCACAGTTAAGACGATGCACACTTCTAGGAATTAACAAAAAAAAAAGCGTCTTACTTTTGCCACTACTCCTCTCTCACTAATTTCGTTTCCAGGTAGTGTTTTAAAGTTGGATATATTTTTTTATTGCTGCAGTCTCCCTTAATTGCGCCAAGAATAACAAATAGAGTGAAGGTAGTTTCTTTTTCATCACGCGTTAGTTTAATGATGTTTATTTTTTTTGTTTTCGAAAAGTTAAACCGATCGTGGTTTGACTAAAAAATACTGTTATGTTTTTAAGCGGGTTCTATTTAATAAAAACTTGGGTTTTATTTATTTCATCACTTTAAGATTTGAGTTACATTTGCACAGTAGGAATAATTCAACGGTTGAGATATTTCTCCAGCTACATGGAATTTCGGTCCTTAATTTATATTCAAAATAAAGATCAATCTCGAAAAATCGAGAATCGCTACCTGCCACCTTGCTAGATTTTATCTTCGAACAAATACAAATTATATCACAAATAATCTACCTAAGTGTACATTTATTTCTACAGAGATTTACTATTACACTTATTATTATCAAACCAACAAAAACACAACTATCAATATCCTGTATATTCGCAGCAATACTTAGAATCTCTAACCTATGAAAAGAATTTACATATTGTGAACTTCTACATATAAACCTTATAATAAAGTGTCATTTATAATCTATACTCTAAGTCGTAATCAGGTGCGTGCATAGGGTTTAGGCAAATGTATTTCATTTTAAATATTTTCTCCCATTCCTTTAAAATAACTCATTCGAAAATGACTGAAGTGCTAACGATGGCTCCAATCGGACTTAAATTTTGAATTTTAAATCTCAATATCAAGCTTAAATGCGTTTTGCACAATGTATTGCCTATCTATTAGGCGTATGTGCCTGTATGGGATACACGCCCCTGATCGAAATTGTATATTGAAATTAAAGTTTGATCTTACTCTTAATGCATGTGTAGGTACGCCCAAAATAAAAACGAAATCTCAAATGAACATAGCGTCGGCAACTCTCGCCGGCCTTTCCTAAAAGAGTGATGACAATGACAAAGTGTTCCTAAATGTTTATAAATTTGTTCACCTCTCTTTCAGGGACCTCTGTTTCAGGGAAGGCCGGCAAGAGTTGCCGATTTTTTTTTATAAAAATTAATTCACTTTGAATGGTCAATGGTCAGCATGAATTGTTAACCTCATACCAACTTATAAGTCAAGGAACAAAAATATAAGATTCCGTCATTTGAAAATCAATCATCTTTTTGTTACGGATAAAAATAAGCCATCAAAAAGTAGCTAAAACAATAAAAAAATTAAAACTTTTTAAAATCAGCTGTTTTGAATCAAATAAACTAACTTAGCTGTCTCTCCTATCGATTATCCTGTCCCACATTCTGAGCTACCGTCTCCAGCATTAGTCGTGCTTATCTTCCCTTGTACTTAGTTCTCTTGGGGGTAGTCTTGTGACGTCACAGTTCGGGGGATGATCCACGGCTCAGTTAGACCGCCCCTAAGACTTGTCGTGCAAGCGGGGGCACTTACTTATTCATGAATAATGCCAGGGGTAGGAGAATTATTTTGATATATGCTACTGAGTATACCAAAGGGATGATTTTACAAGCTTATAGAAAATTTACTCTCCTGACGTTTCGTTAGCCTATGTTTAATGGCTCATTTAAAAATAGGCGTTGTATTTAATTTTATAAACATGTCACTCCACTTTAATAGCTCCAATAGAGTCGGAACGTTTTTGGTATGGAAGCTACAATTTTGATTTTTTCTCGACGGGCGAACGTCACATTTGTTTGTACCTAAGTTAGCTTCCATTCTAGCAATCCGACTGAGTGATGATACTACTTTTTTTGATCGTCAGTACTCAACTATGCGGACCTTATTGCAACTCAAAAACTCATTTAACTACATGAAAGGATACTAAAATCTTGGGATAGTATGGAATTAAAAAGAAAAAATTATGATTACACAAAATCATCTCATTCCTTGACTTATAGGTTGGTATGAGGCTGACCACCCAAACGGTAAAAAATGGTTCACTTTGCCAATGTCACCCCTGTTTCAGGGAAGGTCGGCAAGAATTGCAGGGCTTATGTTCATTTGAGATTGGGTTTTTTATACTGTAGGTTCACATGCGGCATGTGTGAACGCGAAATTATGCGTGTCTGCTTGTGGGAATGCATTTAATATGAATCTCAAATGATACATATCTTTGCAGCTTAGATTTAGATTAAGATTGCAACTGAAGAACTCATTTAACTACATGAAAGGATACTAAAATTTTGGGATAGTATGGAGTTAAAAAGAAGAAATTATGATTACACAAAATCATTTGAAGAATGATGAATGTATCTTGTAGAGAATGCGAATGACGATTGATGTAAGACGAGGTGATAACATGCATAAAACTTTCGCTAGTTTTTGAGCTTTTTAGAATAGCTGAATTAAATAATTTTGTCGAAAGTAAATAATAATCAAAAAATTCAACCACAATATGTAAAAAACTCGATAATTAATTGTTAATATTGTAACGATTATGCTGTGTGAAGGAATATCCTCGAAGCGACTAGTGCTTCTAGACTAAGTACTTGTAACAATAATTATTATTCGAGAAATTAATGTAATTAATGTAACAATAATTATGAACCTGCTAAAAACGGTACAATATATATTTGCTAATTTCAAGTAGAGTGTGTAAAGAAATGCATTTTAAATTCTAATTACTTTGAAAATATTTTTTTTGTTTTGTTTTAGAACTGTTGTCGATCTCACCCGAATAGAACAAGTAGTTAACCCCTACGAATGTTTTTGCAGGGGTGACAAATTCCAGAAGGGTGTCGCAGGAGTACAATATTAGCAGAATTGAACTATGGCAAAGGAAGAGGACTAAAAGGACTTCGTGGCAGGCGCGTGCATAGAGTAGAGGCCAATACATTTCATAATAAATATCTTGCCTTTTGTTTGAAAATAACACGTATGATGTTAATTTACTTGCCAACAATGACTCAAATTAAACCAAAAAATTCAATTTTAAATCTTAACTTCAAGGTCAAATGCACATTGAATCAAAATTTTCCTATCTTATGGATACATGCGCCTGTATGGAATGCACGTTACTGCTTCATGTATACTAGTAATATCTTCAATGAACGTATATAAATCTATAAATCTATAATCTAAGTTGCAAGGATATATTCATTTAAAGCTCTCAGATGTATGCCCACAAACCAACAAGTGTAGTTCGCGCTTACAAATGCTGAATGTGTACTTACAAATAAAATCCAAACCTCAAATGAACATAAGCCCCACAACTTTTGTCGACCTTCCCTGAAACAGGGGTAACATTGGCAAAGTGAACCATTTTTTACAGTATGGGTGGTCAGCCTCATACCAACCTATAAGTCAAGGAAATAATAACGTATAGAATTGTTTAAATCGATCAAAGTTAATTTGGTCATTCAAAACTGTAACAAAAAACGGTAATTAAACAGTCGGTGTTATAGCCGCGGGGATCAAGACAGGTTATTTGGAACTGGATAACGCTGGTTCGAATCCCGCGACGATAACTTCGACCCTGATTCAACAGATGCCGTTGCATGCACACAAGCTTCTGCTTTCGCATGAAGACAACTGGCCAGGTAAAATAGGTTGGTGGATTGCATTCCTTTCCACAAATCTATTTAAAAAAAAAAAAAAAAAAAAACTTAATATACCTACAGTGTAATTTTTTTTCACGTTTTGCCCAGAGGAGTCGCATGTGGCGAGTGAAATCTATTTATTTTACAGGTAAGGGGGCTGGTCTTACGCCAACCACTTCCATGGAAGTGGGGGTTTCTTAGCTCCCAAGTTGGCAGTTACCCATTTTTTATGGAGACTGGCTAAACCTTGCAGGATTTTATTTTGGGCTTAAAATAAACACCGAAATGGGAAGTCATTACTCATTTCTGACACCCTCGATGGGATTTAAGCCCAAACTCTCAACATGAAATGCAATCACTCTACCAACTGAGCTATTAACCGGACTCATCGCTGGTTATCTGTTTAATACCACAAACATTTTATTTTCTTTTGCCAACAAATAAAACAAACATTTTATTTTATTTGCGCGGGAATCCCGGGCAGATCGTCCCCCAGATTGCCCCTGATACAAATTAAGATATTCTAATTTTAATTGCTGAGGGTTTGGCGAAGGCTGGGTGGACCGTAAGCGTATGTAAATATCAGGGCTGACCGCTGCTCCAGATTTCCGGGCAAATTGAATGACATTAAGGGGTCCCGGGGGACAGTTGACTTTGGTTTTAAGTAGCCCTGGATAAGAAAGGGACTAAATTTATGGATTTAGATGTATACACACGTAAGTATATATAATTTACTGAATCATGTTGTTGTGAATGTGTAATTGTGTGTTTTGCTTGTCTGTGTTAGTGTCTGTGAAGTCTCTAGATGTAAGGTATTGTTAAGATTAATGGGCTCAATTCATAAAACTTTTATATTACACAATTTATTTTAGGATTCACTCACATTTGGTTCTCAGTTAACTTTTGTACCTACTAGTCAACTCGGCGTCTCTGATACCATTTTTTTTCAATGAACAAAAAAATCAAGTGGTTCTTTGAAATGATTTTTTTTGTGTTAATGCATGATGATAATGGTTTTAAGGCTGAGTAAAAAAAAATGTATAAAAAAAAATAAAGTGTGCAAAACTTACCCGAAGCCGCTGTGTTGGCAACCAGAGAAAAAAAGGACAAAAATAGGATTAATATTTGAAAGAAGCATAATTAATGAAACAGAAAAAAATTACAGTCAATTTACATGGGGCAACAAATTTAAAAAAGAAGAGAATAAATGAAAAAAAAAAACAAGAAATTGTAAAAAAAATCTTGGGTGCAATAGAAGAAGAGATCTGTATATTGTTTACAATTATTATTACTTCAAATTCAGGTAATTAAACTTTTCGGATTGTCATAAGAAAGCTTACATAATTATTGACGTTTCGTAATAGTTTCGCAATAATGTTGGCTACGTCCCCACTATTACGAAACGTCGAGAATTATGTCTTGCCATCTTTTAAAGACAGTTCCTTGTTGTGCTAGGCATTTGTCTTTTCTCGGGTGGAAATCACGATGGCCATCAATAGACCATATCTTTTTGAAGATAGGATGGAATAAAGCATGGCGCCGTATCAACAGCTGATACATTTTATGTGGAACAACAAACAGCTGTTCGGGCACTGCCATGTTTTATTCCGTCCTATATTCAAAAACGTATAGTAAGATCTATAGAAGGCCGTCAAGATTTCCACCCCTAGTCACCATCATCCTCGAAAAAATAATATTCCATTGCTGTATTTGTGATACTAGTGTTATATTTTGCAGAACCTCTACGCATTTTCGTAGATGGAAGCTAACGTAGCCACACAACGACTATTCAAGGCGAAATCAAATTATCTACGACAATTCGTAGCCAGTCAATTCAAGCCCTACTCTTCATGTACAAAAGCCTACGTGTAAACTAAGCCATAGCTTTTAACCCATTGACTTATGATATCTGTGAACTAGAAATTATTTTAACGAAAATAGACGTTATATACCTGTTTCAACCTACTGAATAAAATCGTCCTTAGTAAGAAAGAGAACAAAGTACTTCACAAATGCATTTCCATGTGTACAAAAAAACACGGGCGAATAAAAATGTTTCTAGAAAGTTGGCACCATTGCCGCGTGCGTACTATTCCCGGACCAGTCCGAACATAGTATGTATACCTTACAAATCTTGTGATCGTTAAAATTGACAAATTTAAAAAAAAAAAAGGGGAATTTTAAGACCTTATAGCATGTGTTAGATTGGGTGTCAAAACACACAATGGAGAAAGCAAGAAAACTTAGAATTTGAGACTTAAAACATGTTTTGTAAGACTGCACCACTGCAATGTTTGATATAACTTAGACAAAAGTGAGCTATAGTATGTACCAAACCAGTAAGTTAGTTTCTGCTCCCCTATGTCATTACTCAATGGTTTTACCAGACACGCACGCTCACTAGGGATGCTGCTTCAGTTTTCATACATTTTTTAACAAATTGCTATGATGATGTTTATAAGATGGTTTTACTGCATGGGGTTCTGTTCCCCTCGGTCCTTAGTTATTCTCCTATGAATGACATTTCTTTTACCTCCTCCAGTATTCTGTCACTCCAATAGCATTACTTAAACTAATTATGTATTGAGTTTAGGCAGTAATTTGTGCAATTGTGCGGTACTAAAGTGAATTATTTCTATGCGGTTTTGTAATATTGTATAAATTTTTTTTTCTTGACAAGGTTTACTCAGTCTTTACAATAATTGAGTACCAGCCCCCTCTGGGAAACCCCCACTTCAACTGAAGTGGGGGTTTCGGTGAGAACCGGTGGTCCCTTCGGGAGAACTCGGAAAGAAGTTTCAGAATATGTATAGCTTAGTCACGTTTTTATAGTCACGCGACTTAAAGGTTGTAAAGGTTGTATGAGGCTGACCACCCATATTGTGACAAATGGTTCACTTTGCCAATGCCATATCTGTTTCAGGGAAGGTCAGTAAGTGTTGCTGGGCTTATGCTCATTCGAGATTGAGTTTTTATGTGGCATGTGTAAGCGCGAACTTTTATGTGTCTGCATATGAAAATGCATGTAAAATGTAATATATTTTTGCAACTTAGATTAAGACAGTGTCTCAAGAATAAAATCATTGCCTTTAAAATGTTTATTATTTAGTTCATACTAACAAGTGCTGCATGTGTAATTACAAATTAAAGTACACATCTCAAATGAACATACAACCCTGCATCTTTTGCCAACCTTCCCTGTAACAGGGCTGGCATTGGAACAGTGGAACATTTTTTACAGTATGTGTGGTCAGCTTCATAACAATCTATAAGTCAAGGGATACAAACGATATATACCTATAACATTCAATTTCATAAAATCAAACCTTAATAAAAAAATCTAAGTGCAATTTGAAAAATATACCTTGCAGGTGTAACTCCAATTAATCAACAATTTTATTTTACTGAAAGCTCCTCATGACAATGAATATAAATAAATGAAATAAGCCACCGGAAAGTCAAAATTACTAATGCGCATAGTGTGCCTTCATTGTTTTGAGTTGATATCAATTGTATTTGTGAAAAGTGCAGTTATTTGCACCAGACATCTCGCGTGCGAAAAATAAATTCATAGCACGTGCAAAAATGTTCGTGCGCAAAATGTCCCAAAAGCTGCTGCACTTTATGCAACGCATGTAAATGTTACAGGCATAATGCAAACGAAAAAAAAATCAGAAGAAAAAAAAATAACAAGTGTAAAATATTGTTCAATGTTTTGTTGCATCAGTTTTGGTGAAATTTACTTGTACATATATGCTTCAAAAAATTTAATTCAATTCACACCTCATGAAGATTTATATTTAATGCACGGCCACAAGCAGTAACGTGTTAACACTCGATAACACATGCTGCATGTGTACTGCCAGAATATAAACCATGCCATCTTGTCGCCTTTCGTCGAAACAGAGATGACATTGAAAGAAAGAAATATTTTTTTACACTATGCTATATCAACATTATACCAGTAACAAAATTATTTTAGAATTATATTAGTCACGATAGCTCAGTTGGTAGAGTGCTTGCATTCCATGCCGTGAGCTCGGGTTCGAATCCCGCCGAGGCAAGGGTGTCAGAAATGATTTCCCGTTTCGGTGTTTATTTCAAAACCCCAAAATAAAAATACCGGCAAGGTTTACTCAGCCTTCACAAGAAATGAGTACCAGCTCTCTCGGGAGCTGGGAAATCCCCACTTCATCTGAAGTGGTTGGCGTAAGGCCGGCCCCCTTACCTGTAAAAATAAATAGGTTCAACTCGCCACATGCGACCCCCTCGGGGATAACGCGGCAAGAAGTTACACTATATGTCTATCTTAGTTGAGTTGCGTTGCGTATTAGATACTTCATCTTATTTACAATGCTTCAGATTTCATCAAACACACATTTTTTCAAATAAAAAACTATTTGTATTTAATTAGTATTTAATCTGTATTTAACCTTGACTTATAGGTTGGTATGAGGCTGACCACCCATACTGTAAAAAATGGTTCACTTTGCCAGTGTCACCCCTGTTTCAGGGAAGGTCGGCAGGGGTTGTGGGGCTTGTGTTCGTTTGAGGTTTGGATTTTATTTGCGCGAACTACACTTGTTGGTTTGTGGGCATACATCTGAGAGCCTTAAAATGAATATATCATTGCAACTTAGATTTAGATTATAGATTATAGATAGTATACTCTATTGATACAACCACAATTTCACATAAATCGTTTTTTAAAATTTAATTAAAGTCAAGAAGGATATTATTTCACATTTTTACTGTAACTCTTTTGCAGGCTTTTACAATTGAGGAATCAAATACGGCTATCTAGAATATATTACAAAAATTATACAAATACATAGAAATATAGCAAAATATTTTCTCATTGTTTCTATATAATATTATTCATTATTTTACAAAACTGTAGATTGCCGATTTTGATTCCATACGACTCAATAGAACCCTCAAAAATTTGGCGGCAAAAATCAATGCGATTACTAGAAAGCGCCCATTGAAAATATTCTGAATCAACTTTCAAAGGTATGTACATATGTAAATTCTGTGTGACTGTACAATATACCTACATACATGCACAAAATGAATTGAGAATAAGCTAGACTAAGCTTTGCAAACAATACATGTTAATAATAATAATATTAGGATGATTTATTTGGTGAGCGCTGTTTTTGTGTGTATCACACCTCAAGAGCCTTCTGCGAGCTTGGTCGTCGCTGTAGAAAGGGCCAATTCTCAAGCAAGATCCAGTTGTTGTAAGGTTGGATGGACCTTTCAGTGACCGGTCTTTGGTAAAGGTTTATGAATTTTTCAACTCAGTGAAGAGCATATTCGAAATATAAATGGTATATGTTTTGTGCTCCGCCGGGATCCGAATCCATAACCTTCCATTTACGAGTCCGAAGTGTTGCCACTGGACTACGGACCGGTCCAATGGTCCAATGAGGTAATGACTTATTTGAAGTTAAAAAAAAACGTTAGATTTTAAGACTTAATTTTTTGTACAAACTTTTAGTCAAATCATGAATGTTTCTTCCCTCAAAAATTATTTTATTATAGGTTTATTCAATTACCAGAAAGGTCTAATTAGACATTGGTAGAAATACTACGTACACTTTAGTAGCTAGTGCACAGAGTTAAGCATATTTGGTGCATTTATGTTATTATTTAGATTTTGTTGATTGTTACTAACAAACAATAATGAAAATAATATAAATACACAGAGAGACATGATCTCTCAAATATCAAATTAATTTTGATGACAAATTCATGCTTAAACATAATGTATTTTTATGAATGTTGTAAGAGGATTAAATTGAACCTTTTTTTTTCTGAAATACATTTGATCAATTTCTCTCTCCAAATGTTTTCTTATTGAAACAAAAAATTATGATTATTGCAAAAAATATATTTGTAGATTAATATAAGCATTGCAAAAAAACAAAGAATTACATATTCACTTTTTCTAAAATCTACGAAGTCCCGAATCCCAATTTCAAGTAAGGTGTGTAGTTCCCTTACCTATTAATATAGGTTCGACTCGCCACATGCGATCCCTTTCAGGTACGACGCGGCAAGAAGCACTAAATGTGCTGCACATTTGCATTGTGTTGCATGAGGAAATTAAAGGTTAGTAAACGGAAGGTTGTGGATTCGGATCCCGGCAGAGCACAAAAAATATATCATTGATATTTCCGATGTATGCTCTTCGCTGGATTAAAAAATTCATAAAACCTTTACCAAAGACCGGCCACTAAAAAGGTCCATCCAGCCTTACAACAACTGGATATTGCTTGGGAATAGGCGCTTTCTACAGCGATGACCAAGCTCGTAGAGGGCTCTTGAGGTGTGATACACACAAAAACAGCGCTTATCAAATAAATCATCGTAATATTATTATTGTTATGTAAATATTAGAATAGGTATTAGCTATAACTATGCAATAAGAATCCTGATAAATATGTGTGGGTAGGAATCATGGAATAAAATACTTGAAGCATCTAGAAATAATGATTACTACGTACCTACTTGAATCTGGAACTGTCTAGCAAATATAATTCTAGATAGTACTGTTTTGAAGAGTATAAGAAGGGTGCAAGTTGCTTGCAGAGCCAGTATCCTACGAGCTTTACAACTACATTGAACTAACTTAACCAGTGAACAGAAACCAAGTGTAATGGAATAGTCGAGACTATCTTTGTGAAAATAAATTATTAAAAGTGTAAAATAAACAACTGTATAAGAAGACCAGTATTTTTAATTGAAAGACTTTTGAACCCTAAAATCCTAAACATTATTAACTAAGAATAATCTTGATATTTTTATAACGTTTTTACATATTATTCACTACAAAAACATCCTTTCCGACACATGTATTCACACATGTGCGAGCAAATTGGATAGTAAAGCACGTTCAAATACCTACCTACATTTTTCCCCACATAGTAATTCGACTAAATTTATTGTACGTACTGGAGCAACATATAATTTGATCAGGCTGCATACATTATAGTTTTTTGTGTGACAATACCAATGTGTTACATATGTAAAGCAAGGAGAAAATTGTTGCAGCCTTTTATTTACTATTGGGCGTTTGATTTTATTGATTCGATCAATTTACATAAATTTAATACAACAATAAGGGAGGCTGAGAAAAGTATGGCTTGATCATTATTGATCTAGTCTAAATCTAAATCTAAGCTGTAAAGATAAATATCATTTAAGATTCATATTGAACGCATTCCCACAAGCAGACATGTATAAGTTCGCGCTAACACATGCCGCATGTGGACCTACAATATAAAAACCCAATCTCAAATGAACATAAGCCCTGCAACTCTTGCCAACCTTCCCTGAAACAGGGGTGACATTAACAAAGTGAACCATTTTTTACAGTATGAGTGGTCAACCTCATACCAACCTATTAGTCAAGGAATATCACTGATAACAATTGGGATATATGTACATATAATTTATATTTTCAAATACCTATACTCTTCGCTGAAAAATTCGTATACCTTAAACAAAGACCAGTCACCAAAGGTCTATCCAGACTTACAGCAGCTGGGTCTTGCTTGAGGATTGGAGCTTTCTACAGCGGCTATAAAGATTGCAAAGCGCTCTTGAGGTGTAATGTATACAAAAACAGCACTCACCAAATGAGTCAGAAATGATTTCTCGTTTCGATGTTTATTTCAAAACACAAAATTAAATACCGGCAAGGTTTACTCAGCCTTCACAAGAAATGAGTTTCATCCCTCTCGGGGTTGGAAAATCTCCCACTTCAACTGAATTGATTGGCGTAGGGCCTGCCCCTTTACCTAAAAAAATAAGTATATTCCACTCGCCACATGCGAAACCCTTCGGGGATAATGCGATAAGAAGTTACACTACATGTGTAGCTTATTAGTGTTCTTTTTAGCGTTTTTAAAACATATTTACAACTTATATTATAGATTAGAACAATGCATTATTTTTACAATTATTCGCATTCATTTTCCGGGACATTAAACACCAGAATGCACAAAAACTTTATGATTTTGCGTTGCAAAAACAAAGACCTTGGTTTTTCTATCGACTCTGCAAGTCTCTAACGTAAAAAACAACAACCATTATATTATCAATCTAATCAACGTTTTTCTGATTAAAAATATAACCTTGAAAAATATATGTAACTACTGCAATTTAAATGAGTAAAAGAATATATTATTTGAATTAGAAAATATTCAAATGTAAAAAATAAAGATGTAAAAACTTGCGTTTGACTGGTCTTTGATAAAGGTACCTACGTTAATTTTTCATCTCAGTGAAGAAATGGATTAGCTGATGCTGAACATTATTTTTCTGTTCCTAATTGGGGGAATCAAACCCACCACCTTCCGTAACGAGTATGAAGCGTTTACCACCAGAGAATCCTAGACAAAAACTAAAAGTAATAAAATATAACAGATGGGTTGAAAATAATAATTTAAAGGGTGGCTTACCAAGAAAAGGACAATTTATTTTTTAGGGCCATCTATTTTTTAGGGTCGTTATTTTTTTTTTTTGGGGTCTGTTTTGAAGGGTACAATAATACCCTCATAGAAAATATGATGTGTGAATTTATACTCGGTCAAAAAAAGGCAGTAAAAAATGTTTGTTTTAGTGACGAATACAAATCGGTAATTAAAAACGGTAGCATGGAGGAGGGAGTGTCATAAAATGAAACGACGAATTAATTTTCAGATTTCAGATTGATATCAACATAGAAAATATCATAATTTCACTGATTTGATCATTTGTGTTCTTCCTTTTCCTAAAATTGAATCCCTGCTTATGAGTGTCACGACAAATCAGTCAGAGATAACTCGTCCAAAGACAACTCATACATGGACAAATCGGCCACACGATAGATCTTCCGCACGAATTTTGTTTAAAGACATTTCATATTGAACACATAGGTCACATTTTCACATACACATTGATCATAGACAATTTGGTAACACGACAGTTCGTCCACACAACTTTTCAGTCAACAATGTTTCGGTCACGTGAAATACAGGTCCACAGACAGCTGCATCGCAGAAAACTTTCTCTCTAAAAAGACCTGTGTTAATTAATTGCAGTTTTCTATGATGGAGTTGTCTGTGGAGCAGATATTGTAGATGAACGAAAAGCTGTGTGGACGAACTGTCGTACGACCGATTTTTCTAGAGCCTATCTGTCTGGACGGGTTGTCTGAGACTGATTTGTCGCTGAACCCTTCTTATGAGCATAAAATTATCATTCATCGATTCTCAAAATACTGTTTGGTCCCCTTACTTTCTTTGGCTCATAGAAAGAGTAGACTTACACCATTATTGTCGGGATTTCATTGGTAAATACAAAAATGCAGCATTTTTAAGCGCAAACTTACATGTATCTGCTTGTGGGTATGCAATAAATATGAGCCTCATATGCCAATATATCTTTGTAACATAGATTATTGATTGTAGATAGCGTCGTACATGATACAACCATGTTTTATTTTTCATATACTTTTGAACCCAAAGCAAATTTTTAGCAAAGCATTTAGTAAAGCAAATAATAGACTTTGTAGCGTCTTCAAAAGTAAACCTTTTCACGAACAAGGGCGATTGAAATTAGCTGGAAATCCTACTGGTACAATAAATAAGTACATGTTAACAATGAGCGATTTCGCAATAGGGACGTCGTTCGAACATTGTAGAATATAAATGAACGCTTAGCGCGCTAAGAAAGTCGATGAGTAAGCGAAATTGAAAAGTTGCAAACGCCGTGAAATTATTGCCAATATGGCCCGAGCGCGAATTTCAAAAGTAAATCAAATACGTGACTGTGCATACACTCAAACAGTGGCATATTGTATGACGGCGCTCATTCACAGTGAGACTTGAACACGCCTTCAAGACGTGATTAAAAAAATCCTGTACAGAAAAAACATCCCTTACTGTTATTGAACTTTAATGCTGTTATTTATTTTTATTTGCCTGCAGTGGTGGTACAATGGGTTTCACTCGCCAAAGAAGTTACAATATGTGTGTAGCTTAATTACGTAGTAGGTCAAGTGGATACAGTTTTGATCATTTATTTCAAAGGCACAAGTGTAAATCTCTAAAGTTTCTTTTTAAGTTTTGATGAAATTATTTGCGATTCTCTTTTATAACCGTCAGACAAATTTATATGAAAAAATTCAAATTGATTTTTCTTTCATTATTATATTTTACAATCTACTTACAAAGTTTTAATAAAGATTTAAATGACTGACGAAAAAAGACCAAAATTCATTACTTCATTAAATAAAAGTTGTACGAAATCTTTTCTTAAAGAATGTTAATCAATAAACCCTTAATGATATTGATATCAGTATTCCATGATCCAAAATTATTATCCAGCGTGACAAACGAGGGTAAAACAAGCGCCGTTTTATTTCATACGTAGGTACGCCGGAACTATCGCTTTCAATCTGTAACCCGTATTACCGGCCGTTATTTTTCAATAGACAGGGTCTTTTCTTTTTACAAACTATACTTATTTTTTATATTTTCACACTCGTGTATTTTTCTGCATATCTCCTATCCATCACTCATTTGGCCCTACATCTCCATTTTGTTTCAATTCGTGAAGTTGATTTATTTATCGTCACGAAGTTGGCACTCCCAGACCGCCCACATTTTGGAATTTTCTCGTCTGCCGAATACCAAGTGACAGAACGGTACATTCGGTAGTGGATCTAAAAAAATACTTAATTCTTTGAACGAACCAAGAGACACTATCCATAGAGAATTTAAAAGGTAATTTTGAAGTTAAAAACACCAACAAATATGTCAAAGATTTTTTGAATCATTGAATTTTTAAGTTTAATGCAGTTACCCATTACAACAATAATTATAATATGCATCGTGTTACGATTTTACTTAATTTAAATTGATATTTTACTCTTTAATTAAACTGCAATTATTTATTTTAACAGAATCTATTTTACAGAGTTTGGTTCACAATTTAAACAATAATTGATAATCTTAATGCTTATTGGTATTCACAGCAAAATGCCCCGAGCGACTAATCCACCGATGCCTTTTTCAGTCCATATATATAGGTACAAAAGGAATCAGTCTTGCATATTCAAGATCATTCGATCTCTTGCTCATTCCAGACCACTGTTCTATGTACCTACCTTACTACTACCATCATACTAGAGCCAGATTGTTCTACACACTATCGTACATGTTCAGGCCGGCCTTCTTACTTACAGCTGATTAATCAATAGAAGAATTTAGATAGATTAAAATAAAAAACTTATTTGTTACAATTCACATGAGCTTTTATTATTTTTAAACACTACCGGTTTCGGGAGAAGCAATACCTCCCATCTTCAGGTGTAAATATAAACTAACATACAAATACAATACATTATAGAAGAATTTAGAGTTTATTTAATAAATAAAATTAATTTGATATTAGTTTTAGGTAGGTACATTGGTACAGGCACTTATTTATTAGGTACACATATATATACAAACATATACTATGTACTCACCTGCTTTGCTTACAAGCACTACATATTAAGGAGCTTCTGAGAAGCAGCTTTACTATCAGATGCTAATTGAGTACATTTGTATGGGAGTGACTGAAATTTTAAACAGACTTTGAGCACACCGTGTACCCACACAAGTAAATAATGTATAGGTACACAACGGGCCTATGTATTTATTTTTATTTTTTATTTACGTATAGAAAATCTAATATTATTTTATTACTTGATGGAATGGATGATCATTGGTATTACTTGAAAGAATAAATGATCATTGATTTTACTTGTATGAATGGAAAGCAAATAGTATACAAAAGAAAAGCGAGAAAATAACTAATTAATCAAATAAGTAAGGGTACTAGAAAGTCAGAAAAAAAGAGCGAGGTATGGTGTCTAAAAGGTGTCGAGGTATAGTGTCTTTGTATAAAAAAAAATTATACAAAGATATATTTGGCTAAGTTATGATCCATTTGTAGAGATCCTGGCTTCCCCTAACAGAAAGATTGAAGGGTACAATTACAGTCACAAAATAAAAATAAATATTTAAGAATATTTCGTACTATAAGGTCAACCGTAGTAGCAGTATTGGCTGATGGACCTTAAGGATTGTTCTTGTAGCTAGAGATAAATAAGTTGAAGAATTTTTTGATGTTAATTGACACTAAAAAACTGTTGGTCTTGTTTTATTTACTTTAACTAAAAAACACTCAAAATATTCACGATTTCGAAATAAGCTTTTCTGTTATTCATTTATTTTATATGAAGGCTGTAACTATGTGGATATTCAAAACAGACCATGGATCTCCAGGCTGTGATAAATGCCATGACAATCATGACATCCCCGTGGATATTTCCTTTAAGGGACAATAAAACCAATTATGATTCTAGCGGCGTGTTGTTCACCGCGCGGAAGCCATCATTTACATTTGTTTATGATGAAAAAATATTTACAAATAAATTAACATACCGAAATCTCATTACAGGCGGTCATAAACTTTGAAAATGCCTTGTGCGGTTTTTTGTTCTATAATAATAACCTATTCTTATTCACAAAATTGATACATTGTACAAAATTTGTATTTACATAGTCTTGCGAGGATGTCGTCTTACCAACGTTTCACCCATAGCTATGATAGACATCTCAGCTGAACTAACTGATACATACGATTTAAATGAAAGCTGGAGCAGTCAAAATTAGACTTTGTATTCAGCCGCCATTCCACTACCAGTACCTTCGCAGATGTATCTCTACTTAGTTCAATCCTTGCACACTTTCTTCATCTCCTCGACATTCATCATTCTTTTCATGTATGCTCGACTAGATAAAAAAAAATCTTTTTCTTCTACTAAGCTACACATGTAGAGTAACTTCTTGCCGCATTTTCTCCGAAGGAGTCATATGTGGTGAGTAGAACCTATTTGATAGAGTGGAACATTAAAGCAAATAAATTCACACTGAAGACAGATTTTGTGGGTTACAGAATTTGTAAACGTTTTTGCACGTACGGAAAAAAAACTAAACAAGGAAATGAGAAAAAAAACTGATTTAATTAATGCTTAAAATAATTCAAAACATTGTAAACATTGTCCGGTCGATAGCTCAGGTGGTAGAGTGCTTGCATTCTATCCCGTGAGCTCGGGTTCGAATCCCACCGAGGAGGGTGTCAGAAATGATTTCCTATTTCGGTGTGTATTTCAAACCCCATAATATAAATACCGGCGAGGTTCACTCAGCCTTCACAAGAAATGAGTACCAGCACTCTCGGGAGCTGGGAAACCTCCACTTCAACTGAATTGGTTGGCGTAAGGCCGGCCACCTTACCTGTAAAAATAAATAGGTTCAACTCGCCACATGCGACCCCTTCGGGGATAACGCGGCAAGAAGTTACACTATATGTGTAGCTTAGTTGCGTTTTTTTTTAGTTGCGTTTTTGCGTAAGAACGGTAGTTTTAATTAAGATTGAAAAAAAAACAAATACAAAATGGTAGTCGGCACATTCCGAAACGGAAAATAAAATACAAAAACAAAAACAGAACACGCTGCAAAACATCGCAAAATGTACAGAAGGAAATATTGAGATGGAGGAAGCGACAAAAAAAGGAAATAAAAAACGTATCGGGCATGCCGATATTTCAAACGCCGTTTTTTTTGTATCGACCATTGTCTAGGCCGGAATGCCGGAGCTCGTTTATTGCCATACATTTTTCATGTTTCCCGACGTAATTTGGTTCAATTCATTTCTCAAGTTCACTAGACAAGAAAGGTGGGGCGCGCACACAGACGGCACACGCTTTCCATTGTGGCGGGTGGATTTTTATATATATAGACACTTATTTTTCTTTCAACTTTTTTCTTACAAGTTAGTAAATGTTTTTGAATTATTCTACACGATATTAAAAAAATATATTTATTTTATATTTATATTATGTGATGTTTTGTAGATTTTAATTTTATTTAGTGAGTGTGCTCCATTGGAGCTGGAGAAGACGATTGTGATGACGAACCCGGAAGGACGCAGGATAGTGAGAAGACCACGAGCGATATGTCTGGATGGAGGGGTGGCGGATTGCCGTGCAGTGGGAATATGGGATTGAAGGAGGAAGACGTAGGATAGACAGCGCTGGCAGCGATTGATGAGGGAGGCCAAGATTCACCTCGGGGTTTCGTACCAATGATGATGATGATTTAGTGATTGTTTGTTTTATATACTCGTAGTTAACTGTAATTAATTGTTTGTATTCCTTGTCTTACAGGCTGGTGTGAGGCTTACCACCCATACTGTACAAAAATGATTCACTTTGCCAATGTCACCTCTGTTTCAGGGATAATTGGCAAGAGTTGCAGTGCTTATGTTCATTTGAGATTTGGGTTTTTATACCGTAAATCCACATGCGGTATGTGTAAACACGAACTTATAGGAATGCCTTCCGCCACTTGAGAAAATATATAGCTTTGTATGAGCGTCCATGTGCTGTGGGTTCCTCTGACACATAGGTACATACAGGACGGGGTTGAGCATACCGTGAGTCTGCTTGTTGGAATGCATTTAATATGCATCTTACATGTAATATATCTTTGCAACTTAGATTATAGATTATTAGATTATAGATAAAAATGTTTATTTAAAAAATGAATTTGGTATGGTTTGAATAAGGGACGCTGGGGTCGGACCGCACCCTTCTCGGCCACTCTCGCAAACAATTTTTCACCAGCTTATGCCACGGCCGCTTTAGCACTTTGGCTTTGAGATTTTGAGATCTCCTCGTCTCTTGTCTTGCATCCCTCCTGACCCGCTCCAAGGCCGGCCGAGGATGAGGGATGAAGGCTGCTCTTCATCCCGACACGACAATCTTGCGTCATTTTTTATGAATTATCCAACTGAGCCTTGATATTAGAAAATATAAAAAAATGCGAACAATGAAATGTATTTTTTTTTTAAATAAACGATTGATTAAAAAAATAAGGAAACAAAATAAACTGAAAAGCATACATAATAAGTTCGTTGATATTTTTTACAATTCTAATTCAATCCGCAGTTTGTTCAACTTTGAGGAATAATGGAATGAACAAACTATAATCTATAATCTATAATCTAAGTTGCAAGGATATATTCATTTAAAGCTCTCAGATGTATGCCCACAAACCAACCAGTGTAGTTCGCGCTTACAAATGCTGAATGTGTACTTACAAATAAAATCCAAACCTCAAATGAACATAAGCCCCACAACTTTTGCCGACCTTCCCTGAAACAGGGGTGACATTGGCAAAGTGAACCATTTCTTACAGTATGGGTGGTCAGCCTCATACCAACCTATAAGTCAAGGAATATGAATAATAAATTACATTTAAATATAAAAAAGAACAAAACCTTACAAAGAAATCTATACAAAAAAAGTCAAAAATTTCCTATGCAAAAAATGTAGCAAATGAATACACCAACATTAGAAATCAACACTGCAGATTAGCCGCCACTTCTTCCTGTCCTTGCATACTTCTTTCATTTCATCCAGAGTCATAACCTTTTTCATACAAGTCCTCCTTTTATTATGACTCTGGATATCCCATTCATTCGCTATTTCAGAGATTTGATCCTTCCATACTTTTCTCGGTCTTCCTCTACCACGACATCCATCTATTCTAGCAACATATACTTTCTTCATAACAAACAAATAGAGAAATAAAAAAATAAAAAAATTACGTACTGTGTTGTCGAGAAGAACGGACTTATCAAAGTTTTGTCGCACCTAACATCATAAGATGTAATGTATATACGACAAAAAAAAACAAGCACTTAAAATTTTACACAATTTTAATTTTTGTGGCCAATGTCACCCCTGTTTCAGGGAAGGTCGGCAAGAGTTGCAGGGCTTATGTTCATTTGAGATTGGGTTTTTTATATTGTAGGTCCACACGTGTCTGATTGTGGGAATGCATTGAATATGAATCTCAAATGATATATATCTTTGCAACTTAGATTTTGATTCAGATTTAGATGGTGAAAACACGTACGTATTCCCATATTTTTATTTTTAAATTGTGTTTTTCAATCGTGGAAATTTTTACTTATATTGTAATTACATAAATGAAATGGCAGATATACAAGATAAAAATAGGATGTTTTTCAAATAACTCACTATTAAAATTATTTTTATAGACATTTTAATTTTTTATCCTTTTGCAACTTTGGTTTCATCATTTTCCTGACATGAGATAAGCGTAAAAAATGGTCCAAGTGACACAGATTACACTGCACTCCCCAGTTAACCGCCTGTCAGAGCACCCTCACACACACAAACCAATCATAACTCAACGTATTACATATGATTCCATTGGTCATGCTGACATATTTGTGGTAGGTATCACATTAATATTTTTTACAATTATAATAATGTTACGATATTTGGGGTTCGAAAGTCTTTCAATTAACAACACTGGTCTTCTTTTACAGTTATTTATTTTACACTTTTAAATTTATTTTAACAAAGACAGTCTCGATTATTCCATTACACTGGTTTTAGTTCACTGGTCAAATTTGTTCGATGTATAGGTGAAGCTCACAGATGACTGACTCTAGTGCAAGCAATAAGCGTCTTATATACTCTTCACAACAGTATTATCTAGAAACTATATTCGCTAGACAGTTCCAGAATTAAGGGAAGATTCAAGTAGGTACGTACATTATTTCTAGACGCTTCAAGTACTTTATTTAATTATTCCTACCCACACATACTTATGAGGATTCTTATTACATAGCTATAACTAATACCTATACTTATTTTAATATTACCTATTTACAAAACAATAACTACAAAGTTAGAAAAAAGGATATGCACGGAAAAAATGTATCGTTAAGTATTTGATAGTGCCGATCTCATGTCCAGAATGTTTTTTCATTAATTGCAATATGACTAACGATACAAATCCAATAAATTATCTTAAAAGATCTGCAGATACCTCGTACGTACTCGTTAATAATTTCAGTGTAATTGAACAGCAACGCAACGTAACTAATCTGAACATATAAAGCAACTTCTCGCCACGTTATCCCCGGTGGGGTCGCACGTGGCGATTGCAAACTATTTATTTTTACAGGAAAGGGGTCTGGTTTTACGCCAATCACTTCATTTAACAGCGAGGCAAGTAATCAATCACTTTTTTTTTCAAACTAGTAAAATTTGAGATAAACGTAAGTAATATTGTTATTAGACTATTCTGTACAGCAACCAGGTCTTGGGTTTTGTTTAAGAGGACCAAGCTCGCAGAAATCTTTTGAAGTGTGATTCACACAAAAGCAACGCTCACAAAATCAAATACTCGTATATCTATATTTATCGCAATAATGCAATCTGGTAGTTTGTATGGTAAGAAGTGAAGGACAGGGGTCATGTATATGCAGGACGCGGTAGCAGAAGTGGATCATTAGTCAAAACCTGGCAGAAAGGATACCCTAGGAGGGTCCAGCCTTTTATAGGGGTGTGTGACCCCTAAAGTTAAATACACTCTTCTTTCTTATACTGCTTACTTACTTCCGATGTTATGTAATCACATTTTCACTGGAAAAAAGCGAAGGATCTATTCGTTTGTTATTCATATCTTCAATTCATTATTTAAGTTGCAATGACAAATTAAAATTTATAATTAATATTCAATGCCTGCCCACAAACAGACACGCGCTTACAAATTCTGCATGTGTACTTACAAACCTCAAATGAACATACACCCTGCATCTTATGCCTACCTGTCCTGAAACAGGGTTGACATTTGTAAGCGCAAATTTACACGTGTCTGCTTGTGGGCACGCATTTTATATGCATTTTAAATATCAATAAATTTTTGCAACAAAGATGATAGATTAATTATTCTTGGCGTTACCACGTTTCTTATTTGAAGCAATGTTGCTGTTGTATGCTTGAAGCCCAATTTTGATTAAATATATTTCTCGATATAAACTTGAATTCATGGAAAATGTCACCAAAAAACCTCTATTCACACTTTAGACAGGTGATTTTGGAATTCACGCAAAAACTAACATTTCGCAAAGGCAATCGTGCCTCTCTTTCACACTCTTTATCGCCACCTGCAGCTAAAAGAGACAACAATAGGTGTGAACTTACAATACATTTTTTTTGCGACACAAAAAAGATTTAATAAGGCTAAGATCACTAGATGTGAAACTGAAGAATTTATGTGTTTTTTATTGGCACACATTTTAAAAATGTTAAATTTTGCGACAATGGAGAGAATTTTCACCGGTCCCTAGTCTAGTGGTTAGCGCTTCGGACTTGTAAATGAGAAGGTCGTCGGCTTGAATCCGGGCGGGGGACAAAAATATTCCATTTATATTTTCACATTTGCTCTTCGCTGAGTTGATAAAATCATATATCTTTCCCAAAGACTGGTTAAAAAAGGTATATCTAGCCTTATAGAAACTGGGTCTTGCTTGAGAATTGGCGCTTTATAATGCAACGACCAGGCTCGCAGAGGGCTCATGAGGTGCGTACACACAAAAACAGTGCTGCAACACATCGACAAGTTTTTGTAAAATAGCAAGAGGGTTCTTTGACTTATAGGTTGGTATGCGGCTGACCACCCATGCTGTAAAAATGTTTCACTTTGCGAATGTCACCTTTCTTTCAGCAAAAGATGGCAAGAGTTGCAGGGTGTATATCCATTTGAGATTTGGGTTTTTATGTTGTAGGTTCACATGCGGCATGTGCAAGCGCGAACTTGTACGTGTCTGCTTGTAAGAATGCATATAATGTGAATCCCCAGTGTTACATATCTTTGCAATTTAGATAAGATTAGATTGGATAAGTGCAATAAAACAAAACTTTTCGTTAATATCAAATTTTAATTTCTCAAAAACAACAGTTACAATAATGGCAATCGTTTCCCAAAAAGAGGTAGCTCAAGTGCCAATATATAAACTTGGCCATGGTTTCACACGACATAGTCCATGGAGACCCATAGCGGACCCCTGCGGCCGGCTAGGACATTAGCCCCCGTTTTATGGTCTAAAAACCTTTGAATAGGCCCAACAACCCTCGGCATCTTGATCCAACCCTTGAGATGTACGTACCACAAAATCTGATATTCATAATTCACCCATAATTGCTTTGAGGAAAGATTGTGCTATCATTTTAAAAATTATTTCATTTTTTTTTCTACAGTGTTATTCCTTTTCGTCATTTTAAAGTATGAGGGTTATTCAGAAAACAAATTATTGCATTTTTTTACGATGAAACAAAATTTTCTCACTGAATTAAAACATAATATGGGATATTCCGTTTGATGGTTTATAGCATGGGTCGGCAACCTGCGGCCCGCGGGCCGCGGGCCGCATGCGGCCCTTGAGGCGTCTTAGTAGGGCCCGCAACGCACGTGCCGGAAAACTACAAATCGATTTTCAGTAAATGACAAAGTAAAAGCATTTATCAAGAAATTGCAAATTATAAAAAATAAGCGTATTGAATGAGAACCTGAAAGAATCGTGGGATTCCCAAATTGAATTGGCGGAAATTCTACAATATGAGATTTATTTTGGGGGGTAGAATTAATAGTGAATTTGGGGGTAATTTTCATTTGTAGTTCGCACGTCAATTGATTTTAATATTTACGATGCATGACTCACAAGAGGGTCCCACGGGCCGCGGGAGGGGAGGGGGGGGGGGAGGGGGGGGGGGGGTGCTTGTCAGCATTTGCTGAAATGCTGACCATTAGATCCGCCACTGCCCAAGTGCGGCCCGCACTAAATCCCATGTAGAATATTTGGCCCTTTTACAACAAAAGGTTGCCGACCCCTGGTTTATAGTAATAATAAGGAGTAGCTGATTTCCCGTTTCGAGTAAATAATTTCCCGTTTCAGTGTTCATTTGAAACCTCAAAGAGAAATAACGGTTTTGTTAATTAAGCCTTCTCAAGAATTGAGAACCAGCTCCCTCAGCAGATGGGAAACATGCGCACAACTGAAGAGGCTGGCGTAAGGCCGCCACCTTTCCTGTGAAAAAAAATAGTTTCCACGCGTCACATGTTATTTTTCGGGAAAACGTGGCAAAAAGTTACAGGATACTTTAAAAATATGTTTAAAAAAAATGGTATTACTGTCGTTAAGATCGATCCATTTATATTTTAAGTCAAAACCAGATAACTTCCAGAAACGGGAGAGATAGCTTGTGACGACTTGCCAACCGAAAAAAAGCTCTGAACAAAACAAAACAAACACGCAGAACCGTCCTTCTACGAGTTATACAAACCTTAAAATTAATAAATACCCCACAAGAGATAAAATAATCTGAATATCTGAATGCCCCTCATAAAACTTTTTTATCCTTTTCTTTATTAATATTAAGACATAGATCCATTTTCATATTCCAAGAATATCATACCGTTTTTTCAATTTGAAAATGATATTTTTGTATATAATTATTGAGAGTGTCAACGCTCTTTTATTCCATATTATTTACACCGTTTCTTTGGCAATTTTATGACGTAATAAATTTTTGATAAATATCAGGGAATAAAGGTTTTTTTCACATTTTATTCAAGGAAAGGTTGAGTTAAGATGTCATGTTTTTTATTCACACAATTTGTGTGTGACCTAAAGTGAAATTATATTTTGAAAAATTTGACACTTAAAAATAAATATCAACTGACACAAATTATTTTTAATGAATAAAAAACCTTGATGAGATAATTGCAATTTTTTTTTTTTAAATGTTGCAGAATTATTTTATCGCGATTGATTTTAGCATTCAATTCTAATTTTGATAGTTCACTCACTTGAGGTTCACTTTGCAAATGTCACCCCTGTTTCAGAGAAGGAAGGCAAGAGTTGCAGGGTGTATGTCCATTTAAGATTTGGGTTTTTATGTTGTAGGTTCACATGCGGCAAAAATTATTAATTTCAAATGAAAATTATTATAAAAAAGAATACCTACACAGTATGCACGTGTTTCTTCAATAATATTATTCATATCCAAAATTGTTCTTTTATTCAATTTGTAATTCTTCATTAGTTCTTTCTTGTTTGCTTGTAGGAAGGTCTCCTGAAGAAGTTGGTAGATAAAAGACCAAACTGGTAATTTCTACTTCTTTTTTTTTAATGCACTTTACTTATTATAAATCATTTATGTCGTCATAATTCACGGCGCCAAGAAACCAGATATTACTTTATCTTTCTCTCTCTCTGCCCCCCTTTTTCTGAGAATTCCCGTAATTATTTGTTTGGTGTTTAATGTGTTTTTAAATATTGCGCCCCCCCAAGTAGATTTGTAAAAGTCGGGGTACGTCGGAGTGAAAAGATAAAGAGGAGAAGTAAGAAAAGAGAGGCGTGATTCATTGCTAATTGAATAATTTATTATCTGAATGTGATAAGAAGAGCTAATGGAAAAATAATTTCACTTCAAACAAAAAAAACATTTTTTTTAAATATTTTTTAGAAACAACTTCTTATAAAACGCTGTTTCTTTTCACAAGAGATCAATTTATTTCAATTAATATTACAAATGTTTTCGATCTTGTCGATCATCTTCAGGTAAGATTTTTTTTTTCTAAATTAAAAAAAAAACAAGCTCGAATCTTAGGTAGCACGCTCAAACTCTTCTCATATCCGTCCTGTATGTGTGTCAGAAGGACCTACTGCGAACGCTTATACACAGCTATATATTTTTTCAAGTGGTGGAAGGCCTTCCCGTGAAGTAAAAGCAACAGCACGATAAAAAAAAATCTTGGTCAGAGGCGTGCCCATGACTAAGTAAATGGCTCGTTGTTACTGAAGCTAATAGGTACTTTCTGAAAAACTGAAGGGAATTTTAGAGGGGAATAAAAACGCAACTAAGCTAAACACATAGTACAACTTCCTACAGCATACCCGCCAAAGAATCGCATGTGGCGAGTGGAACCAATCGATTTTCACAGAATATAGGGGTATCTCTTGAATTATAGGTTAGTATGAGTCTGACAACCCATACCGTAAGAAAATGGTTCACTTTTTTGTGTGTATCACACATCAAGAGCCCTCTGTGAGCATGGTCGTCACTGTAGAAAGCGCCAAGACTCACGCAAGACCCAGTTGCTATAAGGCTGGATGGACCTTTGGTGACTTTGATAAGGGTTTATGAATTTTACAACCCAGCAAGGAGCATATTTGAAAATATAAACGGTATATTTTTTGTGCCCCGTCGGGATTCGAACCCACGACCTTCCATTTTTCGAGTCCAAAGCGTTATTACTGGACTACGAAACGGTCTAGGTTTAGTATTAAAGAGATAAAACAGAGAGATAAAACTTGATTTGAGCTTTGTTACCACTAAAGTATTGTTATGTACATAGGTAATGTAAATATTAAAATATGTATAAGTATTAGTTATAGGAATTCTTTATTGTATTGGTGGGTAGGATTGATAATTGTGTGTAAATAGAGAAGTCACTAGATTACTTTAATTATGTATGTGCTTCGAGAACAGTCTAGCAAAAATGTGTTCTCAACAGTTCCATCTTCTTAGTATAAAAAGGGTGCAAGTTGCTTGCACTAGTCAGTCAGTCATCTGCGAGCTTCACCAATACATCGAACAAATTCGACCAGTGAACTAAAACCAGTGTAATGAAATAATTGAGAGTGTCTTTGTAAAAATAAAAATAAACGTGTAAAATAAATATGTAAAAAGAAGAGTAGTGTTTTATTTGAAAAGTATCCGAACCAAAAATCGTAACAGTATAGACCGGTTAGTGTTAAATATTTATGTACATTTTCAGAAGAAACAAATGGATTTTTTTTATTCAAAAATGTTACTCGGAGATTACAAAAATTTATATAAATTTCCTTGATAGTGTCGGATCTAATAAAATATATGGGGACGAGGTATGTAAATGAATTTTAATGTCGTGTATCATTTCTGTGAGGGTGGGTGGGTTCGAGTCCATGCTAAATAATTAATTACCCCCCAACCCTTTCGTAATAACCGACCACCGGGACAGAAAAATGTGGACAAGTATTTTAATAATCTCCATAATATAATTCAAGCTCGGAGCTGCGTTTCATACAGCCTTATCTAATTCATTACAGTGAGATACAGAAAGGAGCTTTTAATGTAGATAATTTAAGGGTGTATGCGAGTTTTTTTACGATTGGTCGTAGATGAGTGGTTGATGCTTGTTATCTGAAGGTATTTGATTTTTTTTTAAGAGATTGGTGAAAAGGAATGCAATTCACTAACCACAACAGGTATGAAAGTTCAATGAATATTTTTTTTATTATATTTTTAATGAATTAGTTATCAATTGCCACCCAATGGTATTTGTTGAACCAGGGTCAAAGTTACTGTCGAAAGAGCATGACGCAGGCGAGGTTCGAACCAGCGTTACTGTAAATAAAGCAAATTCGAGCCCCGACGCCTTACCCTCGACCATCCCAGCAACAGCGTTTTGAAGAATATACGTAAAAACCGCAATCTATAATCGAAGTTGCAAAGATAAATTACTTACTTTAAAAAATCATATTAAATGCATGCCCATAAACATACACGAATAAGTTCGCATTTACGCATGCCACATGTGAACTTAGAACATAAAAACCCACACTCGAATTAACATAAGCCCCAAAACAGGGGTGGCACTGGCAAAGTGAATCATTTTTTCAGTATGAGGTTTGGATTTTCATTTGTAAATAAATATGCAGTATTTGTAAGCGCACACTTATACGTGTCTGTTTGTGGGCACGGCCATTTAAAAAATTATCTATTAGGAATTTTATATTATAGGTTTTTAGTATCTAATCTAATCTAATCTAAGCTGCAAAGATATATATCATTTAAGATTTATACTTAATGCATTCCCACAAGCAGATATGTATAATTTCGCGCTAACACATGCCGCATGTGGACCTACAATATAAAAACCCAATCTCAAATGAACATAAGCCTTGCAACTCTTGCCGTCCTTCCCTGAAACAGGGGTGACATTGGCAAAGTGAACCAATTTTTATATTATGGGTGGTCAGCCGCATAACAACCTATAAGTCAAGGAACATACATGACAAATTACATTTTTTAAAATCAAAGAATAAAAATAACAATATATACATGGACATAAAAAACTAAATCATAAAACCAAATTCACTTTAACAAACCCTAGCCGCCAACATCACAGATCAACCGCCATTTCTTTCTATCCTTGCATACTTCTTTCATTTCCTCCAGAGTCATAACCTTCTTCATACAAGCTCTTCTTTTATTATGACTCTGGATATTCCATTCATTCGCAATTTCGGATATTTGGTCCATCCATACCTTTCTCGGTCTTCCTCTACCACGACATCCATCTATTCTACCAACATATACTTTCTTCGTCAGTCTTTCCTCATTCATTCTCTCCATATGCCCAAACCATCTTAACAAACTTCTTTTAATCTTCACTTTCACACTTTCTTTTGCACCACATTCTTTTCTTACAAAATCATTCCTCACCCTGTCACTCCGTTTTTTCCCAATCATACCTCTTAGAAAGTCCATTTCAACAGTATGGACTTTACTAATTTCACTTTCATTCACCGTCCAGGCCTCGCTTCCATACATCAAGGTGGGTAAAAGTATGCCACTGCGTACCGCCAATCGAGCATTTTTAGAAATGTTTTGATTTTTGGCGATACAAGCTGTGGCACCCAGTACACACCTGCCCTTCATTACTCTTCTTTCAAGTTCACCTGTCATTCTTCCATCTTTCTCAAACTTACTTCCCAAGTATACAAACTCATTTACCACATCAACATTCATTCCGTTTATTCTAAATTCGTAGTTCGTATTTTCTTCATTTCTTTCAAAAATCAAAACTTTCGTCTTACTTGCATTCAATTTCAAATAATTACCTAGCAGAGCTTCGTTCAATCTAGAGAGCATCGTTTGCAATTCTACTGCTGAGTCCGATACAAGAACAGCATCATCCGCATACAGTAGAACACTCACTTTGCTCTCTCCTATCATTAATCCACAATCATCAAGTCTAGCATCTCGAACACACTTGTCCATGACTATGTTAAATAGCCATGGGCTCATCACACATCCTTGCCTTACACCCTTAAAAACTTCAAACCATTCACTATACTCATCATCAATACGAACACATGCTGTACTATTTTCATAGTTTGCATGCACCGCACCTAGGAGAGCCCCATTCACTCCGTATGCTTTCAAAACATCCCATAACATACCTCTGTCTACTGAGTCAAAAGCCTTTTCCAGATCTACAAAGGCCGTGAACAGCTTCCGCCTCACCGACAATTGTTTTTCAACAAGTTGTCGTAGAGTAAAAATCTGATCAACACAGCCTCTACCGGCCATAAAGCCGGACTGTATATCGGAAATCCTTTCACTAGTAGTCAGAATCACATTTTTTATAATCACCTTACAGAAGACTTTTCCTGGTATACTGAGTAGACTGATTGGTCTGAAGTTCTGACAGTCTTTTTTGTCCCCTTTACCTTTGTAAATGGGAACAATGACTGCCTTCCTCCAATCCATCGGTACTACTCCTGCATTCACACAAAGCTTACATAATTCGTACATCCAATCTATCACGCATTCACCTCCTGCTTTCAACATTTCACCATTTATTCCATCAAACCCAGCAGACTTTCCATTCTTCAAACATTCAATAGATACTTTTATTTCTTCTTTCAAAATCCTAAATTCATTCTCTTCTGTCATTTTTCTAAACAAAATTCTTTCGCCCCGACCAAAAATCCCTTCAAAATATTCTTTCCATCTCTTACATACTTCATCCTTCTCCCATACCATCTCACCAACAGCACTTTTGATTCCTGGGGTGGTCAATGCAGAATCTTTATTCCTATTGGCACCGACCCATCTCCAGAATTCCTTCCTACTGTCGGTGAAACTCCTGTTCATTTTTTCATCAATCTTTCTCTGTTCATTCGCTTTGCTTTCATAAACTACATTCTTCGCCATTTGCTTGGCTATCTTATATTCATCTTCTAGCTTTCTATCATTCCTGTCGTTCAGCCACTTTTTGTAACATTCCTTCTTCACTTTCACAGCCTCTTTTACTTTAACATTCCACCAGGCATCCCCTTTCAATCTTCCACCTTTCGTTTCTCCACATACTTTTCGAGCACATTCAATCATTCCTTCTTTCATAAACTTCCACATGCTTTCAATATCTTTTTCATTAACATTCTTTTCAAGTTCATTCACACTTAACTTTTTTTGTATTTCTGATTTATACTTCACTTTCACATTTTCATCACTCAGACTTTCTACTTTTATTCTTGGCTTTCTTACTTTCTTCTTACGTTTCTTCTTTCTTACTTCTCCAATCATTATTTTAGCGCATAAGAGATAGTGGTCACTGCCTATTTCAGGCCCACGATAGACACGGCTATCTCTTACGGCTCCTCTCAGTCTTTCATCCACACAGATGTAGTCAATGATTGTGCGACTTCCCACAATCTGCCTTGTGTACAGATGCACATCCTTATGTCGAAACCATGTGTTTGATGCAAAAAGGCTGTGCTCTGCACACAAAGCTATCAGGTGTCGCCCATTATCATTGACTACACCTCGTCCACTAGGACCAACAATTTTCACACACTCATCTCTTTGCGTACCTACCCATCCATTCATATCTCCCAAAATTATAATGTATTCATTCTTCTTGCTTTCGCGCACAACTGCATTCAACTCATTCCAGAATCTCATTTTCACGTCCATACACTCTGAATCTACAGGTGCATAACAGGCCACCAAGAAAATTTTCATCCTGTTTGTTTTGAGTTTAACAGTCAAAACTCTTGGAGAGATTCTTTGGTAGCCCGTTATGCATCCTTTTACATTCTCACTTATAACCACACCCACACCCTGTCTTTCATTCCCATCTTCCACACCTGACCAGATATACAGTTCACCATTCATTAATACTTTTTCACCATTCCCTTTCATTTTTGTCTCTGTCACACCCATCACTTGTATTCTTTTTTCATTCATCACATTCACGATTTCCTTCTCCTTACACTCATTCATTCTTCTGACATTCCAAGTTCCAAACACCCATTCATTCTCTCTGAGCAAGTTTATGGCGGTTTTTCTGCAGAGTGGAACTGCGTTTATATTGGCGAACATGGGGTTTATTAATTACAAAAATAAATTAATTATATTAAATAATAACAATTATTATATAAAGTGTAAGTACATAAAAATGTCAAAATAAAAATGTCAAATATTTAAAACAATCAAATCATTATCATAATCGTTAAGGTATTAAAAAAAATTATTAAATTATAAATATAAAATAAATCGGGCAAATATCGGGGGGGAGTCGGCAAGCTCCTTGCCGGAGTAGCTCCTGGCAGGCTGTCCTCGCCCATGCCCGCGTCTCTACGCTGGGCCCTCTTGCCGTGCAACACCCAGCCTCCTGTAGCTTGGCACTCCTTGGGGCTCTCATCAGAGTGGTCGTCGCAGTCGTCGTCCTTGTCACACACCCAGGTGCAGGGAATGCAGCGCCCGTTGGCGCACTGGAACTGACGGGCGGAGCAGCCGGTGGTGTCAGATATGTGTCCAGCGCCAGCAATCACGTAACAAGTCCCAGTAAACAGTGCACAGAACGAAAACACAAACCACATTTTACATCCAAAAATCAATGCGAGGGCAGACTGCCTCTCGTTGGAATACATGTCGAGAATCCCGCTACAATTCACTGTTCACACTTGAATTTTTGTTTGGAGTAGAATACACAGCTTGAATTTTATTTGGATTTGGAACGCGTACGCCGATATCTAGTATGAATTATTGACTTCAATGCCTGCATTTTTTAGAAGTTGCCAGAGTTCAGTTGTAATTATACTGCATGAAGAGGAAAGTTTTATATTTATCAGTTCACTCTGAGTATAGCACATAATAAACGTCAATCACATAATCATGAACATATCAATATCAATAAATTCACATTATAATTTCCCTACATTTGGGGAAGCAGGTTGCCGTTCTCAGCATTAAACGGCAAATACCAAATTTATCAGTCCATCTTCACATCACTATACTTTGTGATTGTTTGTGATATAATAGTGACCCAATATTAAATATGCGCATAATTTTAAGGACCTTTCCACCATTTCAAACAAATATCTTGATTTAATCCTTATCTGCTCACTTCTCAGGTGCCAAACAAAACCAAGAAATGTTCACAATACTTCGTACTGTCATGTAGGTACCTCCATATATTCCGATAAAACTATTCAATTCACGTAATTTACACTTCTTTCACTCAATAATGTCATAGATACTATTCCAAAAACAGAAATTACACTTTAGGAACCGACATCGTCATATATCTGTAGATTTTGATATAGGTTTTGAATATTAAACCCAGACCTCTTTAATTTGATCGTCGCTGCGCGAGCGCCAACCATAGAATGAGCCAACCATAGTATCTCCTGTAAAAATCTGCTAAAGCAGAAATGTGGGTCTGAAAGGATTCGTCAACGATATTTTCATACTCTATAACATTTGCCTATGTGTGATTCTCGCCCCTGGTATCACTTTCATATCGACTCCAGACACCTCATTCATCCGAAAGCACAATCGTCTTCCGATCTCTCCTTTCCCATTCTTCACCGTCCTCCACCCATCTTTTCTATCACACGTCTGACCGGTCAAGGTGGCTCCAGCATTCCTCTCTCTCACATGACTTCACCCCATCATGCACCCCTACCGGGACAGCTATAATCTCCGATCACGGGCGCAACAATCCAATCATTAAAAAAAATCAAAAATATATTTTTTTTTAGTAAAAAAGCACACCTAAAGAATCAAAAGCTTTTGTAGTGCAGCATTGGAGTTTTAAATTTAAATAAAAAACTTGCCGAAGTTCTTCTTTCTTTGTTCAATAAAAATATTTTTTGTTAAAGATGAACTAACCTTGCTGGAACCTACATACCTATGACAAAATCGTCACTAAATAGTAAGAAATAGATGACTTTTTTTTTAAAGAATAATGGAGCCTTTTTGTTTCATTCGGGTTGTACCATATTATCTAATCTAATCTAATCTAAGCTGCAAAGATATATATCATCTAAGATCCATACTAAATGCATTCCCACAAGCAGATATTATGTATAATTTCGCGCTAACACATGCCGTCTGTGGACCTACAATATAAAAACCCAATCTCAAATGAACATAAGCCTTGCAACTCTTGCCGTCCTTCCCTGAAACAGGGGTGACATTGGCAAAGTGAACCAAGTTTTTACAGTATGGGTGGTCAGCCGCATAACAACCTATAAGTCAAGGAACATACATGACAACATTGAACATACATTGACAGGGAATATAAAGATGTAATGATAGATCTTGGGGTTGGGCAAAATATGAATGAAAAAATAAACAAAGGAAATGTAAAACTAAATTTACCTGTGTCAAAAAAAAATATATATATATATTATATTATAATTGCAGTTATTTCATTTCCACCAACGGGAATAATTTTCAAGGCTGATAATATGCGACGCTGTCCGCTTACTGTTGGGAACATTTGTAGATAACATTATGAGAATTAACAGCTTCTTCACAGTTTTGATTCAGTTTGAGGTCAATGAAGTGATAAAAAGGCAAAGGTGCCCATGTCCGCGAACATATTTTTAAATAATTTTTGGTTACGCCCCTGGCTTGTCTTTAAGGGGGCGCTGTGCATTTGTATGCTTGACCCAGGCCTAAAGGCGCCCGTGCTATTGTGCCCGCTGTGACTGGACTACCCTTATGAAGGGACGATGCATTTTGCATTATAATATGCGTCCAACACCCCTTAATGCGGACTCTCAGAATTGAAATAGATTTTTTCATCGCTTCTGTTCGAATTAAATCTATGCGGAGTCATCTCTGTGGATTATCTATGTATTTAAAACGTGAACATATTTTTAAAATTTGAAAAAAAATTGTCCTGATGATGCTTTAGGCGAAAGTACTTGACAAAAATAAAAGAATTATAAAAGTGAATTAAAACTGTGATTATTTAATTAATATAATTAATATGAAAAAAAAAAAACATCGGATGCGCATTGAATGGCTGATTAAAAAAATATACTGATACTAAGCTGATCTTGCTTTAAAATTTTCTGCGTAATTTTTTTTATGCAATGTGTATGAATAATATTTGACAGCCGAAACAGCTGTTCACGCACGGACATGTTTTATATATATATATATTTATTATTTACTTGATTAAAAAAGTAACTATGTACTATAGTGACCAAACTGAGAAAATGGAGAAAACACGTATGAGAAGGATAGAAATATTTTTTACTACGTTCTTGTCTCCGCCATATGTTTTGGCAGATACTTTCATTTACCGTGTGCGGTTTTTATTTTTACTTTATTTTTAAATCTAACGTACCTAGTGCTCAAACCAGTTTTTTAATAGATAAAAAATAGTTTTTTTCGATAACGTGTGAACAACTAATCGGCAGTCCAATTTCCACCCGTCAAATTGTAATTGTATTTCACTTAATTTAAAAATAGATAGCTGACTCACAATAATAGAGTAAGGGAGTTTTTCTGCAATTTACCAAGATATTATAACTGTAAATCTACCTGCAATAAAAAAAAACATGAACTAGGGGTTGTAACAATCCAGTTACGAACATAAAACATTTAAGGAGAGAGGATTCGTTTTAAGAAACGTAAAAATGCAATTTTACACTACATTTTGCCTGTCACAACACACCGCCTCTGCATTGTTATGTATTACCTACTTAAGCTCCCCTCAGTGCGGGCATTAGCGCAACTCTGGGAGGGGGAAAATATTGAAGGCGATCAAGAATAACTGATCTCCCAAAATAAAAACAATTTAAACCAACACCTTATTTTCAGTGAAATAAAAACTGCCTACACAAACTCATGGACCGACCATTCAAAATAGATCTCTGCTTTCTATGTTGCAAAAGATTTAAACACGCTCAATTTAGGTAGGTACTGACAGTGAGGTAGTTTTTGAATTTGTGCATGGTAATTTTTTTTAAAGAAGTTAAACTATATGTGTAGCTTAATTTCGTGTAGAAACCAGCAGAGAAATCTCGATTCAAAGTAATGATAATAAATGGTATGAGGCTGACCAATAATTTTATAAAAAATGTTTCGTTTTGCCAATGTCATCCCTGTTTCAAGGAAGGTCGGCAAAAGTTTGCATGGTGTATGTTTATTTCAGGTTTAAATTTTAATTTGTTAATAAACATGCAGCATTTGTAAACGCAAACTTACACGTGTCTGCTTGTGGGCGTAAATTTAATAACTTTTTTGTGTTAATTTATGTTTGCAATTATGATTACTGATTAAAGATCAGAGGAACAAACGCCCCAGGACGACAGCACCGAGAGTGTACACAGGATGTATTGGCCGATATGTGTTTCAAGATTGAGGAACCTTGCTGCAAACGAATGTTTGGCAACCTTAGACGGAAGCAGACGAAGTTATGAGAAAAAAAAACTAAATAAGAATACAGATTTTGTATTTTTTTTCTTCTCAGTTTTCGACTCAGTTTTTCGCGTATTACTTTTAAATTTTGACTTTCAAAAGAATAACACCCAAGAAGTGTACGCCTATGGAGTGAAAAGTAAAAAGTGCGTAAAATTCGAGTAAAATTTCCGTTCTTCTGTTATTATTACAAAGCAATACGTTTGTCTCAGAGTCGCATAAAAGTAAACGAATACTTTTATTATTATGATGTGCGTGTAAAGGATTTATTCCCGAAAGTTCCGTGTGTAGCCGCGACACGAAATCAAATCCAGGCATAAATAAAACAGGATGATAAATAAAAAATGAACAAGATATTTATTATTGGGGAAAGAAATCGGAAGAGATGAGTATACAAGGAGAGAACTAAGTGAAGCAGCATCTGTGGAGGTATTGACTACTCTCAGGAGAATGGCGGCTGGATACTGCTAAAGTAATAGTATTTTTATGATTTTCGGGTTCAATTTATTAAAAACACGGTTAATTTTTTTCACACAATTTATTTCAAGATTCTGTTCACATTTGGTTCGTTCACAAAGCTAAACAATACACATATCAAACATAATTATTAGAATTATTTAAACACCTCTGTACATCTTCAGACACAGACGCATTCGCACAAGTAATGATTTGACAGTAAGATAGTAAGACTCTGAATGATAGGATCCGAAACAACTAGCTATGAATAATTGCGGTATAAACGAGAACAATGAAAGAACGATGGGATGGTTCGAGTATTTAGAAAGAATAGACGATGAACGACTGACTCAACTAGTGCACAATATAAATCTAAAAGGCAAATGTGGAAGGGAAAGAAGGAGGAAAGAATTAGCAAGATCGAAAATGAGAAAAAGAAGAACATGAGCGATGAATGTCGAGGAGATAAAATAAATGTACACAGATAGAACAAAGTGAAGACATATATGTGGAGGTACTGGCCTCCCTTAGCAGAATGGCGGTTGGATACAAGTACAAAATCTCTATTTTTTATTTGACGCATTAATATAATTCAGTAAACAAATAGTATTCATTTTTAAAAGACAAAAAAAAGCTTTGTATTAGATTTTCTTGTACAGATGTTTTCAGGGATGTTAGGGGGGGCTACAACTAAGTCAATTTCACCTTCTAACATCTCATGGGGGTTGTCTTTTCGCCTCTAGACACGAGTTAACATATTTTACCGATTTATAACCATAACACACCCCCACCTCTACCCCCTGTTCATTCTTTTAAACTTAAACTCACCCCTTGGTGAGAGAAAAAAAATGTATTATACGCATTCGTAGCTTCCCGGTTTAAAAATGTGTAGCCTTGCAAGAAGGGATGGATATTGACGGCGGAAGACGAATTGATCTGAGAAAATTAAAATTTGTTTTGGTTAGGCAGTCGGATTGATGGATAACGCAAAAAACTACACATATAGTTCAACTTCTCGCCTGCGCTATTTTTAGAAGGATTCTACAATCAAAAACCTTTTTTTCAGTCTGAAACTTATCGTTCTTATATCATAGGATAACATATTGATTCTCTATTATTATTGGAGAAAATCTGCACTAACAAAGATTCTCCCAGAAAAGCATTCTCAAGTACTTTAAATCAAAGTTTCGTAACGCAACCGTTTGTGCTGCAGGATTTATTTTTCGTCTTTTTTCCAACCATTTCAAGTTGAATGCCAGCCACTACCTTTTTTTGTGCAAAATTCACAGTAATTACGGTCACTTTTTGTAAAGTTAATTAAATTCTACGATTGCACAATCGTCTTCACTGGCTTTTTTGTCTCCATTTTCTGGCGCGAGTTTTGACGTAAGATCAAAGAGTTTTTTTTCGGTCACAAAATTTCGGCTCGTGCGAGAAAATGAACTTGGTTAAAGCGTCGGTGTGATAATTTATACTATTGAAATTTGTCGAGAAAAGTAGAACAATTGTACGTCATTGGGATTGCTTATTTTAATTTCTGAAAAAAACATAACAAAACAGGAAAAAACGGTTTTGTGATTTGTTTTTTGAAACTTGTCAAAGATTGTTCACTTCCTTTTTGACCAAAAGCCTAAAGTGAAAATCTTACATATTTCCCTTGTTGTGAAAGCTTTAACTTTATTTTTTTTTAATATTACTTTCTCCCTTGTTTCAGGTAAATGAGGCTCTAATTTCTTCAGCGGCCTTGAGTCCTTTTTACCTCAATCTTTCCCTAGATAATCAAATTTAGTTCTTGATATTTTACATTCTCCATGCATGTTTAGGGTAAAGCAGTTTTCTTTTTTTTAGAGAGTTAAATACATTTATTTTCATAGTTAAGGGGGATAGTCTTACTGCTTATATCATACAATTTTCTCTCAAGGGTGCAAGCTCTTATTTCCTGTAGATTCTCATTAAACATTATGGACATTATGAGTTGATTTAGAAAAAAACAACAAGTTGGGAAACAATGTCTGAAAACCTATACGAGATTTGTACCCTCGCCCTCTAGCTTTTAACGTTAATGTTTAACTTACTGAAAGATCGACCGGAATGCCATAGATTTTGTTTTTTAATATGGGAGATTGTGTTGCTTTATTTTTGATGTATTAAACGCAACGCAGCGCAACCAAGCTACACATATGGCGTTACTTCTTGCTGCGTTCTCCCTGAAGAAGTCTCTTCGAGCTCTCGGCATGGAATGTTAGCGCTCTACCAACTGAGTTATATTATTAGAAAGCTATATTTTCCTTTGATTTCCCAACCGCTTGTAACATTTATTTTTTAAGCTGTGGCAATGAATAAATTTGTCGTTTAACCGCCAATGCGATTGACACATTTCTTGGTAATTAAGATTTTTTCGCCACAAAAAGTGCAGACGCTTTAATTTCTTGTGGCAAAAATGGTTTCGTCTCGTTACCAAGATAATGGAGGTGTTTGTATTTGTATTTGAGCGTTATAGAAAGTGGAGAATCCGCTGACGAAAAGTGGCAAATCAGTAGGGGCCACGTTTTGGGGACAAGACCAGAAGATTTGTCAACAACAAAATACTAAAAATACGTGTTTTTAAATAAATAGCATCTAAATATTTTACAAACAAAACATCGTACCAGAATATTCAAAGAATATTTAAAAAAACTTTTGATATTTTTCCCTTTCATTAAAGAAACTTTCTGTTTTGTGGTCTCATACGTTTTATTGGATTTAAAGTAAGATTTAATATTTGAGTCATACAGAACCGAAATCAGCGACCTAGGACTATTTTCAAATCTATGATGTAGGCCTCAAAGATTTACGATTGATTTAAAATTTCTGCCAACAAACAGACACGTATAAGCTAGCATTTGCACATGCCGCATGTGTACCTACTTACAAAAGAAAAATAAAATCTCAAATGAAGATTAGCCCTCTAACTCTTGCCGAACTTTCCCTGAAAGAGGGGTGACATTTAAATTATTTGTCATAACTGATTGTCATAATTAAGTTTTTTTTAATTCTATAAAACTGATCAATATAGAAGTTTCGGGCTGCAATTCTGTAAGTCAATTTTCAGCGTTATCATTTCTTTGAATTATAGGTTGGTATGAGGCTGACCACCCATACTGTATAAAATGGTTCACTTTCCAATGTGAACCCTGTTTTCCCCCCTGTTTCAGGGAAGGTCGGAAAAAGTTGCAGGTTGTATGTTCATTTGAGGTTTGGATTTTAATTTGTAAGTACACACGCAGCATTTGTAAGCGCGAAATAACACGTGTCTGCTTGTGGGAATGCATGTAGTATGAATCTTAAATGCAAGTTTCTTTGCAACTTGGGTTATAGACTAAAATAACTGTCGTATTTATTTCATTTTAAAGTTATTTTAAAAAGGAGGTAGGATGTTTTTTAATACTTTTGTTGACAAATATACCTACCTACTTTAAGGTCCAACGAAAGGCAGTGACAGATTTTTCCATAAGATTATGTTTCTAGATATCACGGACTATGGTAAAGGACCAACTCGTGAATTATCTCAATTTTAAGGGTCACCATACGGTTGAAAAGATTCAAGATCAAGAAAGAATAGTTAATTAATAAGAAATGTCAAAAAAAATTGAGAAAACGATTAAAAAATATGTACTAATTTTACTCCAAAGAGTTTACATGTGGTGCGTGAAACCTATGTATTTTCACAGGTAAGTGGACGGCCTTACGCCAAACCCAGGCGGGATTCTTATGTTCCAAGGCGACTGGTTTTCATTTATAGAGTAACATTGCAGGTATTTTATTTTGGGTTTGAAATAATTCACTTAATTAAATAAATTATTTTTTGAATAAATAATAACAAAACACCGAAACGGGAAATCATTTCTGACACCATCTTTGGGGATCGAACGCTAGCCCTCTGGCGTAGAATGCAAGCATTCTAGGAACTAAGCTATTGACTATTTATAAATTGAAAAAAATTCACTCAAAAAGATTATTTAGTGACTTATCCCCTATTGAACCTGACTGTTTATAATGTAGTTAGGTAAAATTAAATTCTTTGGTACTTAGTGCTGTACCTATATTTTGTGTTAGCCATTCAAATATAATACATTCAAGCATGTACCCCTTTAGGTAGTCCGTAATATCTAAAAACATAATCTTATGGAAAAATCTGTCACTGCCTTTAGTTGGACCTTAAAGTAGGTAGGTATATTAGTCAACAAAAGTTTTAAGTTAAAAAAAACATCCTACCTCCTTTATTATAAAATGCCTTCAAATATACATTCAAGCATGTAACTCTTCTTAAAAAATATATGTTTTAAAAGGTATATGAAATCAAATGATATTATTTATTTGTTTGTTTTGTCACCCCAGTCACTTTAAAATTAAGGCCTCAACAATGCGGTGAGTTGCTTCTGTCAAAGCCAGGATTTCTAGGTCGCTGTTATATATTTTGGTGCTTTAATGTATGATTTTATAACACTGACGTATTCATAAGCTGTCCAGATGTGAGACAAAGATAAAGTTACCCTTTTGTCTTACTAGCTGCTTCTAAGATTACACTGTTTTGTGGACTACATAGAAAAAAGTTCAATCTTAAATGAAGACGATTGGAACGATCTGTTTTTTAAACATCGAAGAGCATATTTGAATGTTTATATTTGTTGTGCTCCGTGCGGAATCGAATTCACTATCCTCCATTTACAAGTCCTTAGCCTTATCCACACTACAGACCGGTTACTAGGAAATTAATTGCAATATTTTCTACATAGTGTCTTGTTATGTTATTTTAAAATAACATATAAACAAAACCATCTCGAAGAGTGCAGTGTGTGTTTGTGGGCCGAACGGAGCCGAACGGTCACGGAAGCGGCCGAACTGCACCGTGTGAACTGATCGGGCCGTCGGTCATCAGTTCCCGGCAAGATGTCAACCGATTAAGACGTCAGCGACCAAGCACCAAGCGGTGCAAGAGGGGGCACTACAGTGGAGCTCCCTCCTCCCCATCTACTTGGATTTCCTGCCAGCAAGGCACCCGCCTTGTGGACCAGAGGCATAGGGGACATAGCGCATAGGAGCGCCCACCCAGTTGCTCCAACGTGTGGAGGCGTCCGCCTCGTGAGTCGCCGCTAGCCTGGGGCGCTGCCCCAGGCCATTCAGTTCGGAACTCCGGCCAACGGAGTAGGGAGAGTTTAAGTACAAGTTCAGATCTGGCCATTCCCTTATTTCCCCTTTTTTCCCATATTAGTAAAGTCAATAAACCCTTATTTGTTCATGTTAAACTTATCTTTTAATTATACAACCTTCCCAAGATATAAGTAAGCAATACCAAAGAAAGAACCCCACGCCCTGAGAGTGATGCTGATGAGAGCTAGCCGGATGTAAGTATCCTGAAGATACCTTTCAATCCTAACATAACAGTCTCTTATTGCTTGTTTGTCTTATCAGAGATAATTTCATGTGAGCACTGAGCAGTGTGTGTACGTGTACTGGACCAATGTGTTTTATGAAAGCTGGAGATTTATTTTACAAATATTTCAAACAACTCCCTTTAGAGGGCTCTTGAGGTGTGATACACACAAAAACAGCGCTCACCAAATAAATCATTCTAATATTATTATTATTAACTCTCACATTATCGTGTTTTACGTTTTTTTCTTAGCTCAGATTTTCTAGAATGTCAATTCTCAAGACAATTTCATTGAAAGGTCACCTTTGAATCGAATGAAAGATCAGCTAAACAAGTACTGGGACGACGAAAGGGTGCATTTTTTAATGTACCAAGGTAAGTACTTTACACAATAAAGAAATTAAAAAGAAATGTCTTCAATTATTAAGGGGGCACTTCTTACAAGTTTAAAACAAGAAAAACCCCATCTGCTGGAGTGGAACGACTCATTTGTGTGCCATAAAAATAATCATAAAGGCATTAACTGCGAGCACCGCGACGGGACTCGAACCCAGACTCGGGGAGAGTTGAGTACAACGGTAACCCAAGTAACGAACATCGCGTTTAAAAGGTTTCATGTTAGACCAACACATGACAGAACGACATATGACATAACGACACATAACAGAACATCACAATGACGTATATCACAATAACAAAACAACACAAGGACAAAATATAACCTACCTAAAATAGATCATATCATAAACAGCACATGGAAAAACATCACATCATAAAACAGAAAACACCATAACGACATGACAAAAAACGTGAGACATGAGAAAATGAAATTCATGCAAATATTATTTGGTAAGGCTTATAAAAAATATTACGCCTCCGATTATTATCATTGTAAGATTTAAAAAACCTGTCTAAGCTGCACATAAAGAGCAACTTCTTACCGTGCTGTCCCCAAAGGAGTCGCATAAGGCGCGTGGAAGCAAAATAAACACTTGTGTTGTTTGTGATATATTGTAATGTGATGTTTTTTCATGTGTCATTATTGGTATGTTTTGTAATGTTTTATGATGTGATGTTTTGTCCTCGTGTTGTTTTCTCATAGTGATGTATTTTCTGTGTTATTTTGTCATGTATCGTTCTGTCATGTCTCATTTTGCCATTGTGTCGTTCTATCATGAAACCACCATTTAAATGCGACTCGAGAAGAGTTGGATGCACCGGTAGCCCAAGAAATAAACATTGCGTGCAAACTTAACCGTAGTTTTTCCAAAAAATATATAAAAACTAAGCTAGCGCTCCTTGTGAAGGCTTAAGTTTTCTATGCACTTTTGGTTAACTCTATCAAATTGTTTACTTGGGGTGATGGGGCATAGGCGTTATTTCTGTTTTAGAACTCTGATGCCCCATATAAATGTAAATGGAGCGTCTTTCGCCTTTTCTGTCTTTTCATAGACCAGAGAATGGGACGCCCCCCCTTAATTTTGGGGTTTCTTGGCTTTATACTGAAACAGGGTTGCCAAAACATTGATTGAATTAAAAGTAACTTCTGTGTATGCACAAAAATAACAGTACCTACTCGTAATAATTACACATTGTTTTACTATTTCTATTTTAGAAACTGTATTTTTAATATTTTGCAGATTTAATGAATTATTCTAGAATGCAATATCATTCCCTAAATTGGGTAGTATTTTTTGGCTTGTAAAGCCATTTCTTTGAATAAAAAGTACACTAAGGAACAGAATACCCCGTGAGGAAGTACAAGAAATCTGTGACATGGAGGGCATTGCAAAATTGAGCAGAGAAACAAGACACATTCTTGTTCGGCGGAGGGCAAGGACGAACTGTCCGGTTCTCTTACTAACGGTTTGCATAAATATCCGGTTATTTCATTTATTATAAGTGATTTTAGAAATCGATACCTATGATAAGTTACTGCTAATAAAATGTTTTTTTCACAATAATTCAAATCAGTGGATCAGCACTTCTATAGTTTTAACTTTAAGGTGGGGAAATAAAAAATATTAATTTTAAGGAAATCCTTGATGAATCCTCCTTGACTGATTGGTTGATATGAGGCTACACCCCGTGCTGTAAAAATTGGTTCACTTTTGCCAATGCCACCCCGTTTGCGGCGGTAGGAGTTACAAGGTTTATGTTCATTTGAGGTTTTGTTTATTTGTGTGCACGCATGCAGAATGTGTAGGCGTGAACCTACATGTGCCTGTATGTGGACATGCATTTAATATGAGCCTTAAATGCTAACATATCTTCGCAGCTTAGATTATAGATTATTATAGAATCTTAGCACCCCTGCCGCCGACAAACAGCTTTCAAAGAAATTTCAAGCAAGGGGTTGAAACTTTGAAACTCGAATTAAAACTGGTGTTTTATAATCATGGCAACATCCGAGGCCAGCAAAACCAGCGTGGCGTCTAATCTTATTCATGGCCCCGTAGCTAAGCCGCCTTGAACATTAAATACCACCCCTAATCCAGCAAAACTATAAAACGGTTTTAAAAGACAGGTATATTTAAATCCAGGATTACATCTGTTATTCGGCATTAAATGGTATTAACTCTGAATAGGTTGTGAGAGAAACAAAATATATAATGGGCCGGTTGATAGCTCAGCTGGCAGAGTGCAGGCGCGTACATAGGGTATAGGCAAAAACGTTTCAGAATAAATATTTTCTCCCATTCCTTTAAAATAATTTGTTTGAAATTGACTAAAGTGCTAACAATGGCTCCAATCGAACTAAAATTTGGATTTTTTAATCTGAATATCAAGCTTAAATAGTTTTTTACCATACATTGCCTACCTATTAGGCGCATCTGCCCGTATGGGGTGCGTGCCGCTGGTAGAGTGCTTGCATTCTACGCCAAGAGTTCCGGTTCGAATCCCATCAAGGGTGTCGGAAATGATTTACCGTTTCGGTGTTTATTTTAAAGCCAAAATAAAACTACCGGCGAGTTTTACTCAGTCTTCACAAGAAATGAGTGCCAGCCCCCTCGGGAGCTGGGAAGCCCCAAATATTTTAAAACAACGATAAAACGTTCCATTTTTTCTCAAAATTAATTTAAATAACGATATAAAAAAAAATGTTAGTGCAGATTGTTTTTTGTACATCACACTATGATAATATCTTTATGATTTTTTTTTTTTTTTATTTCTAATTACTTAACTACGTTGGATCGATACATTGCAAAGCTCTATTGCAACTGAGATTTCGCTACTGAGTAAAAAGAAGCATTCTGTGTTTTTATGCTCCAGTAAGTCGGGATTAAAAAAGGAATCATTTATGTATCAAAGATCGGATAGCGCCACAGGAAGTGTGTGAAGAAAGGGGTAAACCTACGTAGGTATTGTTCCGTTCCAAGTTTGAAAATTCAAAAGTTTAAATTTGAAACGGTTCGTGATTTTTTATTGCTGATTGAAGTTCGCTTTGAAATTTGCTGTATAAAACATTACGTTCAAACTCAAACACAAAGTATTACAAAAAACGTATGCAAATTAAAACGCTAGGGGTGTGTTTTGACGTAACGTTTTGTATTTGGGGTAAGCACCTACAGCTAACGAACCAGAGTAAATAATTGGACAATTTTATTTTATTGTTTTTTGTTTGAAATTAAGTAAACAAACTGCGGTTTACATTAACCCTTTAATAGTGTATAAAATAAAGGTAAAAATCTGTAGTCATTGCAATCCCGATTAATTTGTAAATATTATTTTTTTATTTTTAATTCACTGAAAACCTTAAATTCTTACAGGTGCCAACCTTCTTCAGGCATTTTATTAGCAAAATTAAAAGTTCAACCATTTGATACTTTTGGTATGTTTATGAAAAACATTATAAAAATTCAAAACATTATTTGCGATCCGAAAGACAAAAAATATCGAAACGCCAAACAGTCTTGTACTACTGCCATCTGTTGGTGAAAATTCAAAGTAATTTGATGAAAAAAGCTTCGTCGGTTGTTCGCTAGATGCCGTTTTTCTCATACTAAGTAATAATTTTCTGGAATAAATGGGTCATTGCATTTCTTTTCACCCTCCCAATAAAAGAACAGCTGATGTATCGTAATTTTTTGTATTATAAGAGATTTATTTTTCATTAGCCAGTGAATGAAATATTTAAAGAAGGAATCCTTTCAAAATGTTGAAAATGACGTTATTTATTTGTTTTTTTTACTAGCAGGTTTTTCATAGGAAAAATGAGCTGGGAAACCCCCACTCAATGGAATGTGGTTGGTGTGAGGCCGGCCCCCTTACTTGTAAAAATAAATAGGTCCCGAATCGCCACATGCGATCCCTTCAGGGATAACGCAGGCAAGAAGTTACGCTATATTATGTGTAGCTTAGTTGCGTGCGTTCTCTTTTTTCTACGAGAGAAAACACTAAAAAATATGAAATCCTGTAGCTTAGACGTTTTTCATGAGCGCTTTTCTATAATTAGTTCACTTACTAAAATTAATAAATAAATAAATAAATAAGTTACTCCCTATAAAATGCTTAACCCTCCATTTCTGAAATCAATGAATCACTACATGAATAAGGAAGGTAGATGGGTACATTATTATTTATTATTGAAGAGTAGGTACATATATTTTTTATTATTATTTTGTGACAAGGAATGCTATTCATCAAACTTATTTACTCAGCCTAAATGAGAAATAGACTTCTAAAATCTAAATATAAACCTAAGCTGCTAAGATATATATCATTTGAGATTTATACTCTCGCATTCACACGCATTCCCACAAGCACACATGTATAAGTTCAAATGAACATAAGCCCTGCAACTCTTGCCGACCTTCCCTGAAACAGGGGTGACATTGGTAAAGTGAACCATTTTTTCAGTATGGGTGGTCAGCCTCATAATAATAATAATAAATATTAGGATGATTTATTTGGTGAGCGCGGTTTTTGTGTGTGTCACACCTCAAGAGCCCTCTGCAAGCTTGGTCGTCGCTGTAGAAAGCGCCAATTCACAAGCAAGACCCAGTTGTTGTAAGGTTGGATGGACCTTTCAGTGACCGGTCTTTGGTAAAGGCTTATGAATTTTTCAACTCAGCGAAGAGCACATTTGAAATATATAAATGGTATATTTTTTGTGCTCCGCCGGGATCCGAATCCACAACCTTCCATTAACGAGTCCGAAGTGTTGCCACTGGACTACGGACCGGTCCAAGATGCCAACGACACGCGGTGAACCTGAGCGGTAGCCCATCCAGGTACTATCCGCGCCCAATGTTGCTTTACTTCGGTGATCTATGGGAACCGGTGCTTTCAACATGGTAACGTCTTATATCGTCATACCAACCTAGAAGTCAAGGAATACATAAATAAATCATTTATCCGTGTTATTTTTATAATAATAACTACGCCGCTCCGTTCGTCCATAGCGCCGAAAATTTATGATGGTTAATATTTTTTCCAAAACAAAATTGAAAAAACAGCGGCGAAAATTGAGCAAAGCAAAAAAAATGATGAAATAGAAAATGTGAAGATAGAGAGGGATAAAATGGGTAACAAGACGTTATTAGGTCGGAGAAAGGAACCTTCATGTGGGTTAGGCTGTCAATTTGCCATCTTTACGACGTGCGTGCATGAAAAATGAAGTAAAAAATATATATTAAATGTAAAAATATATTAACCTATCTTTTTTATATTCAACCGCCTTATTTAGGGACCAAAAATAACCATAATAATCTATAATCTACGTACTTGTTTTTAGGCTTTCACGGCCGGATCTAGATGCATGATTTTCTGGTTCCGGGTTTTGACCGTGGTCCATGTTTTTGCTTGTCTTCTTCTTTTTTCTTTTTATTCTTTCTTGAAGACTTTCAGCTTACGTTTCGTCTCCTCTGTGGGCGACTTCTTCGGAGTTCTTCGGAGTTCGGAGACTTCAGTAGCGAGCAGAACTCCGAAGAAGTCGCCCACAGAGGAGACGAAACGTAAGCTGAAAGTCTTCTAAAAAGAATAAAAAGAAAAAAGAAGAAGACAAGCAAAAACATGGACCACGGTCAAAACCCGGAACCAGAAAATCAAGCATATAATCTACGTACCTACTTTGCAAAAAATATTTTTACATATAAGATTTATATTTAATGTATGCCCACAAGCAGACATGCATAAATTCACACTTACACATGCTGCATTTGTATTTTCAAAGTAAAAATCGAAATTTCAAATTAATATAAAGTCTTTGGTTTTAACCGACTGAAACACGGATGACGTTGGCAAAGTGAACTAATTTTTACAATAGGTAGTATTGGTAGTCGCTTTCAAGTCAAGGGACAAAAAAAATATATCTTTGCAACTCAGTTTATAGAAAAATTATACATTATAGATAAGACACATTGGTCCAGTACCCACACATAGGTGCAAACATTATTCATGGTGACGCACAATTGAGCGTCATCTGTTTTATTTTTAATTAATTAGTCTAAGAAGCGAATTTCATGTTGGTCTTTCACAATCTGAAAAAAGTGCGGATAAAAATCGCAAGATGTCGGTATCAACTTTTTTGACATCTGATCAACGTGAGATTAGCAAGAATTGATGACTTCCATTTCCGTCGTGTTCGCAAGTAGACACGTTTTTATATGTCTCTCGACCGTTTTGAAATTTACCGTTAAAATCTGTGAGTGAGTGGAATTGTTTTACATATAACTTGCAAGTGTGGCAGTTTGTGAACAGAGCTCCCCCACAGGATCCTGAGAACGAGCATCATCTTGGACCAGAAGCACGATTGAGGTGAGTGCGGTCCTTTTGATTTTCGCTTCTTTGGTACGGGAAAGTCGTCCAAAATTGAAAGCCACCTATTGAAGGTTGGCTTTTGTTAGAGAGAAAAAATACCATAGGCATTAGATCTGTGTGTTTTATATCTCGCATTGGAGAATACGTGGCAGTTTCTCCATTTGTTCTTTTTTGTATTTTATATACATCCCCCCTGAGGGGCAAAATTTACACCTTGCCCCTCCATTGGTCCTTCGAACCCCATTGGTCCTTCGAACCCCATTTGGTCCTTCGTAACCTTAACGAAACCAGAATGGTTGACATGAAACGGATATTCAAGGATACTGTGTCGATAGTTAATTGTTAAGAACATAATATTATATGCCTTTGTATTAGAATCTATATTCTAGCATGATTTATATTCTGTACAAAAATTAACGAGTGTCATATATTCTACTGTATGTAGGTAGTTATTTTTTTAATAAGTGTTGAATACACAGTAGGTACATATATTTGTTGGTGCGAAATTTATAGTTTTAATGATACCTATCCATTAGAGATTAGGTATTCATACAGCTGAGCATTGTCTACAGGTACCTACCTACCTTTGTTTATATTTTTATATAAATGTCATTACAAGTTTGTTATTGTTTTTTTTTTCCATTAGTAAATAAACTATCTGGAGAAAGTAAATATTGTGATACATACTGACATAAAATAAATTCAACTTTGAGGCAAATCGATTTCTTCTTTCAGAACTGAAAGTAGGTTTTTTCGATTTTGTTACCGTTTCTTCATTTTTTATTGTTTATTTTAAATAGTAAACATGGCGGATGCTTTAACAAGAACTTTGGTTATATTGAAAGAGAAACAAAAGGTTTATTTTGAAAGAATAAATAATTTATATAAACTAGGAAAAAATGTTTCTAATTTTGCATCCAGAGAGAATAGTAATTTTTTATCGGCTTCCAAGGAAGCAGGAAGCTGGGTTAAAAAGTACGAAGATTTGATAGATCAAATAAATGCACTTTCTTTAGAGATAGATCCAGAGGCAAAGGTAAATTATCAATCACTTATGGCCTTTGAAGAACTTTATAGTAAAATAATGGATGTTAGGGAAAGAATTTTAAAAACCGAAACACCACATGTATCGACTCAAAGTGGGCCTAGATATGAGGTAAAATTACCACCCATACAAATTCCTTTGTTTGATGGGAATCCAAAAAATTGGTCACGATTTTTTGAATCCTTTAAGGCAAACGTCCATCTAAATACAGGGTTGTCAGACGCCCAAAGAGTGCAATATTTAACAGGCAACTTGACGGGAAAGGCAGCGAACATATTTTCGGGAATTGTACCGTCAGCGGAAACCTATAACGTGGTCTGGGACAGTCTTGTTAAAAAATATCAGGATAAACGTGCGCTAGGAACATATTACATAAATAATATCCTTGATTTAAAGAAGGCCGATCACACGGCTGCCTGTCTTGATGGCTTTATTGAGAAGTATGCCGCTTCCATTGCAGCATTAAAACAATTAGGTATTACAGATGTGGGAGATTTTCTTTTATTTAATTGCGCGTTGCGTAAATTGAATTCGTCTACAGTCATGGCCTTCGAGCTTTCGCTGAAAGACATCGAAATACCTTCTTGTCAGAATCTTATCAGTTTTGTTCAACAACAGGTCAAAATTTTGGAAAGATCGCACGTAAATGAATCGAAGTCGGTTTCCGAAGCTTGCCATTCGAATACACGCGTGAGGAATAATACGACAAAATCTGTGAGTGGTCGTGCGTTCCTCGCAAGTGGTAGAGTGTCTACTGGGGACACTCTCTTTTGCGTTTTGTGTAAACGAAACGACCATAATAAATTATATAAATGTGTGAAATTTAAGAGCTATTCTCCTAAGGAAAGGTATGAATTTATTAAATCAAAACGGGGTTGCGTTCGTTGTTTGAGTGTTGCCCACTGGTCTCATTGTACTGAGACAGGAACTTGTCAAATTTGTAATAAGGGACATCATACCCTTCTGCATTTTGACGACAATGAGAATAAGGCCAGACGAGTAGTCAAGAATGCTGAGCAGGGACATCAGCTGTCGCATTCAGGTGATGATATGCAAGGGTTGGGTGTGCCCTCGGTTTCTTTAAGTGCAAATGCTCGGGTGAATGCGAGCACGGTGCTGTTGGCTACGGCACAGGTTTTTGCCTGGTCAAATTGCAAGAAAAATAAGATGATAGTTAGATGTCTTGTTGATAATGGTTCTCAAAACCATTGGATAACATTAGAATGTTGTAGAAATATGAATTTACATATTGTTCCTCTAAATAATTCAGTAATTAGAGGAATCGGTCTTTCTGCACGACCGATACATGGATGTGTCAATTTTGAAATACAATCGAGGTACAATCCTCAAAATACTTACAAGGTTAACGCGTTTGTGGTGGATCATATCACCGATCAGTTACCTTCTAGGTACATTGATAACAGTGATATGACTTATTTAAAGGACATTTCAATGGCCGATTTATCCTGGAATGTCCCTGGAGTTGTGGACATTGTGTTGGGTGCACAATTATTCCCTTTTATTTATTTGGGAAAAATGATAGAGTCAAAGTCGAAAGCGCCACCTGCAGTATTGACGTCCTTTGGCTATGTATTGATGGGAGATTGTCCAAAGAGTGTTTCAGCTGCAGACAGTTGTCACGAATCTTTTTCTGCATTGGCTGTAAAAGATGCGGATTTATTATTACACAAGTTCTGGGAGTTGGAAGAAATCCCAGTGAAAAAGTTCTTAAGTCCAGATGAGACAGCGTGCGAAAACTCCTTTGTATCTTCTGTGACTAAAGACGAGGTAGGTCGTTACTCTGTTGCTCTACCCTTTTGTGCTGATCCTGGAAATTTGGGCAACTCACGAAATACTGCATATCGGCGTTTCTTGTTATTAGAAAGAAAGTTTAAGCAGTTACCGAGTCTGCAGGAGAATTATAATTCGGTAATAAATGACTACATTCAAAAAGGATATCTCTCTGAAGTTGCAGAGTCAGATATTGGTGAACATGGATATTATATTCCTCACCACGCTGTAGTGCGTCAAGACAAACCTATGCCTCGCATTGTTTTAGATGCTAGTGCGAAAACGCATACTGGGTTGTCACTCAATGATGTACTACATTCTGGGCCAAATTTACAGGCTGATTTGTTTCTCCTTTTATTAGATTTTAGGCTGTTTCCTGTCGCGATGACAGCAGATGTACAGCAGATGTATTTGCAGGTTGGTGTATTTGTTGACCACCGTAGATATTTGAGAATATTATTTCGTTTTTCTGAAAAGGAGAAAGTTCGAACCTTTCAATTTAATAGGGTTCCATTTGGATTAAAGTGTAGTCCTTTCATGGCCATGCGATCTGTGCGTCAATTGGCATCGGACATGGCTGAACGTTTTCCGGAAGCCGCCAAAGTAGCTGGAGCTAGGTTTTATATGGATGACCTGGTTCAGTCTGTGGCAGATGAGGCTTCGGCTGTTTCTCTGGCAAAAGATCTCGTAGCTTTGTTCAAGTATGGTGGCATGGATCTGGTAAAATGGTCAAGCAATTCATCTTATCTATTAGATAGTCTTCCTAACTCACATAGAGGTTCCATAAAATTTGATGATGATAAAGGCGTAACTCTAAAAGTATTAGGGTTGTCTTGGGATCCAGTTAAGGATAATTTCTTCTTTACTTCGAATGACTCTCAGCAAAAATGCACGAAGCGATCTATTTTGTCAGTTGTAGCTCGTTTGTTCGATGTTTTGGGCTTAGTCGCACCAGTTATACTGGCTGCAAAGCTTCTCATCAAAGAGCTATGGCGTGCCAATATCGGTTGGGATGACTCTCCGCCTGATGCTATAATTCGACGTTTTTCGAGTATAACACAAGAACTTCCGTTGCTCGCTACTTTAAAAATTCCTAGGCACATCGGTGTGACTAGCTCAACCAAAGTATTATTAGTAGGTTTTTGTGATGCTAGTCTGAATGGTTACGGTTGTGTTATATATGTACATACAACTGACATGGATGGAAATATTTCTGTCAGGTTGTTGTGCTCAAAATCTAAGGTATCTCCCACCAAGATTACGACATTAGCACGTTTAGAGTTGTGCGCTGCTGTTTTATTGTCAAAGATGTTAAAACTTGTGACCGAGATGTATCGTGATCGGATTCATATAACTGATGTATATGCTTTTTCTGATTCAACGATTGCGCTGGCTTGGATTTGCTCTTCTCCACATCGTTGGTCAATTTTTGTAGGAAATAGAGTCGCTCAGTGTCAGGAGAATTTACCCCCTCAGAACTTTTATCACATCTCAGGGGACGAGAACCCAAGCGACTGTGTTTCACGTGGTATGTTACCATCTCAATTAATTTCTCATAGTTTATGGTGGAATGGTCCACTGTGGCTTCAACGCCCTTCGGATGAATGGCCGATTCAAAGATTCTCCTCGTCCGATGCGTTAGAAATTCCTGAACAGGCAACTGTACTGACAGCCATTGTAGTACATGCCGACTCTATGATTTTATATGATTTAGCACAACGAACTTCTTCGTGGAAAAAATTAATTCGAATTACAGTTTACATTCTTCGCTTTATAAATAAATTTAAATCACTGTTGCATTTTATTGAATGCATGTCCCATGCTGAAGTTAAGTTAATACAGACAATACAAACTGTTCATTTCTCGGACGACATTAAGTTGATAAAAGATAACAAGTTACCATCGAAAAAACTGCGTAATTTATCGGTTTTTCTGGATCAGGAAGGTACGTTACGAGTTGGAGGTCGGCTTTCACGGTCTGATTTACCCTTTGAAGCTAGACACCCAGCTTTACTTCCGAAACATGACTCAGTGGTGAACTTAATAATTAAACATTTTCACGAATCCAACTGTCATACCGGTCCAGGACCTTTGATGTCTATCATACGACAAAGGTTTTGGATATTGGATGCCAGAACCGTTATACGAGCACAAACTCGTAAATGCAATATTTGCTTCCGAGTGAACCCGTCGCACCCTACGCCAAAGATGGCGGACTTGCCTGCCTGTCGCATAACAGAAGCTAAAGCATTTATGCATACGGGGGTAGATTATGCTGGGCCTTTAAGAATACTTCTTACGCGACGACACGGACAACATGCTCAAAAGGCATATATCTGCCTGTTTGTTTGTCTCGTGACCAAGGCAGTGCATATTGAGCTCGCAACTGATCTGTCGAGTGCCTGTTTTATAGCTGCATTTAAGCGTTTTATCTCTCGTCGTGGGCCAGTTTCCTTTATGTATTCGGACAACGGCACAAATTTTGTTGGGGCTCGTGTCCAATTAGATGAGATATATAATCTTTTACAAAATTCGCAGCATAATGTCCGAATGAAGCGAGAACTTGAAGCGTATAAAATAGAGTGGAAAATGATTCCCCCTCGAGCTCCTCACTTCGGAGCTTTATGGGAATCAAATATTAAGAGTTTGAAAACTCATCTGTATCGAGTGATAGGGAATCAGTTGCTCACATATGAGGAGATGCAAACGGTGTTGACTCAAATCGAGAGTATCATGAATTCTAGACCACTAAGTGTCATCAGTTCTGATCCTCACCCTGACGTTATAGCTCCTGCGCATTTCTTGATGTCCACTCCCTTAAAACATCTGCCTGCTTCTGAGCTACCTGACACACCAGTTAATCTCACTCAGCGTAAAAATCTCCTGGATCAAATAGTGTCATCTTACTGGAAGCGATGGAGGGTAGAATACCTGCACACTTTGCAGGTCAGACAAAAATGGCAAACCGATGTTAATGCAATTCAGGTAGGGACTGTTGTACTGATTGGGCAAGAGGACGCTCCTCCTTTGTCCTGGCCTCTGGGAATCATCACCAAGGTTTTCCCTGGGGATGATGGCGTGATTCGAGTAGCCACAGTAAAGACTGAGCAAGGTTTTTACAAACGTCCGGTCGTCAAACTCTACCCATTGCCGACACAATAGATTACTATTTAATTTCGTCTACTGAGTTAGTAGATCTCTACCATTGTACATATTTACCATGTTTAGAATTAATCTTATGCTTTACTACTAAGCTTATCTGTTAGAACATGTTAAATCTAGCTTATTATATTGGCTTAAGTATTTTTGTGTCTAACCTGCTTACTTGTAGGCATACTTATTATATTAATTATATTAAGCTTCTCTAGTTTAAGATTTTCAAACATTGAAAAAAATTCTCTTTTCAAATTTGACAGATGGTTGCATTAAAATTAGCTCCTACGATTTTCTTTAATTTTTTTGTGTATTCGCCTAATTAATTGTGAATTTATTTACTGTGAAATTGACTAAACGTTATTTATGTGTTCCTGCGTTATTTTTTTACTGCAATAGAACTTGATTTTTGGTGTTTTTGATAATTTTTCGTTTTCATTATTTTTCTTCAGGCCATGTTATTTGTTCGGCTTTTGTTTCGTTTACAACATAACCTCAAATTTGGCTTCAATATTTCAAATTGATTAATATTTTTTATTTCGTGTGACGGGAACGTTAAAATTGTGCAGTGATTAGTTTCTAAATTGTGTTTTTGGGATGCTTTTAAAATACTTTGTTTTTTCTTGGAGGATATCAAATGATAACAATAATACAAATAAAAAAATATAAACAAAACAAAAATATATACAAAAAATGTCAAAAAATTTTAAATAAATATTTTTTATAATAATCATTATATTGAAATTAAATTTAAATCCTAATCGGGGCAAATATCGGGGAGTCGGCTAGCTCCTTGCCGGAGTAGCTCCTGGCAGGCTGCGTGGGTCCTCGCCCATGCCCGCGTCTCTCCGCTGGACTCCCTTGCCGTGCAGCACCCAGCCTCCTGTGTCGGGCAGAGTTTGACACTGGCGCTCCTTCTCTTCAGCCAGATTCATCTCAAGAAGAGGAAGAAAGTTTGACACTGGCGTTCCTTCTCTTCAGCCAGTTTTTCACAAGAAGTATACACAAATTGACATTTGCAGAGAAGATAAGAGAAGAATTATAAAATTAAAATAGTTTATATATTAAATATTTGTATTTTTAAATAGTCATAGTTTTTAATTAATATATAGTTCATATTATTATATATATGTAAAATGTATTTAAGTATTGATTTTTCTGTTTATGTCTGCCGAAAATGATAGAATTTTTAGATCGCCGCATTATGGAGCGGACGCCATTAATTTTCATCGACAGAATGAATGGGTTTTTGGGACATGGAATGTAAGGAAGATGAATGATTGCAAGGAGAAAGAAATTATGAATGTAATGAAAGAGAAGCGAATAAAAGTGATGGGTGTGACTGAAACAAAAATGAAAGGGAATGGTGAGAAAGTATTAGCGAATGGTGAATTGTATATTTGGTCAGGTGTGGAAGATGGGAATGATAGGCAGGGTGTAGGTGTAATTGTGAGTGAGTGTGTGAAAGGATGCATAACGGGATACCAAAGAGTTTCTCCCAGAATTTTAACTATAAAATTTAAAATTAAAAACTTGAGACTTTTCTTGGTGACTTGTTATGCTCCTGTGGATTCAGAGTGTATGGAGGTGAGAATGAGTTTTTGGAATGAATTGAATGCAATTGTACATGAAAGGAAGAAGAATGAAAACATTATAATTTTGGGTGATATGAATGGATGGATAGGTATGCAAAGAGATGAATGTTTGAAAATTATTGGTCCTAGTGGACGAGGTGTAGTCAACGATAATGGGCGACATCTGATTGCTTTGTGTGCAGAGCACAGTCTTTTTGCATCAAATACTTGGTTTCGGCATAAGGATGTGCATCTGTACACAAGGCAGATTGTGGGAAGTCGCACAATCATTGACTACATCTGTGTGGATGAAAGATTGAGAGGAGCCGTAAGAGATAGCCGTGTCTACCGCGGGCCTGAAATAGGCAGTGACCACTATCTCTTATGTGCTAAAATAATGATTGGTGAAGTAAGAAAGAAGAAACGTAAGAAGCAAGTAAGAATGCCTAGAATAAAAGTAGAAAGGCTGAATGAAGAAAATGTGAAAGAGAAGTATGTATCAGAGCTCCACAAAATTTTAAGTGTGAATGAACTTGAGAAGAACGTGTGTGGAAAAGATATTGAAAGTATGTGGAAAGATCTGAAAGAAGGAATGACTGAATGCGCTAAAAAAGTATGTGGGGTAACGAAAGGTGGAAGATTGAAAGGAGATGCCTGGTGGAATGATAGAGTGAAAGAAGCTGTGAAAGTTAAGAAAAAGTGTTATGAAAATTGGCTGAATGATAGAAATGATAGAAAGCTAGAAGACGAATATAAGATAGCTAAGAGAATGGCGAAGACTATAATTTATGAAAGCAAGATGAATGAACAAAGAAAGATTGATGAAAGGATTAACAGAAGTTACACCGACAGTAAGAAGGAATTTTGGAGGTGGATCAATGCGGATAGAAATAAATCTTCTGCATTGACCACTCCGGGAGTCAAAAGTGCTGCCGGTGAGATGGTATGGGAGAATGAAGAAGTATGCAAGAGATGGAAGAACTATTTTCAAGAAATTTTTGGTCAGGGTGAAAGAAGAATTTATGAACAGATAGATGAAGAAAATGAATTGAATATTTTGAAAGAAGAAATGAAAGTGTCTATTTCACGTCTGAAGAATGGGAAGTCTGCTGGGTTTGATGGTATAAATGGTGAAATGTTAAAAGCAGGAGGTGAATGCTTGATAGATTGGATGTACGAATTATGTAAGCTTTGTGTGAATGCAGGAGTAGTACCGATGGATTGGAGGAAGGCAGTCATTGTTCCCATTTACAAAGGTAAAGGGGACAAAAAAGACTGTCAGAACTTCAGACCAATCAGTCTACTCAGTATACCAGGAAAAGTCTTCTGTAAGGTGATTATAAAAAAAGTGATTCTGACAACTAGTGAAAGGATTTCCGATGTACAGTCCGGCTTTATGGCCGGTAGAGGCTGTGTTGATCAGATTTTTACTCTACGACAACTTGTTGAAAAACAATTGTCGGTGAGGCGGAAGCTGTTCACGGCCTTTGTAGATCTGGAAAAGGCTTTTGACTCAGTAGACAGAGGTATGTTATGGGATGTTTTGAAAGCATACGGAGTGAATGGGGCTCTCCTAGGTGCGGTGCATGCAAACTATGAAAGTAGTAAGGCATGTGTTCGTATTGATGGTGAGTATAGTGAATGGTTTGAAGTTTATAAGGGTGTGAGGCAAGGATGTGTGATGAGTCCTTGGCTATTTAACATAGTCATGGACAAGTGTGTCAGAGATGCTAGACTTAATGATTGTGGATTGATGATAGGAGAGAGCAAAGTGAGTGTTCTACTGTATGCAGATGATGCAGTTCTTGTATCTGATTCTGCAGTAGAATTGCAGACAATGCTCTCTAGATTGAATGAAGCTTTGTTAGGTAACCATTTGAAGTTGAATGCAAGTAAGACGAAAGTATTGATTTTTGAAAGAGATGATGAAAATATGAATTATGAATTTAAAATTAATGGAATGAATGTTGATGTCGTAAATGAGTTTGTATACCTGGGAAGTAAGTTTGAAAAAGATGGAAGAATGACCGGTGAATTTGAAAGAAGAATAATGAAAGGCAGGTGCGTACTGGGTGCTACCGCTAGCATCGCCAAGAACCAGAATCTTTCAAAAAATGTTCGACTGGCGGTGCACGGTGGTATACTAGTGCCCACTCTGATATATGGAAGTGAAGCCTGGACGGTGAGTGAAAGTGAGATTAGTAAAGTCCATACAGTAGAAATGGACTACTTAAGAAGTATGATTGGGAAAAGACGGAGTGATAGGGTAAGGAATGATTTTGTTAGAGAGGAATGTGGTGTAAGAGAAAGTGTGAAAGTAAAGATTAAAAGAAGTATGCTTAGATGGTTTGGACATTTGGAGAGAATGAATGAGGAAAGACTGACGAAGAAAGTATATGCTGCGAGAATTGATGGATGTCGTGGAAGAGGAAGACCGAGAAAGGTATGGATGGACCAAATTTTCGAAATAGCGAATGAATGGGATATCCAGAGTCATAATAAAAGGAGAGCTTGTATGAAAAAGGTTATGGCTTTGGATGAAATGAAAGAAGTATGCAAGGATCGAAAGAAATGGCGGTTGATCTGTAATGCTGGCGGTTAAAGCTAAGGCTTTTAAATTTAAAAAATATGTGTTGTAGCTTTTTAATTTTTTACTGTTTAATTGCTTAGAATTTATTTGTTTTATATATTTGATTGTATCAATTGCATGTACTCCTTGATTGATAGGTTGGTATGCGGCTGACCACCCATACTGTAAAAAATGGTTCACTTTGCCAATGTCACCCCTGCTTCAGGGAAGGTCGGCAAGAGTTGCAGGGCTTATGTTCATTTGAGATTGGGGTTTTTATATTGTAGGTCCACATGCAGCATGTGTAAGCGCGAAATTGCATGTCTGCCTGTGGGAATGCATTTAATATGAATCTCAAATGATACATATCTTTGCAGCTTAGATTTAGATTTAGATTTAGATTGTAATTATACCTATATATCATTTCTCGAATATTGTTTGTAAAAATCGACATGGTTTCTTTGAATATCTGGTTTGTGTTGCAAAGCTTTTAACTTTAAGTCTTTGCAAAGGGGGGTGTATGGTGACGCACAATTGAGCGTCATCTGTTTTATTTTTAATTAATTAGTCTAAGAAGCGAATTTCATGTTGGTCTTTCACAATCTGAAAAAAGTGCGGATAAAAATCGCAAGATGTCGGTATCAACTTTTTTGACATCTGATCAACGTGAGATTAGCAAGAATTGATGACTTCCATTTCCGTCGTGTTCGCAAGTAGACACGTTTTTATATGTCTCTCGACCGATTTGAAATTTACCGTTAAAATCTGTGAGTGAGTGGAATTGTTTTACATATAACTTGCAAGTGTGGCAGTTTGTGAACAGAGCTCCCCCACAGGATCCTAAGAACGAGCATCATCTTGGACCAGAAGCACGATTGAGGTGAGTGCGGTCCTTTTGATTTTCGCTTCTTTGGTACGGGAAAGTCGTCCAAAATTGAAAGCCACCTATTGAAGGTTGGCTTTTGTTAGAGAGAAAAAATACCATAGGCATTAGATCTGTGTGTTTTATATCTCGCATTGGAGAATACGTGGCAGTTTCTCCATTTGTTCTTTTTTGTATTTTATATACATCCCCCCTGAGGGGCAAAATTTACACCTTGCCCCTCCAATTCACGTGAAATTACCTCTGTTAGAAATAAGACAAAGAAGCACTAAGGAAATGATACAAGAATTATAAACGAAAAAAATCTTCCGATAGAATTCTTTTTACGGCACCCTTGTAATTATATTTAGACCTTTTCACACTATAGCAGTGTTTGTATAAGTCATGTCACACAGTAGTATTGTATTGGGGTCATGAAATGGTATTTTTTGTCATCGTGTGACAGATCTTAGCACCTAATGTTCCGGCTTTGCAACTTAGGAGAGGAACAGCACTAAATCACCCGGATTACTCCCCCTGCAGATGGGATTACTGAGAATCCGCCCAAGTGTGAGAGAAATGCACACCTCATGAGCTGTTCATCACATCGCCTCCTTAGTCCTTAGTGCTTGTGTGTCTTATGTACATCAGAGGTAATTTCACATGACCAATGTTTGTGTGTGCACTGGGCATTATGAAATCGAATATTCTGGTAAAATCTAGCAAGGAGGTACGTAGCGATTCTCCATGTTTCGAGAATGATCTTTATTTTAAGGATAAATTAAGGACCGAAATTCCATAGAGCTTTACGGGGCTATTCTTAGACATTTTAGTCGTCGGTTGAGCCTACGCTTTGACAAACTAATGATGCATTTGTATGAAGACCTGTCAATCCAAGATGGCCGCAAGTGAACATCTGATTTGTTTTCATACAAATATTACAAAATTCGGTAGGTAAAAATGACCGTGCTGATGAAACTTCCAGCGCAGGTAACATTAGTTTGTCAAGCGTGGGGTCAACTGACGACTAAAATGTCTAAGAATAGCCCCGTTAGAAATCAATCAACCGTCAAACTATACTGTGCGAATGCATCTTTGAACCGAAAGTGATAAAATATTTGTGTTTGTATTAAATACACCGCAGTTTACAGTGTGAGGGTTTTTCTTTTGATAGTATTCAATTAGGATGTTTGTAATATGTGAGGATATTCACTGCAAAATCCACTTCAAGACTCAAGCCGTGCTCAAGAGAACTCTCTCACACCATTTGTGGCTCTGCTACAAATCACTTAATAATATCACTTATAAAACAGATAAGGAATCAAACATTTAAACACACTTTATTATTCCACAATCACAATGTATATATAATAAACCACAGCAATATTAATTATGACCAAATTCACATGCTTGTGGCTCTCACGCCAGGGAAGCTTCTTCTCCTCTTTCTGCATTCTTTTGTTTTCCTTTTTCCATTCAAATTCAAATCTCATGTTCCATTCCACCAAACAAACAAATTCATCTCGTTACAACAGTTAATAGAACCTGCTTAAATACAGTACAATACAATATTTTAATCAAAGTGTAGCATATGTTCCATTCCACCAAACAAACAAATTCATCTCGTTACAACAGTTAATAGAACCTGCTTAAATACAGTACAATACAATATTTTAATCAAAGTGTAGCGTACATATATCGTAATCCACAATCGTATAGTATCGTGAATATTATTATTTGCAAACATCAAAGATAAATCACTTCGCATTCTTGCAAAATAAACAAGATACAAACGCTACAATTTATCAGAGACTTACCGATTGCATAAAATATACGGCAAATTAATCATACAGCAAAACAGCTAAAAGATAACAATGCCCAAACATATTGCAGTTTCCTTTCAATTAGATACCCCAATCCTGGACCGCAGTACATCTAAGGCTGTGGCCGGTTCTGGCCCATAAATGCGGAGGGGTATGCTAGCCTACCCCCTGAAAATCTCCCCAGATAAGCTGTAATATATGTCGCGTATTACCATATAAATACCACTTACCCCCGATGGGAAGGTTCACCCTTATGGGAGCTTGGAGTATAGAAGGAATGCGGCTGCCTGTCAATGGGTAGTCAGGACTTAGTGTGAGATGATCTCTCAATCAAAAGTCGAGTACTGGAAGGGATGAAACTTCTTGATAAATTATAAATTATTACGTGAAACGAAAATAAGGTTCGCAAGTTTATAAGATTACTAGAGGCTGGTACTCATTTCTTGTGAAATCTGAGTAAGCTTTGCCGGTGTTTTTTTTGGGGTTTGAAATAAACACTGAAACGGGAAATCATTTCTGCGTTTGCGTGTTAAGTCAGCCTCACATCAACTTAATGTCAAGAAACAAAAATACTTACAAAAAGTATTAAATTTTATTTATAACACAAACAATATACGAAAAGAAAACTATATTAGATACAATGAAAATGAACATTAAAACTTTTTTAGTCTTTACCACCTACAGTCCAATCAAGCGCCATATTTTTTGTCTTCGCATACTTTTTTCTTATACGTAAATTGATTATTGGTTATGTTAAACTTACTGAGAGAAAACCTAACACTTTATTCTGCAGATTGAGTTAATCTTAGATTTAGTGGGGTGATTTTTAATAACTAACCTTCTTGGGTGCACGCCCCACAACAGCCTTCTAGCATGTTCTCTCCCCCCGCCACCTCCCCCTGTGTGAGGACGTACCAGGAATGCAGGAGATGTGAGGAGCAATATGTTGTCTGCCATAAATCATGGTTAGGAATGACTGGCTCTCCTGCACCCCTCTGGGCGCCTGGTACATATAAGGGTAGAGGAGTAGGTGGTGTAATGTTCGCCCATTCGGTTAATGTCAAATCCTACAACCTTGATACACTCGTTTACAGGAATAAGTAAATATATTACAGTTTGTTTTAGTTTGTTAGCGCTGTTTTTCTTGTGTGAATCACATCTCAAGAGCCTTCTACAGTCTGCTTGTTTTTACGACACAAGCAAGCAAGACCCAGTTGCGGTAAGGCTAGATGAAAGGCACACGAACTCTAAGCCTGGCAAATTGAATGAAGAGCGCATATACACTAAGCCTGTCGTTTTTATTTTATTAAACTTTATGTCCTTAGTAAAAAATGACAGTAATCTATCTATAATCTATAATCTATAATCTAAGTTGCAAGGATATATTCATTCAAAGCTCTCAGATGTATGCCCACAAACAAACACGTGTAGTTCGCGCTTACAAATGCTGATTGTGTACTTACAGATAAAATTCAAACCTCCAATGAACATAAGCCCCACAACTTTTGCCGACCTTCCCTGAAACAGGGGTGACACTGGCAAAGTGAACCATTTCTTACAGTATGGGTGGTCAGCCTCATACCAACCTATAAGTCAAGGAAAGAAAGACAGTAATGAAACAAATAAACTGTGTTAATTATTTATCTTAAGTGTACAGATTAAGAAAATTATATAACGTAAGAAATGTCACACTACGCAACGAAACTAAGCTACAAATATAGTGTAACTTCTTGCCGCGCTATTCCCGAAGGGCGAGTGGAACCTATTTATTTTTACAGGTAAGGAGGCCAACCTTGCGCTAACCACTTCAGTTGAAGTGGGGTTTCCAAGCTCCCGAGGTGGCTGGTACCTACTCATTCCTTGTGAAGAGTGAACCTTTGCCGGTATTTTATTTTGTGATAGAAATAAACACCGAAACAAGAAATCATTTCTGACACCCTAGCGGGACTTGAACCCGACCTCTCGGTATGGAATGCAAGCACTCTTACCAACTGAGCATCGACCGGGCTAAATAGGTAGAAATATACAAAAAAAAATTAAAAACATAAAGAAATGAGTTTTAATAAGCTCAATATTGTCAAAAATATACTAAGAAAAATATAGATGAAATGAATCTTATTCCGCACGCTTCGTCTTCTAAATAACCCTCTTCCGCGCGTCCTTCCGTATTGGGTAGCACGTCATTTATATGTAAATGCCGACCTGGCTGTGACTTATCGATGCCGAGCCCGTGCGCACTTATCTAATGCTCATATTAATATTGTATTAATGCAGACAGATCGAACAAGATGTGGGGTGGAAGGCTTTGAATAAATATCACGAGGTTTTGAACAAGCCACATTTCAATGTCTTGACGAACGAATAATATTGTTACGAATATGCAAGATGTTGTTAGTTGTGTTTGGGTTGTCTGTGTGAGTTTAATAATAAGTTTATGAAGTCTCTAGAAGTGAGTAGACGCGTAGATAGATAGGTACCTAATAATAATTTGTATTTTTTCAAGATTAATATTATTATATTCTGGTGAAATCCAGCAAGGTGGTATGTAATGATTCTCCGTGTTTCAAATCTAATCTAATCTAAGCTGCAATGATATTGTTACGTTCTTGTGGGGTTCGAAAGTTTTTCAATTAACAACACTGGTCTTCTTTTACAGTTATTTATTTTACACGTTAGATTTATTTCACAATTTATAATTTATGTTACAATATTCACAATAATGGTTTGTATTTATTTCACAGTTGGCCTTCCCTTTGTGTTTGTTTATTCACCAGCCAACAGATATATGGCAACTGCTCTCCTGGAAAGCAATAAGCGTCTTATATACCCTTACAACAGTATTTTCTAGAAACTATATTCGCTAGACAGTTCCAGAATTAAGGAAAGATTCAAGTAGGTACGTAGTAATCATTATTTCTATATGCTTCAAGTACTTTATTTAATTATTCCTACCCACACATATTTAGGAGTCTGATACTTAACACAACCATTACATTTACATAACAATATATATCATTTAAGATTTATATTAAATGCATTCCCACAAGCAGACATATATAATTTCGCGCTAACACATGCCGCATGTGGACTTACATTATAAAAACCCAATCTCAAATGAACATAAGCCCTGCAACTCTTGCCGTCCTTCCCTGAAACAGGGGTGACATTGGCAAAGTGAACCATTTTTTACAGTATGGGTGTTCAGCCGCACACCAACCTATAAAGTCAAGGAACAAAAATGATCTTAATTTTATTATTGTTACAAACTATGAAATCAAAGTAGCTACGCGCACCTATACATATATGATAGTGGGGGTAGAACAATCTGGGAGTAGCCCATGATGGTGGTAGTGCATAGAACGGCGTTCTCGTCTGAGCGAAAAATCAAAGAACGATCTGGAATATGCGAGAAAGATCTCTTTTGTACCTATATATAGGGACTGCAATGGTGCGGAGAGCGATTAGTCGCTCCAAGCATTTTCCTGTGAAAAGCATTATACGCAGAGATTATTAATTATTGTTAGTTGTGAACAAAACAGTGTAAAATAAATAATTGCAGTTTAATTCAAAGAGAACCTTAGTACAATCATAACAATATTTTCTCAACATATCAATCATATCTCTACGAGAGTATGTATACTGTATAGGTATGTGAAACTTATTCGCACCCTAATTCCGCGCCGGAAGTAGGCCTCCTCGGGCCGGAAGTCCTCCGAGAGTTCAAAGTTGAAGCCTGATGGGCTTTTCATTTGAATGACGAATGCGCTTTATGGCATTTAGCGCTTTACACGGTTCCCTCAAGGAAAAGTTTACGGATGTGTTCGGAGTCAGTAAGTGAGGTTTGATTCAATTGCAAATCAAGGAGTTTGCGAATTTAATGCGTGTGCATAAAAATATTCACGTTAAAAAAACGGTACTAAGCTATATAATATATAGGGTAACTTTTTGCTTCGTTTTCACAATTCGAGTGTAATATATTTGTTTTTACATGTAAGCCAATCCATTTGTCCTTGTGATATTTTGTCATGTGTTGTTCTGTCATGTGTCGTTATGTAATGTGTCGTTTTGTCACTGTGTCTTTTGTCACTGTGTCTTTTGTCACTGTGTCTTTTGTCACTGTGTCGTTCTAGCTTGGAACCGTTTTTAACGAGTAATGAAAATAAAACAACTACCTTTATCAGATAGGTCGAGGAACATAAGAGTATAAGCCATGGAATGAAGAACTTACCTGAAACAAAAAGAAAAAGCATATAAGTAAAAAATAGATGAGCAAAAAATACTAGCAAAAATTGAACTCACAACAAAACTCAATTAAACTGCACATACAGTGCAATGTCTTATTGCGTTGTCGACGTAATAATCGCATTTGGTGTGTGGAACCTATTTATTTTTGCAGGTAAGAGGATAGGTACACAAAAACATTTAATGAAATATACAGACGAACTAAAATAATAAGAGTATTAGGCTTACACGGCCGGCTGATGATGCTGGAGTGATGCTTTCCGGGATCTGTTGCCGTGGTCGGTGGGAGCTGGAGCTTCCGGACGTTCCGCCCATTTCTACGATGGGCTTCTTCAGCGTGAAGTATGATGATGATTATGATCTTGATGAGAACTGTCACAGTTGATGATGATGATCTTGATGAGAACTGTCACAGTTCTCATCAAGATCATCATCATCATCATACTTCACGCTGAAGAAGCCCATCGTAGAAATGGGCGAAACGTCCGGAAGCTTCAGCTCCCACTGACCACGGCAACAGATCCCGGAAAGCATCACTCCAGCAGAACTTAAATAATAATTGTAAACTACAAAATTGCTGGCATCTGCTGAGTGAGCAAAGGAGAAGAGCATGTATGAAGAGAGTTATGAATGTTTAGGAGATGAAAGAAGTGTGCAAATAGGTACTGAACTAAGTGGAGACGCATTTGCAGAGGTACTGGTCACCGCTAGTGGAATGTTCAATGGATAGATTTACAGTAGTGTATTTAACTACATATTAAAACACAACTCTAAATGAATTAAAGTAAACTCATAAAGAGTAGGTATCTATTTACGGCTTATGGCACTTTGAACCTAGGTTTATATGGTAATGATTTTACCGAGCTCAATTTAATACAAATTGCGGTTATTTATTTTGTACAATTTATTTCAGATTCGGTTCACCTACAGAGTCAAATTTACACCTACACGATGCAACAATCGCTTGACTTCTCTGACCATAGAGAGTTTTGGTACTTATTTTTAGTATGACTAAGATAATTCTCGAATCATTGAGAATTGACACATGCGAGACTTTACTAGAACACTCGAGCAATCTCGACCAATACAAATACAATTATGTAAGTACCTAACAGAGTTCATCACAGGCACTCACACAAACAAAACACACAATTACATATTCGGTCCGGTCCGTAGTCAAGTGGTTAAGACTTCTGACTCATAAATGGAAGGTTGTGGGTTCGAATCCCGGCGGAGCACAAAAAAAAAATACCATTTATATTTTCAAATGTGCTTTTTGCTGGGTAAAAAATTCATAAACCTTCACTAAAGACCGGTCACTGAAGGTCCATCCAGCCTTACAGCAGCTGGGTCTTGCTTGAAAATGTGCGGACAAAGCTCGCAGAGGGCTCTTGAGGTGTGATCTACACAAAAACAGTGCTCACCAAATAAATCATCCTAACATTATTCGTTACAATATTTTCACAGGTAACGAGACCAGCCGCACGCCAATCACTTCGATTCTCTCTCTGTACATAGGTTTCCCTGTTCCCGAGAGAGTAGGTTCTCTTTGGTTATGAACGCAAGTATTCTATCAACCAGGCCATCTACCGGGCTTGAATAACAATGAATTTTATATACCACCTAGTACCAATCGACTCGAGTGTGTTTTTTTTTTCAGTTTGTTCTAAAGTATGTTCCTCGCGCTTATATTGACAGTCCACAACTCCCACATTGTGTTACAGACTAATTGCATTTGAACGAAATCGTGTCGGACAAAATGCAATCTGTGTCTTTTATTTACTTTATAATCTGATATAGTAAATTATTACTTTGAGTGAAATAATCCAGTTTAAAATATTGTTTACATTCAACACAGCTTGTAGATATATCGCTACCTTGAAGGTAAAACTGAATAAGTGCTGGTTCACTGATTTGAAAACTCGTGGATAAAACAGTTCATTGGGTGTAACTTGTCATAGTAAGTGAACTAATTATAATAAAGTACTCATGATAAACTTCTAAACTACAGTTTTTCATTCGTAGAAAAAAGGAAAACGGTGCATTTATCTGAGAAAATGTTAACTTCATATTCAGTTTTACCTTTAATTACAGTATCGATTTTACCTGTGGATTTTACCTTTAAAGATTTTACTAATGTAATATTTTATCATCAGATTGAATGAGGCTGACCACATATATGGTAATAAAATGTTTTATTTTGGTCAATGCCACCCCTGTTTTATGAAAGTTTTCATTTGAGGTTTGGGTCTTATTTTTTTAGTGGGCAAAAAGCATTTGCAATTGCGAAATTACACGTGTCTGTTTGTGGAAGTCTAAGTAATCTAATCTAATCTAATCTAAGTTGCAAAGATATGTTACATTGGAGATTCAGACATGTACAAGTTTGCGCTTGCACATGCCTCATGTGAGCCTACAACATAAAAACCAAATCTCAAATGGGCATACACCCTGCAACTCTTGCCGTCCTTCCCTGAAACAGGGGTGACATTGGCAAAGTGAACCATTTTTAAAGCATGGGTGGTCAGCCGCATACCAACCTATAAGTCAAGGAACAGCAGCTGGAAGTGCTTTAAATAAATACCTTTGCAACTCAGATTTTATATTATAAAGCCTAATTAATTGTAGGCCCATATAAATACATAATACAAGATATATATAATACAAGCACACACGATATGTTAGTTCGCGCTTACCAATGCTGCATGTTAGTGTGTACTTAAAAATGAAAATATAAATTTCAAATGAACATAACCCTGCCATAACTTTGGCTGGTCTTCCCTGAAACAGGGGTGACAATGCTACATTGGTAAAAGGAACCATTTTTTACAGTATGGGTTGTCAGCCTCATATAATTCTACATATAAGTCAAGGAATTATTTGTAAAATTACGGAATGAAATAAAATAAAAAATCTATATAATCGGCTACTTTTTGAAATGTTTTTTTTTGTAGGTACAAGTACCTACTTAACTGTGAATGCGTGTTCTGAAAATTACAAAACAAAAAAAAAAAACAAAAATTACAACTGTACAATAATTTCTCCTCTCAACAAAACAATAAATTCACACTTCAAAACAATAAAAAAGAATCTTTCGATTATATCATTTGATACAATAATGATAACCCAGGAAATGAAGGCGCTAGCATCTCTTACAGATACTGTCGGCCACTAATTTTCACTTTCCGAAGCAACGTTCACGCCCAGAATCATTAAAAACCGCCTTTGTATACAACCTGCGGAGCAGAGATGTGAAAGATGAGTCTCAAAAGTATCTAGAATCTTTTTTTAAAACTAAATTCTTGAAGAGGAACGCAACTCAACAATCTGTTGCTGTCTGGCCTGAAACAAATACCAACGTTATGAATTACCAATTTATTTAAGGAAAAAAGTATCTAAATTTGAGACTTCTTTTTTCAAAATTGTACAATCACAATCTTAAATCTAAGTTGCAAAGATACGAGTATATTGGCATTAAAGGCTCATATTTAAATGCTCACAAGCAGACACATGTAAGTTCGCACTTACACAAAAGTATAAAATAAACATCACCTCACATTAACATAAGCTTTGCAACTCCTGCCGCTTTTTCTTTTAAAACCAGAGTGGCAGCGGCAAACTATTTTTTTTCACCATGGGAGAGCAACCTCATAACAATCTATTAGTCAAGTAGCACTATTACATATTTTTTTTGTAGCATCTTTTATTTATCCCCCACTTTAAATGAAGGGGTTGATGTGAAGCCGGCTCCCTCCCCCGTAGAACTAAATAGGTCCCGAACCGCCTCATGATCTCTTTGGGGATAGCGCAGGCAAGATTAGTTATACTATAGTTATACTAAATTTGTAGCTTAGTTGCGTTTGCGTTTTATGAATTATCAAAAAAAAGTGAAAAGTATCTGAGTTAGTATCTAGTATCTCAGATACTTTTCTTTACATCCCTGCCGCGGGGCTTTCTCACGCTATGGCCGCGGGGTCAGGATGCACGTGACCCCTCACACACACACACAGGCATGTTCGCGCATGCACATGGGCGCAGAGGTGTGGTGGGCCTGTCTACATATCATTACGTCTGTATCGCAGGGTTATTGTTTCATTGTGCCGTATGAGATGGTGATGATGATGATGATGGCTTTGCCAAAGTAAAGTGTGCTAAAAGACATTTTGTAAAAAAACTGAAAAAACTTTCATAAATTTTGTGTATTGACACTGTGACTATTCATATTTGATCCATAGTTAATTTTATAGCAAAAAAATGTGGATACATCTGTTTTCATTTTAAACACTGTTTTAATTTCACTCAGTTTTACTCGACTAACGAAAAAAGTGTACAGAAAAAAAGTGTCAGAGGAAAGCGTGGAAGGGGAAGACCGAGGAAGAAATAGATAGACCAAATAGATTGCGAAAGAATGGAACCTGCAGAGTGAGAATAAGAGAAGAGTATGTGTGAAGAAATTGATGAATTTTGAAGAGATGAAATAAGTATGCAAGGACGGAAAAAAGTGGAGACGCATCTAGTGACACGGCGCGGCTGCAGGATACAGTTCCGGCTTAGTAAATGACTGCGTTCAGTGATAGAGGGATAGGGTATTAGAAATGTTTTTTTTTCTATGTTTATTTCAAACCCGTAGATCAAAGAACCAGAATTGCTTACTCAGCTTTCACAAAAAAAGAGGACTTGTTGTCTAAGGAGTAGGGAAATCCCAACTTTAAGGGAGGTGGTTGGGGTAAGGTCGCCACCTTACCTGTAAAAATGAATAAGTTTCACTTGCCACATAAAAAAATGTATGGAAAATATTACAATGACTCTATTGAGTATTTAGTTTTAATACTTTTTTTTGTTTACGCATTACTTGAGTATTAACGAAATATTTTACACACGGGAACTTATATGTGTCCGCTTATGGGAATGCCTTTAATATGAATCTTATATGTAATATATATTTTTAAATTATAAGGTAATGCCATTTATGAGAAAAAATCTGTATGATTGTAAACCTCATAAATGTACATTATTTTTAAATTGACTCAGAACATAAAATGGGCACTTGGATCATTTTATTAATGGACCATGGGGCGATACAAAATAATAATTGCAGGTTTCTTTCATCAATAATATTCTATTGAAAGCTGAATGGTGATAAAACAATGGCAAAAATTAATAAAGAAAATCTGCGAATTCATTATTAATTTTGCATTAAATCAATGATTTGGCCAAAACCTTAAAATAAAAATTGCGGTACATTTCTTACCCTTTTGGCCTACTTTGGCATCTTTGGAGTGTTCGCCAAAACTCTGAGGTTGAACCGATTTTTACAAAAAAACGACTAAGCTGCACATATAGTACGAGTATTTAACTTCTTAAAGATGAGTGCGACCTATTAATTTTCAGACTTTAAAACATTACTTGTGTCCCATGTCAAGGAGCTAGGGTTTCTAATCTAATCTAAGTTGCAAATATATGTAAAATTGAGGATTCTCATTACATGCATTCTCACAAGCAGACACGTACAAGTTCGGCCTTGCGCATGCCGCATGTGAACCTACAACATAAAAACCAAATCTCCAATGGACATACACCCTGCAACTTTGATCAACACAAATGGTGTTAGAAATGATTGACCATTTCTATGTGTACTTGAAACTCAAAATATAAATACTCACATGGTTTACTCAACCTTTATAAGAAATGAAAACCGACCCCTACGACAGAAACTACAACTTATGTAAGTGAAACGGTTGGCGTAAGACCTGCACCTTTGCCTGTGAAAATACATTTGTTTCACACGTCACACGCAAACTTTTCAAAGACAATGCAGTAAGAAGATGTGCTGTATGTACAGCTTTCGTAACTGATTATTAACAACAACAAAAAATGTTTATTATATTTGTTCTTACATTTTCCATATAAAAATGAAAATGATATTTCCCCCTACGAATCCTGTTTATATCGGCTTATTTAGAATATCAATGGAGCACAATAAAATATCCAATATTTGGCCCATAACGGTTGGCCGGCCATGCCATAAAAGCAAGCGGCACTTCGGCCTCACATCAGTCCACCCTATTGTTTCAGTGATAGTCATATTATGCCATTAGGAACTCAATTTTATGTCCAAATAAAAGTAATATAGAAAACAATTTCATTATTGATAAAAAATTAAATAAACAAATTTGGAACAATAGTTAATAATGTAAACTTGGCCGGGCCGGTCCGTTGTCTGGTGGTAATGCTTCGAATCGTAAATGGAAGGTTGTGGGTTCGAATCCCGGTGGAGCACAATAGAATAAACCATTTTTATTTTCAAATTTGCTCTTCGCTGGGTTGAAATATTCATACAACTTTACGTAAGACCGGTCACTAAAGGTCCATCCAGCCTTACAGCAAAACTTGTAAAAATTCCGATCGATAGCTCCTCAGTTGAATCAGGGTCAAGTTATTGTCAATAGGGCACGGCGCAGGCTTGGTTCGAACTTGCGATTCTTTAATAACGAAAATTCGAGTACCGACGCTTTATCCCCTCGACCATCCTAGCGACAATCTAGCAACCCGGCTGGGTGACGAGTGACGACACAATAATAATATTGTCTATGCCATTTCATTCACGAGCAGACCTCATTCATGGGTGGACCTCTTTGTAAAAATTAAATGCATTATTAGCCTTGCTTTACTGAGAGAATTTATTTGATTACATTATTCTATTATTCCTCAACTGTATGAGGCTGACCATCATTACAGTAAAAAAAATGGTTCACTTTACAAATGTCATTTTTCGGTGCTATGGCCGATGGGGCCAAATGGGCTGATCATTCTAGCGTTTTTGGAATAAAATAACGTTGGCTCGATCCCCGCTTGGGTCATTTGACCATAACTTTGACCCTGGTTCAACAGATGTTATTGGGTAATTATTAATTAATAATTCATTAAAATAAACAATAATGAATTATGAATTGATGATATTAATACCTGTTTCTGGCCAGGCAGAAATCTATTTAAAAATAATATTTTTACTGTTGATCTGTTAACACAGTGAAAGTCCATTTTTATAAATATTTAAAAATATAAATGGTTAAACATTGTTTTAATTCACTTTATTTTTTTATTTTTGCTCGAATATTTTCGCCTAATGAGGCATCTTCAAGAGCAGAATGATGATGCCTCATTAGGCGAAAATATTCGAGCAAAAAAAAAAAAAAGAAAAAAGTGAATTAGAACGATGTTTGCCCATTTATATTTTTAAATATTTATTTAAAAGTATATTAAAATCTCATCCTTGTTTCAGGGAAGGTCCGCAAGAGTTGCAGTTACGTAATTTTTATTAAAACTTCCCTCTACCTATTTTTTCCTTCAGCGCAATCATCGTAAACTAAGATGTCTTCCAGATAGCTGGCAAGCAGATAGCCGATGCGGTGAGCGGAGCCGTCTGGAATTGCCGGAGGGGTGTCCAGCTGGATGACCTGTCCTTGCAAGGATGACTAGGGGTCCAGTGAGGGGTTGGGATCCGGCGGCAGATGGCCAGCACCCCTTCCGCATTATGTAAACAGCGCTCTTTATGGCTATTACCGCACGCTGGACCTCTCAGAGAGAAACGCCGCTGACGTTCTGGATACCACACTGGCGTAACCAACTGTAAAACATCAGCTTACGAGACTGTTTTTTGAAGAATCCTGTGCGAGAGACTCTCTAGATTTCTGAGACTATAAAGGCCTGTTGCACCAAGCTCCAATCAGGCAAAAATCAAAATTAAGAGTGATTTCTCCCTTTCAAATCAACAATTTGGTTGTATATATGCGTAAGTCAACTGATGTACATACATCATATTTCTTGTTCAAATTCGATCATATTATTACCCACTTCCGAGAAATATTTTACCGAGTTCCTTACCAGAATTAAGAAATCAAATTTGATGTGTCAATCAAATATTGATTTGAGGTTGGTGCAACAGCCCTATGACAGGTCTATGACGCTTGTTTTAGTGCCGAAGATGATGTTTCGGTTGATGCCCTAATCCTTTGTTGCAGGGTTGTTAACTGCGTAGTGTTGTGGTGTGTGTTGCGTTGGTTTTTTTTCTTAGACACTGTAAAGAAGTGGCGATTGATATTGGTTTTGAATAAGGCAAAGCTAAATTGGAGTGGAAACACAGATACCGGTAACTCGTTCTATAAGCGGGCAGTTCGGCAAAGGGATGAGTCGTGAAAACACCAAGTTCTCTTAGTTTTGATATCTACTGCAGAAGGATAAACATGAGCCGTTCTACGAGTTACCCTTGTTGTGACGAGAGAAGGAGGTATCATCATCATCATCTTCTAAAGACAACGCCTTGTTGTGTCAGCCATTTGTCTCTGACTGTTGCCATCCTCTTGAGATGCAAATAGGAGGAGACATCCATGAGCCGCTTCACATCCTTGAAGTATAAAGTTCTTGGGTGACCTTTTTAAGATTTTGCCTTAGAAAATGTTGCTAAGAAAGGTGCTATGTCTAATAGAGTGCCCTATTAGCTTGGCTTTCCTCTTCAAAATGTGACTTTTAGTTCTCTTCTCTCTTCTACGAGGAAGAGGAAGTAAGTTTTAACAAAATAAGTGTTCTCTGTGTAAACACACAAAGTTAAAAATGGTTACAAATATATAAAAATCAGACACGATATTTTTCTCCAGAAAACATTTTCTTTCCGAGATATGGCAGAGTGTTTTTATTCATTGTATTTTCTCCCAAACTAAATTTATATTTTCATTTCACTGACAGTTACTGCACTGTGGGGTCAAGCCCTCAGATAGTTGGAGTGTCCACCCGACCTCTATATTGCGGTCCGAGCGCAATAACTTTATCTGAATCGTGGACGGATTACCTTCCCACAGCACCATCACTTTCTGATGAAAATTATATCGATTTGTTTTATACAAACGATGCAATCCAGAGGTCCCGGGAAATCTCTATCGCATGCTCACCCCAGCTCTAAAAATACCCATGTGCTTATCATAACTGCAAGCTTACGAAATTTTATTTTGTTTTTGTTTTTTGTATGATAATAGAAATCCATTATCTACGGTGAAATGTACGTATAAGATGTGGCAACATAATTTTTTATTTAAAAAAAATGTTTAATGTGTACCTTGACCAAAATAATTTTTGCCATGAGGCTGACCACACTTATAGTAAAAAGTCGTTCACAATATCACCTTTGTTTCATGCAAGGACGGCAAAAGTTGAAGGTTTTATGATCACTTGAGATTTGGGATTGCTTGTAGGCATGCATTAAATGTGTATATATCTATGCAGCTTAGAAGATTGGATTAGATAGATCATAGATTCGTTTATTATAAGTTATCTGGATTGTATGTTCTGTTTTGGGTATGTGCGTTTTTGTCTTATGATGCTTTGTCATTGTGTTGTATTTTCATGAATTTTTTTTTCAAGCGATGTTCTGTCATGTGTTGATAAGTCATGTGACGTTATATCATGTGTTGTTTTGTCTCTGTGCTGTTCTATCCTGTCTCCGTTTGTGATACTGTGTAAGTCCCCGTTGCCTTTCAAATCAACAAAACCTTGGTCGATCCAAATGATTAGGACATGATTTACGTGTTTTATTTTTTGGGAAAATGACTCCAAAATGACCTTTGTACTCCCGACAAAGTACCCCACCATTGCGGTAGTACTTCGAGGGCAACATCTCTTATAGCTCTCATGCATAGTTAAGGCGTCGTAAAAGATTCCCAGCCGCAGTAAAAGTCGGTAATTCGGGGGTTAGTTATGTATGTGGGCTGACTACCAGGACAACCCCTAGCTGAGTCAAACGTGTGGAGAAGGGATGAGGTGGAATGGACAATCGATGCCATAAGTACAGAAAAATATGCTTCTTAGATTAGAGCAGAAAACAAAAAGTGATAAATAAATAGATATAGGTAAGGATGATTTATATGACACCTCAAGAGTCGTATGCAAGCTTGGACGTCGCGTCGCTATAGAATGCGTCAATTATACAAGCAAGACCCAGTAGCTGTAAGAATGGATGGACCCTTTGGTAATCGGTCTTTGGTAAAGGTTTTATGAATTTTTCAACCCAGCGAAGAGCATATTTGAAAATATGAATAATTTATTTTTGTGCTCTTGGGGATTCGAATCACTTTTCGAACAACTTTCCATTTATGAGACCAAAGTGTTGCCACTGGACCGGATGTTTGAAAATCATGTGAACATCTTAACTCTTGTAATTGACTAAGTATTTAATAAGAATGGATGGAAGAAATTAGTAGAAAGGGTTAATAAAGAAATAAGTGTTTAGGTATATTTAAACAACAAAAAAAACATTATCCCCGGTCGACAGCTCAGTTGGTAGAGTGCTTGCATTCCATGCCAAGAGCTCCGGTTCGAATCCCACCGAGGATGTCAAAAATGAGCTTATTTCAAACCCAAAAATAAAACACCGTCAAGGTAGCCTTCACAAGAAATGAGTACCAGCCACATTGGGAGTTGGAAACCCCCACTTCAAATGAAGTGGTTGGCGAAAGTCGGCCCCTTTATCTGTAAAAATACATAGGTTCCACTCGCCAAATGCCATACTTTCGGGGAAAATGCGGCAAGAAATTAGACTATGTGTGAAGCTTAGTACGAGTAGGTACATAAGAACAAAGTACAAAAAGTAATAGATATATAAATATATTAGGATGATTTATTTGACACCTCCAGTCCGTATAGAATGCGCTAATTTCACAAACACACCCCAGTTGCTATAAGGCTTGATGGAACTTTGGTGACCGGTCTTTTGATGAGCTAGTTAATCTTTTTAATCCGTCGAAACCTTTCCCTGAAACCGGAAGGTAAAAGTGAACTAATTCTTACAATATGGGGGTCAGCCTTATACCAACCTGTAAACGTGCCCCTAGTGCTTTTTTGGCTTATCTACTATTTAATTCAAAGATGATATTTCAATGAAATTGTCTTAAGAATCACATTCTGCACAATCTGAGCTAAAAAAATGACAAACACGATGATGTGTTAAGTATTTAAAAAAAACATTTCCAGTTTTCATAAGACACATTGATTCAGTAAACATACAAACATTGCTCATGCGAATTACCTCTGATGGACATAAGACAAACAAACACTAAGTAAATGATAATTCAAGGAAAGTTTACAATGAAATAAGTAAAGCTAAAAGTTAAGCTGCCTGGCTCAACAAAACAAATAAAAATACTGGTTTAATTTAAAACGAAACCAAAATATATAATCTAAGTTGCAAAGATATATTTTATTTAAGGTTAAAATAAAATGTATTCCCATAAGGATACACGTATAATTTCGCGCTTACACATGCCACATGTTGACCTACAATACAAAAGCCCAAATCTCAAATTAACATAAGACTGCGGCTCTTGACGACCTTCCCTGAAACAGGGGTAGCTTTGGCAAAGTGAACCATTTTACAGCATGGGTTGTCAGCCGCATACGCATAATTCAAGGAACATACACGACAAATTACATTTTTTTTAAATATAAGTGAGGATATTTTAACTCTTGAAGACCTTCCCTAAAACAGGGGTGACATTGGTAGTAATATTTTTTACAGATGTAAGGTACTCGTTATACCTCCAGAGTTATTAGCAACTTATGAACCTGGCACATAGTAAAGTTGTACTATTCATTAGCGGGCGAATTACCAAAGTTGGTAGAGTGTTATGAAGAATAATTTGAGACCCCCATACTCCTCCTTCCTACCTTGTGGCCCTAATGTGCGTCTGGACTCGCGGGGAGGTCTTAAAAACGCATAAAGGGGCTGCGGGAGCGCTGCACACTGCATAATCACACCAACTGCCAGCGCGGGGACGTGGAAAAAGGGGTAGCAAAAGAAAACGTATGAAAATTAGATAAAAATAAATCATAAATTGTATAATGAAAAAGGAATGGTTTTCGAGAAGTTAAACAGATGGCTTAATGACGCTTTGACGTTGTGGAAAAGAAAATTATGTACGAAAACAAATTCGAGCGAATAAAAATCCTAAGTTGAAATCATCAAGTAAAATATTTAACACAGAGAAGAGTGGCTAGAGTTGCAAGGTGCAATCACACATGCAGCATATGCAAGCATGAACTAACACGAGTCTGCTTGTAGGCATGCACTTCATATGAATCTTACTCATATACATTTTTGTAAATTAAATGGTATTCCTTGACTTATAGGTTGGTATGAGGTTGACCACCCATATTGTAAAAAAATGGTTAACTTTGTCAATGCCACCTCTGTTTCAGGGAAGGTCGGCAAGATTCTGCAGTGCTTATGTTCATTTGAGATTTGGGTTTTAATATTGTAGGTCCACATAAGGCATGTGTAAGTGCGAACTTATACGTGTATGCTTATGTGATTGTATTTAATATGAATCTTCAATGTAATATATCATTGCAACTTAGATTATAGATATAAAAAGGTAAGAAAATGATTGTGAAAGTCCACGCTACTGAAGGGCTATGACGTCACTATGGAATGCGTCGTTTCGGCGGGACAGGACTCCCTGAAGTGCCTCCTAACATCTTATTAACTTCTGTTTAAGAGTAGAGACACCCTCGCATCTTCACCCTGCAAAGGAGAGTCTCTTAAGGACGCACTAATTTGTCTGCGAGGCTGTTGAGATCGCGAAAAGACAGAGCGAAGTGCTATTTTAGCTAAGCTCTGTGAAATTATGTGTTAAAGATAATGCGAAAGTAAGTTTTGCTACTAGAAGTACCCACTTACCGCTCTTTAATTTTGTTATGATTTTATCTTGGGCTCACTTATAATAAAATTACGGTTATATTTATTTTTTAACAAGTTGATTACATAATATGGTTCACTCTTCACACTTCTGTTTTGTTGGTTTCACGGCTTGGGCGTTAAACGATCACTGCATGCTACACGGAACAACAGCTTATTTATATGTGCCCAATGCCTATTCTCGCGTGTTCCTGAATTGACGAGGCGCCTCTAGAATTATTATAATTTTTAAAGAGTACTAAAAATATCAACAGTTCAAAGAGTCAAACAATCATGTTTACTTACACACACATACACACGAAGTAAACACGCCTAGGCACACAATCACAAAAACACGCAGGCATAAACCTATACATTCGCAACAATATTATAATTTAAGTATGACTTATTTGGTAAGCGCTGTTCATGTGTGAATCACACCTCAAAAGCCTTTTGCTAGCTTGGTCGTTGCTATAGAAGCACATTTCTCAAACTAGACAAATTCAAATTCAATTTTTTAATCCTTTTAATTGTAGGTTGGTATGAGTTGAACTTAAAATCCAAACCTCAAACGAACATACACCCTGCAACTTTCGCCGACTTTCCCTGAAACAAAGAGGTGGCTGTTACATTATTAATTGTGTCAATCAGCAGGACAGAGGAAAAACCCTCACACATTGGCAAAGTGAACCGTTTTTTACAGTATGGGTGGTCAGCCTCATATCAACCTCAAGGAAATTGGCATCTTGAATTAATACTTTTTATGTGCTTCTTCGAGACTTGAACTCACTAACGTCCGATTGCGTATCTGTAGGTATGTTTGAAAATAGTACCCCAAGCCTATTTGCAGATGAAGTAACGCCGATTTTTATAGCACGATTAAAAATCTATAAAATTTCCCGTACGTAAATTGTGTAAATTATTGGCACTTTGGTTTTTAATATCCCATCATATTACCATTTCGAGTAAACTCTTTTAAAACTCTGCCCGACATTCACAGAAACTAAACCCTTTTAGTGCTGTCTTAACCAGCCAATAAAACTGGTTAACTTTCTCGTAAAATGCAAAAAATACGAGTATTCTCACTGAAAGAGTTCAAGGCTATATTTAAATCCAGTTTAATTCGAGTGTGTTATTCACACACAGCAATAATGGCTCAGCCGTGAACTAACGTGAATTTACCATACGAAAAAGTAATGATCCGTGGATCAGGTATGGATTAAATGGGTTGTGAATAGTCTTGTTTGTGTTTTAGCAAGCCGATTAAAGAGTTAATATCTGGGGAAATTTAAAAGCAGTAAAATTGTTCTTCAACCTTAATTATTTTAGAAGTAATATCAGGTCCTCCAGTGCTTGTTTGGCTTATCCACCATTTGATTCAATGATGACCTTTCAATGAAATTATCTTAAGAATCACATGCTGCACAATCTGAGCGAAGAAAACGTAATAAATGATAATGAGATAGTTGGTTTGTAAATTTTTAAGATCAACTTCCAGTATTTAAAGGACACGTTGGCTCAGTCCAAATACAAACATTGCTCATGAGAAATTACTTCTGATAGAAATAAGACAAACAAGCCCCAAGGAGACGAACAGTGACGTTAAGCATTGTAAAATAAGTATTTATTAAAATTATCATTATTATCATATCATTATCATATTAGACCGAGAAAGGTATGGATGGACCAAATTTTCGAAATAGCGAGTGAATGGGATATCCAGAGTCATAATAAAAGGAGAGCTTGTATGAAAAAAGTTATGACTCTGGATGAAATGAAAGAAGTATGCAAGGACAGGAAGAAGTGGCGGCTAACCTGCAATGCTGATTTTTAATGTTGGTTTATTGGCTTGCTACATTTTTTGCATAAGACATTTTTTACTTTTTTTGTATAGATTTATTTTTAAGGTTTTGTTGTTTTCTTATACTTAAATGTTATTTATTACTCGTATTCCTTGACTTATAGGTTGGTATGAGGCTGACCACCCATACTGTAAAAAATGGTTCACTTTGCCAATGTCACCCCTGTTTCAGGGAATGTCGGCAAGAGTTGCAGGGCTTATGTTCATTTGAGGTTTGGATTTTATTTGTAAGTACACAATCAGCATTTGTAAGCGCGAACTACACGTGTTTGTTTGTGGGCATACATCTGAGAGCTTTGAATGAATATATCCTTGCAACTTAGATTATAGATTATAGATCATTGAAGTGGAAGCAGTAAAAAATATTTAATTATATAAGAATCTACAATATTATAACAAGGTAGAGTCTCACCATATCAAATTCTGATAGAACTCCTGAACTTCTCAACAAATGCACACTGTATTCACAGCAAACATTATTTTGAGCCTCGGATGTGTTCTCTCATCATCAAAAGTTTTAAAAAAAAAAATTTTTTTTAATTTTTTTTGTTAGAAATAACCACGATCGATTTGGACACCTTTTTACAAGAAACCAAAAACTAATTGTGGCATTTGATTATTTGTAATTTTGAAAACTGTAATATAATAATCTATACTCTAATTTGGAAACATATATATAAACATTTAAAACTATTTAAATAGGGTCCGCACCGAGCAAAGCCGTTGCAGCTCATTGCTCTATAGATTAGCTCCATCTCCAGGATGTAACTATGGGGTGGAGAACCAGACTGTCTGGCACATAGTGAAGGAGTGCCCTATCAAAATACACCCTTTTGGCCTGAAAGACCTCCATGAAGCCACGCCAGGAGCAGTGAAATGGATGGAGGGCTTAGATCTTCACCTCTGACGCGGCCCAATGGCCAAGAAATTTGTTGCGCTTGCCAGCCATACGAAAAGTAAAGTGTATATTAGACAGAAAGAAAGTGGAAACACATCTACAGATATACAGGCCCACTCTAGCGTAATGATTGCAGGATACAATTACAAAAAATACATTTCTTAACAATTAAATCATAATACGTTAATCTAATATTTTGAACGATCATTTGCACCTCAAAAAAGACCAAAATGAAGTAAGATAAAGTCAGTCTAATAATTGCTTTGTCTCTTATTGCCCTTTCACTCAATCGGTGAGTAACCAACAGTGGAGAGGACGTTTTCATTGCATTCGTAAATAGGAAGCGCAGAGACGCTTCATTTCCTGAATGTATCCCTTGGACTTCCACCCTCCGTACGTACTAAGCCTATGGGGAAACTACGAGTAAGACGGGGTGCAAAGAAGTAGGCCTTGAAAGAGAACTTAGCTAGAACTAAATTATTCATTGCAATATCGCCATTTGCTTAGGGCCTGTTGCACCAAACTCCAATCAGACAAAAATCAAAATTAAGTGTGATTTCTCCCATCAAATAAAAAAAATGGTTGCATATACGTAAACTAGCTGATGCACATCATCTTTCCTGTTAAATTTCCATCATATTATTACCCACTTCCGAAAAATATTTAACCGAGGTCCTTGCCAGAATTAAGCAATCAAGTTTGATATGTCAATCAAATCTTGATTGGAGGTTGGTGCAAAAGGCCATTTAAGTATTGTACATTTGAGTAAACGCGAACTGACACGTGTTTGTTTTTTCGCATGCGTTTAATATGAGTTTTAAATTTCATTATATTTTTGCAACTTAGATTATAGGAAGTACACACTAAAATGGTTAGGTACATTGCATGCATAAAAACATCATGAGATTGCATTTCTTATAACGATTACAATTCTTCTTTATTTCAAAGTTGCATTTTTGCATCTTATAGAAAACAGGGGTGTCGTTTTCGAGCCGGTAATCTTTCAATCGTTTGGAAATTTCATTTAGTTTCTTAGCGCAGTGCACACCCCTAGCGAAATCATTATTATTAGCAAATCCCCATTTGCAAGAGTCGTTCACACGTGAGCAATATTCACAAATGGAAAAATACAAACGTCTTGCATTGTTGGGGAGATGAAAGGTGTGTGCAGTGCTTTATTATCGAGCAAATACTGTTTTGAATATTTTGTATATTATTTGGTGTACTTATTTAATATAGAAAAGTTGTATTCTTTTTCATTTATTTATTAATACTTTATATTCCGTGATCTGTGATTAATACATATATTTTTATTTGGGGAAACAAAACTGCGCGTATATGTTTTTGTATGTGAATGTAGAGTAAACATAACATGCAGATATTTTTGTGAAATTAAAGTTAATATTTTAATATGAAAAAGTAAGCCTGCTAGGCCTTTACAAAAAAACAAGTGAAAACTTCAACTTCTAATAGAGTGGTCGGTGTAAGGTAAGCCACCTGAATTGTGAAAATATATAACAGCCCTGAAACGTTGATATTGTGATGATAGCTCGTATTTTCAAAGATCTATAACTAGATCGATCAAATTTCAGTGGTTCTATAATCTGAGTTGTAAATCTATATTTCATTTAAGATTCATATTAGGAAATGCATTCCTACAAGCAGACTTATAGGTTGGTATGAGGCTGACCACCCATACTGTAAAAAATGGTTCACTTTGCCAATGTCACCCCTGTTTCAGGGAATGTCGGCAAGAGTTGCAGGGCTTATGTTCATTTGAGGTTTGGATTTTATTTGTAAGTACACAATCAGCATTTGTAAGCGCGAACTACACGTGTTTGTTTGTGGGCATACATCTGAGAGCTTTGAATGAATATATCCTTGCAACTTAGATTATAGATTATAGATTATAGACACGTATTAGTTCACGCTTACACACGGTGTATGTGGACTTACAACATAAAAACCCAATCTCAAATTAATATAAGCCCTGCGACTTTTGCCAATCTTCCCTGAAACATTGGCAAAGTGATTTTTTTTACAGTATGTGTGGTTATCATCATACCAACCAATAAGTCAAGGAACACATTGAAGGAATTATAATTGATTATTAATTTTTTAAATAAATTTTATAGTGAAAATAAACAGTGTTTTGTTTGAATTCATCCAAAAATTATAAAATTAAACAATATAAATTTTCAGTGTTAATACACAAACAATACAAAAAATAATTATAATTGATATCGTACAAATACTTACTTAAAAATAGAAATGTGAATTGGATTCCCTTTTACGAATTTCTATGATATGCATAAATATGACCTGAAGTGCTCATTCAATACAATTTACCTATTATTTATTTTCTTTTATGACCCTTTAATTGAGAAGGTACCCTATTTCTATAATGGCGTCTGGTATGGAATGTTGGACTCCGCCAGCGCCCTGGTAAACTTTTGATTAGTTTCCAAACAACTGAATCAAACGACATATTGATGAGAGGTGCAACCAAGAAGTCGGCACGTACTGATAGAGAGACTAAAAACAATATTTTATAAATATAATCAAAATTATCTAGTCGATAGCTCAATGGGTAGAATGCTTGCATTCCATCCCGAGAGTAAGGCTTCAATTCCCACCAAGAAGGTCAGAAATGATTTCCCGTTTCAGTGTCTATTACAATTCTAAAATAATTACCGACAAGGTTTACTCAGCCTTCACAAGAAATGAGAACCAGCCCCCTCCGGAACTGGGAAGCTCCCGCTTCAACTGAAGTGGTTGGGGTGAGGTCGCCCCCCTTAACCATAAACATAAATAAGTTCCACTTGCCACATGCGACTCATCTGAGAAACACGCTGCAAGAAGTTGGAATATATGTGTAGCTTAGTAGCTTATTTATTTGGTCAATCACACTTCAAGAGCCTTCTTAATGCTTGTGCGTTGCTAGTATGTACATAAGCGTGAATTTCGCAAACAAGACCCAATTTCTGCGGGACTGGATGAACCTTCGTGACCGGTCTTTTAGTAAAGGCAGATAAAGATTTTAACCGAGCAGCGAATACTTGAAAATTATGTGATATATTGTTTCCTCTATCGGGAATCGAGCTCACAACTTTCCTTTTACGAGTCCACAGCGTTAACCACTACACCACAGAATGGTAGATATTGTCTACTGCTACAGCGTAAAGGATTGCAAGAAAATATTTCTTCAATCAATTTCCAGAAAAAAAACAGTGAAAAACTATAGATAAACATATTTTCTCAATTAAGATTACATAGATTTACATTTTTTTATTTGAAAGCGATATTTAAAAAATAATAAATTCGCTTGAAAATGCCTTTGCAAATATTTACTTTCGTAATAAAAAGATAACAAAGTTTACGATCACCCTGTGCGTCTTTGGTACAAGTTGAAAGTTATTATTATGCATTAGAACACAGATACAGTCTCACCAGAAAGTAGCTCGCTCCTGCCGAGATCGTAATTTCCGCCCCCTCCCCTCCCCCCAAGATTATGTTAATTCAATTTCCCATAAAGTGAACAAGATACCCCCCCAACGCGCCAATCAGATTTTCATTCATAAAAACATTACCCAAAGAAAATATACTGAGAGGATTTAAAAAAAATTCAGCTACCTTTTTTCCAAAAGTACATACTAAGGTGCGCATATAGTACAACTTCTTGCCGCACTATACCCAACGGGTTTTGCATTAGTCGAGTGTAACCTATTCATTTTTATTTGGGGGTGTCCCAGATCCCGAGGGGGCTCGTACTTATTTCTTGTGAAGATTAAGTAAACCTTGCTGGTATTTTATTTTGGGCTTGAAATAAACATCGAAACGGAAAATCATTTCTGACACCCTGGGTGTCATTTGAACACGAGCTCTCGGCATGGAATGCAAGCTCTCTAGCAACTGAGCTATCGACCGGACTAAGCAAGTTTTTTTTTACCGTAGACAATGGAGGCAACTCTGCAGAGGCTCTGGCCACCCCTAGCGGAATGGCGACAGAGTTACAAATTACAAATTACAGTAAAATTCTGACGTCACACAGTGGGGTTAATAGGGCAAAAGCTAGCGAATATTTTGTTGTTGGTTTCTAAGGATGGTAGCCACATAAGCGTGTGACGTTTTGTCTGCCAAAAAAAATACATTTTCAAATTTGTGTGAGTCTGGAATTTAGATTACTTAGATAATTAAAAAATATTGTTAAGAATAGCATAATAGAAAATATTAAATTAAAACAAATTATGAGATAATAACAAAAAACTTCAAATTGATTTTTTAATTAACTAGAAGAATTTATTTTGGGGTTCAAAGAGAATTTGATTAGAAATTAGGTTAAATTTTTTTTTTTTTAAAAAATAAATTAAAAACAACGTTTCACAGATTCAAAAATTGTAAATTCTAATTAAAAACTGCACAAAGCTCTTTGCACAAGATAGTTTTCGATGCAAATTTTGTTTGTATGCTTGGTGTATTTGTAAGTGAAGGCATGCTAGTGTGCGCTGCATTACCTGGGTGTCTGCACCCCTAGTATAAAACATAACATTTAAACTCAACAATACCGTTTTACAAAATAATGTACTGAAACTGAAACAATACCTCTAGTGAGACTTAAAGCTTGCCTGCATTTTTTGGTAAAGTTTTGTTTATAAAACGTAATCTCATCCGAACAAAGTGGATGAGTCTCCCCCATGCAAAAACAAGTGAACCTAATCAGCAAATTTGCATAAGAAATGGATAGAGCGCCGCCAATATTGGAAAATATGATATTGTATGGGAATGATTTTATCATTTGCGTTTTTAGATTATGCTATGCTGATTTTAGATATAACACGAGTTGATCTTAATTTAAATATCTTTGTTAATCCTCTCTGAAACAAAGGATGTTTGTGTTCCAGTATCCACCAATGGCTTGGAAAACAAAAAGGCTCACTCAGTATAGCGCCAACAGACTGAAGACGTGCCAAAGAGCCATTGAAAGGAGGATGCTAGGAATCAGCCTCAGAGGTAGGGTTCCGAACCAGGAGATCCGTAGACGCACTAGTGTCACTGATGTCATACAGCGAGTGGCCTGCTCAAAGTGCAGCTGGGCTGGTCACGTCGCAAGGATAGATTGCCGAAAAGGATCGTCCAGTCCCAGGATGTCCAAGCGGAGAGTGGGCAAACCTCAACTGAGGTGGCTGGACGACATCAAAGGAACTGCAGGCAGAGGATGGCTGAACTCAGCACCGAATAGACAGAAACGGAGAGGATTGGAGTAGGCCTACGCTCAGAAGGGGACTAAGGAAGGAAGGTTCTATTCTTTGTGATCTTTCCTGTTTTTGTTATTCTGACATCATTCCACTAGGACTGGTCCAATACTTGTCAGATTTGCCTTCATCTCTTTATATCCTTCCCACCTATTTATCTCTTTCTTAAAACTATAGTGTGAATGTTAAAGAATTAAATTTATGAAAAAAGAGATAGACATGAATTAATTCAATTGGATTGGAAAAGATAGAGGTTTCTGCTTAGGCTACCTAAATTGGCGAGTCGTATAGCTATCATTTTTAACGCAAGCATAAACATTTGTCAATTCATCATTCACATTCATCAGAAAAAATAATGACAAATAAAATTACTCACAAGGAGTGCTATGGACGCTATGGTATCATTGTTTTTTTTTTTATTTACAAAAATAAAATTAATTAGTTTTTGTGTCGTTTTCATAATCTAAATTGTTTATAAATTACTCTCATTAATTGCATCAGGTTGATACTGTTTTCTTGAAGTCTAAGGGTGGGCTGGTTGATGGTTGACGCGTCATCAGTTGACATGCCTCAGGTGAAGCTAGGGGTTGATGAGAGAACTCCCAGGGGGTGGGAGAGGGAGCGCACCCTTTCTTTGCTCAGCCAATTTATAAGATACACAGAATTTAAAACTGTCTCTTGACGATTTTGTGTGTGACGCGTAAAAAATAAGGGTTGCCGTGAAAGTGCTCAAAAAAATTTTTTTTTTAAATATTGATTAGTATTAAAGATATATTACTGTAACTGTAACTGTAACTCTGTCGCCATTCCGCTAGGGGTGGCCAGAGCCTCTGCAGAGTTGCCTCCATTTTTTCCTATCCTTACATACCTCTTTCAATTCATTCATATCCATCACCTTTTTCATGCATTTTCTTCTTTTACGCTCACTTTGTATATCCCATTCTTTCACAATCTCCTCAATCTGATCACTCCATACTTTTCTCGGTCGTCCCTTCCCTCTTTTTCCTTTCACACTTTCTTTGTATACAAACTTTGTCAGTCTATCATCATTCATAAAAAAATGTATAAATATGAAGGGATAGCATTCTTGAAGGGAATGAAGTTCTGATTTATTTTTGTTACTGGAATATTCATTTCAGCGCTTGAAGGGCTCAGTTGGTAGAGTGCTTGCATTCCATGTCAAGAGCTCAGATTTTAACCCCACCGTGGATATCAGAAATGATTTCCCGTTTCGGTGTTTATTTCAAAATTAAAAGAAAATACCGGCCAAGTTTTCTCAGTCTTCACAACAAATGAGTACCAGCCCCCTAAGGACTAAGGAGATGGAAAACCCCCACATAAACTGAAGTGTTTGGCTTTAACCGGCCCCTTACCGAATAAATAAATAGGTTCCACTAGGCGAATGCGACGCCCTTCGGAGAAAACGCGGCAAGAAGCTGCACGATGTATGTAGCTTGTGGATAGTTACTCGTTACCTACTGCTTTAAGAAGAAAAATAAAGCAAAAAACAAAACAGAAAAATGTGACATAGAGCCCCATTTCTTAACAGACTTCCTGCATCTCTTCACTCCGGACCACCGCAAGTCTCTCATCTTACTAATTCATCTCATCTGCATTTCTTGATTGGCCTGAGAATATTCCTGCCCCGTCAACGGTGCACCCAGTCATCAGGGAAACTCTCCCCCAGTGTTTATTATGGGGCGACTTATGACTTACAAGCGACAACCACTTTACAACACTACGTCGCACCCCTAGTATCAAATATCTACGTCTAAACTCAACGATAGCGTTAACCGAATAATATTGTTAAGTAAATTGTAGATTAATATAGGTGTACATCGTAGGTAGCAATAATTATTATAGGCTTAAGAAATCTAGAAATGAAATAATCCCTTTATGCTCTCGAAGCTGGTAGAGCGTTCGAGAGTGTGCTGGCAAATTGGTCCTTAGAGACTTCTGTCTCTGAGGGTATATAAGGCACAAATTTGGAAGCAGAAGGGCAAATAGATATTCGCCTTTGATCGAAGAACAAGACGTGTGAGGTGCTGAACTGTGAAATAAATTTAAGTTGCTGAAAGTGTTAAAAATAAATATAAAATTGTCAAATAAAATAAGTGTAAATAAATATCCAAAAAGAAGACCAGTTTTTGTTTTGTTTAGGGTCTATCCGAACCCAAAAACACTACAATATATTGTTTTGTCTTAAGTGGGTTATTTTTCAAAACTGCGGTTTATTTATTTTACACCATTTTTTTATCACTTTTGGTTCAGAGTTACATTTGCACAGTGTAGTTCGACGGTTGATTTATTTCTGAAGCTACATGGAATTTCAGTCCTTAATTTATTCTAAAAAAAAAATCATTCTCTAAGCCGTGGAGAATACTAGTTTGCTAGATTTTACCAGAACATTCGATTCAACACTCAATTAATCTTGAACAAATAAAAATTACCTACCTATGCGTCTATTTATTTTTACAGAGATTTATTATTACACTAACACAGACAAACCAAACACAAATAGACAACTACACAATGTCCTACAAAGTAGTCACGATATATAAAATTAAAAACTGTTTTTTTTTCGAACTGTTGTGTAGAGAAGAACGGGTTTCTTATCAGAGTCGTATGCGCAGTCATAAGAAGATATTGTGTCTCTTCTAAGCCAACGAGGTACGAATTGAACTTTCAGGAAGAGTTGTTGTCACTTATGATCGAAGATTATTAATACTCGTATGACCTATATAAAATGACATTTGGCGATGCGTCAACGGATCAAGAATATTTCAAAAGAATAGATAAATCCATTTTGTAATTCTATGCAACAAGTTTTACTACTTTTAAATGAGAAAAGTTAAATAGCGCCTGTCAAACGAGCGTTTGAGTTTCCATTCATTTTTGTAAAAACGTTATGGATGAGTTAAAATTTTAAGTTTAGACTTGGGAAACTTCAGAAGGGAAGAAAACAGGCAGTATAGGGAAGATAAATGGGATGAATTTAAAAACAAATTGCTGCATTTAACTAAGCATCAATTTTACTTTATTTTAAAGTAAAGGGGCGCTAGAGTATCTTTCATTTTTCATCGTTTATTTATGAAAGATTTCTAAATTTTAAAGATCATTTTTCAAGTATCTCCGGTCGATAGCTTAGTTGATAAGAGTACCTGCATTCCATGCCGAGAGCTAGGGTTCGAATCTCACCGGGGGTGCCAGAAATGATATCGCCTTTCGCTGTTTATTTCAAAATCCAAATTAGTTTTTGTTTTTACAAAATTCTGTCGGACCTTTTGTTTATGAGACCAACACTAACCTCTAGACTACGGACCGGTCTATGTTTCCCTATATTTTATTTAACGAGTTTTGCGAGTGATCGTAAACCCAGTCGTAAGGTTTAATTTGGTTTGTCGACAAATCACGGCTTTCCTGTAAAAAGATTAATGGAAGCCTTCCTACCTGTATACGAAAATGTGTCTTATGTAGCCGAAATAAATGAAGTAAGTAAAATGTTGTACATTAGTATTTCAGTGTTTTAGAGGATTATTCACCACATGTTTTGATCCTTAGCTGATCCATGGATCATCTTTTTTTTTTGTACAAAAAATTCATCTTCGGTGGCGGTTGAGCTATGGATTTGCAATGTGTGAATAATACCGTTAGTGTCTTTGTAGAATCAACCGTTCAACTAAACTTTTTTGTCCAATAGATAGCAGCTTACATTATAAAATTGATGGAAATAAATTGATCCAAAATGTCACCTCTATTTCAGGCAAGTCCAACAAGACTTGCAGGGCGGCTTATGTTCATTTGACGTTTGAACTTTAATTCGTAAGTACACATGCAGCATTTGTAAGCGCGAAATTACACGTGTCTGTTTGTGGCCATGCATTTAATATGAATTTTAAATGTTAATATGTCTTTGCAACTTAGACTATAGATTATACCTACTGAAATCATCCATTTAACTGTGCATATAGATAGTAGCTTACGAAATTCAATTGATCTAACAGGGACATTCTTTACCTATTTCATCTTTTCCGATACCAAGTCCACAATTTGTTTTTGTTTAAGGTAGGTAGATAGCTCAGTCGGTAGAGTGCTTGCATTCCACGCCGTGAGCTCGGGTTCGAACCCCACCGAGGGTGTCAGAAATGTTTTCCCGTTTCGGTGTTTATTTCAAACCCCAAAATAAAATACCGGCAAGGCTTACTAAGCCTTCACAAGAAATGAGTATCAGTCCACTCGAGAGCTGGGAAACCTCAACTTCAACTGAAATGGTAGGCGTAAGGCCGGCCCCCTTACCTGTAAAAATAAATAAGTCCAACTCGGCACATGCGATGCCTTCGGGAATAACGCGGCAAGAAGTTACACTATATGTGTAGTTTTTTTTAAGGTCCACACCAGAATCCCGAGTGCATTGGTTCCCTTGCGCCTGGCCATTTCTTTTTCCCCGGACAACTCATTGTTATCCCTTGCTTCTTTTTTCATCCTTCCCCTACCTTCCACATCCCCGCCACCATCATTATCCTCCTTCGCGCGCCCAATTCTTTTGTGTTCGTGGATCCTCACTCGACAGAGAGAGAGAGGCCACGGGCACGTAATTACCATTTCAGAATTCCGCATCCAAATGCCATCTTTTTGTTTATAAATTCCCGACATGGTGGATCAAAGTGTGACTGTGGCCGTGACGTCTGCCCCACTTACAATGATGATGATGATTTTATGACCGTGAAAGAGGAGACCAGAAAACCCCTTCTTGGTCCATCCATACCTTGCATCATACATCACACCATCCGTCTACAACGCCATATTTGTAAAAAAATATTTCACTTTTGTCAATGTTACCCCGGTTTCACGGAAAGCCCACCGGTAAACACTTTTAAGCTCGCGCTTACACATGCTACAGGTGTTCCAAAAAATCTCGCATGAACATTAATTTTGTAACTTTTGCCGGCCTTCCCTGAAACAGGAGTGACATCGGTAAAGTGAACCATTTTTTATAGTATGAATTGTCAACGTCATACTAACTTATAAGTCAAATAATTCATTAAAAAATGTTTCACTTTTGTCAATGTGAGATGGTTTTTTGTCAATAATGAGATGGTTCAGACATCGTGAAAGAATAGATAGACCAACGAAGAAAGTGTACAGAGGAAAACGTGGAAGGGGAAGATTGAGGAAGGAATGCATATACCAAAAGGGTGAAATTTTCGAATGAATCGAACGTGCTGAGTGAGGACAAGAGGAGAGTAGGTATGCATGAGTAAAGTGATGAATGTTGAAGAAATGAAAGAGATATGCAAGGACAAAAAAAAGTGAAGATGCATCTGCGGAGATACCGACCACGACTAGTGGAACGGCGCGGCGGCAGGATTCACGGAAAGCCCACATGCAGGCACGTGTAAGCTCGCGCTTAAACATGTTGCATGCGTACATATATATATATATATATATATAAGGATAATTTATTTTAATGTACACATAATTGAAGAGCGCCGTTTTTGTGTGTGTCACACCTCAAGGGCCCTCTCAAATCACGGATAAGATTTCTTGTAAAGATGTGTCTTTAGTGCTCCTTTAAAGACACCAACAGTCTTTGCCTTCCTCACATTAGGTGGCAGTCTGTTCCACTCCATTGGTCCCGCAAACCGGAAAGCACGGTCCCCAAAATTAGTGCGTGTCTGACGGTGTGGCTGGACCAAGTCCACCACGTTATCCCCTGCAGATCTGAGCGTTTGGCGCCTCAAATCCCTCTCAACGGGTGTAAACATGTCAGCCAAATATGAAGGAGCTGTACCATTTACAGCCTTATACACCATCAGACAAACACGGTAGACCACCCTCTCCGGAAAACGAAGCCAATGCAGTTTCCCTAACAATGGAGTAATGCGAGTAAATTTAGACATCCCGAATATGAGTCTTGCCGCTGAATTCAGCACAGACTGAAGACGGTTGAACTGCTTTTTCGGCTGACCTATGTACAGCGTTGAGCAATAGTCAACTCGTGACATCACAAAGGCATTAACCAGGGTCTTGACTGCTCCCGACGGTAAACATCTCCTGATCGCCTTTATCTGGCGAAGTTCATGTACATGTACACAATAAATTAAGCCTTGCTGTTCCTGTCGCCTTTTTCTGAAACCGGGGTGGTATTGACAAAAGTGGTCAGGGGTCAGCCTCATACCAACCTATTAATCATGGAACTATGACAATTTTATTAAATGAAATATCTCACATAATAAAAGCGTAGATGTGCCCATTCAAGAAGATCGCAATGTTGGATAATGTTATTCGCTGTTTCTCAGTATGCAAATGCCGGTGTGGGAGTCTTGACAAATTTAAAAAACTAATTATTGTACTTTGTGAATCGTGAGGGGAGGGGAAGGAAGCTTGAAAATATAAGGGTGCCCATTGTAAAAGAATATATCCATAAGATTAGATACATATAATTTTTTAGTCCTACCTTACCTGGTATACTTGAAAATCATAATTGTACAGCTTGCAAAAAACAGAAAAGGGGTCGTCCATAAATTACGTCATCGATTTTGGCCGATTTTCGACCCCCCCCCCTTACAATCATCCTATAGTCATTATCTAATGACCCCCCCCCCCCCTATTGCTGTAATAATGGATGAGCTTAATAATTAATAATGTTATATTACTTACATAATATTTTGAAAATTTTGTAGAAATTGGTATTTACAAGAACGACGTCACTTTTGGTACTCGTACATCATTTGTCATCATCCGCAGACCAGACTCCCCCCCCCCCTTAATGCGAATGACGTAATATATGGACAGCCCCAAAGGATATTATGTATGATCGGTCCATAGTATAGTAGTAAGCGCTTCGGGCTCGTAAACGGAAGGTTGTGGGCTCAAATCCCGGCGGAGCACAAAAAATATATCGTTTATATTTTCAAATGCGCCTTTTGCTGGGTTGAAAAATTCATATACCTTTACCAAAGACCGGTCGCCAAAGACCCATCCAGCCGTACCACTGGGTCTCGCTGGCGCTTTTCATAGCAACGACCAAGCTCGCAGAGGGCTCTTGAGGCGGGATTCACACGAAAACAGCGTTCACCAAATAAACCATCGTACTATTATGTTATCTTCTGATCAGATTTGAACACAAGACTGCCGCTCAAAAACCGGACGTAGAACCGATGAAAAAAACTCAACGCAACGAAGCTACACATACAGTGAAACTTTTTATTTTGTTGTTCCCGAAGAGGTCGCATTTGGAACTTACTTATTTTAACCACTTCATTTATTATGGAGGTTTCCCCGCTCCCGAGGGCGCTGGTTCTTATATTCTTGTGAAGGCTGAGTAAGCCTTGTGAGGTTTGAAATGAACACCGAAACAGGAAATCATGTCTTACCACGTCAAATTTGCTCTTCGCTGGGATGAAAAATTCATAAACCTTTACCAAAGACCGGTCATCAAAAGGTCCATCCAGCCTTACAACAACTGGGTCTTGCTTGAGAATTGGCGCTTTCTACAGCGACGACCAAGTTCGCAGAGGGCTCTTGAGGTGTGATACACACAAAAACAGTGCTCACCAAATAAATCAGCCTAATTTTTTTTTTTTTTTTTAATCTGGGTTGACCAAGCCCTTGCCCTCTTGTATAGAACACAAACATTCATCTAACTGAGCTATCGACTACATCGGAATTATTAGTTTATTTTTTAAATCAAATAATGGTTGCACTGCTAACAAAACGTACCACCTCCAAAATTGCACAAAATAAAAAGACGACAAAAAAGTGTGGTGATCAAGAAGCCGGGGTAATGAATGCAGTAAATTGTGTTAATTAAAAGGCGCTGACAACAGAGGGGACAAATAAAGAACAGAAGTTTATTCCTTAAGCTCGGGGAGGCAGACTTTCTTTTGTGGAGTTGCGTGGTTTTTGAGCTTTGACGTATATTATTTTCATTTTCAAATAGCAGGGACGAACACTGCATTATAAGCGCAGTTAGGCGACAATATGGATGTTTTCGATTGTGAGACGATCTGGTTTATATTTATCGTAAAAAACTGCCCTATTCCTCATCTCATGATGCCTTAAATCATTGTAGATCAGTAAGAATCAAATCAAGGATATTTGTTTTAAGTAGTGAATTAGGTACGGCAACAACTTTTTACAAGTATTGAGATTTCACCACTGTCAAATAGAGCATTACATTTTTGGTATTTTAGTAATTTAACATGTTTTTGTGCGGTTAAAATAGTCCAGTCGATAGGTCAGCTGGTAGAATGTTTGCATTCCAAACCGAATGAAAGGCAGAGTTCTATTCACATTAAGGTTGTCAGAAATAATTTTCCGTTTTGGTGTTTAATTCAAGCTCAAAATAAAATTCCGGCAAGGTTTACTCAGCCTCAAGAAATGAGGACAAGCTTTCCAGCTCCCAGGGGGGTCAGAAAATGGGAAGCTCTTAATTTAAGTGAAGTGAGGAAAGCGCGGAAGGGGAAGGCCGAGGAAAGAATGGTTAGACCAAATAGGTGAGATTGCGAAAGAATGGAACCTGCAGAGTGAGAATAAGAGAAGAGTATGTATGAAAAAGGTGATGAATATTGAGGAAATGAAAGTGGTTTGTAAGGACAGAAAAAAGTGGAGGCGCATCTGCGGAGGTACCGGCCACCCCTAGTGGAACGGCGGCAGGATACAGTACAGTACAGTACAGATTGGCGTAAGGCCAGTCCGCTTTACATGTGAAAACGAATAGGTTCCACACGTCAATAACATCCCTTCAGAAGCAAAAAAATTACACGCTAAAAATTGCAAAAATGAGTTTATTTCTAGTTCGTTTCAGTATATTTTTACCCTTGCAAATTTAATGTGGAGGGCTGACCCGTACTGGAATTTCACCCCTCATGGTGGGCGCACAATAAACGGTGACAATAATGAACTGGTAAATGTGCAGCGCCAAATAAAAATGCGAATTTTATTTGCAACTTCGAATCGACAAAAAAAAATGCAACGGAAACAGGGAATATTGTCGCTGGGATGGTCGAGCGAATAAATCGTCGGAGCTCAAATTTGCGTTATTGGCACTAACGCTGGTTCAAACCCTGCCTGCAACGTGTTCTATCGACAATAATTTCGACCCTGGTTCAACAGATGTCATTGGATAGTTGTTAAGAATTAATTTACAGAAAATATTAATTAATTAATTATTAATTGATAACGTTCTGGCAAGGGGAAATAGATTGGTGAATTGCATTCCTCCTCACAAATCTATTTTTTTTTAAATATATACAGTCAAAGTTATTTGTACCGTGAAAATAAATACAAATTCATACAGGTCCTTGACTTCGATATCGCGAGGAAAAGGGACGGATGCATTGAAGATACGCAAGTGCGAAGGAGACAGGTAATAATTAACAGTTTTTTTTGCTTACGTACGTACACAGTTTGTCAGTAAGGATAACAATGGAGCGACACAGACGATCAACAGTATACACTCGATTGCTCTATATTTGTAAAAAATATTTATCTTTTAAAACATCCGCCAGAGATGCTTTTAACATCACAGCCTCACAATAGATGGACAACTTGAACAAAAAAGTCTCAACCAAGAAGAAGAAGAAAAGGAGAAAAAAAATAAAAGATGAAGAAGAAGGTTCTTGCAACTCATAATGATAAATGAGATTTGAAAACATATTTTCCGAATCAAAAAAAAATCTCTAATCTCCCTTATTTTCCAACATCCCCCTTTTCTAAATGGAGAGAGGATGTTCAGTGCCTTTAAAATGCAAATTTCTGCACTTGCACATTTTTTCGCCCCAGTCTAGGCAGTGCCATTTTAATCCAGTGCCTCTCTGAGCCCCCCAATCATTATTATTATTATTAGTATTTCAACAGCGAAATTATAAAGGGGGGACCCGATGTGAAATAATTTTTATTTTCGTCCTAATTCCCGTGTAAATTGCCTTAGGGAAAGTGCATGCATTTTTAAACAGGTTTAAGATTTTTATTTTTGCAACATTTATACCCAATTTGTCAACACTGCAGTTTCATTCAATATTTTTTCTGTTTGCATATTCCTTGACTTATAGGTTGGTATGAGGCTGACCACCCATAAAGCAAAGTGACATAAAAAAACAAAAACAGAATATCAAACCTGACACTCTCGGTGGGAATCGAACTGTGGCCGTCGCGTCGCTTGAAAGCGAGTTTTTTTACCTACTGAGCTATCGGTCAGACTAGTTTCTCAAATATGACTGCTTAAATGTTTTTTTTTTCAGTACTAAAATCTGTAGTCGATACAATAATATTACTCTGCCATGAATGAAAAACACAAAATCTCTCTCAGGGCATGTCCTATGCTAATCCTTGCATGTTTTTGAAACGCTGGACCCACAGCGCCGTGTTGTGCGTAAATTGGCAACTTGTACTGCCTCATCCTGCTGAAAGGAGTGGCATACTGGACTTGTGGCGCCTCCAACATGTGAAGAAACTGGGAATTTCCCTGCTCCAATGATAACAGGAACGTATAAAGCGTTGGAATTGAATAAACGTACAATTAACTAAAAAAAACTGCTTATAGGGTTTTTGAGAATGACCTAATTTTTTTTTTACGGATTACAGAATAAAAACAGGGTCGTAAAAAGCATTGTGATTGAAGTGGTGTATATCGAAATTCCTTTTTTGTAAACTATCAGTTCAATATGGTTGTAAGCTGGGTATAAATTCAAATTTATTCCACAAATAGTTCATGAGAATTGTAAGAAAATCAATAAATTTGTATAAAAAGTTACTATATTAAAGGGCCAGCATAATTATTTATATAAAAGTTGCACCCTTTGTAAATCTTCTGTAAAACACTTATTATAAATAAATAATAATTACACAGTTTAAACGTATGTGTTATATAAAAATGTGAATTTTCATTCTGTAAATGCACAACCTTGAGAAAGTTTATTGTTTATTTTGACATACGTCCTTGGAAAACACTCTCCGATATACGACTCCACCCAACTTCTGTGGGAGCTGCTAAATCCAGTTGTTGTCTGGTAGAATTAATTGCTACACAGTTCTTTAACAATTCTTGATTTAGCAGTTGCTACATTTTGCTATAGATAGCTAGCAACTACAATATGAATTCTAAATGTTAATATATCTTTGCTACTTAGGTTAGATTAGACACCACGGTTCGTAAAATCTGTATTTTCATTTTTTCACAAAATGTCTAACAATACAATGGAGTTGGAACGATGTAATGCAAACGTCACACATCTATGTTACTCGGGTCCTTAGCAACAAGTAAAAAATATTAATAAACTTAAGTCCTAGCAACCCCAGGTAGTGTGATGACAGAGTTTTGTTTACGTTTTGAAATGTGCGGGACTCATTCTATTTTAAAATCATGAATTGCATTCCTAAACAATAAAAAAATAAAAAACAACTTTGTTTTTGATTACGGTGAGTAAATGAATAAGTTTCAATACCGGTTTCGCAAACAATCCGTTTGCATCTTCAGTTGGCTAAGCAATGAATGAAAGCCGTCATCAAAAAAAAAGTCGTTTTTATTTTTATCTTTTAAGATGAATGATCACAAATTGAGTGCCTCTACAATCAATAAAATTGCATTCCTATTTACCTGCTGATACAGTTCTGCATTAATCTAAGATGCATTTTCATCCCACTGCCTGTTCCCATGCTATACATACAGTACATACAGTACATCCAGCTGAATTACTTACGCATGCAAATTTGATTGCAGATTTCAGTATCTTTTAGCGACTCGAACGGGTTTTACCTCATAAATAAGGCGTAGAGGCCCGAGGCGACAATAAGAGGCACATATCTGACAAATGCATCGACAGAGATCATTTTGCAAAATCATAAAAATTACGAATATAATAAAATACTTAGTGTGGCATTAAAAATAGATATACATATTGTAACCAAACGTTTTAAAATTAAGAATATATTTCTCAATGGTTTGTCTAAGTCGTATTCCATGTCAGCTCATTAACCTACACTCTTCGATCACGAGCAACAACTTTTTTTTTAAATTAGTTCTGCTTCTTCGTAGAAGAAGAGACATGTCTTGATGGCGTCGAATAAGATTGCACAACTGCAACTTAGATTGTAGATATTTACGTAGGTACTAAAGGTCGATATTATAAACATTGCAAAGCGTCAACGTTTTAATGGCATTTTTATTATGTTTGAGAAGGATGAAAAAATAACAAGAGAATTTAAGAGTGGAGTTAGAACAATTTTAAATTGGAAACTTATTTAACGAGCAAACGTCAGTCTTGTACGGGGCTGATATTCTTAACAAGGAATAACAAAATATTTGTATGCCATTTCTCTTACAACCCCTGCCGCGTGACGACACAATATTGTCAATGTCAATTCATGTGCGGACCTCATGTTGTAGAAAATGGTTCATTTTGCCAATGTCACCCTTGTTTCAGGTAAGGTCAGCAGGAGCTGCAGGATGTATGTCCATTTGAGATTCGGGTTTTTATATTGTAGGTCCACATGCGGCATGTTTAAGCGGGAACTTATACGTGTCAATTTGTGAAAATGCATATAGTGTGAATCTTTAATGTGACATATATTTGCAACTTACATGCGATAGGGTGGGCGAGAAAAAAAGGGTGTGTCGGTAATCTATTGAGATTTGTTTGTTTTTGTTTTTTAAATAACCCCTGTATAATATCGCTTTCATTTCATAATATCAATTAATTTGTTTACCTAACAAACTGGCAAATAATCACATCAAATTTCCTCAACCGTCTTATTCAGTTTAATAACACCCCATTATAAACGAATTAATTCATTCACCCCAAGTACAAAAATTCACTTTCAAACTTAACTAAAAAATGTATTAAAAAATTAACGCTCACTAGAGCCGCTTTTTTAGTTTCTGTACATTTTTTAAATTGTTGAGTTAGCGGTGTGGGAGAAAAAATAAAATAAAACAAAGCGTGTTCGTCTTGACATCTCTCTCGCACTCTCGGTGTTTAGTATCAAATGGCAGTCATTTGTCTCTTCCTCGCGACTGCATGTTCGCTAATTAGATTATAAATGGTTCGCCGCGGGCGTTCCATCTTGTAAACGCTGAATCTTATACCTCTTCCATCTTCATGATATCCTGGTATTGATGAAGGAAATATGTAAATACAAAAACGCAATAATATCGCGAATTTTATCTTTTTTTTTCCTTTGCAAATTTAGCTACCTGCCATTTTGTCTCCGAAGGGGTAGCATTGGCTATTAAGCTCATAGTGTCAATTGAATAACACAACTAAGCTACACATAATATGTAACGTCTTGCCTGTGTTATTCCCGAAGGGGTTGCATGTAGCGATTCGGGACCTATTTATTTTTACGGGTAAGGGGGCCGGCCTCACAGCAACCACTTTCAGTTGAAGTGGGGGTTTCCCAGCTCCCGGGGGGGCTGGTTCTCATTTCTTGTGAAGGCTGAGTAAACCTTGAGATCGAACCCTTGCTCTCGGCATGGAATGTAAGCATTCTAACAATTGAGCTATCCCAGACGACTATCGACCCAGTTGCTGTAAGGCTGGATGGACCTTTAGTGACCGGTCATTGGCAATGGTTTATGAATTTTTCAACCCAGCGAAGAGCAAATTTGAAAATATAAATGGTATATTTTTTGTACTCCGCCGGGACTCGAACCCACATCCTTCCATTCAGAGTCCGAAGTGTTACCACTGAACTACGGACCGGTCAATGAATGATTGGAAAATTTTGGGATCGAGATCTGTTGCCGTGGTCTGTGGGAGCTGGAGCTTCCGGACGTTTCGTCCATATCTGCGATGGGCTTTTGCAGCGTGAAAGTGCGGCGAAACTGCGACTCACAGTTTTATCAACATCATCTTCTTCACTTCACTTTCACGCTGAAGAAGCTCGTTTCAAATATGGTTAAAACGTCCGGAAGCTGCAGCTCCCACAGACCACGGCAACAGATCCCCGAAAGCAACTCTCCAGCATCACCAGCCGGCCGTGCAGTAAGCCTAAAATTCCTATTCAACTTTCTTTCAATTTATTTTAACATTTATGTGATTTTGTGAACAATCCTGCCTAAGCTAAAAAAAATACGTCCGAATTGAAGATTCTTTATCAGAAATTTACACATAATGCCATGAAAAATCACATAATACAAAATTCATACATGGAATAAAACAAGGGGTAGACTTTCCAAGTGGGTGTTAATGTAAAAACGAAGGATAATGGGGTGCACTTTTCTGCCTTGAAATTCATTTAAAATGCATTGAATATGTCTGTTTGGCGCAAATTATGAAATACTGCAATGCATTATCGAAAAAAACTTTGTTATGTTCACCTTCTCCCTTCTTTAATGCATATTGCTTCGATTCCATATAAATAATGGGGTGATTTCATTTTTTACTTAAGGGGAGCATATTACAGAGAATCGTGTTTTTTTATATTTATTTCTTTCATATAACGAAATGCCAATTTCGAGTGATATTTTATTAAAGTCAATTGCTATTTCTTTTGTTATCTGTAATCTACGTTGCAAAAATGTATCAACATTTATATTCATATTAAATGCATGCTCGCAAACAGGCACGAGTAACTTCGCGCTTACAAATGCTGCATGTGCACTTACAAATTAAAATTAAAATCAAAACCTCAAATGAACATAATACCGACTACTCTTACCAACCTTTCCTGAAACCGGAGTCGCATTGGCAAAAGTGAACCAAGTTTTTACAGGATGAGGGTCAGCCTCATACCAACCTATTAGTCACAAATTAAAATAAAAACCTCAAATTAACATAATCCCGACTACTCTTACCAACCTTTCCTGAAACCGGGGTCGCATTGGCAAAAGTGAACCTAATAGTAAAGGAACACCAAATATTTAGAAAGTCAAAAAAAAAAAACTTGAAATACCCATGATAATCTTATAGACATAAAATTGGAACGATAATAATTAAAAGAAGAGGAAGCGACAATTATCCTAGGACCACAATGTCAATGGATAAAGAGTGACGGCGACGCAAAATATGCTAATTCCACATTCAGACAGTTTTTTTAATTCATTTTGTATCAATACATTCACAGTGACGCGGCGTTCATTTTATCTCCAATCGCTAGTCAGCTCGTAAAGCAAAGTTACTCCTCGCCTTTATTCTCGCCGACCACCAGGACAGAAATGAGACTGTATTTTCTCAACAACAAAAAGACATTCCCTTTTTACTTTTTTTTTTTTTTTTTTCAAAAAGCCAAAATAACATGAGCAAGATTTCATCATCCTTCACAATAAATGAGCATCGAAACCTCCACTTCAACTGGAGTAATCTACACTATGTGAGTGTGGAGCTCAGCAAACTATGGAGCACCTGCGGTGTTGTCCCTCCTGTCCAACAAGCTGCTCCACGGATGATCTCTTTGCGGGAAACCAAAGAGCTGTAGACATTGCTCGTTACTGAGCCAATACGGTGTGAAGCTGACATGAAGAAGAAGAAGAACTGGAGTAATTGGGGTAAGGCCCTTACCTGTAAAATCAAATAGGTTCCACTCACCACATGCGAAACCTTGCGGGAACAGTGCGGCAAGAAGTGGCACTATACGTGTAGCTCGGTTTGTTTCTTTTTAAGTTCAAAGTACATAGTAATTAGACAGATTTTTGTATTACATGGGAAACCGAAAAACCAGTAATATAAAAGATCTTCTCCTTATTTTTTTGGGGCCACTTCTATCAAAGATCAGCGACCATATCATGCATATTATGACCTTGGATGCTGCGGCTTGAAACAGAGACTTGGTGCTTTCGTTGAACCATTGTCGCAAGTTTTACAGCGAGCTTCAGTTACATCAATTCCCCTATTTTTAGAGTCATGGGCACGCCTTTGACGTGGAGGTTTGTTTATTACCATGCCGTCGCTTTTAACATCACGGGAAGGCCTTCTGCCACTTGAAAATACATAGCCTTGAATGACCGTCTAGGTGATGTAGGCCCTTCTGACACATACATGCAAGACGGGTGGCATACTAGCCTCGATGTCCTTCAGCGTCTCAAAGTTCTTCTCCTCTCAATCTTACCCTAGGCTTCAACCAGGACAATGTATCTAAAATAAACGAGAAGTACGAAAAACTAATTAATTGGAACACAAATCGGCCCAAAATTAGCTGAACCCTTTAGAGTAGTTTTAGTACCACATTACACAATATGTAATAAGTGAAATTAAAAAAAAAATGACACTGGAATGAAGAAAAACAGAAAAGTGGACGGCCCAATTCGCTCCATGTCCAAAACTCACAAACAAATAAACAAGTCGGTGATTTCCTCCGCTTGTCTCCCGGCGGATGGATAGACAAACTGGTGTCCATTCAAATATCACTCTGGCTGTCAGCGCGGTAGCCCGGTGCGATGGGAATGGCAGCTCAAACAAACTCTATCTGAATACCACGGACGTGTGACTTTTCTACGGGTAGGACCAATGAGTACTAAGGTTCCACTATAGAACGGCGCAGTGACAGAACATCACATTACATAACATCACATGACAGAACATCATGTGACAGAACATCACGATGACAAAACATCACAGGGCTGGAAGTCTCATCACCACGGTAATTATAATATCGAAAATGTTTGTATAATTACTAATCAGGTGTTTACTTGCGGCGATCTTAGATTGACAGATCTTCAAACAAATATTACCGATTTTCGGTAGGTAAGAATTACCGCGGTGATGAGACTTCCACCACAGGAAAGTTCATCACATGGCAGAACATCGCAAGACAAAACATCACATGACATAACGTCACATGAGCTTACCTCATATGACGGAACATGAAGTGACAGAACATCTATCTATAATCTATAATCTAAGCTGCAAGGATATGTAAGCATTTAAGGCTCAAATGAAATGCATGCCTGTAGACAGGCACATATAGGTTCGCGCCTACACATTCTGCATGTGTGCATACAAATAAGGAAAACCTCACATGGACATAAACCTTGCAACTCCTGCCGCCGTTCCCTGAACCGGGGTGGCATTGGCAAAAGTGAACCGATTTTAACAGCACGGGTGGTCAGCCTCGTACCAACCTATCAGTCAAGGAGCGACACACGACATAATGTTGCATGACTTTACATCACATGATAAAACATCACATGATAGAACATCACTTGACAAAACATCACCTGACGAAACATCACATGAAAAATATCACAGGAAAGTACATCACAATGACAAAAACAAAACATCTTTATTAATTTTGATAATATGGACTTAGTGATGCTGCTAAGTGTACCACCCAGTACCACCCAATGAGGTCCGCACATTTATTGGTATAGACATAACTGTGACGTCACACTGCCGGGTATTTAGGGAAAAGTCAAACTAATATTTATCTGTGGCGTTTGTCTATGAGAAACAAAATTGTGAAAATCTATTGTCAACACTTTTTTTAAAGGCTAAACACATTATCAACGCGCTGAAAATCGTTCATTAAGGAAAATAAAAAGCGCAATATTTTGGGCTTATCACAACGTAGCTTAGTATAAAAACCATTTGTTTTAAATTCCTCAGTTACAAAATATATCGCATGTTGTATGAGATAAAAATTATTCTTGTTTTTGCATTACAAGATTAAGTCGTTGGGAGGATATTTTGCAAGTTCACCACCACAAGTATTAAGCCTCATATTTAATCTCAACCACAACGTGTACCAACAAAAATGTATGGAAATTAAAACAGCGCCTCTAGTGAGCGTTTTAGTTTTCATACATTTTTTGAAGAAACTTTTTTTTTACTTGGGGTTCAGAGGCCAGCTTGTAAAATACACACTCGTAAATTACGCTGCGTGTACTCGATCATAATAAGCAGGGATACTTTTTGCTTTTAACATTTATTATTTTGTTATCGAATTTTACAAGTCACATGAAATTACAGGTATGTATGTTTGATTGTGTGTTTTACATGCTACATCGAGTCGCATGTTTGATTTAAAAAAAACTGTACATTGTGAATGTTGGGTATGAAATAATGTGTGTGCAAAGAGCTTTGAATTATTTTTAATGTCGCTTTATTTTTTATTTCAATAAACATGTGTAATATTTTCTGAATATTTCCTGACAAGTGTGATGTCGATCGGATTACACACAAGTATTATTTTTCTTTTTTTTTTCAAGTTAAATGTATGTAAAAAGTTGTTCCCCGTGTCTGGCTAAGCGGACCAAGAGATTTGGAAAAAATAAACGGAAAACGTGTAAAATATCCTCGGGAATGATTGTGTGACGCTTGAAGCCGATCGGACTGCCAAAAAAAATTGTCCTATTTTGGGCAAGGCTACCTTCGTTATCGGTGTAATTAAATGGCTTAGTGATTTACAAGTAGATAAAATATTTATTAAATTATTGCAAAAATCGTTGTAGAACTAGCAGAGTTTCCTCAATATTCCTAAAACAAATAGTATCTGCGTCACCATATCTAAATAAAGTGTTTGGCGTAAGGCTGACCCCTTTAACTGTGAAAATAAATCCACTCCTCCTTCGCCGACAAAGTTGTAAGAATTGTCACTATAGTGTAGCTTAGATGCAATACGATGCATTTAGAATATATTTATCCTAGCATATTTAACTATCATAAAAGTAAACATAAATATTTGCGAAATTAAATTTTTCATATTTTATAGGAATAGCTATACATCAAACGAGATAAAATAATATTAAAAGTAAACGTCTTGAATAACAAAATACAAAATCTGCGATGCATTTTCTAGCACAGTTAATTTTTTACTTTATCTTTTGCACTCTTCATTTCCATAAAGGGTGACTCTCCTCGAGGTACCTACCCTAGACAAAACTGCAATATTCTACGTTTAAACTTAACAATAGCGTTTCCTAAGGAATAAGTTTTAGTTTGGTGACAAGGTAAAACGGCACAGTGGCAAAACGACACATAACATATCGACACATGACAGAACAACACATGACAGAATAACCCATGACAGAACAACCCATGACAGAGCATCACAAAGAACACAAACATTTATTTTGCGACTCCTTTGGGGATAGCGAGATAAAATGTTGCTTATTATCTGCAGCTTACTTTGTTTTTTTCTTTTATCTACTAGTGATAATTGGAGGCGTAATTTTTTTATTAGCTTTATCAAATAATATATGCATGAGCTTCATTTTCTCATGCTTCTCATATCTCACTTTTTTGTCATGCGGCTTATGGTGTTTTCTAATGTTTCGTCATGTGATGTTTTTTCATGTGCCGTTTAATGGTATGTTTATTTTAGGTATGTGACCGGTCCATAGTCTAGTGGTCAACACTTCTGACTCGTAAATGGAAGGTTTTGGGTTCGAATCCCGGCGGAACACAAAAAAAATACGATTTATATTTTTAAATATGCTCGTCGCGGGGGGAAAAATTCATATTCCTGTACCAAAGACAAACAAAAAGTCCATCCAGCTTTGCAGTAACTGGGTCTTGCTTACTACAGAGACGAACAAGCTCGCAGACGACTCTTGAGGAATGATACACACAAAAACAGCCCTCATCAAATAAATCATCCTTATATTATTATGTGATGTTTTGTCATGTGATGTTTTGTCATGTGATGTTTTGTCTTGCGATGTTTTGTCTTGTGATGTTTTGTCTTGTGATGTTTTGTCTTGTGGTGTACTGTCACTGTTTCATTCTTTCACGGAACCTTTTAGTTTTCGTGTATTTTTTTGGCGAAACGTTAGCATAAAGTTTTATACTCGGAGTAGGTACGGAGGGGAAAAGCATCGGGCTCGGAGAAATTATTAATGTTGCGCGAGATTGCGATAGAGCTGCCAACAAATTACTTACTTGGCTTTCTTACTTGCAGATATTTTTGATAGATGGCAGTGGGTGGGTTTAGCAAGACGCGCCCCCACGCGCCCTTAAAAATAAACAATGTTATAAGACTGAGAAAATATATCAAAAATGTTTTTTCTTTTTCCGTTTTTAAGCTTTTTATCTGGAATGCAACATTTTATTCGTACAGCTCGTTTTTTTAAGAGTTAGAAAAAAACATCTTTATTAGGACTTCTTTTACTTTTGAAGTTAATTTTTTTTTTTGGCTTCCAGTGAAAGGGGTTCGGATTATTGCGAAGATTGTGCAAACCTTGCCAACATGTGACTTGAACCCAAGTCCAAGCTTAAGAACTCGAATGGTTTACCAACTAAGCTATTGACTGGATCTGTATAATATAATAACAAATTTCATAGACAGCAAAATTGTGAAGCCACACGACCAAGTTTCTAGGAAAAAGGCAAACATTTTTTTTTTAATAAATTTATGAATAGTAATGAAATTTACTAACCTATTTTGCATGGCCAGAAGGAGATATTACCATGATAAATTAATAATTCATTATTTTAATGAAATTTTGGTTGATAATTACCCAAATAAACTTGTTAAACAGGGGTCAATGCTTTGGTCGAGAGGGCCAGCGTTATCTATTCCAAATACGCTAGTCAAGATTAGTGGCTTGACTCCTCGGCCACAGCCCCAACAATTTTGTAATTGTTTGCTAAAGACCTTAGTCACATAAACGTACGACGCAAATTTTTCCCACCCAGTAAAACGTTTATATTCTCAAATTAGTGTGAGTCCATTTTCAAGCATTTTAATGCGGCAAGTCCTCAAATCAAAAAGCAAACCTATGGTATTTTTTTTTTCAAATTACGTATGTATGCCTGATGATGGTCTTAGTGCCAAAAACCAATGTACCTTTTTACATGAAAATGTTGAAAATAATCATTTTTACGAATAAACAAAAACCCACTTTTCCTTACATTTATTTGAAAAGTACATTCACTTAACTGAAACGAATATTATCCTCAGCAAGTAAACACGATGATATATTTCTTACCTACAGAATAAAGTAAAAGAAAAAGAAGGAAATACAAGTATGCGATTACACGCAAAACCCATCTCCCACTTATCAAAACCTAATACATTCGGACGTTCACCATAGCTTCGCATACGATGCGAGGCGTGTTGGTTACCGCGTTGCTTCAGGTCGGAGGTCGCAGGTTCGAGTCCGGTCTTCCCCACGCAAGTGATTAATACATGTCCAGTGGTCAACGGCAATTACTAGCGAGCCCGGGGACTTGGGTTCGAGAACGGATAGCGCTAGAGTTACCTGCAAAGCGGTCTATGCAAATTGTGAAGGGCGTTGGGTTAAGCTTGATTAAGTTGTTTCATAATTTATTACTTTGCTCTTTTTTGCATGTCATAAGTATGTAGAGACAGAAAAAAACGGCGGCTTATATGTAATGTTGATTTGTAATGTTGGCAGGTTATTCATTCATAATTTTATGTTGCAAGTTTATGTTCATTTGAGGTTTGACTTGTAGCATATGGATACGCAAACTTCTACGTGTTTGATTTAAGATATTAAATGTTATCAAACTCACTGGATTAAATATACTCATATATTAAAGATTAATCAAAACATAGAAAATATTTTATAAGTAAATGAGGCTTGACAAGGTTATCAATAGAAGAAAAGCTATAGTCTCGTATTACCCCAGCTGCCCTTTTTATGAGTAGATAAAACATACTTAAACTAATATATAAAGTACTCTCAAGTAACTACATAAAGAGCTTTGTAATGATGCCTTCAACGAGTATTAAAAAAACAAGTACTTGATAGTACTAATAATAATAATATTGAAACACTACCTGGGAACTCTGTCAAGAGAGATTATTTATACAGAGACTGGTTAATTTAAAACAAATACTCCAGACAGGTACCACTTACTGGGGAGGTCTTCAAATGAAAGGGACACCGGGGTTCAATGTCGCATTTATTATATTTTTTGTCTGTTTTTTTAAGTTCACAATAATGTTTCTATAAGTGCCTTTAAACACGCTACGGTCCGGTCGTTGATCAAAAAGTCGTGTGGACGAACTGTCGTGTGACCGATTTGTCTAAGGACGAGCTGTCTGTGGACAAGCTATCTCTGCCCGATTTGTCGTGACACAGCGAATCACACCTCAAGAGATCTGTGGGAGCTTGTTCGTCGCTACAAAAAGCGTCATTTATTCCAGCAAGACATAGTTGCTGTAAGGTCGGATAAATCTTTGGTAAAGACACATATTCCTTTAAGCCTCAGCGAAGAGCATAATCTGAAAAATACCGAAATTATCATTTTGTTATGCTCCACTGAGAATCGAACCCACCACCCTCCGCGATTCCGACCGGTCAATATGATGACGTATACTATTTTTTATCTTAATTTATTATATCTTTGTTCTAGTTTACAGACTTAATTCAACTGTTTTTGATGTTTTCTTGATATAAGTTTGTACACTGCCTTTCTTCGATCATCATTCAATCCTTTTTAATATTTTTAGAACACTGCAGATCGGTGTTGACACAACTAAACCCGGTCTCCTCTATTTTATCGAGTGCCTTCCCACATACATACTCGAGCGAGTACTCGCCACTCGAGTAAATACTCGAACAAGTGCTCGTCCTCTGTGAGACTTCGATTAATCACTTAATATTCATTGGAGAGATGAAATATACGTCTGTACGTGGAAAATTATAATTAGAGAGAGATTAAAAATGGTAAATACGAAAGCCCGCTGTTTGTGAGTAATGCTTTATTTTGATTGGTGCATGCAATTACTAATTATTAGTTATCATTCATTACTCATAGTCGCCTCAGTATTATAAAAACTATTTTCTCGGATTCAATCTATAAACTCTGTAATTAAAGTTGCAAAGATATCTATATCAAAATTAAAAATTCAAAACATTTGAGGGTTTGTGGATTGACATTGTGAAGATTGATTTTTAATTAATAATGTAATATTTTAATTAAAAATAACTTTTTTTTATACAACACAGTTTTATTTTCAATTTTTTTGAGTTCCATTGCATAAGCGCGGACTTAATCCATACATCTTCAGAGGCTAACTATTAGCCATAGAAAATTTAATCCAGTAAAATTAAACAAAAAGCTTTTCTGAACGAGTTGATTTATTTCCTCGAGCACTTTCGATGTTACATCACATGTAGTTGTCCTCTTGATAATGATGTAATAACATCAAAAGCTCAAACATATAAAGTACAACAAGTTTTAGTACTTTTTAATAATGTTACCAAATCTACCCAGTGATTTCTTTAAGAACAACTGCAGTTAACAATAACCCGAATCGATCACTTGTACTGCAACAATAATTTCAATTCGTTTCTATGTTCTAGCTGTATCCTTATGAATAAGGTTGTGAACGATATTTTTTTATATTTTCGAACTTTCGATTTTATATGTCCTTTTGGAAGCAAAAAATGATCATAACTTTTATGGTACTTGGTATTTTATGTGCTCGAGTTTTAAGATGGTATGTTTTGATTCAAGGATACCAGACAAGATTTGTCGTTTCGGTGTTTTCTTCGTAATCCCAAAATCTCAATACAAAATGTTCTCAAGAAATGAGAGTTCGGTCCATCAGCAACACGAAAAAAACGGACAATTTGCATGATGGTGGTAGCGTAAGACTGAAACGCTTACCTGTAAAAGTAAATGAATGTACTCGTTATGTTATTCATTCGAAGATAAGCATGAGAAGTAACCACTCTTTTCTAGTTCTCTCTTACCATGCATGGGATTTGGTGCATTCGCCTACACTCTACAGCACCACATTTTGAAAACTTTAATTTTTCTTCTTTCTGCTGCTTAAATGGTCCATGTTTCAGCAGCATAGACAAAAATAGAGTGGACCAGATTCTTGACAAGCTTTATCTTGGTCTGCTCTCTCCTTCGTTAGTTTCTTCATTGCTTTTATGAGATCCAAAGAACTTCTCTCGTTTCGACTACGTAATATAAAAAAAACACATACGCAAAAAATATGTTCACAGAAAAATCTCGTTGAATTTTTCGACTTTCGAATCTTTGTTATGGAATAATCTACTCTGGCACCGTTGGATTGGTTTTGCTTGGTTCGACTCATTAATCGCCGAGCGTACTATTGAGTACCGAGTGTGGTATTGGGAAGGTACTGAGTGTGTTATTGGGAAGGTACTGAGTGTGGTATTGAGAAGGTACTGAGTGTGGTCGATATGGAAGTGAAATATCGCGGGACCGGCCTACAAACACCCATACAAATAACTGCAGAGCAAAGCTTACGCTGATTTGTCCGGTTCTTACGATAATATAACAGAACAGTGTCAAGACAACACATCACATTATATCACAAGACAAAACATAACATGACAAAACAACACATACCTAGAATAGAACAAACCATAAACACCACATGAAAAAACATCACACGTTCATCACGTACTGTTTTAGGTGCGTGAGTTTTTGTCATGTGATGTTTTGTCCTTGTGTTGTGTTGACATTGTCATGTTTTGTCATGTCGTACACTGTCAATATCATGTACAATCAAAGCACCAACATCTAAAAGTGTCCGAAAGAAATGCTGACTGTAGTAGATGGCACTTTTAATTTTTTGAAAAATACAGCTGGGAGTCAACGACACAGAAAAACACGGAAAGAACGGACAATCCCGTCTAAACAAAAATTAAGGTATATGAGAAGTCGAACCCAGAGCCACGTAAAGAGTTCACCAGAGCACTTCACAATACACTACAATCTCACCGCCCACTCCTCGCATCCCCCGACTCCACCACGAATTATTACTCACCACATAACCTGCACCACCTTCCCTCACTGCATTCTCCGTTCCTACTTCTTCGCATTTTTACATCAAGTAATTAACGCTTGGCTCGCACACGTACTCCTAGAGTAAAGCAAGTAAACGTGTAAACTCTACAATGGCGTTTTACAACAAAATGCATTGTGTCTCTTCAGTGCATTTTGGTAGTCCTGTCGATAGCTCAGTTGATAGAGTGCTTGCATTCAATGGCAAAAGATTGGTTTCGAATCCCACGGCGCGGGTGTGTGAAATAATTTCCCGTTTCGAAGATTATTTCAAACCTAAAAAAAAAATACCGGCAAGTTTCACTCAGACTTTAAAATAAATGTGTACCAGCCTCCCGCGTTATCCCCGAAGGGTTTTGCATATAGCCAATAAAACCTATTTATTTTTACAGGTAATGGGCCCGGTTTTACACCAACCACTTCAGTTGAAGTGGGGATTTCCCAGCTCCCGAAACGGCTGGTAATCATTTCTTGTAAAGACTAAGTAAACCATAACGGGAAATCATTTCTGACACCCTCAGTGTGATTCGAACCCGACCTCTCGGCATTGAATGCAAGCACTCTACCAACTGAGTTATCGAGCAGGCATGACTGTTACTGTAACTGTAACTCTGTCACCATTCCACTAGGGTGGCCAGAGCCTCTGCAGAACCTCTTTCAATTCATTCATATCCATCACCTTTTTCATGCATTTTCTTCTTTTACGCTCACTTTGTATATCCCATTCTTTCACAATCTCCTCAATCTGATCATTCCATAATTTTCTCGGTAATATTTTTGGTAAAGCTATTATTGAGTTTGAACGTTAAGTTTTATACTTGGAAGTAATGGGCTAGGTTCGTTACCTATTATCGTTTTGCCATTGTAAATCTATCGCCAGGGCGTGCGAAATCAGTAATATATTGTTAGGTTGTAATTAGCTGCACATGGGAAGTAAAAGATGCACTTAAAGATTGTACAGGTGTACTGCAAAATATTGTTTTAGGTATTACATTGTTATGTGAGAAGAATGCAGTGAGCGAACTTTTGACTCTACAGAGTTATATAGTAAAGAGTGATAAATTTGGCGAAAATTATAAATGATAATATATATTTTTTTTAAGAATCCTGTGCGGGAGACTCCCTAGATTCTAGAGACTCTAGGGGTCTATGACACTTGTTGTAGTGCCGCAGAGTTGTACGAGCTTGGTCGTCGCTACAAAGTGCCAATACTTAAGCAAGACCCAGTTGCTGTAAGGCTGGATTAAAGGGAAGTATTTATATTTATCGCAATGTTGTAAAAGGCTATATAGCCGTTTATTCTTCTTAAATAAATAAAATAAATAAAATAAATAAATAAAGTATACCTTGACTTGTAGGTTGATATGAGGCTGACCAACCAAACTGAGAGAAATGGTTCACTTCGCATCTTCACAATTTGGATATCTGATTTTTTTAAATTTCTTTAATATTTTTATAAGAATCGTGTAGCGTTTTTACAAGGTTTTTACAAAAGAATCATCAAAATTCATGATATTTGCCGTAACTCGTCTCTCTTATTATTTTCTCTACGGTATTGGTCTTGTCAATTTAGTAATAGTCAATCATGTAAGCAAGTCGAAAGTACTCGAGGTGTAATAAATACTCAATTTGCGAAAATGAAACTCGGTGCTTTTTTTTATATTTTCACATAGAAATCAATTTTCCCTGTGTGAATGCACAAACTCAAAAAAGTTTAAAATTCATCATTTAATAGGAGTTTTAGGCTTACACGGTCGGCTGATGATGCTGAACATATGTTTTCCGGGATCTGTGCTGTGGTCTGTGGGAGCTGGAGCTTTCGGACGTTTCACCCATATCAAGCTTCTATTCTAGGCTTTTTCATCATAAAAGTGAAATGATGAAGGTGACCTTGATGAAATCGTAAATTGAAACAGCACAGTTTCATCCAGATTATCTTAATCGGAAGCTCCAGCTCCCCACAACAACAGATCCCGGAAAAAATCTCTCCAGCATCATTCATTATTCAATTTAGCCACTTAAAAATGAAAAACAATGTACAGGTACCTATGTAATTATTCATTCTTTGTCTAATGACAGAACCGTGTATTTCTGCTGACTTATTAGCGTCTTGCACTGTGTTCATATCAAATATCAACATGAAATATAATTACTTACTAATAATAGAAAAAAACACTAATAAGTTGGTAGGTACCCGTACTAGGATTAGAAGTAATGCGATGGTAGTGAGAAAAATGATATTAAAATTACTAGATCACTTGTTAGCTCTAAACTCAAGTCCCTTACCCGTAGATTTTTTTCCTGGTATCAACGAGAAGATTTCCTTTCAAAATACATCTATATAATCTATAATCAAAGTTGCACAGATAGATTAACATTTAAATCTCATATCAAATGCATGCCCACAAACAAACCCGTGTAGTTCGCGCTTACAAATGCTGAATGTGTACTTACAAATAAAATCCAAACCTCAAATGAATTCCTTGACTTATAGGTTGGTATGAGGCTGACCACCCATACTGTAAAAAATGGTTCACTTTGCCAATGTCACCCCTGTTTCAGGGAAGTACGGCAAAAGTTGCAGGGCGTTTGTTCATTTGAGATTGGGTTTTTATATTGTAGGTCCACATGCGGCATGTAAGAGCGCGAAATTATGCGTGTCTGCTTGTGGGAATGCATTTAATATGAATCTCAAATGATACACATCTTTGCAACTTAGATTTAGATTTAGAAATTAACATAAGCCCTACAACTTTTGCCGACCTTCCCTGATACAAGGGTGACATTGGCAAAGTGAACCATTTTTTACAGTATGGTGGTCAGTCTCGAACTAACCTATAAGTCAATGAATGTAATGTAAAAAATAAATAAATATTAGGATAATATAATCGGTAATCGTTATTTTTATGTGAGTCATACGTCAAGAGCCATATGCAATCTTGGCCTTCGCACAGAAAAAGCCGATCAGAAAGTAAGAAGAGAAGTTACTGTAAGGCTGGATGGATCTTTGTTGAAAACAACAACCATAAACACAAAACAAATTCTGTTTTTGATTGTGTTCCTTCGGGAATCGAACTTTTAAAACCTTACGTGTACGCATCCGTAGCGTTAATCAGTCGTGCAAGTATTATTTTGATAATAAAGTAATTTTCACACGGCTTAATTCGATGTTGGATTGCAAGTCTAGTAATATATGGAGTTTTAAATAGTATGTTAGCTTTCACACTGTTTGTCCGGCGATCCCATAAATTTCCCGAACTAAATAATAGACTTACCGGACTGTGTGAAAGTGAGGATAAAAATGATTTTAGTCTTGGTTTGGTTTTAAGAATCATCGATTGACGACTGGTGTATGACATTCTCGCATAGTTGTATGGGAACTGTAAGAGAACAAGCGGCCGCTGAGTCAATATAACATTAGACCGTGCGTTTGTGTGTCCGTGTGTTTGTACGTCAAATAATTACCCACGGTCAAAGAGACACCGCGTGCCTGATGAACCTGCGACTCTCAAACGTTCCTAATAAAACAACTCAAAGGTGATTCATCCACACGAACCCAGAAGAAAAAGAGGATACTCAAATCGTTACATGTGGAATACTATACAGCTAGCGTCTACCAGGCCAACCATCGAAAATGTAGAAGAACAGATGGACTTCTGCATCACAGGAGGGAGTTCTGGAATAAACAGAATGTAGAAGGATGCAAGTCAATGGAAGCACTCAGAGCAAGGTGGACTGGGTGTAATGGTGGCGATTTGTCACGCATAAAAAATGTGCGCCAGAGAAAAAACTTTAGATATGAACATAAACTCTGCAAATCTTGACAAATCTTTTCAGTAAAGCAGAGTGGAAATCTCGACGACCGTTGATGGATCTTACCATATATATTTGAAGGTAAGATGGAATAAAACATAACGGCGTATCAACATTTTTAAGACCGGTCCGTAGTCCAGGTGGTAACACTTCGGACTCGTAACTGGAAGGTCGTGAGTTCGAATCCCGGCGGAGCACAAAAATATACCATTTATATTTTCAAATTTGATCTTCGCTGGGTTGAAAAATTCATAAACCTTTACCAAAGACCGGTCATCAAAAGGCCCATCCAGCCTTACAACAACTCTGGGTCTTGCTTGAGAATTGGCGCTTTCTACAGCGACGACCAAGCTCGCAGAGGGCTCTTGAGGTGTGATACACACAAAAACAGCGCTCACCAAATAAATCAGCCTAATTTTTTTTTTTTTTAGTGTTGATCTGTTAACACAGTGAAAGTCCATTTTTATAAATATTTAAAAATATAAATGGTAAAACATTGTTTTAATTCACTTTATTTTATTTGTTTATGCTCGAATATTTTCGCCTAATGAGGTAACCATTCTGCTCTTGAAGATGCCTCATTAGGCGAAAATATTCGAGCATAAACAAATAAAATAAAGTGAATTAAAACAATGTTTTACCATTTATATTTTTAAATATTTATAATTTAATTTAATTTTTTTTTAACAGCTAATACATTTTATACGGAAAAACGATCAGCTGTTCAGGCATTGCCGTGGTCTATCGGAGCTGGAGTTTCCGGACGTTTCGCCCACGTCTTTGAAGGGCTTCTTAAGCGTGAATGTACAATGTTGAAGATGATCTTAATGAAAACTGAGATGAAAAATCTTCATCATTACACCTTCACGCTGAAGAAGCCAGACAGTAGCCAGTAGACAAGGGTGAAACGTCCGTAAGCTCTAGCTCCCATAGACCATGGCAACAGATCTTGGAAAAAATCTCTCGAGCAACAATTATTTCGGACAATTAGTTTGTTCATCGACTTTTAAGACGGGACACGTCTTATGAAGTCGGTTCGAAACACGTTCTTCTCTGCAACACGATACTTAAAATCCGTTTTTTTTTTCTTTTTACTCATAACAACATACAAACACAGTTTTATAAATATATTTTTTTTGTTATGTTGGAGCTCAAAAATTGAAATGCTTTTACTTTTTACATGTCTTCAAATGTTGAGATCAGCTGGCACAACTTTTGTATGTGGATGCCGAATTTGTTCCGAGAGACAATTTTGTTAGCACCGCTTCTCTTTGACAAAAGTATTAACATGAAGACCTACTATTATATAACACGAGTGACATAATTTACATGTCTGAGACACGGATCATCCGGGGATCATCTTTCGGTGTTCACATAATAAAATAGGTACACCATGGATCATCTCGGGTGGTTCATAACGCAAGAGGCTTATTGTAACGCTAGTCTAATATGTGGATGAACCACGGACCAATAGGGTCAAAAAAAAAAATCTGCAGACGAACCATGGATCAATACACAATACAATGGCACTCTAAATATCATCTTATTATTATCATTATTATTATAAAATTTCATTGCTGATGTAAGGAAAGCATTTTAGTATTTTATTTTCTTTCCAAACAATGGTTCAGTATTTTATACTTACAAAACGATAGTACCTAACCTACCTTCTCCTAATAAAATTAAACATGAGGATGATCTATTTATTGAACAATGTTTTTGTGTGAATCACACATCAAGAGCCCTCTGCGAGCTTGGTCGTCCGCTATAGAAAGCACCAATTACTCAGCAAGAGCCGTTGTAGTAAAACTGGATGGACCTTTTGATCATCGAGCTTTGGTAAAGGTATCTACGTGATTCGTCGGGAATCGAACTCACGACTTTCAGGTTACAATTCAGTGACGTAGACCTGTAGACTATGAACCGGCCGATACTACGTAAGTTTAAACGATTAATTTGGTAAAAAAACAATGAAAATATAAGAGTTAAATGACAAAATTATTGCGTACCTATTCATTATTGTCAATCTTTGATATAAGAGGTAACAAGAGAAGAACATAGCCCTTCTTACTTTGTGCTACATATCAGTTTATTTCACGATGGATTATGAGTCTCCTCCCATATATCTGTACCCCTAGTATAAAATATTACGTAAACTCACCTCGATTGCGTAAATCAAGAAAAATATCTATGTAACTAAATCACGCTCTAGGAGCATCGTCGTATATTCAATACATTTTCAATTTACGCAATCTAGGTGAATTAACGCAATTTTTATACTCGGAGTACAGAAGCTTTAGGAAGCCAGCAACGAGGATATTAAAAATCAAATTGGACGGATAAATGGATAGCGGCAGAGGTAGCTAAGAAAGATATGACTGAAAATAATTAGTATGGAACCAAAGGCTGCAATGTAGTTTTTTTTTTAAATAAGTGGAAATACAGGGAACTAAGCGCCCTTGGAGTGACTACATCAAGAAACGGCGCTATAGAGAAATCATCAACTCATCATCATCATCATCATCATCAACAGAGATCAAATAGGAGAATTTCTATATGTTTATCATTTATTGTTCTGGTTGATAGCTCGTTGGTTCGAATTGCACCGGCAAGGCATACAAAGTCTTCACAAGAAATGAGTACCGACCCCCTCGCGTACTGGGAATCCCTACTTCAACTGAAGTGTTTGAAGTTAGGCTGTTTTTCTTGCCTGTAAAAATAAATAGGTTAGTAACCCTCCACATGCTACCCCTTCGGGGGAGAACGCGGCAAAAAGTTGTACTATATGTGTGGCATAGTTGCGTTGCATTTTTGCGGTTCTAGATTAGGTATATTTGATACATTTTCGATACTCAATTAAATTTTCTGATTTATTTGAATCCGAAAAATAGCTCATTTTTTTAACAACAACAAAAAAAAGAATGAAAAAAAGTCAATGCACCGGTCCGTTCCTGCCTTTATTAAATCTAAAAAAAAAGTGAACAATCAGTATTGAGTAGTAGGAAAGGGGGATCATTCTCATAGAAGCGGCAAATGTATGAAGTGAGAGAATAAAGAGTGTGAAGAGACGAGAGAATGGGGTGAGGAGGTGTGAGGGATGAAATAATAAAGTGAGAAGAATGAGATGAGCACAATAGGCTTTGTGTAATGTGTATGGAATGTTTTATATTACGTCATATATTAAAAATATTCCACTCAAAGAAATGTTAACGATTTTTTATACATATTTGATTTCAATTTTCAATAAACCGTATTGAAAAAAGACATCAGCACATAAATTGACACATACAAAGTTGTGACGTCACACAGATGGGTTGCTATGGAAATGGCAACCAAATATTTTGATGTTAGTTTTTGCATATAGGTACATAAATGTTCATTATTATTTGTATTCCTTTACTTATAGGCTGGTATGAGGCTGATAAAAAATTGTTCACTTTACCAATGTCACCACTTTTTCGGAGAAGGTCGGTAAAGTTGTAGGGTGTATGTTCATTTGAGACTTAGATTTTAATTTGTAAGTACACACGCATAATTTGTAAGTAAGCCCTTGCTCTCGGCATGGAATGCAAGCATTCTACCAACTGAGCTATCAACCGGACTTTTTACGTGATTTGTCGTCGCTATAAACCGTCAATTCTCTAGCAAAGACTCAATTGCTTTAAGGCTGGATCGACCTTTTGTGACCGGTCCTGGTAAAGACAAAGAATTTTCCAACGCAGCGAAGAGCATTGTTGAAAAAATAAAAGGTATATTTTTCCGGGATTTGAATCCACGACCTTCCATTTATGATTCCAAAGCGTTACCACTGGACTACAGACCGAATTATTTTAAATTTTCCAATGATATTTTGTAAGTAGGTATAGTGAAACCATCAAAATATTTATTGTTTTCAAATAAATACGTACCTACATACATACATACTATGTTTAATATTATTTTTTTTAAATAAATCTTTTACAGTACCAACAAGCTTTCCAGATAATAATAACATTAATCATTAAATATCAATGAAAATAAAAATCAACTTAAAAAAACAAAACACCGAAAATCTTGTACTCCAAAGGTGTGACAAATCACCCAGCTAAAGTACCCATATCCCGAGTATAAAACTAAACCAAAGCGTTTTACTAAAAAATATACAAACAAAAATAGCGCCTCTCAGGAGCTTTAAACTTTCCATACATATTTGGTATAACGTAATACTGTAATGTAAAATTTTACAGGTATTTTTTTATGTCTTTTTTGATGTACAACTTACAAGGAAGCTAAGACTTCCATTTCGGAGGCTGTACGGCATCAAAGAAGCCTTAGAAATATATACAAGGCGGGTTCAAAAAGGCAGACTTAACAGTGGAGCTTTTAAGGACAATGAAAACCTATTTTCGTCTTGAGGCACGATATTTTTTTTCGAGTGTAAATGAGATTTACGAAGTTGAAATAAGAAAAACAAAAACAGTGTCGGTTGATTTATTTTTTTGGTAGTTGAATGTGTTTTGTAGAAAAGAGTAAACATATATATTTAAAATGATAGCTATGTAGTTTATTTACTTGTAAAATACTTATACATACAACACGTCCCCCTTATGGCTTATCTACCATTTAATTCAAAGATGACCTTTAAATGAAATTGTCTTCACAATCACATTCTACACAATCTGAGAAACCAAATTAGAACGTGATAATGTGAGAGTTTTAAAATTATTTTCATAATCAAGCATTTAAAAGACACATTAATTGGTCCAGTACACACATTTATCGTGTGAACGAATCTCTGATGGACACTAACGGGGCTATTCTTAGATATTTTAGTCGTCGGTTGAGCGGACGCCTTGACAAACTAACGGTGCCTGAGCTGGAAGTTTCATCAGCACGGTCATTCTTACCTACCGAATTTTGTAATATTTGTATGAAGACAAATCAGCTGTTCACTTGCAGCCATCTTGTATTGGTCTTCATACAAATGCATCATTAGTTTGTCAAAGCATGGGCTCAACCGACGATTAAAATGTCTAAGAATAGCCCCGTAAGTGGACGAACAGTACATCTTTCCACTAACCATTTTAATTCACAGACCTATAACTTTCAAGTCTAGCTTTCAAATAAATATAAAATAGACCCCTAACATGCAACCGTTGACCCCTTCACGCAGGCTTCTTAATCTCAGGAGCTGTGTTTTGTCTAAAAGGTAAAAAAACATGTTCAAGTTAAACCATACCGTCTAAGGTCTCACTTAAGAGGGCTCAGGACCTGCAGAACATCTTTGAATTTTGATACGAAAAGCGTCAACGTTTATCACGCACTAAATCTTTTTTGATTTCAATGATATTTAGAAATATGTAAATTGTTGACAATATAAAATTTTATACGTTTTTTATACCGTAATCAAATAAAATAAATTCAAATAAATGACATTTCAAAAACCTATTCTATTTAAAGTTCATTTCAAAGCTAATTGTATAAACCAGAATAAGAAAACATTTATTCTGAGTTTGCGTTTATTTACTTGTATTCAGACCAAGCGTCTGAAAAACAGGGGTAACCTCTTTTATGGGTATCGAACCGAAAGCAAGCATTCACTGAGCTATCGACTGAATGAAGATGTGTTTTTCTTTCAAGAAATCAAGATGATTTTTTGAATTTCAATTTTTTTTAAAAGTAAATTCGACACCATTAAAATTGTCCCTAATTTTTAAATCTGTCTGATTTACTTATTCGGTGAGCGCTGTTTTGTGTGGATCACACCTCAAGTGCCTTCAACGAGCTTGATCGACACTGCAGAAAGCACCAATTCTCAAACAAACCCCAGTTTGTGTAAGGCTGGATGAACTTATGGTGACCGGCCTTTGGAAAAGATAGATTAATTTTTCAATCCAGTGAAGATCAAATTTAAAAAACTAAATATTTTTTGTTCTCCGCCGGGATTCGAACCCACTACCTTCCAACCACGAGTCCGATGTGTTAACCACTACACTACGGACCAGTTTGTACTATGCACGCGCTTTTTAAAATACCTTTTCAATATCTTCCGCATTGGTACGGCGCACTCTTAAAATTGACTTTGTAGCATTAAGGTGGATACATGGTCATGAAATCCATGATATAGCTGGTTCCTTTACGACGATGCAGCTGGTTCCTTTATGATGCATATTGACTTGTTATGCGTACAAGTCCCTCGGCTTTCAATGGCCCCTGCGGTTTGTAAGGAGGTGTCAAGGTGACAAATACGATGGCATATATCTCAGCACAGGATTACGCGGTCCAGAGATGTGGCTCTGCGGTTGAATTTGTTGTACGTGGTTCGAATCCTGCGTGAGTCAAGTCTTAGACGTAATCCGAAACGAAAGTGCTAAGTACACAACTGTTTGAGTAATTGTACCCATCTTTAAGTCAGGGAACATAAAAATGAATAAGTAACATGGTAAGCTAGCATGGGGTTCTCAGATAAATACACATTTTTCCCTATTTTTTACGTGAAAAAGCACTAAAAAATAAGAAAATCGTTTGTCATGACTCTTTCCTTGTAATTAGTCCACTTACTATGAGAAGTTACTGACAATAAGTTGTTTTATCCACAATTTCTCAAATCAATGAATCAGCACTTATTCAGTTTTACCTTTAAGGTGGTGAATTGATTTAAAGATGGCCGTTACACAATCTGAGATGAGAGAAAAAATAAAACACGATAATTAAAAAAGCGGTGTAAGCCCTCTTATTAAATTTAAACCATGTACCATTTATTCCTGTTTTCTTGACAGCTGGTGTCAAAAATTTGTTTTCGTAAAAATATCCATAATTCCTTAATGACAGAAGAAGCATTAAAGGAAGAAGATTTCTTCAAAAAAAGGATTAAAAATGCATGAAAGAAACAGTAAAAAGTACCAGGGTGACATGAGTGGAAAAGAGGTATACGCATCTCGGGTTGCGTTACGTTTTTTGTGCGCTTGTGTATTCCGTCCGCGCACCGGTTCTCTGTAAGGCATATCTCTTCATCACTATCTGCTGTTACAGCGATACGGAGCGCATTCTCTACCTTTGTTGTAATCATGAGCGCCTGGTACTTGCACAGAGGGAAAAACAATAAAAAACTTATTAATAATAAGCTTTCCTTGGAGTCCGAACCAAAAAAACAATGTCACATCACAGCGACCAACTGCAAATGAAACGGCAAAGTAAATTTTGTTGTTAGCGGTTTAGAACCCTATTCCTCTAAACCTGACCTAACGAAATCTACCTACAATATATTGTAATGTTTTCGGGTTCGGAAAGTCTTTAAATTAAAACATACAGGTCTTCTTCCAGGATCTTTATTTCAAATTTTATATCAAAATTTATTACAAAGTCTTTGCTGGTTTTTGAAATTGTATAACTATGTTGTTTATCCCATATATTACATGTATAACTGTTTGTTTGTCTAAAAAAAAAAAATATATATATTTTTACAAATTATATTTATTTTAAACACTTTTAGTAACTCAAATTTATTTTCCCAGTTCAGTATCGCTTGCACTCTTCGATCAAAGGCAACTATCTCACTGACTAGGTGCCCTCAACATTACGCCTTATATACTTCACAGACAGAAGTCTCTAGTGACTAATTGGCCATCAAAGCTCTCGAACATTCTACCAACTTCAAGAGTAGGTACAAAAGGATCATTTAATTTCTAGATTTCTTAAGCCTATAATTATTGCTACCTACAATGTACACCTATATTAATCTACTTTTGACATAATACTATAATAACTATCACTACCTTCGATGTACACCTATATAAATCTACTATTTACATAACAATAATAATCTAAGTTGCCAATATATGTAGGTACACGCCGTTTTGGAACGTTCCCGTGGTATTGAGGATAGCCTGGAACGACTGGCTGTGATCGGTGGCTTGGATGGGAAGAGAAGAAGAGGAAGATAGCCCATACGATGGACCGATTAAGTGAAGACAGCAGCAGGCACTTCGGTGGTTAGAGCGCTACGGGCAGCGCAGTCAAGAGAAAACTGGAGAAGAGTAGTTGATTCCACACTGGTCACAACCCTCAGCGATGAGGAAGAAGTTACAAAGATATATTGACATTTGAGGCTCATACTTCATGCATGCCCACAAGTTAAATTTGAAATAAAAAATAAGGACGCAGTCAGAGGCAATTACCACTAAGCCACGACCGGTCACAACTACACGGCATTTTAGTAACACTAAATGGTGAGCGCTGTTTTTGTGAGAATCACACCTTGAGAGCCCTCTGCAAGCATGGGTGTCGCTAAAGAAAGCGCCAAGCAACACTTTCCTCAAGCAAGACCCAGTTGGTGTAAAGCTGAATGGACCATCGGTGAACTTTCCTTGGCAAAGGTACTTGAGGACTATTTCAACCCAACGAAGAGTATGAAAATATAAAGAAGTAGTATTGTTTTCTTCTCCGCCAGGATTCGGATAAACTCCCATTTACGAGTCCAAAGCGTTACCATAAATATACTATACCGAAAAATGCTTCGGATCTCTTGGCGTGATCGAGTCACCAATGAAGAAGCCATTCAACGAATGCGCACTACAAAGGTGCTCCTGCCTACCAGCAGAGAAACCTAATGTACCTACTTCGGTCGCATTACAAGTAATGAGAAGTACCGTCTCCTTCATCTTATCATTCAGGGTGAGATCGAGGGAAGAAGATCTCAGGGACGCCGAAGGACATCGTGGCTGAAGAACCTGCGACAGTGGTTCGGCAGAAGCACCAAGTCCCTGTTTCGAACCGCAGCATCAAAAATCAAAATAGCTATGATGATCGCCGATCTTTGTTAGAAGTGGCACAAGAAGAAGAAGAAGAAGAAGAAGCGTTACCACTAGGCTACCGACCGTTCACGATCTCACGAGAGAAGTGAAGACATTGATTTCCAGGATCGGCTGGTTTATTAAACAAAAAGAGTTGCTCTTGTAAAAAGTCATTAATACAAAATTCATTTATTGGCATAAGCTGCACTTGTCTTGGCAAGTTTTTAGGCCTGGCTTACACCGCGAGTATAAACGTTACGCCAATACACGACCATCACGTAAACCGAGAGATCTATGAGAGATACGGTGAAAGGTTAGAAAGGCACAGTGACAAAACAACACATAATGTAAAGAGACATAATAAAAAATCACATTGCATTACATTACAATGACATTACACCACTTTGACAAAACAACACAAGGAAAAAACATCACATGACAAAACATCACATACCGTGAACGGCACATGAAAAAACATCACATGTCAAAGCATTACAAACAGCGTTAATTTTTTTATAAGCTGCATTAGTTCTATTTTCTCATGTCTCACTTTTTTGTCTATGAGGTCTATCAGGTCTTTTTTTTAAGGAATCCTGTGCGGGAGGCTCCCCAATTCTTGAAAGTCTTGGGGGTCTATGTCACCCTGGAAGGATGCCGCAGAGGTGTTGCTTGAGTTCTTGCTTCTATCGTGAGGCGCTGCAAGGAAGTGGTGATTGATGTTGGTTTTCTACAGTTTTCTAGGTCTACAATGTTTATGGTGTTTTCTGATATTTTGTCATTGCGATGTACTTTCCTGTGATGTTTTGTCATTGCAATGTTTTGTATCATGTGATGTATTGTCATTGTGATGTTGCGTCATGGGATGTATTGTCATTATGTTATGTCAGATTTTATCATGTGATGTTCTATCATGTGTGGTTCTTTCATGTGTCGTTCTGTCACTGTGTCGTTCTGTCACTGTGTCGTTCTGTCACTGTGTCGTTCTGTCACTGTGTCGTTCTGTCACTGAGTCGTTCTGTCACTGAGTCGTTCTATCACTGTGTCGTTCTGTCACTGTGTCGTTCTGTCACTGTGTCGTTCTGTCACTGTGTCGTTCTGTCACTGTGTCGTTCTTTCACTGTGTCGTTCTGTCACTGTGTCGTTCTGTCACTGAGTCGTTCTGTCACTGTGTCGTTCTGTCACTGTGTCGTTCTGTCACTGTGTCGTTCTGTCACTGTGTCGTTCTGTCACTGAGTCGTTCTATCTTGTCACCGAAAGCCACAGCAGTCTCTAGCGCGTGTTTTAAGTTTTCGCATTTGGTCCCTTTACGCGATGGCAGCGTATTAACGCTGCGGTTTGTACTGTCGGACGTGATTGACAGTGGCCGCTTGTTATTTGCTCAGGAGATAGGATCTGTCCTCCGGCTACATGATGAATGGCCGAATGTATTATTTACTCAAGATGCGGCCACTAGCAGTGTAAAGAAATTACTTCTCTTTCTTCATCTTCTTTTTCTTAGGCCCGATATTTTCAACGCCAGCATGGCGACTTTATACTGAATGAAAAAGACGCACTTATGTTTAGTGTAGATAGTTATTTTATCAGTTAAAAGTTACATAAGCTAACGTTGAAAATACCGTGCTTTTAATGTTCAGTTGGTAGAAGCCAAAGGGTTAGGGTTTGATCTCCACCAAGGATCTCAGAAACGACCATCTATTCCAGAGTTTACTTTAAGGCGGACATGAAACTACCGGTAAGGTTTACAAAGCCTTCACAAGAAATGCGCTTCCACTTTCCATCTAGCGTATTTGAAATACAACAATGCTGGTTCGATTCTCCTCGGGCTACTTGGCAATGACTTAAACCCTAGTTCAACAGATGTATAATCTATAATCTATAATCTAAGTTGCAAGGATATATTCATTTAAAGCTCTCAGATGTAAGCCCACAAACCAACAAGTGTAGTTCGCGCTTACAAATGCTGAATGTGTACCTACTTACAAATAAAATCCAAACCTCAAATGAACATAAGCCCCACAACTTTTGCCGACCTTCCCTGAAACAGGGGTAACATTGGCAAAGTGAACCATTTTTTACAGTATGGGTGGTCAGCCTCATACCAACCTATAAGTCAAGGAATATGAATAAAAAATTACATTTAAATATATAAAAGAACAAAACCTTACAAAGAAATCTATACAAAAAAAGTAAGTAATAAGTAAAAAGTAAGTAATCAGGTAAGTAAAAAATATTACTAACCAAATAAAATAAACTAAGTGCATCATTCCTTTAAGGGCTGGGAGTAGTGGAGAGTGGGAGGGGTGAGGAGGGAACAGAGCGCTGGGATTGCTGGTGACAGATTTATTATTATTTCTAGGAAACAAGGTCAGGAGAGGAGATGGATTAGGAATCAGAAAGTTATTTAGTAGGGAATTAACAGAATTTGAATTTTTATTAATTTTTTATGGTCTCGAGAGCTGTTAATGTTATTGTAATACCACGGACTACCCATACCATTGTGCTTGCAGATCTTGTCCATCCTAAGGTTGTCTGTAAGATATCGCCATGTGCGATAAGACCGCCCATTGTACATTTTATGTCTCTTTTTGTTTATAATATTTATGTACTAATTTATTTGTGGTGTACTATTATTATTATTAATGTCGGTCTGTATGTGTGAAGAAGTTTAATCTTATGTTTATTAAATGTAACGTTAAATGTGACGTTGCAATAAAATTGAAAAAATGTCATTCTTATGGATGTGGTTTGTTATGGATGGTAAATAAATGAATTAATAAATTGTGGTATGGTATGCACGGTAAATATTATTTGAAAAAAATAAATAATGCATAGTTATTGTTATGAAGATAAAATAGAGCAAAACGCGAGACATATCACTAGCAGATACTGTTGACACCTGAGTAACAACATGTGTATATCTGCAATGGGGCCCTTTTTATGTTAAGAAATATTCAAAAAAATTACGTTAAAAAATAAAATAAACTTCAAATGTTATAATATAAAATTGAAAGTCTTGTGATAGATAAAATTGATGCATTTTAAAGAAAAAAGGCATTATTTTGAGACTTTACGGCATGTGTTATAATTGGGTGTAGACATATTATTATTATTTGTGATTTAAAGAAATGCAATTTGTTGTGTATGTTCCTTGAACGTGGTGAGTTAACACGCCAAAACTTCTGAGATATTATACTCAACTCAGTTCCTTGACATATAGGTTGGTATGTGGCTGACCACCCATGCTGTAGAAAATGGTTCACTTTGCCAATGTCACCCCTGTTTCAGGGAAGGTCGGCAAGAGTTGCAGGTTGTATGTTCATTTGAGATATGGGTTTTTATGTTGAAGGTTCACATGCGGCATGTACAAGCGCGAACTTATACATGTTTGCTTGTGGAAATGCTTGTAATGTGAATCCCCAATGTTACATATTTTTGCAACTTAGATTAGATTAGAGAGTGGAATCAATTTAAAATCTTACCGTAACAAGAAAGTGTTTTTTATTAATGCTCTGAGTGTGTTTTCATGTCATAAGATAAAAATGAATTTAAAGTTCACTAAAGAAAAATTATGACTTATAGATTGATAATGTGATTGGTATTGAAATTATTAAAGGCAAAAATAACCGGATGAATTAATTGCATTCCTAATCACAAAAACAATATTTTAAAGAAATCCTACATATCTATAGGTATGCAAACACATTTATAAAACCGGATCTCTCCCAAAAAAAGTTAAAAACAAAAACACCGTCAAACATATCGATTGCTCTCGATTGACCGTCTCACTGACCACACTCAACCTCTCATTTGTATGTCTGCCGCCTCCTGCCAGGAGCGTGCCCAGGGAGGCGATGGCTCGATGATCGAGGCGATGATCGGACCGACGAGCCGGGCGATCGAAGCACGTCTCGCGGTCCAACTGTTTATTGTGGGGTGTTGGCGGAACCGACCGGCACGTTTTTTCGAAATGTTTGTTTTTTGTTCAAGTGGGTTCGTTTTTAGAAATGTGTTGGATCGATATCGCCCCTATAAGTTATTGTCTATGTTCCTTAACTTATTGGTTGGTATGCGACTGACCACCTATGCTGTAGACAATGGTTCACTTTGCCTATGTCACCCCTGTTTCAGGAAAGGTCGGAAGATCTGTAGGGTGTGTGTTTATTTGAGTTTTTATGTTGTAGGCTCACATGCGGCATGTGCATGTGTGAACTCATGGTGCCTGCTTGTGAGAATGCATGTAATATGAATCCCCAATGCTACATATCTTTGGAACTAATATTAGAAAGGTAAAACTGAATATGTGCTGATTCACTGATTTGAAAAAACGTGGGTCAAATATTTTATTGCTCATAGTAAGTGAACTAATTGTAAGGAAATACATGACAAACTAGACAAACCATAGAATTTTCACACGTTCCTGTGTTTTGTCTCGTAGAAAATATGAAAAAAGTTGCAATTATCTAAGAAGCCCGTGTTAGATTTATACGTCCCTTATTCAGTTTTACCTTTAAGGTATCGATATGCTACATTCAGGGTCGATATCTTGACAAACTTTCTTATACTTTCAATTTTTAATTATTAAAAAATGATAACAAACTTTGTTTAGCTCTACTTTATTTATTTTTATTTAGTTACAAACAAAAATAACGAGTTGTGACCGGTTTCGGCCTCTTGGCCATCCTCATCTGAGGATGGCCAAGCTCATCTTATACTTTCAATTTTTTAATAATTAAAATGGAGTTCTACAATGTTTCCGCTAAAACTTTTCAAAAATTTCAATTTTTGTTTAGTATATTTTGGGTCCGGTCAGTAGAAAGCTAGGGCTTGAGCCCCACCTAGGATTTCATCAGAATCTGTTTCCTATTTTGGTGTTTATGTCAAACCCAAAATGAAATACCGGCAAGGTTGACTCAGCTTTCACATAAGAACCTGCCCCCCCAGGAGCTGGGAAGCCTCCCCTCCGAAAACGCGGTAAGATGTTGCACTATATATGTAGCTTAAGTACGTTACGTTGCGTAACCCCTTTTTCATTACATAACACGCGTCAAAGCCTTAAAACCGTTTTAGGTGATGCGGTTCGACATAACCATAAAAATGGCGGGCTTTGATTCTCACCGGTGCCATATTTTATTACAAGCAAGATAACGAGTCAAGACAAGCAGTCAACGACGATACCATGTTGAAAGCACCGGTTCTCATCAGATCACCGAAGTTAAGCAACATTGGGCGCGGATGCTACTTGGATGGGTGACCGCTCAGGTACACCGCGTGTTGTTGGCATTTTTTGGACCGGTCCGTAGTCCAGTGACTACACTTCGGACTCGTAAATGGAAGGTTGTGGATTCAAATCCCAGGGGAGCACAAAAATATACCATTTATATTTCCAAATGTGCTCTTCGCTGGGTTGAAAAATTGATAAACCTTTACCAAAGACCGGTCACTGAAAGGTCCATCCAACCTTATGAAGGTTTTATGATTTTTTCAACCCAGCAAAGAGCACATTTGAAAATATAAATGGTATAATATTATCTGTGCTCTGCCGGGATTCGAACCCAAAACCTTCCATTTATGAGTCCGTAGTGTTACCATTGGACTACGGACCGGATAATAAAATTGTTGTTTTTTCTAGGAGGGCAAACGTCACACATCTAATAACACAATAGAAAATCCATAACGACAGGGTTTTTGAGGTGTCTATAATCTATAATGTATAATCTACGTTGCAGAGATATAATAACATTAAAAAATCATACCAAATGCATATAATCATACCAAATGCCCACAAACAGACTTGTGTAAGTTCGCGGTTAGAAATGCTGCATGAGTACTCGTACTTACAAATTAAAACCCAAACTTAAAATGAACATAAACCCTGCAACTTTTTCAGAACTTCCCTGAAAAAGGGCTGGTAATGGCAAAGTGCACCAATTTTTACAGTAAATTTATAATTCAAGACAGACATATAATCTGTAAAAATAACTAATGGTACAGTGCTCCTTGACTTAAGTTGTTATGAGGCTGACCACTTATAAAGGAAAAAAACTCCATCCCTTTTTTATAACTAAAAAAAAACACTTCTTCTTGTTCCTCATTGCTGAGGGTTGTGACCAATGTGGAAGTACCACTCTTCTCTAGTCCTTTCTTGACTGCGCTACCTCCAACCACCGAATTTATTTAATTTTTTTGAATTACAAATTCATTGTTTTTGCAAATTTTAAATTACAAAAAAATACGAAAAGAAATGTCAAGCGAGGAGTTGGAGCTGTGGGTATAAACAACAAAGAACATGTGTAAGGGAGCCTCGGTACAAATGGGCGCGAGATGAACTTTATGTGATTGTCGGTAAAACAGGAATGACCAAACATGGCGGGGAGATGTGCGAGAGATAAGGGGAGGCGGAGATAGTGATCAAATTAAAGGAAATTACCGACGGATGAAAACTAGTTGTTTGAAAAAAAACTGCGCGCGTTCTCTTATGAAAACTGGTCGTATAAGTACCTTATGAGAAAATCTGCTGAGATTTCTGAAGTAACTGTAACTTTGAATGTTACTATTTCATTGGAAGATGGTTAATGGATAGTTAATTGACGTATAGGTATGAGGCTGACTACCCATGCTGTTAAAAATGGTTCACTATGGATCAGGGAAGGTCGGCAAAAGTTACATGAACTTACAGGTGCCTGTTTGTGGGCATGCATTTACTATGAATTATAAATGTTATTATAAGTATTAGTTTGTTGACGCTAATGGTATGAGGCTGACGACCCATAGTGTAAAAGTTTTTCACTTTGCCAATGTCACCCCTGTTTCAGGGAAGGTCGGCAAAAATTTCAGGGCTTAGATTCATTTGAGGTTTGAATTTTAATTTTATGGGCATGCATTTAAAATGAATATTTAACGTCAATACATCTTTGTTAATTTAGTCTCGTTGCATTTTTTTTTTCATTTTGGTCTTGCTTGAATCAACACCCTCTAGCGAAGACCAAACTTGCAGAGGGCTCGTTAGATGGGATTTACATAAAAAAATACTCTTTATATAAATCACCTTTCTATTCACAAAAGGGTTTTTATTTTTAATGAAAATAATCACTGGCGAAAAGCGTGTAAATTACAGTCGAAAATTCTGCAAAAAAATAGCAGGCTATATTTTAAGGTTGTGCACGCTTCCACCCTCAAATCTACCACCCCCCCTCCTTCCCCCTGCATCTCATCCCGTATTCCAGAGGCTTCCACTGCCGCCATTGGCACACATAGAGCCAGGCGGCCATCTTTGAAACCTCCGCAACGTGACTGAAAGCCTCACCGATTCCAGCTTCCTAAACGGTGAAAGATTTCAAATATCTAGAATGTCTTTAAACTGAAAAAAAAAAAAACAAAAAATGATGGATTCATTCGTCGCTCTTTTTAAGTACTTATTATTTTTTTTACACAAACATGCAGTATAAAGTCATTATGCTAACATTGAAAATACCTGGCCTTAGGAATTTTTATTTAACATGTTTAAAGGTCCTTTTTTTGTAGTCTACCTTCACTAATTAGTAATTAAAATCTTCTTGAAAGGAACTAGAAATTCATAAAAGAAATGCAATTTCTAGTTCCTTTCAAGAAGATTTTAATTACTAATTAGTGAAGGTAGACTACAAAAAAAGGACCTTTAAACATGTTAAATAAAAATTCCTAAGGCCAGGTATTTTCAATGTTAGCATAATGACTTTATACTGCATGAACAGGATGCACTTATGTCAATCGTTTGGGTAGTTTTTTTTTATCAGTTTAAAGTCGCATAAGCTTTTAAGTGAGCGAAAAAACACACGCTAGAAAAAAAAAAAATAAGTGACGATTATTTCAGGGTTGAACTTAGTGTGAGATTTTCGACCTATCTAATGATTAAATCGGTTGATAGCAAGCAATAAAACATGATATGCTAACCGGGCAGTCAAATGTTTTCCGTTAAATTTTAATAGAGAGCATTTCACCATCCGGTCAGCTGTTCATGCGTGTCCATGTTTTAGCGCTCGCTCTCAACCTACACGATCGATAGAAATCACGAAACATAAGAAAAAAACATATTTTTCTTATATTTTAAAGTGCTTTTAAATGACTAAGCTTTTCACTATTTTTTTAAACCATTTTTCCCCATATTTTCACAACCATCTCTCAGGCTCCCCCCTGCCATCCACTCCTCTTCCTCACCTCCCCGGAAGAAGGACGTGCTTTGCCTTCAAGAGGACCATCACGTCCGAGCTCCGCGTGCCAGGAAGGGTGAGACCCACCCAAAACTGGGGGGAAAATCCACCCAGAAGGGGAGGGGGAAACTTCATCCCAAACATGGGGAAAACTCCCACCCCAAAGTGGGCAGAAAATCCACCCAAAAATGGGGTGGTAGCTTCAGCCCAAAGTTGGGTAGAAACTCACCTAAAATAAGAGGAAATAAGGCAAAACTAGAAGCAATATCAGCTCTAATACTCGTAGATAGAGAAAATACATTTTCTTTAAAAATATTTTAAAGAATGACAAGTAGGTACTCTATAAATTTAACGCTGTTTTATTTTCACTTTTATTTTATTTTAATAAAATTACTAACGTTTTCATTCCTCAAGTACAACAAATATACAAACAGAAATAAGTATTAATAAAAATATCATGATCTATTAAATGAGCGCTGTTTCATGTGAAACACACCTCAAAGAGTTTGGGTCTATGAAAGACCCAACTTCTGTAGATAAATTTGATAATCGGTCTTGGATAAAATGTGCAAATGATAATTTTAAACCTGAAAAGAGCACAACTTGAAAATCAAATGATAGTATTGTGTTCTACATACACCCAAAATGAATCGCAAATGGTAGTATATCTTTGCAACTTAGATTAAAGGTTCTAGATTCAAACTCAAGTGAGGCCTTAGAGATATGTTAGTTAAGAAGGCATACTGGAGTAAGCCATCTTTCAGGACTCGAAAAATACAAATTGGAATCCTGAAACTACAGATGCTGAGATTGCAAATCATATTAAGTGAAAAATACTTGTAGAAAATAATTTTCATGTGTTTCATTTTACAGAGCTGATGGGTGCCTGATGAATGATGATATTACTACATGCTCTTGTATTACAGTGCGATGCGGTATTCGTGGCACGTCCCGGCGTGTTTTATTACCAGAGTTTCCCGTTTCGGGTGCGCACAAGTGTTGGTCTCACTATACACACATATACAGACAAAGTTACACACATACATGTACTTATACACACATATTCTTAATCAAGCATTTGCATACATTTAAGCCTTATACCTTGACTTATACATTGGTATGAGGCTGACCACTCATACTGTAAAAAAAAAGGTTCACTTTGCCAATGTCACCTCTGTTTCAGGGAAAGTCGGCAAGAGTTCCAAAGGGCTATGTTCATTTGAGATTGGGTTTTTATGTTGTAAGTCCACATGCTGCATGTGTAGGCACGAATTTATACAAGTCTGCTTGTGGGATTGAATTTAATATGAATCTTAAATGTAATATGTCTTTGTAAATTTGTATCGGACTAATTTGTTTCATATAACACTTTTTTTTTCATTAAATTTTTGTTTTATTTTGAATCATTTATTTTTATAAAATTTTGTCTACGAGTTTTTGCTTAGAAAATTATTGTATGAAATAAAAATATTTGTAACGATTGTGCTCCTGAAGATGCCTTATTAGGCGAAAACGTTTGAGCAAAACAATAAAGAAAAGTCATTTAAAACTTTATTTTTCCTATTGCAAGCAACTAGCAACTAAGCTACACGTATAGTGTAACTTCTTGGCGCATTATCCCCGAAGGGGTTGCATAAAAACACGTTGGTAAAACACGTTGCATAAAAACACGTTGGTAAAAACACGTCCTAGAGATAAATAAACTCACAGGAATTGAATTATTCTGACTTATTCATATACTTCCATCAAATGTCCTTCCATACAAAATGCTGCACCGTCTTGGATTGGTCATCTGAGACTTGTGCAGTCCCAAAAGGTGTACCCAAGTGTTAACCTTACGTATAAACTTGAAAAGAGACTCCTGTATGTAAACTGTATGTAAACAAAAAAATGTATGTAAACTTAAACAACCCCCCTGGAAAGAGTGCAAGATTCCATACATTTTCGGTGAAACGTAAAGTTGTATGCTTGAGGTAGTGGTGAATGGTACCATGATAAAACGACACAGTGATGAACCGGCACATGACATAGCGGCACATGACATAACGACACATGACAGAATGACACATGACAGAACATCACTGTGACAAAGCACCACAGGAAAGTACATCACAATGACAAAACATTACAAACATGTATTTTGCTTCCACGCGCCATATGCAACTCGTTTGGGGATAACGCGGTAAGTAGTTGCTCTTTATGTGCAGCTTAGTAACGTTTCTTTTAATCTAATAATGATAATCGGGAACGTAGTTTCATTTTTTATTAACTTTACCGAATAATATATGCATGAGTTGCATATTCTTATGTCTCACTTTTTGCCATGTCGTTTATGGTGTTTTCTGTTTTGTGATGTTTTTTTTCATGTGCCATTTATGGTATGTTCTGTTTTAGGTGTGTGATGTTTGGTCCTTGTGCTGTTTTGCTATAGTAATGTATTATTTGTGTTATTTTGACATAGTGATATTTTGCCATGTGATTGACTGACATTGTAATGTTCTGTCAAGTGTTGTTCTATAGTGTGTCGTCCTGTCATGTGTTATTATATTGTCACGTGTCGTTTTGTCGCTGTGCCGTTCTACTGTCACCGTGGTGAATATTAGATGCCTTCTGGACGGAGGGTCATCGGATCGTAAAGTTTATGCTGTATGAGGAGGACGGTAATATAATTTTCGGCTCCGACTGACCGGCCGACCCTCCCTAAGCGGGGTCGGAAAACGCAGCCAGATCTTAGGAAGTAAAACTAGAAAAATAAGGGATGAATGCAGGGTGAAAATTGTGAGTTTGTTAAAGCGTTATGTAGAAACAAAATATTAATGTTTTTAATATAGAGGTATCTATCTATAATCTAAGTTGCAAAGATGTATTAACATTTTAAATTCATATTAAATGCATGCCCACTAACAGACACGTGTAAGTTCGCGCTTACAAATTCTGCATGTGTACTCACAAATTAATAACCAAACCTTAAATGAACATAAGCCCCGCAACTTTTACCCGCAGGGTAAACAGGGGTGGCACTGGCTAAGTGTGCCATTTTTACAGTATGGGTGGTAAGCCTCATACCAACCTATAAATTTTTGAAGAGGACTGTTAATCAAAAAATTAAATAAACCTATAGTGTATTGTTACTGTTACTGTATCCTGCTACCGTTCCACTAGAGGTGGCCGGTATCTTCGAAGATACGTCTCCATTTTTTTCTGTTCTTACATACCTCCTTCATCTCTATCTATAGTTTAAGATACTAATATATAATATAGTATACTATATTTAAGTATACGATATTATACTTCAGCATTCGGATCTGTTCCTCAGATCGCCTCATGCATTTCTGATGTATTTTGAAGACATCTTAGGACCAAGTTTCTCTATTTCTGCCGCTGGTATAGGCAAATGCAGGGCAGTGGCAATGAATTTTGATTAACATATCAATATGATACTAAGGGTGGCCAAAGCCTGCAGGGAATGGGGGTGATTTTCGCCTTTTCCGTAAGGAATATTTAGCTTTTATTGAGTACAATTTGGTCAGTGAGGCTTATACTCACCACAGGGTGTGCATTGAAAAAATATTACTTGAATCGATGAGACAAACTTTTTTTTTATATTGTTAGTTAATAATGTAAAAATGAAAAGTTTTTCTTCACTAGTTGGTTTATTTTCTCGAGCGCTTTTGGTGTTGTCACAACATTGTCAAGAGAATTACCAAAAAAAAAAATTACGAAAGTGAATTTCGGAGAAAGTTTTAAGGGTTTGGTGGTTTACTCTGAGAATTTCAATAATTATAGAAATTTTCATGTCACCAGTGGAACCTATTTATTTTACCAGATAAGATTCAGCCTAACGCCAAGCACATTAACTTCAGAAGGAGGAACACGCTCATTATCTTGTAAAAGCAGAACACACGTTGCCGATTGTATAATCTTGCCTTGAAGAAAACACTGTCTAGTGAAATCATATCTAACACTCTGGGTGGGAATCGAACCCTATCCCTCTGGTTTTGTGTGCAAGGGCTCTACCTGTTAAGCTATTGACACAGTGTAACGCAACTTCTTACCGCGTTGTCCTCGAAGGTTGTGTTTTTTTCATGTTGTTTGTGGAACCTATTTTTCTTTACAGGCAAGGGGCCAGCCCCTACGCCAAGTGCTAGGTTTTCGTTGTCTCCGAAAGGATCGCATGTGGCGTATAAAACGTATTTATTTGCACAAGTTAGGCGGCCGACCTAATGCCAACCACAAAGTGAGGATTTTACTTTACAGCACTCGAAGCGGCTGTTTCTAATTTATTGTGAAGGCTGAGTAAACCTTGCCAGTACATTGATTTTTGGTTTGAAATAAATTTGGAAACGGAATTTTTTTTTATGACACTCTTGGTGAGAATTGAACCCTAAGGCTTAAATCCTTTGGAGGGAAAATTCCACAGTTTGTTTGATCCAGAACCTTTTTAGTCCTTGTGGAACCTGGAAGTTGGGAGACGTAACTCTGGGAGCGTATCCAGTGTGGTGACTGCAGTAATGATTATTGATTTCCTGGCGTCCCTCCCAGCACGCCACCTGAATCCTAATGGACCTCATTTTGAGGGATCAATAGCAGCCGCGTGCACTGCTCAGAGGCAACGAAGTACAACCTATAGAATTAAAAAAAAAAACGGATTTTCCTGACCGCGCAAAAGAGAAGAACGATTTTCTCTATACTAGTACAATCTCTATAGAAGTACAACCTAATTTTTAACTTAAAAACGAACTTGATATGAGTTTTTGTTTCCATTTTTATGGTAAAAAAGGAATGGTAAGGATAAATTTAAAATGCAGAGGCCGTGGAAAAATGGATTGCGCGTATGAAGAATGACTCACGCTAGACCGTGTCGGGTCCGGGCCAAGCTTCGGCAGTCAACTATAACCTATAATCTAAATTTCAAATATATATGACCATTTAAAATTCATATAAAATGCATGCCCACAAACATACAAGCGTAAGTTCACGCTTACAAATGATAAATGTGTACTTCGAAATTAAAAATCAAACTACAAATGAACATATACATTTTTTTAACCTAAACCAAATTTTGCAGACAATCCCCAAAACAGGGGTGACATTGGTAAAGTGAACCATTTTTACTGCTTGAGTAGTCAGCCTCACACCAGCTTATCTAATCCAATCTAATCTAAGTTGAAAACATATGTTGCATTGGAGATTCACAATATGCATTCTCACAAGCAGACACGTACAAGTTCGCGCTTGCACATGCCGCATGTTAACCTACAACATAAAAACCAAATCTCAAATGGACATATAACCTGCAACTCTTGCCGTCCTTCCCTGAAACATGCGTGACATTGGTAAAGTGAACCATTTTTACTGCATGGGTAGTCAGTCTCATACCAGCTAATAAGTCAACGAATTTCTAGTGTGCGTAAAGCATGTAGTGTGAAAAACGCTTGAGGGTGACGTCACATACCTGAAGGATATTTAGAATGTTCGGAGTCTATTCTTGAAATGTTTTTTTTTTTATTTCAGTCATTGGCAGTCGTGGCGTGGTCATCACAATTCATGTGTACGGCCGACGCTGCACACGTAGAAGGAGTCAAGTGCAAAAAGTGCGCGGGCACGCGCGGGGAAGCGCCCAAACGTGCGCCGGCCGCGCCTCACGTGCCGGACGTCCGACGGACGGACCCGGATCGATCCGTGACGTCAGCACGCGCGCGAGACGCATGCCGCACGTCTCGCGATCGCAACCAATCATCTCGCGGCGCCAAAACATCGATTTTTCCTTTTTTTGTGCTTTGGAGCATTTCACTGATTGACTGCCAATGAATACCCTTGTATCCATACGGCGTTATTCTCAAAACAGCAAAGCCGTGGCTCATCCGCAGCCTACAGTGAATTTCCTATACAAAAAAAACGGTGATCCGTAGATCAGCTACGGTTCAAACGTGTTGTGAATAACCTGGCAACCTGATAGAGTTCAGTTAAAAATAAAAGAGTGGGTATTATTTTAAAAAAAATATTTGCAACTTAGATTAAATGTTAAAATTGAAAAATTATATACATTTGCTATGGATGAGCTGAACTAAGGTGGAAAACTTTGACTGGAGTGTTTGAAATAAAACTGCACCGGTTCGAATCCCGTCAGGTTTTTTGACAATAACTTTGACACTGAGTTATAATGTCATTGGGTTATTCTTAATCAATAATTTATTTAATACATTAAATTGAATTCCATGACTTATAGGTTGGTATGAGGCTGACCACCCGTACTGTAAAAAAATTGTTCACTTTTCCAATGTCATTATGTTTCAGGAAAGGTCGAAAAGAGTTGCAGAAGTTATGCTCATTTGGGGTTTAGATTTCAATTTGCAAGTTACACATGCAGTATTTGTAAGCGCGAACTTACACGTGTCTGTTTGTGGGCATGCATTTAACAAGAGTCTTGAATGTTTGTACATCTTTGCAACTTAGATTATATATTATAATTTGGTAATGCCTTTATGGATTGCTCGCCTCCGATTGTAATAAATCTCAAGATCCATTCCTTAATTGACTCGATAACAAAAACAATACGTTCTCAACACTGACCCTCACAAACTTGCCAAAAAGAATAAAGCACAGTCGGCATTCAGCATGCCGATGCGTTGACCTTCCATACGTGATGATGCCCACAGCTTTCGCCACGTCCTCCTGCTCCACAAGGTCTTTGGTTCGATCCCCAGAAGGGCACGTAGGAGCTTCAGACACATAACACGTCCGAAAAACTACGCTAAGGGTGGTGTGCTCATTCAAGAAGGACGAAAGAAAGATGCCATTGTGAATAACAATATGAGAAATGCTATATAATTCCCAAGTGAATACTTAGGACCGGTATTTTCACATTTTTTTAGGTATCCTGTGCGGCAGACTCCCTAGATTTAAATCTCTCACGGTCTATGACACTTTTTGTACTTAATACCATAGAGATGTTGGTTATGTGGCAGTTGATGTTCTGATTCTTTGTAGCAGAGCTGTTAGCTGCCTAGAGCTGTGGTGTGTGTTGCGTTGTCTTTGTTTTGAGACACTGAAAGGAAATGGCGATTAAAATTGGTTTTGAAAATGAAAAGGTTAAATTGGGGTGGAAACACAGATACCGGTAACTTGTTCAGAGGGCTCTTGAGGTGTGATACACACAAAAACAGCGCTCACCAAATAAATCATCCTAATATTATTATTATTATTGTTCCATAAGGGGTCATGGTTCCGAATGGGTCATGAAAACACCAAGTTCTCATAGCTTTGATATCGACTGCAAATGGTTGGATGTGAGCCGTTCTAAGTATTGCCCTTGTTGTGACGAGAGGATGATGTCTAAGTGAGGATATTTCATCAGAACAGACTCCATTATAGTACCTATAGAAGAGAAGTTTGAAGGCATCTTCAGGAGCATAAAAGTTTGAGCAAAAGAAAATAAAAATGAATTAAAATGTTGTTTTTCCAATTGATTTTTTTTCCAATACAATGGACTTTAACTGTGTTAACAGAGATACCCTTAAAAATATAATAAAAATGTTCCACTCGCCACATGCGAAACCTTTCGGAGATAGCACGGCAAGAAGTTACTTTGTATGCACAGCGTAGTTGCATTGCTGGGGTCTTGAGTCTGTTGCTTTCAGTGCCACTTCATTTTAAAGTCGCACATGAAGAGAATGCAATTTCTCGTGCTTTCAATTTGTTTTAAACATGTCTACAGGGTTTGTGCATTGGCATTGTGAAGTTCTCTTGACAATGGTGTAATAACGTTGAAAGCGCTCGAGGAAATAAATCAACTCGGAAAGAAAAACATTGTTTTCTTTCTTTTTACAAATTATTAAGTACAATTTTATTTCAGTACGTTTTTCAGCTTTCAAAAAAAAACATAAAAAAATATCATGACGATCTTTTTGAATATTTCAGTACTTCTTTAAACGTGCTTATGGTATCTTAATACACAAACTTGATCTTCGTTTTTATTATGAAAACATAAAACGATTCTGAAGAGACAATACTGCGAACGTTCAAACGGTAATAACAAGTCGATAGGCAATACACGATTATAGGTCGTAAAAGCAATACGAACCATATAAAGTAAGCTGAAAATCGTGTGTTTTTATTAAGGCAGTATGAACTCTTATATGTATGTATACCAATATGATCTGCAGATCGTCCCGCAGTGCTTGTTTGGCTTATCTACCATTTGATTCAAAGATGACCTTTCAATGAAATTGTTTTTATCACATTCTACATAATTTGAGCTAAGAAAAAAACGTAAAACACGATAATGTGAGAGTTGTTTTCAATATTTTAAAAATGAATTTCCAGTTTTCATAAGACACATTGGTCCAGTACATATACAAACATTGCTCATATAAAATTACCTCTGATTGACATAAGACAAACAAGCCATAAGGGAACGTTTTGTTATTGATTGCTAAGGACTCTACTCACAAAGATCCGACAAGAAAATCACAAATCTAGAAGTCGATTCTGACTCCATTCCAGTCGGAAAAAATCAGTACAAGCAAGCTCACAAGTTGTGTACAGATCCAGCGCTCTGATTTTGTGGATTTTTAACAATCAGTCTATCTGAATCGGAAAATAGAATTCTGCATCATTTCTTAAGTAAGTACCTTTTTTAGGTAATAAAAAAGGTAAAAAAAAGCAAACGATTTGAAACGACACTGAAAATCGTTTGCATGTTTTCGGGTAGTCTATACTCCTTGGGAGGCAGGTTGTCAAGAGGGCGTGACGTCAGGGGGAGGGGGCGTGGTCTCGGCGTGACGTCACGGGGTGGGGGCGTGGTCTGCGGTGACGTCACACGCCGGCCACGCCCCTTTGAGGAGGCGGGACGCTTTATGGACTCGCCGGGAGGACGTGCCACCGCCCTGAAAGTGCCGCTCGGAATTCCTAGTGGCACATTAGAGGGAGGCGTGCGCGCCCATTTCAGGAAGGTGAATGGAATCGCCCAAGGCTGATCGATTTTGCGCCATCCCAGGATATTTAGGAAGTCTGCAGGAGAATGGGCGCTTCAAAGCTGTGCAAGAGTGCACAAATTGTCAAGCGATCTTTTTGATAGACAAAATGTCATTTTTCTGAAAAGCTGGGAAACCTATTCTGTAACTGTAATTTTCACACTGTTGCCATTTTAGGTGTGGCCAGATGCTTTTCAGAATCACCCCCATTTTCATTCTTCTTTTAATTTATTAATATCCATAACCTTTTCAGATTTCCACAATATTGACCGTTTCTTAGATTTTTTTAGAATCTCCTTTATTTGCTTTTACATCTAACCACCATCCCACTAGGGGTGGCCAGTGCATTCGCAGATGTGTCTACACTTTGCTTTGTCCTTGCACACTTCCTTCATCTCCTCGACATTCATCACTTTCCTAATGCCTGCTCTTCTCTTTTTCTCACTCTGTGTGTTCCAGTCACATGCAATCTCACTTATTTGACCAATCCATTATTTCCTTCCACGCTTACCTTGGGCATTCCTTTTATGCACTTTTTTGCCAGTCGTTCAACTTTTTCCAATTTTTACAGAATGGCTGTTCATCCTCATACCAAATTATGTTTGTGGACGCTATAATAGTCAAGCCGATAAGATGTTCACACTCAAATAAGCGTTTTTGAAATTAGCGTAAGTTCCAGTCACGTCTTGTCCATTTGACGTTTACTTTGACCCTGGTTCAACAGATGTTATTATCAATTAAATAGTAAATTGAAAATTAAGATTAATGAATTATGAATTGACCATGTGAATACCTGTTTCTGCCCAGTCAAAAATAAATCCAAACAACTAATATTGATTTCCAGTACACTAACACACTTCCATAATAATAATTTGCTCTGACCCCTAAAATTTAACACACAAAAAGGTCCCGAAATAATTCAAACCCCTTGAATGGGCCAAACGCCGGGGGCCTGCGAATGTCCCGTAAAGACCTCCGGAATCTATAAAGGGGACCCCCGGATTTAGCGCAGGCAGGGGTCAGCTGTGGACCCGGGGGTTATTTCATCACGAACCGAAGACGTGCCCGTCTGCCTGGAGGCGCGTGCACGTGGCCTTACAAACGCAGCACGCGTGGGGTCCTTGTACCCACCCAGTCATAATCAGCTGGTATTTCTGATTATTTTAGAATGAAACCTAGGTAGAAATCTTGGATACTTTTCGAAAATGAAATAAATATGTATAAACACAAAAGGTCCATCCAACCTTGAGAATGGGCGCTTTTTATAGCGACGACCAAGCTCGCTTGAGGTGTGATTCACACAAAAACAGCGCTCACCTAATTAATCATCCGAATATTATTATCACAATGAAAACAATAGTGAATGTATTTTTTTGCGTTTTCATGTAAAGGTCCATCCAGCCTTACAGCAACTGGGTCGTGCTTGAGAATTGGCGCTTTATAGCGACGACGACCAAGCTCGTAAAAAGGTTGATAGCTCAATTGGTAGAATGCGTGCATTGCATGCCAAAAGCAAGGGTTCAATCTCAAGGTTTACTCAGCCTTCACAAAAAATGAGAACCAGCCTCCCCGGGAGCTGAGAAACCCCCACTTCAACTGAAAGTGGTTGGTGTGAGGCCGGCCCCTTTACCCGTAAAAAATAAATAGGTCCCGAATCACCACATGCGATCTCTTCGGGGATAACGCAGGCAAGAAGTTACACTATATGTGTAGCTTAGTTGCGAGGATTTATTTATCAAAAATTATAATTATAAATTATTTATAACTATAAATTAACAAATGTCGCTCCCCGAGTTCATCCTAGATCACTGCAAAATAAAAGGTGTCTTCTGCGGATATTAGGTAAATCAGCAACGCAACATCGAGAACAAAGAGAGAACAGATCGCTTACCATGAGAACTCGTGAAAAGAAATACGTCAAACGCTATTTTTGTTTAAAATAAACTAAAACAGGACTATCCTCGATTTGTACGAATAATGTATTGAGTACTTTAAAATGTAAACAAAACAACTGTACTACTGTGTTTAGAGATTAAAAATACTGATATTAAAACAGACCAATTAAAAAAAACAATTCTACCAAAAACAAACCGGTATAATTCAAGCTCCCCTAATGGAAACAAGGTGTTGTCAGAGGGCGTGAACTAATACCGGACTAATACCGGCTTAGCGGGCTAATCCCGTTCTGGAATAGGGAGGCATCGACATGTCCGGTTATGAGTCATTCAGTGGGGGGCGGGGATGTCCGGTTACCGGACAATAATACCGCGGTATCCGGAATTAGTTTGGGTGTCAACATCACAATGAAATGGGTATGTTTTGATACCAAAGTGCGGTGCAATTCATTTTCATTTATTATAGGATATCGTTACGAACGTATGGGTTCGTACGTGCGCCTATGTGTGTGTGTGTGTCGAGCAATCTGGAAGTGTTTCGAAAAATCCATTATGGAAGTAGGTATGTGGCATATTCCCGAATACGCGAGAATCAATGGTATGAGCTGTATAAATTGAGGCGGAGGTTGTGTGAGAACCAGAGTCGCTTTGAACCTTGTAACGCGAAGACTGTAGTCAGAGAGTAAGAGTGAACACTACATTGTTGTAAACTATTGTTGTAACCTAACCTATTATATGTGAAAAATAAATTTCAATTCATTTTCATGAAAACCAGAATGATGGTGAATGAGTATATTTTCTTAACATTGTTAGAACGGTCTGTAGTCTGGTGGTAACGCTTCGGACTCGTAAATGGAAGATCGTGGGTTCGAATCTCACAAAATCACCAAAATATATACCATTTATATTTTTAAATATGCTCAGTGTGCAGAGTGTGGAATCGAATAATTTGGTGAAATCCAACAAGGTGGTGTGTAACGATTCTCCACGTTTCGAGAATGATTTTAATAATCTGTATAAATAAGGACCAATATCCCTTGGAAGAACAGTAACAAATCAACCGTCGTACTGTTCAAGAGTAAAAACTCTGTCGGAACCGAAAGTGAGAAAATGAATAGAACCCGCTTATCCGTAATATCATAGCAATATTTTATTTCTTAATAAATGGAGGGGCCACGATATGTTGGGTGTATAGTATATCACCTTCACGAGGGCTGACCGAACTTCCGCCGGCTTTGTTCGGTTGACCACAGCGGGTGGCGGGTCTCGGGTCACATAATGCAACTTAATGCCACGAGATGTTAAAACAAATTGCAAGTTGAGCCGCGCACTAATGAATCCCTCCTCTCGTATATATTTTACTTCAACATCTGGATGTAGGTACTATTTATTGTTTAAATTTATAAGCTAAGTTGCAAAGATATCGATGGTTAAAAGGTAGTACGGCATAACCGACATTTTGGTCAAAAATGAGTTGAATGTTATCCTACTAGAAATTTTCCGCTCTTTCTAATGCGCTAACTCCCAAAGCTCTACGACGATTTTTGTGTGGTTTATGCCCTAGCAAACAACTGCGTTTTCGAAGTATGGTTTTGGTGTAAACGCAAGATTTTGGCCTTTTTGGTCCTAAAGGCGCTTGTGATGTATAAAAATCGTAAAACCACATTAATAGGAATGCCAAAGAAGGCCTTTATTTTTTTCAATTTTAGAGCTGCTTTGATTTTAACGATATGATAAAAAATAAAAAATAAATTATGCCATTTTTCTGCAATCTCAAACTTTAAACTGCTCTCCTGAACAATTTATTTTATGTCGCTTATGCCCTACTGCCTTGTAACCGTCCATGTATTATATTTGAGACTCATGTTAAATGCATTCCCACAAGCAGACACGCATAAGTCCGGATTCGGTCCCAATAAGCCAGGCCGTGTTACGTGTTACGTCACAACTTTATCTATGTATGTCTCGTTAATGCGTTCTGAACAGTAAATAATGTTTATATATGAAGAAAGCATATCCGTAATTAAAAAAAAAGTCCATTGCAGCCATAACGCAACTAAGCTCCGCATGCAGCGTAACTTCTTGCCGCGTTCTCTCCGACGGAGTCGCATGAGGCGAGTTAACTGTGAAACTGTTTATTTTTACAGGTAAAGGGCCGGCCGACTTCGGTTGAAGTTGGGATTTCCCAGCTCTCGAGATGGATGGTACTCATTTCTTGTGCAGGGTGAGTAAACCTTGCCGGTATTTTATTTTTGGGTTTCGGTATAATATTTTGAGTAAAAATCACAGTCGAAAATAGAAAATGACATTTTTTGTAACAATAAAAAATACTGAAGATGGCGTTATTTTAATTCCACCAGCAAAATGAAAACAAATGAGCTCATTAACAAAACTGTAAATATTTCAAAATTGGAAAAAAAATATTTATTTAGACAGAACTACGATTTGTACAATTTATCAATACTGCATCAAATAACAGACAATATTTTAAGGTAAGCTCCATCATGAACTGGTCACAATCCATCACTTATATGATCTGTCAGACTTTGCGGAATTTATTGCAATCAATTACAAATCAATTACGTACAGAGCACTACGATATTTATTTGTCGTCTGACTCGCTTCTGTAAAGGATGTATTGCCGATGTAAACAACAAGTCGTCCATAATAAATGTTTCAATGGCAATAAAAATTGCAAAAAAACGCTAAATCGATTTTTATACGACGATATAGTCTAAGTTATTACCCTTTGAGATATTATTGATAATTGTAGAGTTATGATTTTTTTTTTAATATAAGTATTGTGGCAGCAATGGTCGCCACAGTATAAAAAGGATAACAAATTCAGTTGACTACGAAAAAATATTAACAGAGAATGGGGTCCAGGGCTGGAAGTCTCATCACCACAGTAATTCTTACCTACCGAATATCGGTAATATTGTCAATCCAAGATAGCCGCAAGTTAACAGCTGATTAGTATTCATAGAAATATTACCGATATTCGATAGGTAAGAATTACCGTGGGCCGCAGCCGTGGGGATTAGACTTCTAGCCAAGGAGTAGAAGTCTCGACGGCTGACGGTAGATCTTACCCTTACCTATTTGAGGATAGCAACGCAACGCAACTAAGCTACACATATAGTGTAACTTCTTGCCGCGTTATTCCCGAAGGGGTCGCATGTGGCGAGTTGAACCTATTTATTTTTACAGATAAAGGGGCCGGCCTTACGCCAACCACTTCAGTTGAAGTGGGGGTTTCTCAGCTCCCGAGGGGGCTGGTACTCATTTCTTGTGAAGGCTGAGTAAACCTTGCCGGTATTTTTATTATGGAGTTTGAAATAAAAACCGAAATAGGAACTCATTTCTGACACCCTCCTCGGTGGGATTCGAACCCGAGCTCACGGGGTAGAATGCAAGCACTCTACCAACTGAGCTATCGACCGGACAAGGATAGGACAGAATAAAACATGGCGTTGCCTGAACAGCTGATCGTTGTTCCATATAAAATGGATCAGCTGTTGTTACGGCACAAAGTTTTATTTCATCCTGTCTTCAAATAGATACGGTAAGATCTACAGATGGTCGGCGAGACTTCCACCCCAGTACCCCCAGTATGCAACACGACATAAACTCTCCTCGATCGCGTAAATAGAAAAATGTATGGAAGCTTCAATGGTAACCCTAGTGAGTGAGTGACTTTTCATACATTTTTCATATTTACGCGATCCAACGGGGATGCAAAACCTTTATACTCCAGGTACAGTTCTCACATTCATGGTCATACAAATCATCTACTCGTTGGATAAACAATTCGATAGTTTAAGTAAATTTTGAAATAAAAAAGTATGTTCGACATCTGTTGATGAATCCCAAAGGTCACCTACTTACAATCTTTGATCGCGAGGGACAACTATTAAATATTTCATTAAAAAAAGTTGATGTTTTATGGTCGAGCGGACAGGGCAGTGGCACTCCAAAGCACGAATTAATGATCAGAAAAAATTGAATGATTTATATAAAAAACGCACTAAGTAACAAAATTTTCAATTTCAAACGAAGCTAAGTGCAGTTTGTTTTTTTTTCTTAATGAAATTTCGAGATAAATTCAAATAATTAAAAATCAAATATGTTGTCTGTGGTTCATTAAAAGGTATACTAAAAACGTTTAAAAATGAGCAAAAAAGTTGTAAATGGTCCAATTAAATAAGATAGATTCGTAAGGTTGAAAATGCCATGACAGTATTATATGAACTCAATATTAAATTCGACTCACCGAGCGTTTACTGACGTAGGATTCCCGACCTCATCTACTGACGGCTTCCTGAAACAATATTTAGAAAATTTAATTTCATTCGCGATCTATAAAAAATTCTACCAGACTATTGAAAATTAAGTAAACAATGTATTGTTTTTAAAGTAAAAGTGAAAAAGAAAAACGAAAATAATTTACCAAATTAATTACTTTTAGAGTCACCTTTTAGAATAAACACTTATCAAGTTAATTTGAATTCATACAATGACTTCAATTGACCCATAAAATTAAATTTTGAAATATATTTTTACCGATTACATGGTCCGGTCGATAGCTCAGTCTTATAATGCTTGCTTGGGCTCGATCCCCATCAAATGTGTCAGGAATGATTTCCCGTTCCGACGTTTATTTCAAACCCAAAATCGAATTACCGGCAATGTTCACTCAGCCTTTATAAGAAATGAGAACCATGCCCACTCGAGAACTGGGAAACCCCCCTACAAGTGAAGAGGGTGGTTGGTGTAAGGCCACACATTTCATAACTTGCAAACATTTTGTTTTTAATTCCTTGCTTCCTTAACTAATAGGTTGGTATGAGTCTGACCGACCATGCTGCAAAATCTTGGTTCACTCTTTTTCAAATGCCACCCCGGTTTCAAACTTAGTTAGCACGAGTACGTATGTACGCAGTCACATGCAACTATGCAACTAAGCTACACAAATAGTGTATCTTCTGACCACGTTATCCCTGAAGGAGTCACATGTGGCGAGTGGGACCTATTTATTTTTACAGGTAAGGGAGCCGGTCTTACACCAACCACTTCAGTTGAAGTGAGAGTTTTCCATATCCCGAGGGTGCTGTTTCTCAAATCTTGTGAAGGCTGAGTAAACCTTGTCGGTATTTTATTTTGGGTGTGAAATAAACACCGAAACAGCCATTAAAAAAAACAATGAATTTCAAAAACTTCAAAAAATTCGTGATAAAACAGCCTGCTTTACACAGTTATTTAATAAATATTTTTATTGCATCTGTATCGATTATTTTCAATTCTCGTTGTTTGGTATCGATATAATCGTTGCCTCATTACACATCGATAGAAAAATCCCGCGGTATTCTTTGTCCGAGCTCCATAATTTTCGTATCATTACGTTTTCACACCATCTGAGAAATTATTCAACAGCCCACAGCTACAGTGGCTAACTGCAGTTATGATATTTCTTGAAATATATAACTTGAAACACATTATCTTTCATAATTTTTTTGTAACGAATTGTTATAAAAACGTTTTTTAACAAAGTACTTTTAGTAACTAAATTTTTCTCCCCTAAATTAACTTTTTAAAATTTTAGATTTAGGTTGGCTTAATACTAAATGATGTAATACACTACAAAAGATTATGATAGACACATACGGTGTTATTCTCAAACAGCAAAGACATGGCTTATCCGCAGCCTACAGTGACCTCCTATACAAAAAATCAAGGATCTGTAGATCAACAATGCATCGAATGTTTTGTGAATAGCACTATTTGTTTAAACGTTTCAAAGGTTTATCAGTGTAGTCTAGAAATGTACATTCCATTATTTTTCTTGCAATGGAAAAGTCACAGGCCTATGGAACTAGGGTCTTTGGCAACATACGAGTACGTACAATAATTGTTACCAATATATTTACATATTATCATTTTCTCAGCAGCTGGCACTCTGTCGTCACAACTTTTGTGTGAAATTTGTGTCTCTTTACTCCTTTTCGCTAATGTAAAGTAAAATAAAAATGCAGATTAACAACAATGTTAATAAAGCTACCTACATACATAAGTTAAGCGCCATTTGGAAAAAAAAAATGGGCTTCCTTGACTAATAGGTTGGTATGAGGCTGACCACCCATACTGTAAAAATGGTTCACTATGCCAATGTAACCCCTGTTTCAAGGAATGTCGGCAAAAATTGTAGGGCTTATGTTCATTTGAGGTTTGGATTTTATTTGTAAGTACACATTCAGCATTTGTAAGCGCGAACTACACGTGTTTGTGGCTTAGATTATAGATTATATATAGTGCTAAAAATATTCAATAAAATTAAATTTATGCCCGTAAAATGCATTTTATAGTACAAACCCTTCTGTGAAAATCAATATAATAGTAAATATAATTATTTAAAATTTTGGGTGTTGGCACATTTTCTCTCCTCCCGCTCAGGTACATTCCATCAATAATTCCCGTTGTAGCATTGAACAATAAATTCCGCAGTAATGGCCACCGACCGCCCGGTGGTGTATGGGAAATTGCGCTCTATAGGTCACGGAGTAGGTCACAAGGTTCCTCGTCATTATCACGCGGAGATACGACCTTTCGGTGCCGCAGATAAGAGATGATTATAGTTAGTAATCAACTGTACGTATGTGCTTTCTAGCACTGTGAATAGGGCTGTAGCGAAACTAAATTTCTGAAATTTTACAATATTTTTTATTCCAAATTTACCACAATTTAATTGTTCTACTTAACAACTTGAGACTGGCGCCCCTGCTGAACACGGGAATCCGCCACAAAGAAGAAGAAGAAGGAGAATTGTTCTACTTCCATTTGGTAATATACTCATTACCAAACGTCCAACGGTTTTACGATTTCATACATTTCCACATCCCTAATAACCAGTGTTAAATTGTAACATTTTTTAATTTGATACTTTTTCATTAATTGTATTGGACCGGTCTGTAGTCCAGTGGTAACGCTTCGGACTCGTCAATGAAAGGTTGTGGGTTCGAATCCTGGTGGAGCACAAAAAAAAACATCATTTATATTTTCAAATATGCTCTTCTCTGGATTGGAAAATTAATTGCCTTTACCAATGACCGGGCACAAAAGGTCCATCCAGCATTATAGCAATTGGGTCTTGTTGCAGAATTGGCACTTTGGAGCGACGACCAAGCTCGTGAAAAGTCCGGTCGATAGCTCAGTTGGTAGAGTGTTTGTATTCTATGCCAGGAAAAAGGGTTCGATTCCCACTGAGGGTGTCAAAAATGATTTCCCGTTTCGGTGTTTATTTCAAACTCAAAATAAATACCGACAAGGTTTATAAATATATCCTGTTTCAGGGAAGGTCGGCAAGAGTTGCAGGGTTTATGTAAAATTGAGATTGGGTTTTTATATTGTAGGTCCACATGCGGCATGTTTTAGCGCGAAATTATACTTGTCTGCTTGTGGGAATTCGTTTGATATGAATCTTAAATGATATATATCTTTGCAGCTTAGATTTAGATTTAGATTTATCTAGATATGTAGAACGCCGATCTTCGATAAAAGTGGCACCGAAAGACGAAAATGTGACGGGTAAAAACTTGATAGGTAAAATCTGAAATGTTACAACTCTAGCTGTGAGATATACCCGTGTATGAATAATTGGCAACAGGTAACGGTGGTAAAGACAGCGAATAATTGTATGCAGAATCTTATATTCGCAACATATACAAGTATGGCAATTATGCTGTCCTTCAAGTGCTTAAATACCTGTGGCTGTGATGCTGTTTCATTTAGGGGGCGTGACGTGACTAAGCTACACATATAGTGTAATATCATGCCGCGTTATCTCCGAAGGAGTCGCATGTGGCGAGTGAAACCTATTTGCTTTTACAGGTAAGGGGGCAGACCTCACGCCAACCACTTCAGTTGTAGGAGGGGTTTCCAACCTCCCGAGTGGAGCTGGTAGGTACTCAGTTCATGTGAAAGCTGAGTAAATCTTGAAGGTATTTTAATTTTACGTTTGAGATAAACAATGAACTGGGAAATCATTTGCAAACTCCCTCGGTGGGATTCAAACCCAAAATACAAAATAATGATGCAAATACCCTTCACCACACACAAGAGCTTACCCAAGTAACGCAACTACTACGCAACTAAGCTACACATATAGTGTAACTTCTTGCCTGCGTTATCCCCGAAGGGGCGCTTCGGGACCTATTTCTTTTTACAGGTAAGGGGGCCGGCCTTACGCCAACCACTTCAGTGAAGTGGGGGGTTTCCCAGCTCCCGGGGGGGCTGGTTCTCATTTCTTGTGAAGGCTGAGTAAACCTTTGAGATCGAACCCTTGCTCTCGGCATGGAATGCAAGCATTCTACCAATTGAGCTATCGACCTTTTTACGAGCTTGATCGTCGTCGCTACAAAGCGCCAATTCTCAAGCAAGACCCAGTTGCTGTAAGGCTGGATGGACCTTTGGTGACCGGTCAGTGGTATAGGTTTATGAATTTTTCAACCCAGCGAAGAGCAAATTTGAAAATATAAACGGTATATTTTTTGTGCTCCGCCGGGAATCGAACCCACAACCTTCCCATTCAGAGTCCGCAGTGTTACCACTGAGCTACGGACCGGTCATAACCCAAGTAACCTTTTTAAAACCTAAAAAGTTACATGGGTAGTCTTTTTTGGTGAGGTATGGCGGAACAACAGTTTAATCAACAATGTAATAGATTTAAGGAAAAAAATGTACAACGAATTTATTTCAAATAGTAAAAAAATAAAACATAAGATGTAACTGCCAACATTGCAGATCCACCACCATTAGTTTTCGGTCCTTTGCATACTTCAACTAATTCATCCTATTTCTATGACAAAATGGGCAGATACGCTAATGCCGTTTTAAGATATAACAAATTACAATTAGGTGTAAAAATAACACGGTCAATTTCACCTGTTTCCAAATCAAACACTCGACGAAATGGTTCACGCACTTCTGATGGGCCCGTCCTCCGCATGAATGACTCTGGCGGCAATCGAACCCACGACCACTTACTTCAATAACACGCTCACTTAGCCAATAAAGGAGTGGGAATCAAAGACATGAAGTAAGGCATTATTGTAGGGCGATAGAGCGCATCATTTCCAATCTCATTAGGAATCTTTGGGAAAATACGCATCAGGTTTTTTTAGATCAACAAAGTGACTCTTTATTACTTCATAGTTTCATCATCAAGTTTAAGCAATTGAAGGTCAACACCTTACGAAGTGACCGCATGTATCAAGTGAAACATATTCATTTTTACAGGTAAGGGAGCCGTCTTATAACGTCAAACACTTCAGGTGAAGTGGAGGTTTCCCAGCTTGCGAGGGGGCTAGTACTCATTTCTTGTGAAGGGTAAGTAGCCTTGTCGGTATTTTATTTTTGGGTTTGAAATAAACACCGAAACAGAAAAGCATTTCTGACACCCTAGGTGAGATTCGAACCCGAGCTCTCGGCATAGAATGCAAGCACTCAGTTGAGCTATCAACCGCACTTTTACGGCCAGATTGTCTAAATCTAAATCTAAGCTGCAAAGATATGTATCATTTGAGATTCATATTAAATGCATTCCCACAAGCAGACATGCATAATTTCGCGCTTACACATGCTGGACCTACAATATAAAAAACTCAATCTCAAATGAACATAAGCCCTGCAACTCTTGCCGACCTTCCCTGAAGCAGGGGTAACATTGGCAAAATGAACCATTTTTTACAGTATAGGTGGTCAGCCGCATACCAACCTATCAGTCAAGGAATGTACGTAGGTAAGTATGAAAAAAAATATATAAAGCTTGAGAACCAAAATGCCTCTAAAATATAAATATAATCTAAGTAAGTAATAATCTATTTACACATAAGGCTCATTTTTAATGCATGCCCACAAGTAGGCACATGTAAATTCTACACATGTTGCGTGTGTAGCGCGCAATGAACGAAAAATATGGAAATGAGCTTAGGTACACAAAAAGTGATAAAATAGATCGTTTGAAAAATCAAAACAATTGTTTTTTCAGCGTCTAAATTTAGCCAGTAATGGTCATTATTAGTTGTCCATCTCATCTGTGAGATTGTGTAACATTTGTCCATTTGTCCACTTGACAGTTGTCACCAGAGGCCATGACCTCTGTTGAACTCTCCGTGCACAAAGAACCACTTCTCAATACAGAGCACTGAGCAGGCACATCATGTGTCATCTACTAGATAGATTACCGTCGAATGTTGGACTATGACAAATCGTACCTCTTCATCGTAATCCATCATATTGTTATGATTTTCATGGGTTCAATTTAATAAAAATTGCAGTTATTTATTTTGCACAATTTATTTAAGATTCGGTTCACATACAGAGGCAACTTTACACCTACATAATTGTTAATTTGTGGTTGCTTGACTTCTCCGACATCAGAAAAATTTGGCCCTCAATTTAAAGCAAGAATAAAGATTTTTTTCGCATCATTGACCGATCGATAGCTAGAAGAGTGCTTGCATTCCATGCCAAGAGCAAGGGTTCAATCCCCACCGAGGGTCCCAGAAATGATTTCCCGTTACGGTATTTACTTAAAACCCAAAATAAATACCGGCAAGGCTTACTCAGGCTTCGCAAAAAATGAGTACCAGCCCCATCGGAAGCTGGGACACAATCACGTCAACTGAAGTGGTTGGCTTAATGCCGGCCTTTTTACCTGTAGGTTCCACTCGCCACATGCATTCCTTTGGGGAGAACGCGGCAAGAAGTTACACTTTGTGTGTAGCTTAGAGTGGCGTAGCATAGTAACTTACCTGCATACAATTATTTCTATCCTTCAAAGATCATTCACAAAAACCTTACATACTTCAATTATCTTCACCTTATTTGACTAAAACCACATACAATTCACTTCTCTTCATGCAACGAAACATCCAACGAGCTGTGAATCTTTAATGAAGGCAACCTTTCTTCTCCAAGCCCACGAGAACATATTTTCTCTTCTGATTCTGTACCCTGAGTATAAAAGTATCGCGTAAAAACTCGACCGCTGCGTAAACAGAAATGTGTATGGGCACTTAAGCACTCCACTAGAAGTTCTGTTAATCTTTCATTTATAGTGTTATGTAAATAGTACTTAGGTATAAATAGGGTAGGTGTATAAAGACTCTAGCTGTAGGATGAATTACTATTAAGTACCTAGAATAAGGGAATATTGTATTAGTAATAGTTGTATTGGAAGCTTGTGGTATATGATAGACGTTTCCAGACGAATTTAGGCCTAGAATGTTTGATTGTAATAGCTATAAAAGGCGTGAATTGCCTGCAAGTGAACAGTCACTCCAAGTGTTAGTAGCCGTACAGGCCAAGTCAGCGAAAGTGAAATATCGAAGTGTTATGTAATAGTTATTTATGCCACTGCCAAGTAATGATAGTCTTTTTAACACGAGTGCTAGTTTGTGCCATGAGGCGCAGCCGAATGGCACAATAGAAAGCACGAGTGTTACAAAGACTAATTACGTGCAGTGGCATACAATACTTTTTCTACGACCATGAGAGAATTAACAAAATAGTGAATAATAGTCATTATAATGTACTCGTCCATTTGAAGAAATTACAACCTTACCTTTGTCAAAACGTGTGATTTATCATTCCCTTCGATTATCTAATCTAACCTAAGTTGTAAAAATAAATTATATTTAGGTTTCATATTGAATTCATGCCCACAAGCCGACACATATGTATAAGGTCGCGCTTTTACATCCTGCATATAAGCTTAAACATTCAAACCCAAAACTCAAATAAACATATGCCCTGCAGTTGTATTGGCAGGTGAACCAAATTTGTACAGCATAGGTGATCAACCTCATACTCACCTATTAACCAAGTAACTTTTTGAGTTTGTTTATTTTTTGCGGTGAAATTTTTTGTATTGTTTTCCTTTCAAGCCTTTTATTTTCCATTGAAAAAAGGAAAGCTTTATTTGGAGCAATCCGATAAATAAATTCGATAAATTTTAGCACTATTAACAATTTTTATTTGATTCTACACATAAAATATACTTATTTATTTTCATCTAAACAGGGCTGAAAGTCTCATCACCACGGTAATTCCTACCTACCGAATATCACTAATATTGTATGAAGCCTAATCAGCTGATCGCTTGCGGCCATCTTGGATTGACAGGTCTTCATACCCCCATACAAGGTTGACATTTGAAATTAAAAAATGGTTCCAATTCTGACAATGCGCATGCGCACATGTTCATTTTAACACGGTTACCGGTTGCATAATGTAACATTATGCAACGGGTGTAGAAATGTATGGCATTGTGATTGCGTTAGCCGTTTTGTAATTAGTAAATTACCAAATGGGAGTAGAAAAAAATATTTATTAAATAACTGTGTAAAGCAGGTTGTCTTATCACGAAAATTTTAAAGTTTTTTATGTGTGTTTCGGCGTTTATTACAAAATAAAATACCGGCAAGGTTTACTTAGCCTTTACAAGATTCGAGAACCAGCACCCTCGTGATCTGGTTAACTCTCACTTCAAGTGAAGTGGTTGGTGTAAGACCGGCTCTCTTACCTGTAAAAATAAATAGGTTCCACTCGCCACATGTGACTCCTTCAGGGATAACGTGGTCAGAAGATACACTATTTGTGTAGCTTAGTTGCATAGTTGCATGTGACTGCGTACATACGTACTCGTGATAACTAAGTTTGAAACCGGGGTGGCATTTGAAAAAGAGTGAACCAAGATTTTGCAGCATGGTCGGTCAGACTCATACCAACCTATTAGTTAAGGAAGCAAGGAATTAAAAACAAAATGTATGCAAGTTATGAAATGTGTGGCCTTACGCCAACCACTTACTTCACTTGTAGGGGGGTTTCCCAAGGGGGCCGGCCTTACGCCAACCACTTCAGTTGAAGTGGGGGTTTCCCAGCTCCCGAGAGAGCTGGTACTCATTTCTTGTGAAGGCTGAGTAAACCTTGCCGGTATTTTTATTTTGGGGTTTAAAATAAACACCGAAATGGGAAATCATTTCTGACACCCTGAAGTGAATCATTTTTTACAGTATGGGTGGTCAACCTCATACCAACCTATAAGTCAAGGACTAAATAATGTATAAATCTGTAATGAAAAAGAAAAAACCTGTGAAAAAAACGTGTTTTTTTATATATTTTTTGTGGCGACACTTTTTCAGTTTTATGCTTTTTGTCTTCATAATTTAGATAAATAATTGATAAACATGCCTGATTTTTTTTTCATTACTCTCACTTTTTTACTAAGACCGAAACAAAAACGACAGATTTAGGGTATAATTTGTTTACGTGATGGTTCTATCTATAATCTAAGCTGCAAAGATATGTTAACATTTAATAAGGCTCATATTAAATGCATGCCCACAGACAGGCACATGTAGGTTCGCGCCTATACTTTCTGCATGCGTGCATACAAATAAACAAAACCTCACATGAACATAAACTTTGCAACTGCTGCCGCTTTTCCCTGAAACCGGGGTGGCATTGGCAAAAGGGAACCGATTTTTACGGGTACGAGTAAGTACGAGTATTTACGCGATGATTTAGTACGAGTATTTACGCTGTGTTTTTTACTCGGGGTATCAGCTTGAAGATAGATTGTTTTAAGCGTCATATTTTCACATTGTATACATCCTATTGTCAGCTATGTATTACATGATAATTTGTTAGACATAATTTCCCATATACCGTGAGAAACGGAGTTTAGTATTTGAAATGTATCAAGTGAAAGAAATCACGTACGTCTTTTATATTATGTATTTGTCAACTATTTTAAGTAGTGATGAATTGGGTTTTTTAAAGTTAAAACAAGTCGGTTTCTAAGATTAGTGATAGAGCGTTTTTTTGTTTGGATGGAAACTATGAGGGTTCAATTCCACCAAGCGTATTAGATATTATTCCCGATTGAGTGCTTTCTTCCAACTTGAATCATAGTAGGTAGAAAACATGATACTAGATAATGATACTAGAAAACATTGTTTGGAAACGGGGAAGCCTGCTCTTTTAGTTAATTGGTGGGTGGGAGTAAGGCTGGCTGGCTTATCTTTGAAAATAAATAGGCTCCTCATGCCAAATACGATCGCTTCAGAGACAACGAGGAAAAATGTTGCATACTTAATGGACTCAAGAAATTTTTGATTTTAGAATGTTTTTCTGGGCAGACAAAAGTCACACTTGTATTGGACAACGGTCCTTAGCAACCCCTAACAAAACATTTGTTTGCCTTTTCCTTAGCAACGTGTCATGTCACAATTTTGTCTTTATTAATTGGGTTGGTACACACTCCCATGCTCTAAAAATTTGGTTCATTTTTGCGATTATGTTTTATGTTCATGTGAAGATTGGTTTATTTCAACTGACCTTTTATCTTAATTTGTTTTTTTTTGTGAGAGCACATGCAACATGTGTAAGCGAGTACTTTTACTTGTCTGCTTGTGGGTATACATTTATAATGAACCCTGAATATTACATCTTTGCCAACAATGAAATATTCTAGATTGCATACATTTGCTTCTATCGAGTACTCGCTCTCGTTTTCCACAGCATACGTCTCTGTTAAAAATGTCCTGTCAGTGGTAACAAAGCCCTGGCACGGCTGCCCCCGTGACAGATGTCTCTAGGTGATATTTCACCATCACTGATCTCTCGCCGTGTCACTTATGAGCCCGCTTCGACATGCAATATGCAGGAGCCAGCAGATGCCACGCTGATAGTTGACAATCACTGATGAGGGAAACCTTCGTATGCCATATCCGATGCTTTGATATCTCATTTGAGCTAGCGCATTGAATAAAAAATCGTCATTCTGGCTTCCGCACTTAAATTTTTGAGTAAACAGTAAAACTATATATTTTCCTCATTATTGATATTTGACCTAAGTGGCAAAATGTAGTAAAATTACAGATTCATATTCACAAGCAGACACGTGTAAGTTTGTGCTTACACATGCCGCATGCGTACTAACAAAATTAAAACAAAAATGAACATGAGTATAGCCGCCCTTCCCTGACACAGGGGTAATCTTGGAAAAGTGAACATTTTTTTACAGTATTGGTTCGTTCATATGCGGCATTATGCTGTCTGCTTGTGAGAATGCATTTCATAAGAATCTTAAATTTCAAATATCTTTGTAACTTAGATTATAGACTATACATAGGTGGTCAACCTCATGTCAACTTTCACTGAAAGAAGTGAAACTGTGAAAATACGCAACGCTGTTTCAGGAATGGACGGCAAGAGTTGCAGTGTTTGTGTGCATTTGACGTTTGGGTTTTTTTTTTCTTTTGTAAGTACAATTGAAGCTTGTGTATGAGCGTAAGCATAAACGCGTTTGCTTGAGGGCGTGCATTAAATAAAAATATTAAATGTTTGTATAATTTTTGAGTAGTACCTAATATATAAAGTAAGACTCAAGTTTACGAAAAATTAACCAAACAAATTCCGCTGAAAATTTCAGTTTAAATTATGGCACAATTTTAATACAAGCCAAAAATTAATCGGCTTTTTGTACAAAATCGCGTGACAAAAGCGAAAACTGTTAACTCCCATTTACATTAAAAATTACCAAAAAGTGCAAACAATTCGTCACAGCTGTTTTTCCACATTCGACGTAAGTTTTGCGATTGAGTAATTAAAAATCGTATATATTTTTGTAATGCAACCGTTAATGGCAGCTTTAAGTACAAAACTGTAGACTTACACTACGACATAGCATTTACGAAAATGTTTAAAAACTAAAACTATCACTAAAGGCGTGGTTAAAGTTTACGTGTATTTTCAGTGAAAATTTGTGGTCAAATTTAAGTAATGTTTAATACTTACAACTCTAGTCTTAAATTCGACCACAGCGTTTACCAAAAAATAACTGAAACTAAAAACTCTCACTAAAGGCGTTGCTTAAGTTTAAATGTATTTTTGGTGAAACTCTATGGTTAGTTTAAAGTATTGTTTAATACTTGGGGCAGTGACCACAGTAAGATTCCGAGCACGTTTGTGACTAACTGTTAAAATGTTAATTTATGTTTGCTCTCCCTATATGCGGACGCCTTGTTAACATAAGTTACACCGGGCTTCATCTCGCATTATACGTACGAAATGCATATTCATGAATACGACACTGCTGGAGTAATTATACCAACGCAACGCAGTTATTTTATATCATTGTTTTTGTTTTCTCGGTGAAATTAAACTCATAGCAAATGCCAAATACTAAGTGCACATTTTTAGTAAAAAAATATATGTGAAATATAAATAGTTATCATTTGAAATCTTTAAACCGAATCAACAGGTACCTACTTATTAGCTGTTCATTTGAAAGATCAGAATAACAAAATTAACCAATGGGAGTTTTTATTTTATTTCGAGTGCTCCCTATCGGTTTTTAAGAAAAAAAAATGTAAGAAATAATTTATACCTATGTGGAAATACTTATAAGTTTCTAAAAAAACATTCAGAGCAGTTCATTCTTACATTTCGGTTCAAAACAAAATACTATATTGTTTCCTAACTTAAAAGTTGGTAAATGGCTGTCCCCCATAGGTACTGTAAAACAATGGTTCACTTTGCCCATGTCACTCCTATTTCAGGGAATGTCGGCAGAAGTTTTAGGGCTTATGTTCATTTGAGGTTAGGTTTTTATGTTGTAACTCCACGTGCGGCATGTGTAAGCGCGAACTTACATGTGCCATATGATCCTTAAATATCAATAGATCTTTGTGACTTGGATAATAGATTATTATTAAAAGGAAATTTAACAAACGATGTGTTTAACGATACAAAAAAAAATATTGATCGGTGAATATGTGGACTTAGTGTATTTTGTAATCAATCGCCGTTTAATATATAGTCGGTGTTATATTCCTAGTTACTAGTTTGCTAATATGAGCACAGACTGCAATAAATTTTACATGGTAGATTTATAACAAAAAATGGGTAGAAAAGTTACTATCGGATTTTCACTTTGTCGCGTCTTTGCTAAGTAATTAAAGATTATTGTATAATTTTACTTAGAAAATCAATCGTTACCTCATGAGAAAATTTCGTAACGTTGTACTCGTAAACATGGTAGGAAAAATCTGATACGTTAACAGCCACATTTCAATAATAAATAATCTATAATCTATAATCTAAGTTGCAAGGATATATTCATTTAAAGCTCTCAGATGTATGCCCACAAAACAACACGTGTAGTTCGCGCTTACAAGTGCTGACTGCGTACTTACAAATAAAATCCAAACGTCAAATGAACATAAGCCCCACAACTTTTGCCGACCTTCCCTGAAACAGGGGTGACATTGGCAAAGTGAACCATTTTTTACAGTATAGGTGGTCAGCCTCATACCAACCTATAAGTCAAGGAAATAGTGTTTAATAATTAATTAATTAGAAAAAATGGAACATAGAGCTTTTTGTACTTAGCGTAACTCGCAAGTAAGCTACACATATAATATAACTTTTTCCGTGTTCTTCCCGAAGGGGTCGCATGTGGCGATCTCGGACCTATTTGATTTTACAGGTAAGGGGCTTACGCTAACCACTAGAATTAAAGTGGGATCTTTCCAGCTCCCTAGGGCCTAGGGGGCTGGGGGGGGCTTTTCATTTCTTATGAAGGCTGAGTGAACCATCCCGGTATTTTATTTTGGATTTAAAATAAACACCGAAACGGAATATAATTTCGGACACTTTCGGTGGGGATCAAACCCTTGCACTCGGCATGGAATATAAGCATTCCACCAATTGAGCTATCGACCGGACTTTTTACGAGCTTGGTCGTTGCTACAAAAAAAAATCCATGCCGACAAGAGCCGATCAGACTCCATTCCATACCGCCAAGGTTTACTCAACGTTCACAAGAAATGAGAACCTGCTGGGGAACCCCCACTTTAGATGAAGTGTTTAGTGTAAGGCCAGTCCCTTTAGCTGTAAAAATAAATAGGTTTTGAATCGTTATGACGCAGGCAAAGAGTTACACTATGTGTGTGCGTAGGAAAATCTTCGAGGTATTGAACTCTGTCAGTAAATAGGTATCGGCTGGTATGCCACAGAACACATCGGTCTCAATAGGTGACGATATCCGTACATAATCTGTGTACAGTGTCAGAATAATGGCGTCTCACGAGACATGCGGACGTGATGGTAAAAATGACATTCTTGTCGCGAGTCAACGTACGCTGAAAAGTCATTTATTTCACAAAGGAAAATTACATAATGCGCCTATTTAACTAACTCGTGTTGAAAGCATGTGTTACTTGTACCTAATTACTGTACTTTACTAAAAAACTAACAGGGTGTGTATGTGTTTTTTTTTTTTATTTAATTTCTCATGATAAAGAAGTTAAAGTCCTTAAATGGAATGAAAGGTCGAAGGAAAAGTGAAGAAAAAAAATGGTTTCTGTAGGTAATCCACATTTAATATCGATTCCTTAAAAGTAAAACTGAATAATGAATTTTTCAAATAAATGCATCGTTTCCTATTTTCCACGAGTGAAAACAGTACAATTTCTTAAATCAGCAAATAAGCAAATCAGTTTTATCTTTAAGGTACCGAAAACATATAATTGATAACTTAAAATGTTTCTTTTCTTGAAATTAACGTTCCAGAATCGTAATTGATGATCCCATTCTCACAGCCAACCTACATTCTCTTGAGCACAGAAGGAAAGTTGGAATGATCAGTCTCTTCTATAGGTACTACAACGGCGTCTGCTCTGATGAAATATCCTCACTTATACCCCCTCCTCTCGTCACAACAAGGGCAACTCGTAGAACGGCTCACATTCAACCATTTGCAGTCGATATCAAAACTATGAGAACTTGGTGTTTTCACGACTCATTCCTTTGCCAAACTGCCCGCTTATGGAATGAGTTACCGGTATCTGTGTTTCCATCCCAATTTAACCTTGCTCTTTTCAAATCCAATATCAATCGCCATTTCCTCTCAGTGTCTCAAAACAAAGCAACGCCACACACACCACAGCACTGCGCAGCTAACGGCCCTGCAACCGGACATGGACAACTGCCACATCACCAACACCTCTGCGGCACTACAACAAGTGTCATAGAACCTTAGAGTTTCTCGAATCTAGGGAGTCTCCCGCACAGGCTTTCTTAAAAAAAATAGGACGGTATTAGGTTGGATCCCCTGCGAAACTAGAAGAAAATATTGGAGAAAACTAATGAACGCCAAGCTTCGGTACATAGCTCAGTTGGTAGAATGTTTGCGTCCTGTACGAGAGAGTAGGGGTTCATTCTAAACGAGGTATATCAGAAATGATTTATCGCTTCTGTATTTACGTACTTCAAATCCAAAATCTAAATACCTGCAAGGCCTACTCAGCCTTCAAATACATGACAACCTGCCTCCTCAACAGCAACGAAACCACCATTTCAGTAAAGAATTTGGCGTAGAGCCGGCCCCTTACACGTGCAAATAAATAGGTTTCACTCAACGCATGCGACTCTATCAGATGTGCACGCATTTTATCTACGGTGCTTCTTCACGCTACTCGTGATCTAGCAACAATTCCACAAGGAGTCCCACCCGCGGTATGCTATAAGCTTCAATAATATCGAACCATTTACTTTTGGAGTCATGGGCTCACCTCGGACCTATAGGTTATTGTTTTGTCGTGCCATTGCCTTTACTTCACGGGAAGACCTTTCGCTACTTGAGAAAATAGATAGCTTTGTATGAGCTGCGGGTCCTTCTGACACATACATACAGGACGGGTATGAGGAGGGTTTGAGCATGCGCCGAAAGGAGTGCCTCATTAAGAGCTGCATTGTAAACATTAAAATTTATTATCAGCACCGCAAGTGAAATTATTCATTACTTTTTTTTTCGCGAAAAAATGTCGAAATTGCGCATACAATGGCGCGGCGGGGACTCGAACCCGAGCCCGCGCGTCCGCAGACCGGTTTCCCTGCCCAGTGGACCCCCTGCTGACCGCCCGTCCGTCCTGACGAGACGAACAGGTTGAACGTACTGAATGACATGTGATGCTTTTTTTTTTAAATAGGAATGCAATTCTTCAACCTATTTTGCCTTGCCATAAACACTGTATTGACAAAAAAAATCTTTATATTTTAATAAATTATTTAATTAGTGTTTTAAATGGTTTGTGTAGTAACCATTATAATTTTATTACTTAACTGATTTTTGATACATGAATAACATTTTTTATTTTTATTGTACTCAAAGATGATCGGGAGATCAAAAACGTTCGTGTAGGTATATGAATTAAAATAAAATTGAAAGTGAAAATAAAAATAAAAGTGTTTATGTAAATTAATTTATAAAATTAAGTATACATATTTAATTAGTAATTACTCAGTGACATCTGTTGAACCAGGGGCAAAGCTATCGTCGGTCGATAGGACACGACGGGATTCAAACTTGAACTTATGGTACAGCCACAGATCGGTACAGCTATTAATGAACCAGAGGAAGAAGAAAAGTGAAACAATTTTTTTGGTTGTATTAACTGTTTGTGTAACGTTGTGGTTGTTTTATTAGGGGTGACCAGAGCCTCCGCAGAGTATCATTTACTTATTCCTGTCCTGACAAACTTCTCTTAGTTAATTCATATCAATTCTTTCTTTCATACATTTCTTTTTTTACATTAACTCTGTATATCCCAAGCCTTCACTATAATCTAAGTTGTAAAGATATATTAACATTTTAAATTCACATTCAATGTAGGTATGCCAACAAACAGACACGTGTAAGTTCGCGATTACAAATATTGCATGTATACTTATAGGTTCCACACGCCACATGCAAACCTTCGTTGACAATGCTGTAAAACGTTGCAATATATATGCAGCTTATTTATGTTAGTTGTATTTGGTAGGTATTCCATACTTCTACATAACTAACGTTTTTTTAAGCTTGCGTAACTATTGTCGCCGTTAATGTGTTTTCATTTGTAATACGGAGACAGACAGAAGACTAAATTATTGAAACGCAACCAAAAGCGTTTACTAAAAATAAGTATGAAGAGTAAGATAGCGCCTCTAATGGGCGTATTCGTTTCCATGCATTTTTTGTAAAAATATCCGTTTGAGTTTATACCTGGCATGCAGGCTCCGTGGAGTAATGAATGGAGTGGACGTTACAAATCAATCTGTAGCGAGTGCGGGTACAATGTACTCTATAATTATTCCATAAGCTTTACGTTCGCTGAAAGGTAGCAAAAAATGTCATGACATACGTTACTCTGCTACTTTGTAAGATGCACATTTCATTTCGTCATTATCAACATTCCTGGTTCAGCAGTCTCCAAAGCGATAAAACATGGTCACCCGTGATCAGCTAATAAGGCTGTCAAATTTTCATTTTAATTAAGTTCTTTTTAATGAAATTATTAAATGAGTTTTCACTCCGTAAATGCACAAACCTTAGAAAACTGTCAAATTTTCTTCATAAAAATAATATGAAAATTTAAAGCGATATCAGCCGATTATAAGTGGAAGGGCGTGGGTTTGAATCCCGGCGGAGCACAAACAGTAAACCATTTTTATTTCCAAATATGCTCTTCGCTGGGTTGAGAAATTCATATACCTTTACCAAAGACCGGTCACCAAAGGTCTGTCCAGCCTTGCGGCAACTGGGTCTTGTTTGAGAATTGGCGATTTCTATGGCGACGAAGTTTTCAGAGGGCTCTTGAGGTGTGAATCACAAAAAACTGCGCTGACTAAAAATGTGATCCTAATATTATTATTATTGTAGGGAGATCGATATCGGCGAAAAAAACATCGATAAACATTTCCCCAAATCAATCGCAGTATTGAAAAAAGAGACGAAGATAGCGACGACCTAACTCGTTGGGGGCTCTTGAGGTGTGATTCGCACAAGAACAGGGCTTACCTAATTAAACAACTGAGTTGTAGTAATACCGTACGTTATTAGTCTTTAATTTTTAAGGGATATTCTCACCTGTAGTTCCATTCTTTGGTAGAAGAGGAAGGACGATAGGGAGGAATGGAAGAGAATTGAGGATTGAGGATGGAGAGGAAAGCATTGTCTGTCCACTAAAGCATCCATCTCGTCATGGGGAGAGAAACTGACCGCTCGTGGACACACCAGGGGCGTAACCAACTATTATTACTTAAAATTATTTTCGAAAACGTTTGTAAATTAAATAATAAATTGATTTTAATCGTGAAAATACAAAACAGTGGTTTGATTTGAATCTTCAATTAAATAAATAAAATAATATTATTACTTAATATTAATAATAATATTAGGATGATTTATTTGGTGAGAGCTGTTTTTTTGCAGATCACGGTGACAGGACACAACGGTACAGTGACGACACATGACAGAACGGTACATGACAGAACATCACTATGACAAAATACCTAAAACAGAACATGAGATGTTTTTTCATGTGCCGTTTATGGTATGTTGTTTTGGGTATGTGATGTACTGTCTAGTGGCATTATGTCATGTGATGTTTTGTCAATGTGTTGTTTTGTTATGTGTCGTTCTGTCATGTGTCATTATGTCATGTCTCGTTTTGTCACTGTGTCGTTCTATCATGGAACCATAGTTTGATGTCACACCTCAATGCTCTCTCCAATAACTCAAATGGATATAAACCTGCAACAGTAGTGATATCAGTGAAACTGAACCATTTTTTTACAGAATGGGGGTCAGCCTCATACCAACCTATAAATAAGTCAAGGACGGTACATTAATTTGAATATAGGGAGAGTCTGGTCGATAGCTCAGTTGGTGCAATGTTTGCATTCCTAACCGAGAGCTAGAGTTCGATTCCCAGCGAGGGTGTCAGAGATTATTTCCCGTTACATTATTTATTTCAAACCAAAAATTTAATATCGGCTAGGTTTACTTATCCTTTACAAGAAATGAAAACCAGCCCCGCGGGACCTGGGAAAATCACACTTCAACTGAAGTAGTTATCATACGGCCAGCTCCCTTACCTGCAAAAATAAGTGAGCTCCACTTGCAAAATGCAACCTCTTTGGAGACCACGCTGTTAGAAGTTGCAATATACTGCAGCTCCTTTCCTATCGACCAGACATTTCAGGAATAATCTCAGTACGCCCTGTCGTGATCTCTCTACTCTAAAAATAACAATGCAGTAAGTAAATAAGCCGCGCGAGGTGGGTGAACCTTGCCGGTCTATCCGACGAGGAACTGATTTGAAATGGTAATGACGTCACGGGTCTGTCCACGTCATCGGGCCGGACACAATGCAGGCCAGGGGAGGCGAGTAATGGCCCGCGAGCCGCTGCCGCACAAAAACATGCCAGCTCATTTGAATATCCCTGGACGTATTCAATACCCATCTATTTTCGAAATCAAGAAATTTCAACGAAGAAGAAAAAGAGAAATGTGCCGAAACGCAACTAAACTACACAATACACGTATAGTGTAACTTCTTGCCTACTTTATACGCGAAGGGATGGTATTTTTATGGGTAAGGAGACTGGCCTTACGCCAATCACTTCATATTTTGAAGTGGGGGTCTCCCAACTTCCAAAACCTTTGATGAAAGCCTTTTTGAAAATATGGTATTTTTTTGTGCTCCGCCGAGATTCGAGCCCACAACCTTCCATTTACGAGTCCAAAGCATTACTACTAGACTACGGACCAATCAATGTTCTATGTTCTGAATCCATTTCATACCCGCATAACATGAATGTGTCAGAAGGACCTACAGTACGCTCGCACAAAGCTGTATGCTTTTTTCAAGTTGTCCGAAAAGACAAAATAACATATTTTTTCTTGCAATATTTGTACAGATTCATGCAAGTCGGGACAAGTTCGCACAATTAAAAAATTATAACAATATGTAGGAATAAACATGGCTACAAAATTTCAAAAATAAATCAATATTTTCACTGACCTTTCAGACGCATCTTGATTTGCATGACCTCAGATCTTCAAATGTGGATCACTTGACACTTTTTGAAAATTAAAATGAATAATTTTGAAAACAATGCATTTAGAAAAATAACGCGTGTGAATCAGACGATTGCAAGTTTGGCACTGACGTCATCATAGTTACTCTCAAGTGGGTAGTTTTCATAATTTCGGAATATTTATTTTTAACTCACCGACTTACTAAGAGATATGACATGAAACTGGACTAGTGAAGATAGATTTATTTTACAATTATTTACATATTTTTATTTTTGTAGAAAAATAATTATATGCGAGTAAGTACATTTGTTTCCTGAATACATCAGTGCAAACTAATAACTTAAATTACACATTATTTCAATTTTACATACTTTTAATTTTCTAAATCGTTTAATTTTGTGATGAAACTTTTAACTTTCATTTGCAATATGTGGCATGTGTAAGCGCAAACTCACGCGTTTCTTCTTCTTTGCATGCATTTTATATGAATCTTAAAAGGTAATAAATTCTTGCAACTTGGATTACAAATTAAAAACATCATGATTTCCGTTTTTATTAGAAATACAAACACATGAATGAAAAAAAAAAAACATGTCTGTTTTACAATTCAGGATGGTTTCGGAAAAAAATAAGTGAATGAAAACTGTCATACATTGTTAAACTCTTTGAAGGTTTTATTTTTGTCCACTCGTTCGTACAGTCATTATTTTGTTTAGTTAAAATTTTTGGACGAGTCCAAAATAAAAATAACAATAATTATTATTACTGAAGTTAACTTGTCAAAGTGTTTACGTTCAACGTTAAACCAAAAATAGTTTATATGCATAGCTACTTATATAACACAAACAAATTATTTATTTTAAAATATTTTTCTTCACATGGAATAGGTACCTTCGTGGCTCTATAGTTTATCTTCAATCTTAGTTGCAAATTTTGATCAATATTTAAGATTAATATTTAATGAACGCCCACAAGCTTCTCGTTTTTAAGTTTGCTCGTACGCATATAGCTTCATAAGAATTAATAAACTTTTAATTATGTTGGTGTTAGGGTCGAGGAATCAAGTCGCTAATCTTGGCTAGCGTATCTGAAACAGAATAATGCTTGTTCGATTCCCGCCTGACCCCGTGACCATAACTTTGACCCTGATGTCACCCCTGTTTCAGGGAAGGGCGGCTAGAGCTGCAGGACTTATGTTAATTTGAGATTTCATTGTAAGTACACATGCAGCATGTGTGAGCGCGAACTTATACGTGTCTGCATATGGGCATGCATCAATAATGAATCCTTAATATAATACATATTTGCGGCTTAGATTATAGATTTGAAAATTTGTACTCGGGAAACAAATGAAAAAACATACTTCAAAATAATATAAAGTACGTAGGTGAAAAACGTGACTAAGCTACACATATGGTATAACTTCTCACCAAAGGGGTTGCATGTGGCGAGCGGAACCTATTTATTTTACAGGGTAGGGGTCGGCCTTACGCCAGCCACTTCAGTTGAAGTGGGGGTTTCCCAGCAGTCGAGCGGGCTGATTCTCATTTATTGTGAAGGCTGAGTAAACCTTGCCGGTATTTTATTTTGGGCTTGAAATTACCACCGAAACGGGAAATCATTTCTGACAGCCTCGGTAGGGTTCGAACCCGATCTCTCGGCATGTAATGCAAGCACTCTACCAACTGAGCTATAGAACAAACTTATACCTTGTACCTATGTAGTTTTACGTCATATAAGTAGATTGATATGGACTCTTCCAGTTTGAAGTCAATTGATAATTCGAATAAATTCTATAACTTTTTCATTTGAAAACTACCCACTTAACAAAAAAAATGTAATATTACGTCAGTACAAGACTTGCAATCGTCCGATTCGCACGCGTCATTTCTCTAAAAATTTTGCATTTTTTTTCAAATTTATTCAATTTTAATTTTCAAAAAGTGTCAGTGATCCACATATGAAGGTCTGAGGTCATGCAAATCAAGACGCCCTTGAAAGGTCAGCGAGAATATTGATTTATTTCTTAATTTTTGTACCCATGATTATTCCTAAAAATTGCAATTCTTATTTCTATAAATACACATTTGTCCGAGCTAGCACGAATCTGTGCGAACTATGAATGAAAAAATGTAAAATGTTGGTTTTTCGAACAACTTAACAAACGGTGTATAGCTTTGTACGAACGTACACACGCTGTAAGTCTTTCTGACACATTAATGTTAGGCTGGTAAGTGGTATATTTAGAGAATGATACACTTCTTCTTCTTCGTGATGGCATTTTTTATTTATTTCAACGATAGGTATGTAGGTGCTGTTTTTTTTATGTACTGAATACGCAAACGCAACGTTACTAAGCTACACATAGGTATACACCTAATACTTCCCGCCGCGTTCTCCCCGAAGGAGTCGCATGTGGCGAGTGGACCTATTTATTTTAACAGGCAAAGAGGTTGGCCTTACGACAACCAAATAAAGTGGGGGTTTCCCATCTCCCATTTTTTGTGAACGGTGTGTAAACTTGTGGTTATTTTATTTTGGGTCTTAAATAAACATCAAAACGAGAAGTCATTTCTGACACCCTTGATGGGATTCGAACCCGAGCTCTCGGCGTGGAATGCAATCACACTACCAATTGAGCTATCGACCGGGCGTTATTTTTTTATTTTTAATGTTCATTTCATTTATTGCATTTTGAGAGTCTAGTGCACTTCTATGATTATTTTGTTTTTCCTTGACCAATAGCCAATAGGTTGGTAAGAGGCTCTCTCCCCATGCTGTAAAAATGGTTCACTTTGCCAATGTCACCCCTGTTTCAGAAAAGGCTGGCAAGAGGTGCAGAGGTTCATTTGAGGTTGAATTCTAATTTTTAAGTCCACATGCGGCATGTGTGGGCGCAACGTGTCTGCTTATGGGAATGCATATACTATGAATCTCTAATGTTATATTGCTTTGCGACTTATATTATAGATTATTATAGACTTTTAAGGTGATTGTATAAGAAAGTTTCCGTTCTAAGGTGCTGTAAGAGCGCCGTTTCGTAAAGCCCCTTTGAAGTGTTGAGCACAAGATCGATATCTCGGTCTAATGGATCCGAAACCTCACATTATGCTCAATTAATTATCGAGCTAAGGTGATCGGCGGTGAGCCGCACAATTAAAAGTTAAACGATCGCTTGAAAAACCGATTAGAAGCCTTCGGGTAACTTCGGAGGACTTCGGAAGACTTTGGATTTATAACATTAATATTAGGATAATTTACTAGGTGAGCGCCGTTTTTGTGTGAATCACACATCAAGAGACCTCTGCAAGCTTGTTCTTGGCTATAAAAAGCGCCAATATTCAAACACAACCCAGTTGCTGGATGGACCTTTAGTGACCGGTCTTTGGTACAGTTATATGAATTTTTCTATCCAGCGAAGAGCATGTTGGAAAATATTCAACTTCCCACCATTACATCTCCTCTCCTAACAATATTAGCTCCGCCCCAAAAATCACCATCTCCCTCCCACACATCTACCTTTCTACCCCCTCCCTTACCACTACCACCAATAGATCCCACTCCACTGTCTTAATTTTTAAGTTTAAATTTAGTAATTGTTAGTTACCCGAAGATGGAAGTAATTCCGAAAATATTTGTAACATACTCAAAAACAATAAAAGTGGAATAAAACAAAGTTTTTAATTTCTTTTACTTTTTAATTTTTTATTGAAAAATAATCAATTTTTTAAAATGAATTTCCACAGTGTTTCACAAAAATCTTTTCAAAATTTAATATAAATGGTATATTTTTTGTGCTCTGCCAGGATTCGAGCCCACAACCTTCCATTTACAAATGTGAAGCGTTACCACTAGACTACGGACCGGTCCAAATGTTAAAATATTCTTGTTTTTTAATTTGACAGCCCAAAATTAATATTATTTTCAGTGACTTATTTTACGCATTAAAAATTTTGAGGTTTCAGCTCTTATCTTTTCCAGATGTGCAGAAAAAAAACCAACGAAACTGCAACCGTATGAAACAACAGGGCAGATTTTATTTGCCTACCGTAATCCGATCGACATCAAACTTTACACGATCTAGTTTGAGGGTATTTTACACAATTTTTGAAAAATCCAGACAAAACCTGATCAGCGGTTTAACCAAACATGAAGAAAAAAAATCCATACATTTGATGTGAAAAAAATGCTCAAAATAATTTTTCTACTCCGATCGACATTAAACTTCACATAAACCATTCCGTGAATATTTTACATATTTCGTGAAAAAAAATATGAAATTCGTTTGAATGATTTAAGAGTTCATAAGAATTATTATTTGTAAAAGCATTTCAATTGATTAATAAGAAGATTGGGTAAAACTTTCTGACCGCTATTGTTTTCTGTTAATGCTGCGTACAAAATGATTCTTCCCAGATCATTTACAAACTGTAGACTGTTTCTCGAGGTGTTTTTGCTCCAATAGGGATCGAACCCTTGTAATTTTTAGCGCAAGATTGTGATCCTGCTGTTAAATTTAATAGGTAGTCAAACTCTTTACGCGTTTAAGAATGAGAGTAATCTAAAACCTTTTTTTTTTACGTGCAAGAAAATAATTACGGGTAATTTAATAATCTTTCTAAAATAATCGAAAACACATACGGCATATTGTGCGGAGCCTCATATTAAAAAATCACCGTTCAGAGGCGATATGTCCAAAGTTCGATATAAACTTACATTTTGCATGTCATTTTTGCATTGTAAAGTTGGAAATGAAAGGCTGAAATGGAAATCCCAACTGAAAAAAGGCGTGAAATTAAAAATACGAAATAATATGCTAAAAAGGTCTGGATATGGTAGAAACAATAGATAATCTTTGTTGAATCGAAATGACAGTGAAATATCAACATTTTTTATTCATATTTTACACATGCCCACTTACGGAAAGAAAACAAATCTCAAATGAACATTAACCGATTGTCGCCATTTCCTAAAAAATAGGTAAGATAAGTTAAATATTTGTTTTACAGTAAGGGTGGTCAGCCACATATCAAATGATAACAAGCCTGTAATAAGGTGTAAGGAAATGTGAAAGGAAAAATAGAAAAGGGAAGTATGGAGTGATCAGATTGAGGAAACAGTTAAAGGATGGGTTACCTATACAAAGTGAATTCAAAATAAGGTAATCTATGAAAAGGGTGAGGAGTGTGAATCAATTGAAATAGTGTGAAAGAAAATGGAGGCAAATCTGCAGGGCCACTCATATTGGAATGACAAAAAGGGCTATAATTATAGGTTATCATAGCTAAGTGCAAACATGTCATGCATGAATGGCCACTTGTGGCTGGTATAATCGTCAGACATCAAATTCTTAATCAGCCGAAACCCATAATTTAGGACGGGTTTAAGAGTCGCCTATATAAATCATAAACCTGCCCTGAGAATCACAGCCTGCGCCTATCCAAGGAGGGGAGTTGATCCTCAGTTTTATTTCATAAATATGCGGCTTAAGCCTGGGCTTAAGTGGACACCGGGTTAAGATTTTAATCCAACATTGTGGTGAATGGGTCTAACCAGAGATTGGGGCTTCGAGAGAATGAAATCTGTTACTTCTATCATAAAAGTGAATCGGTGTATGGAAAAAGCTAAAAGTGTTTTTATTTATTTTCCTACTTCTATAATCTAGGTTGCAAAGTATGCATGCCCAAACGCAGGCACATGTACATGTGCGCGTATGCTGGATGTATGTGTACAAAATAAACCAAACCTCACATGAACATAAACTTTGCAACTCCTACCGCCCTTACCTGAAACAGGAGTGGCATTGGCAAAGTGAATCATTTTTTACAGCCCGGGTGGTCAGTCTCACACTTATTTTTTGTACATAATTTATAATTTTTGTGCTCCTTGACTGATAGGTTGGTATGAGGAGGACTGATAAGAGGCTGACCCCCCGTGCTGTAAAAAAAATGTTCACTTTTGCCAATGCCACCCCGGTTTCAGGGAAAGGTGGCAGTAGTTGCAAGGTTTATGTTCATGTGAAGTTTTTTTTATTATTTGTATGCTTACAGCTTTTCACGAATCCATATTATCTCTTTATCTTCTTTTATATCTTCATCTTCTATGATCTTTTAATTTTCTATTAAGTATCTCTGTATCTTCTATTATCTCTTTATCTTTAATTGTATCTTTTTCTTCTATTATCTCTTTATGTTCAATTATTTACAAATAGGTACCCATCAAATTGAAATCATATTCTCAAAAATATTCACGATTAAAAAAAAACAACACACTTACTTAAAGCGTTCATTATCTGGACCTTAGACCTTCAAAATTGCGCATTTTCATCGCGGACCCCGTTAATTTTAAAATGGATTAACTTTTGCCAAATTTCGCCAAAACAATGGAGCGGCAGTGCAGCGGCAATCTGTGCTAATGGCATCGCGGCAAATTGCAGCAAGCGTTTAGTGGCGACCGAAAAAATGGGGCAGAGATTGCATGTCTGCCTGCCAATCAGTCATCCTGTCCAGAAGGGTATAATTACTGATCAGGAGCAAAGACTCCTAAAAGATAACGCAGGGTAGGGAGTCATGCGTGCTTCCAGTATCCACAAATGGCTTGGAAACAAAAGGGCTCATTCAGTACAGCGCCAACAGACTGAGGACATGCCAAAGATCCACTGAAAGGAGGGTGCTGGGAATCAGTCTCAGAGATAAGGTCCAAACTAGGAGATCCGTAGATGCACTTGTGTCAATGATGTCATACAGCGAGTGGCCTGCTTGAAGTGGTCAAGTCGCTTAGCAAGGCGGACTTTTTACGGGCTTAGTCGTCGCTACAAAGCGCCAATACTCAAGTAAGACCCAGTTGTTGTAAGACTGGATGGACTTTGGTGGCTGGTCTTTGCTAAAGGTATACGAATTTCCAACCTAGTGGAGAGCATATTTGAAAATATAAATGGTATATGTGTTGTGTTCCGCCTGGATTCGAGCCCATGACCTTCCATTTACGAGTTCGAAGCGTTACAACTAGACTTATTAATTCATTATTTATCTAAATACGTAGGAGTAAAAATCGAGTATACCTACTCGATTACAATCAGATCCTTTCAAATTTCTCATGGGAATTCTGTACCATTATGTCATCTAATTTCCTTTTTTCTGTAAGGTGCTTTCATAATTCTCAAACCAGTTTTACTTTATTTTATAAGACGCTAAAATTGGGGTTTAAATCGATGACAATGGACCACAATTAATTGCTCTTTTACAGAAACGAAAAGGACACATGGAATAATTTATTTATTTTTCAATTTTTGATTTCATAAAAAAAATCTTACCTGTCAGACCAGCACAGTGCATCCTCTCTGTATCTGTAAATAAGACAAAAACAATTTAATTTAAAAAAACATTTTGGGAAAGTAATAACCACAGATCACGGGTAATAACTAGGGACTGGAAAATTTCGCGATCGCGATAAAACGAATTTATTCGCGAATTTAGATGTTTTTACGCGAATAACGCGAAATTTGAGGTTTTACGCAAATATCGCGAATTTTCGTACTTTTCGTAGAAATTGTGCGAAAAAGTTATCATGTGTCGCTTTTGCAACGCAACGATTTGTGGGAAAGAAAAGATTCCTGCAAAAACCCTTTGCAAGGTGCAAAGCACAGAAAAATGGTCGGTGTTATAGCCGAGGGGGCCAAGTGGGCTGATCTTTCAACCTTGAAACACGCTAGAACGCTAGACGCGGGGTTCTATCCCCGCCTGGGTCATTTGACCATAAATTTGACCCTGGTTTAACTGATGTAATTGCGTAATTATAAATTAATAATTATTTAATGAATTATTAATTACTGATATTAATACCTGTTTCTGGCCAGGCAGAGTAGGTGGATTGCATTCTAATTCACAAATCTATTTTATTAAAAAAAAAAAATGATAAGCAGAACTGTCCTGGACCATCCAAGCAGACTTGAATCGAAACATCAATGAGGAAAATACTTCAAGGAGTGAGCTGTTGCTGGATTAGCCAAGAGCATAACTTGAGGCTTTCATAAAAACCAACATCCTTTGAAAAATTAGATAACCCTCATCTAGAGACTAAATGCACAAAAATGAAATATTTTAAAAGGATTTTGCAGGGTATTCGGAGTGTCATTGAAATAATAATACTTTTTTCAATCAATGGTTTTTTGTAAGTTAGGTACTCGTTTTGATTCAAATGTTGTTTATTTATTGTTTTTGGAGGTATATATTGTTGTTTATATGATAAATTGTAAATATTAGTAATATCTTTTGTTTTGCAATTATAAAAACCTTCATTTTGATCAAATCAACCCTAAAATTACACCGAATCTCCTCGTTTATCATGAAAAATAACGCGAATTTTCCTGTTTTCGATCAAAAATAACGCGAATTTCCCAAAAAAATAACGCGAATTTCCCAAAAAATAACACCACTATTTTCCAGTCCCTAGTAATAACATATAAGCGCCCTTTGGGTACATGTACAGAGGAAGTGTGAAAGGAAAAAGAGGCAAGGGACGACCGAGAAAAGAATGTAGTGATCATATTAAGGAGGTTGTGAAAGAATAGTACATTCAAAGTGAGTGTAAAAGAAGAAATGTATGAAAAATGTGATGAATATGAATGAATTGAAAGAGGCATGTAAGGATCGGAAGAAATGGAGGCAGCTCTGTAGCGGGTCAGGCCACCCCTAGCGGAATGGCGACAGAGTTACAGTTACAAGGTGGCTAGTGCCACTAAACGGTGCTATATTAAATTGATCAGTCATTATTAGACTAGCCTTGTTAAGCACTTTTTATCATAATTAATTACTGAATGAAAAAAGCATCAGGTATTTTTCTATTCTGTAGGTTTATTTCAATTTGGGTTGCGCTTTGCAATAAATAGGTGCAGATTTAGACATATTTTTTTTTAGAATCTATATTTAATGGTAAATAACCATAAAAATGTTGAATAAAACATTTAAAAATATAAATTACTTTTTAAAATTAATTGACATCAAACTTTGTACGACTGGTTAGACCGCTAGTTAATTGCAAATTAATTGCGAAATTGTAAAGTTTCTGTTGACATAATGCAGTATAATTTGTCTCCAATTAAGTTAATCACTTTTTTATGTTAACTCAAGTACTTATCTTTACCTCAATGCTGTCTGTTTACTCAATCTCGCAGGCAATTATTTTACAATTTTACCTTAAAAAGTATTAAGAATTAAAAAAAAAAAACTTTTGTTCACGAGGGATTTATTTTATACATCTAAAAAAACATTAAGTACACACACTTTTACTAATATAGAATAAAAGAAGCAACTTTCTTAAAGTCGAACAAGATTCCAAAAAAAAACAAGGATTGTCTATAAAATTAATCAATCCTAATTTTTTAAATCTTTCATTTTAATGATCTGAAATTCTCTCAAAAAAACATTTACTGTGTCTCATAAAGGGACACTTTTTAATTTGAAATCTAAAGAATAAAAATCGACAAGAATATGACCGGTCGTAGTATAGTGTTCAAAGCTTCGAACTCATTATCAACAGTTTCCTGGGTAAGCTCTCAAAGCTCTCGTCTTTGCAAGTTATGAATCACTCAATAGCAATCTATAAAACATGGCCACGCTTAAACAGCTGATTATGTAGCCATCTTTGTCAAATCAGAGTTAAAAAACCATTATTTTACTTTGAACGGTACAGTTGATGGCTCAGTTGGTAGAAGGTTTGCATTCAAAGCCAGAGTGCTTGGGTTTTCATCCCCGACACAGGTGTCTGATAATTTTGCGTGTCCACGAACTTACAAGGTTTATTCAGCCTTAAAAAATATGAACCTACTACATCAAAAGCATGTGTCGAGCGCCTCTTTATCAGTGAAAATAAATAGATTCCACTAGACAAATTTAATCGCTTTAGGGGCATCGCTCAAGAAGTTGCATATAGCACTTTATGTACAGCTCAGTTCCTTTTCCAATTCTGGGTATAAAATACAAGCGAGTTTGATATTTTAGTACAAGCAGAGGTCCCAGGCTACCATTATAAGCGAAATGCTTCCATAAGCGTCACAGGTGACTGATAGAATTTTATTCTTAGGCAGGCATCATACCACACTTTATTATTTATCTAAATATTTCAAACCACTAAAATTCTATATACACTTGTCAAAATATCAGTCCGATAAGATTCTAATCTAATCTTTAAAAGTCCCATATATATGTCACATTAAAGATTCACATTATATGCATTTTCACAAGCAGACACGTATAAGTTCGCGCTTAAACATGCCGCATGTGGACCTACAATATAAAAACCCGACTCTCAAATGAACATACATCCTGCAACTCCTGCCGACCTTCCCTGAAACAGGGGTGACAATGTCAAAAAGAACCATTTTCTACAGCATGGGTGGTCAGCCGCATACCAATATAAGTCAAAGAAGATTACGTGAAAAAAAGACACTTTCTATGTATGTAAAAAATTTACAATGAGAAATGGGGAAATTGTGAAAGAATGGGATTTACAAAGCGAATTAAAAGAAGAAATGCATGTAAAAGGAGATGGATACGAATGAATTGAAAGAGATATGCAAGGATAGGCGAGGCTCTGGCCACCCCTAGCGCAATGGTAAGTTATAGTTACGTACACATTTTTTTTTTGTCTGATTTTGTTTAACACAAAATGTATAATAATAATAATAATAATAACAGGCTGATTTATTTTAAATTACACATGATAAGAGAGCGCCGTTTTTGTGTGTGTCACACCTCAAGGGCCCTCTCCGATCATGGATAAGACTTTCTAAACAAGTGTGCCTTGAGTGCTCCTCGAAATACACCCACAGATTTGGAGTTCTTCACTCCGGGTGGCAGTCTGTTCCACTCCACCGGCCCCGCAACACGGAAAGCGCGGTCTCCGAAGTTTGTACGAATCTGACGGCGCGGCTGAACCAAATTGACTACTCCATCACCCGCAGATCTGAGTGTCTGCCTCCTAACACCCATTTCAACAGGTGAAATCATATCAGCCAGATAAGGTGGGGCCAAGCCATTGATGGCTTTATATACCATTAAACAAACACGGAAGACCACCCTCTCCGGGAAACGAAGCCAATGAAGTTTTTTTAACAGCGGGGTGATGTGAGCGAATTTGGGAATCCCGAATATGAGAAAAATATAAGAAATGTATAATACTACAAATCACGATATTGAATATTTTGTTATACCTCGTTCTCTAAATGTTCAGTAAATCATTTCATAAAAAAAAATCTTGGTTTGCGCACAATAATCTTACCCCTGTTTTAGGAGAAAGGCGGCCAGAGTTGCAGATTGTATGTTCATTGGAGATTTAAGTTTTGTGTTTTCACTATACATGCTGCATGTGTAAGCGTCTGATTGAGGGCATAGGTTAAATATGACTTCAATATGTAAGCACGCCTTTGCTATTTAGATTTTAGACCATAAAACTTTACATAAGTACGAACCTTAGCGACTAATAACTAAATATTAGTTAGCCTTGTTCATAGCAACGACAACACAACATTTTGTCGATGACAAATGTGCAGACTTTATCATTTGCTGAATGATTTCTTTCCTCTCTTATATTTCAAAGACAATTTTTTACCTATAAATCTCTTTTAAATAATTTCATCATCAAATTCAAGTCAATTTTGTATCAAAATTTCTTAGAACACATTTTATAATGCCGGCTTTAGCCCACCAAATCCCTCATACGTCCAATAAACTCCGGGCCCTCGTTCATCCCGGGGCGCTGTCTGGTGCTGGTATCGGAAGGGAGCCCCGTTTCACCAGAAGGTCCGTGTAACTACCTCAGTGGGCCCCCGCACCTGAGATTATGTGAGGGCGAGGTCTGTAATCAGCGGCGGATCTACCCGACCCGAGGCCCCAAACCAGAAAAAAGGGCCCCCGAAATCATTATTACGATATTTCACATTTTTAAAGATATTCGTACTTGTATACTATATATACACACATTTTGGCAAATGCTTCATATTTCGCCATTCTTCCAGTTAGGTACCGAAAACTTGTTTTCATTATTTTTATTAAAATAGTTTTGTGAAGAGGAATACAATGACGTCCGCACGTGATTTGACATAGACAGTATTATAACGTCACCCAGAAAGGTTGCTAGGGAAAACTCAAACAAATATTTTTGTATCAGTTCGTTTTTTTTTGTAGTCCGGTTGATAGCTCAGTTGGTACGATGCTTGCATTCCATGCTGAGAGCTCGAGTTCGAATACCTAGGGGTGTAATAGGGGTGTCAGAAGTGATTTCCTCTTTCGGTGTGTATTTCAAAAACCAAAAATAAAATACCGTCAAGGTTTACTCAGCCTTCACCAGAAATGAGGACCAGCCCCCTCGGGAGTTTGGAAACTCCCACTTCAGCTGAAGCGGTTGCTTGTAAAGCCGGCCTCCTTACCTATAAAAATAAATAGGTTCAACTCGCCGCATGCAAAACCCTTAAGGGATAACTCGGCAACAAATTGCACTATATGTGTGGCTTAGTTATGTTTGCTTTTGCGGTTGCTAAGGACGGCAGTCTCATACAAGCCTGAGTAAACTTTATAGAGTGTGTGTATTTACTCAGTGAAAATTCGTTTTTATGAGAAGGTATATTAAAAAAAAATACAGAGTTTTATTTTCACAAATGGAGCATTTATTTCACCTCGAGTATTTTCGACTTGCTTACGTAATTTTCAAGAGGACACTGTTACAAAATTGACAAGACAAAAACCATAAAGAAATGAATGAGAAGGTAGGATGAGTTACGAAAGAGGTACAATTAGTGACTGGAGGTACTAGCAAAGGTGTTCCATTAATTGTTTATGGCCGAACTGTCTGTGGACGAGTTTTCTGTGACCGATTTTTCGACTATTGATTCAAATTTTATATTGTTCAATTTTCCATAAATTTCTCATCAATGTTGTCCGCTTCCAAAAATGTAATAAATACGGAGTGCGGGGTATTATTTTTGCGACGGGGAACACTGGTTTCTTGCATCCCTCCTGGCAACACACGCAGATTATTTTGCATTATGGCATCACACAGGGGCTTAGTGCCGTAATGGCAACACATTTACATAATAATTTCACCAATCTATACTTACCAAAGTTACCAGCAGCAAAAAAAAAAAACAACAACAAAGTAATGCAAAAACTTTATCGAAAATAATGGAGAATATATTGGCAGAAGGAATTTGCAGTGAAATATTGATGTTCGTATAATTTATGAATTATGATTTTTTTTATCAAAAAACAAGACGAGATCTGGCAAAAAGATTCACCCGAGAAATTATTTTTATACTTGATATTCGCATTTGCTTTACCAGAGGACACTTGATGTGTGATTTACAAAAACACGGCAAGCGCCCTTGGAATGACTTAGCGCCCTTGGAGTGACTACATCACGAAACGGCGCTATAAAGAAATCATCAACTCATCACTCAATAATTATTTTGAATTAAATATTTTTTTAGGCCACTAAATATAATTCGCTTTCCAGTGAATTGACTGAGCATTTATTTGTGAACTTTTTGAATATAATACATTATTTGTTTACCTCTTCTCTAGCAACCCGGTCAAATGACGTCATTTTTTTTTCGGAGTAGGTACATTCACAAAACGGCACTTCTTTTTTTCTCCTAATTTTAACAGTATTGTTATCAATGTGTTATTGTTTGTCTTTGTGTTATTACTTATGTGAATGTGTCTCTAGATGTAGGTGTTTGGATAATTGTACTAGTGTTTGCTCGAATGTTCCTCCAAAATCGTGAATGTTCCGCGTCGCAATATTTCGAGAAGCGCTCTTATGTCATACTATATAAAGGGCTAAAGCCGTCTGTAGCGCAGACTAGTATTGGAGCCGTTGAGCTGAACAGTTTAAAAGACACTCGGTAATCGAACTAAATTTGAATATGATCTTAAAATAATTTGTGTGAAAAAAATTAAACGAAGTTTATAATAAATTGAACCCGTAAATCATAACAGTATAAAGGCAACAAAGAATTAAATAAAACAAGATTTCCAATAAACGAATGATATGAGGGTTCAATAATATAAATTTTGTGGCAAAAGTTGTTTAAACGTTGGGGCTTGAGCGCTAGAAGCTTTTTTATGTAACCTCGGTGACCCACAACGGCTTCCTATAAAAATCTCACACCCCTAGTATTAAGGGGGTGCCTGGACTTTTGTGGGTGAGAATAAATACAAGTCTAAAATGTGTTACTTATTGCACAAATGCTATAATGCATTTTTTATATTTCTTTCATTCGTTATTATATTCTGAGAGGATAAAAAATATTCATTCAAAATTGTATTCAATTGTGAAAAATATTGAGTGTATACCATTGATTTAAATTATATCGATGGTGTATACATAATATATTATGCAAACTTTTGTTTGTTTGTCCAAAAATGAGGTCAGAACAGTTTTGAATTTGAATTTTTTTTCTTGGCGAGCAAACTCCAGTCTCGTATGGGACTGCCGTCTTCAGCAAACAATAACAAAATATTTGTGTGTCTTTTCTCTAGAAACCCGGCCAGATGACGACACAATCTTGTTTATCCCAATTCACGTGTGGACGTTATTGTACATGACCAAATTTGTATGTACATATTCCAAATACTATTTTTGAACATTTATAACAATCCCAAAATAAAATCTAGTGAAATTTTCTGGATTTCTAATGGTTTTATGTTTTCTTAAAAATGCATGCTTATTTTTAAAATACAGGATCACATTGGACTCGGTACAAATCCCATAGACAACAAAAGTTGCTGGAGAAAAGGCAAACATTTTTTATGGTTGCTCTGAACCAAATTCTCATGTGTGACGTTTGCCCGCCGAGAAACAAATGTAATTTTAAATTTGTGCAGAGTAGGTACGTCCAATCCAATCATTGCTTAGATTTTATTATATGTAAGTTTTTTTTCAATTCTATTCTCCAGTTTTCTTTTCTTAGAACATATTGTAACAATTATATAAAAGAAGGGCACGCCTGAGCACAAGGCCAGGCTGGAGGGGGGTAACGACCGGCTGGCGCGAGGAGTCTGAAAAAAGCACGCGACAGAGCAAGATCTAGTTAGTTACTAGAGCGACCAATATGGCTTAAAATAAATTGTATGGTTAAACTTGTGTTTTAATTAAGAACCCTCGGAAGAAACGTAACAATATTGAAAAAGATTTCGCATAAAAAAAAAAGTTTCAACATTGTAAAATATACACATACATACGAAACTAACCATTGCCTTACCAGAGGTTCACACTATTTTAACAACATTCATAAATTAAATACAACATATGAAAAACGGAAGGAAAGTTTATGTGTGAGGAAAGATAAAATTTTCTCCACCTTTACGATTCGCAAATCGCAATATCTCACGTACCGCAAAACGCGTTGGCAAATTTTCATTTTCACCAACTCGAATTCACAATCGTTTCGATCACGACTTAAACGTGTTACTATCTCGGCATCTTGTATGAGTTTGTTTAGTTAGTTACGAGTTGAAGGTGGGGTGTTCTACACTGTGAATACGCGGTTGTGGTTTTATTAGAATGCCAGCTCGCGGATATTGGCTGATGCGAGTAACAGTTGGCTTATTAAAATGTTTGAGAAAAATTTTAGACACGGGCGTAACCATTATTTTTTTATAAATATTTCTCAGCATTACTTGAAATATTAGTCAATATTATTTGAATGTTGTTTATTGACTTATAAGTTAGTATGAGGCTCTAAAAAATGGTTAACTTTGCCAATGTCACCCCTGTCTCAGGGAAGGTCGGCAAGAGTTGCAGTGCTTATTTTCATTTGAGATTTGGGTTTTTAAATAGTATACTTACATACATGCGGCATATGTAAGCGCGAACTTATACGTGTCTGCTTATGGGAATGCATTCCAAATTAATCTTAAATGAAATATATCTTTGCAACTTAGATTATAGATTATAGATTATATAAAGTATATGTTTTGTCTCTTTATAGACTACAAAACTATTTTGTAATTGTCCAATTATTATTATTATTACAAAAAGCGATCAAAACTGAAAAATTTATGTATTTATTTTTAAAAAAATACGTTAAGACATTGATATCAGTAACTTACAATGATATTTTCCGGTCCGGTTTCCCTTTCGATTCCCCTCTTCGGCGTGTTTCTTTGTTACTCACGTCACAATACCGGCAAGGTTTACCTAATCAGCATCCATGACAATTTAGAGCCTTCTGTTCTAGGAGTAGAGAAGTCCATTTTAAGTAAGAGGTTGGTATAACAGTGGACTTCCTTGCTTTTAAAATAAATAGGTTCCACTCACCACATGCCTTCGCAGAAAATGCGGTAATAAACTGCACTCCATGCGCAGCTCAGTTGCATTGCGTAAACGAGAGGCATTTTTTTACATTTTTACATTTTTACAACATGTTCTACAACACTTTGAAATATTAAAATTGAACTGTCAAAAGTGAAGTGTGAAGTTAGCTGCACACGGTGCAAAGTGCTATTTTCTGCTCATAGACTGTTAGGTATGGTCTGTAGACAAATTTCAAAATGTGATGACCCAGGACACAGGTCTACATGACACTGGCGCCCCTGCTCTCCGCGGGAATACGTCATAAAGAAGAAGAACCATGACACCTGTCAGATTTGACAGCTCAGTATACCTTCAAACATCAAAATCTAGACCTCAGAGCTAAGCGGTATTATGTCTACCTCTTTTTCAATAGTGAGTTTTTTACTTATCTTTCTACGCAAACTTTTTCCAACCAGAAAACCATTATTAAAACTTTGAAATGGTTCTCCTGGATAATAATAAAAATGAGACTCAAAAGCTATTTAGGCCTGATGTCCAAATGTATAAAAAAACATATCGCTGTGTACCTCAAAGGTAAAACTGAATAAGTGCTGATTCACAGATTTGAGAAGTTTTAGATAAAACATTTTATTGGGTGAAATTTGTCATAGTAAGTGAACTTATCATAATGAAGTGCTCATGAGAGATTTCCAGACTACAGGATTTTCACACTTTTTTAATGTTTCATGTCATCAGAAACAGATGAAAGGAGCATTTATCTGAGAAACCCATGTTAGCTGAATATATCACTTATTAAGTTTTACCTTTAAGGTATCGATATTGAATCAAGTCAAAGGCTGACTTTTTATCAAAAAGATTGAAGTAATTTCCTTTAGCTCTTAGGTCCTTAAATATTTTCAAACAACTCGTAAAATCTTTTCGGTTGCGCTTCTGCGTGCAGAACCCTGAGTTTAGTGTTTACAAGGGCTTTATTGTCTTCACGTCGTGCGTTTTATGTCGCCAGCCTCACACCACGATGCAAATGCGCTCATCTCCTCCCACCACCTCGCCACATCTATTTCTCTGCAACGCGTGAGGTGTGAGCAAATGAAAAAGTGAGTATTTCTAAAAAAATACTTGCCAAAGAAGCTGAAACTGTTATTTTTTCTACTAGCTGTGGCAAGAGTGGTAGAGTACGCTGTCGAGGTTTGGGCCCCGTATCAGCGGAAGTATGTAGATCTGTTGGAGCAAATCCAAAAAAAGTTTTTGAGGTACCTCCTCATGAGAATACATGGGAATTATCCCAAGTTTATGCACCATGAGGAATTACTTGAGAAAACCAGCTCCAGGAGCCTGGAATCTCGGCGCAACGGTTCTCTTATTGTGCTTTGTTACAAGATCATTAACGGCTTAATTGACAGCCCCACCCTGTTAGAGAGTTTTGAGCTTTATGTACCAGATGGCTACGGCCGGGGAAGACGGCATGAACTTTTTCATGTACCGCTTTTTTTTTTTTTTTTTTTTTTTTTTTTTTTTTTTTTTTTTTTTTGCGTTGCGTTGCTGTCCCGTACCGACGTCATGGCACAACATGCCTTAACTCGGAGTGTTACTCTGATTAACTCCGCTGACATAGACATTTTTTACATTAACTTAGAATCATTCAAAGATCTAGTTAAAGAGTTCCTCCCAGCTTGTTAATGACTGTGTGAGGGTGCTCTGTAATAAGGGAAACCTGTTGTGCACAAAAAAAGAAAAAATGAGTGCTGCAGAGTCCTTTTGAGATGGTTTGTTTAATTACAACTCTCTGTTATTTTTAATTCTCTCTGTCACTGTCTATGTCACTTAAGAGCCCGTTCTCACTTGTCGGGTGTCAGATCCGCATATTTTATATACATAGGTTCCAGTGGCAGAGCATTTCGGACAAAATCGGTTTCCGACAAGTGTGAATAGCTTCATACGTAATGTTCTGCCACGGGAACCTCCGATTAATATACGGATCCGACACCTGACAAATGGGAATGGGCTCTTATTGTGTATGTTCCTTAGCTTACATGTTGGTATGCGGCTGACCACGTATGCTGTAGAAAGTTGTTCACTTTACCACCCCTGTTCCAGGGAAGGTCGGCAAGAGTTGCAAGATGTATGTTCACTTGAGATTTGGGTTTTAGTGTAGTAGGTTCACATGCGGCATATATGCAAGTGCAAACTTATATGTGTCTGCTTGTGAGAATGCATATAATGTGAATCCCTAGAATGTTACATATCTTTGCAACTTAGATTAGATTAAACTGTATATTAATGAGTCCAACCACAAAATTGTGACGTTACACGGCCGGGTTTTCTAGGAAAAAGGTACACAAATATTTTCTTATTGGTTCTTTAAGCTTTTCTAAAATGCACTTAAGCATGGGTATAAAAAAAGTAACTGCGGAAAAACTTTTACTGCGTGTACTTGCTTTCAACACTCAATTACGACACTTTCTATACTTACAAAACCTTTTAAACTTTTCATTGCATCGTGAGAGACAATAAAATATCTCATTTGTCTTTCAACGCAGACTTTTTGTTTTTACGTCTCAGGTTTCGGAGCAAGTTTTAACTAGATTTCAGCCATAAAAGGAGAATAAAGACTGTAAAAACACATTACATCAAAACACGAAAAACATGACCAATTTGGGATCTCTTTCAATGCCTTTTCAAAATGTTATTTTGTTTTTCTAAGTATGACCATATGGTGATTTTTACAGCAATATATTTTTAACGGTTTTTTCCTTTTTGTATTTTTTTATAAGCAGTGACTAATGAACACAAATTTGAACGTAACTCTTGTATGGGTAACTGTTTTCAAGAATTCAATAAATTGATAAGTTGGAGAGATGTTTTCCGGGATCTGTTGCCGTGGTCTATGGGAGCTGGAGCTTCCGGACGTCATCTCACAGTTTTCATCAAGATCATTTTCATCATCATACTTCACACTGAAGAAGCCCATCTTCGACATGGGTGAAACGTCCGGAAGCTCCGGCTCCCATAGACCACGGCAACAGATCCCGGAAAACATTTCTCCAGCATCATCAGCCGGCCGTGTATGTAAGCTTAAAACTCTTATTCAATTGATTCTTATCTAATCTAATCTAAGATATGTTACATTGGAGATTCACATTACATGCATACCCACAACCAGACACGTACATGTTCGCGCTTGCACATGCCTCATGTAAACCTATAACATAAAAATCAAATCTCAAACGGACATACACCTTGCAACTCTTGCCGTCCTTTCCTGAAACAGGGGTGACATTGGCAAAGTGAAATTAGTTTCACTTTTCATATTATCTCGAAAACTGTTCACATTACCTAATCTATTGTTCATAAGTTTTCTAGACATTGCATCATTTTGTAATTATAAAGAAAAAATCTAAAACTTAAAGATACAAAATAAAAGGGGAAAAAACGTGTTTTTAAAATATGAATTTTAAATGTAAGTACGATATTTCTTTGCAACTTTGATTATAGATTAGTTATCGATGTATATATCGCATGTATGAATGAAAACAGTTAATGTACATTGTACACACCACATACATACATAGGTGTTGCGGTGAATTTAGACACACTGGGCGAACACAGTGCGCGGGGTTTGTTTTAAACAAGCCGCAAGTGCTGGTAATGGGCGCCGTGATTGTTTTATCTGGCTGTTGTGTTGCTTTATTGCCGCCGTAATGCGTGGCAGGGGTGGCAGAGGCAAAGCATCCCCTGTGGCACTAAGCCCGCAGACTTATTGGACTCGCATTAAATACCAAACATATAATATTATTTTTACTTGTACCCTTTGTTGCTAATTGAACATCTTTTTTCTGAAATGCTGAATGAACCATGTAGGATTTATAAATATTTAAAAATTAAAATGGTAAAACATGGTTTTAATTCACTTTATTCTTTTTGTTTTGCTCAAACATTTTCGCCTAATGAGTAATGAGGCATCTTCAGGAGCAATTTAGAATTTTTTTTTTTCAATACAAAAAAAAATCCCCACATATTGCTTTTGATTGATTAGCACGGTTAATGGTGCTGCTCTCAATAGGGATTGGTGTTTCTGTTAAAAGTGAAGGAATCGGTGCAGTAGCAACGTTCTTTGAAGTTGCGTCGTTGAAATAATATATCTCTAAGCTCCAAAAGCGACTGAGTCTTGCTTGAGAATTGGCGCTTTGTAGCGACGACCAAGCGACTAAAAATCAGGTTGATAGTTCAGTAGATAGAATGCTTGCATTCCATGCCAAGAGCAAGGGTTAGATCCCCACCAAGGGTAGCAGAAATGATTTCCCATTTCTGTGTTTATTTCAAACCCAAAATAAATACCGGCAAGGTGTACAAGAAATGAGAACCAGCCCCTGTGGGAGCTGGGAAACCACCACTTGAACTGAAAGTGGTTGGTATGAGGCCGCTCCCCTTACCTGTAAAATTAGATAGGCCCGGAATCACCATATGCGACCCCTTCAGGAATAACGCAAGCAAGAAATTACTCCATATGCGTAGCTTAGTTGCGTTTTTTCGTTTCTTTTTGATTAGATAGATTATGTAGACTTAATGAGATAATATGTTGAAGTAGGGTCAAAGTTAGGTATGGTCAAATGACCCGAGAAAACTCGAAATAGTATTTTTTTTTCAAACACGCTAGTCAATGTTACCGTCTTGATTCGCTCGGCCATATTTGCACGCTCAAGAAATAATAAAAATTAATTAATCTTATTTTTTATTTTTTTCTAGATGCTGATTCGCTAACGAGAGAACAAATGCCAACATAAGGTAGGATTTTCCTATTATTAATTTCACTTTTTTATTAATACCTGTTTTATTATGTATTGAAAAATATGTACTCAATTATTTCCAAACAGCTGGGAATACCACTCGCTCCTTTAGTGTTTTTATTTATTTTGCGGTACATCTCGTTGCGCCCACGACAACTTAAAATCCGAGACCAAATACGTCTCGCGCTGAGATTTTTAATTGAAATGTCGTGTTTAGAACCAGCCACTTGACGATCACTGGATCTTCTATTATTTTTGTGGTTTTCCGTTGAAACAAAAAATGAAATGAAAATATGACGTATTTGAAGTGTTTTTAAATCTAACGCCGACGTTTAGGTACATATTATTATTATTATGCTACATAGGAATAAAAGAAAATCAAAATAATACCGTTTTTTACTTTCTTGCTATAGCCGAAGGCTATAAAGAAAGTTATGATTTGGTGTGAAAAAAAAATTTCGAGGTTTTCACGGAAATGAGTTGTCCTGGTGCAGGACATGCCAAAAAACACTATCTTTCAAAAACGTCCGTCTGTATGTATGTATGTATGTATGTATGTATGTATGTATGTATGTATGTATGTATGTATGTATGTATGTGTGTGTGTCACTTTCCAAAGTATAAGACCTAGAGATACCAAATTTTGGCTACATCAACTTTTTTGGACATGTATTAAGTATGAATAACATGACATTACACCAACTTGAAAATTCAAGATGGCTGCCATACAAAAAAAACATAAAATTGCACTTTTCTCAAAAACGGCTCCAAGAATTTTGCTTAAATTTTCAGAATTGCCATTAATTAATTTTTAACTTAATAAATTAGTTATGACAACACTCTTACTAATCTGTGTCTATGGGCTGCCATATGAAAAAAACAAACGATTGTGATTTTCTCGAAAGTAAAGGGGTCAACAATAGTATAATGTTCTACAATATTATGGACAACATAAATTTCTACAAACTTATTAAAAATATTTTTTGAAAAAATAAATATAAAGCACCGTTTACACGACCTGAAATTTTAAATCGAAAATATTACAAAAACCTATTAAAATGCAAGATATTTAAATTTGTTTTAGATTTGATAGAAAGAACAAGCTTATCACTTTACTCCGTAATCATTTTTTTTTTACTTTTTTGAAAATTCAAGATGGCTTCCGAAGAGCTGAAAATTTAAAATGCGATTTTCTCAAAAACGGCTCCGACGATTTTTCTTAAATTTTTTGTGAATCCATTTATATAATAGTGCTATCAAATAATTATAATCATTTCTTCATCATAATCTCGGTTTAGGGAGTTGCCATATAAAAGAAAAAAATAATGGAAAAATTCTCGGCAGTTAGAGGGTTAATAAAAAAATAATGTAGGGCAAATGTAAAACAATAATAATAACCTATATATTGCCATCATTATTTTTTCCAAAAAGTGAATCAAAAGTATAGCCGCCATACAAAGTGAAAATTTTCCATACAAAATGTATTAGCAATTTTCTTGGTAGTCAAAGGGTTAAAAATAGATAAAAGGCTGCGATTCTTAAAATTTTATAAATACCAATAATAATCAGTCGTTACTTTTTCAAAATATAACTAAAAAGTTTACCCACCATACAAAGTCCTAGTTTGCATACAGAAGGGTTCAATGACCATCTATAATAATCTAGAATATAAGTTGCAATGAAATATAAACATTCAAAACTAATATGAAATGCATGCCCACAAACAGGTACGTGTAAGTTCGCGCTTACGAATGCTGAATTTGTACTTACAAATTAAAACCAAATCTCAAATGAACATAAAACCTGCAACTCTTGCCGACCTTCCTTGAAACAGGGGTGACATTGACAAAGTGAATTATTTTTTACACTTTGGGAGGACTGAGAAATGCGAGAAAATTGAGATAAGACTGAATGAAAAAAGAGTTGAGGTCGTGAAAGAATTTGATTATCTGGAAAGCAAGTTTGAGTCGAATGCGAAATTGACGAAATAATTGGAAAAGCGCGCTAGTAGAGGAAGAAGTGTAATGGAAACGATTGGAAGAATTGCAAGAAATTGGAAACTTACGCAGAATATGAGATCGGCGGTCCACAATGGCATATTGGTTGGTGGAAGTGAGGCTTAATGAATGTGAGCTGAGTAAAGTATGTAAGTACGGTTGAAATGGCTTACCTGAGAGCAATGGCTGGAAAGACACTGAGTGATAGAGTACGTAATGCTTGAGTGATGAACGAGTGTGGTGTAAAAGAGAATATGAGAATGAAAGTACAAAAAAGTACGATGAGATGGTTCAGACATCTTGAAAGAAAGGATGATGAACAACTAACGAAGAAAGTGTACAAAGGAAATGTCAGAGGAAAGCGCGGAAGGGGAAGGCTGAGGAAAGAATGGTTAGACCAAATAGGTGAGATTGCGAAAGAATGGATTCTGCAGAGTGAGAATAAGAGAAGAGTATGTATGAAAAAGGTGATGACAGCAAAAAGTGGAGGCGTATCTGCGGAGGTACCGGCAACCCCTAATGAAACGGTGGCAGGATACAGTACAGTACAGTACAGAGGTCAGCTTCATACCAACCTATGAGTAGAGGAGATTTCTTGTGTAATTGGTACTTTTTCAAATAAATCAACAAAATATTTATATTTATTTAAGTATTTATATGCCTATATCATATTGTACGAGTATGCAGGTACACACCGCGGTGGAATAAAATTGATTTATTATTGATGTATTATATTTTTATTGAAACGGCATAAGCTGGTAGATGATTCTAGCTTTACATACGTCATACAGTGGGTTAATTTTTGCAAGAAAGTCGAGTACAGATTCTGTGCAATTTATTTAAAAATCAAATTGAAGCCCATGTAGGTAGGTAATAAAAAACGTGCCTTCGTTTTTTCTATAGTCCAGTTTTTATTGAAACCATCAAGTATTCATCATTTTTTGTCCTGATTCTTTTCACATTGTCTATTTGAGCATTAAAAAAAATACCTTGCTTTTTCAAGGTACATAGGTATCTTAATTTAATTTACTTTTGTTCGCTTATTTTTTTTCTTTTTGGAATTTCTCTAAAATGAATTAAATGTAAATTGAATGTCAGAAAATGACATTCTCTGTATTTTCATTTTGGAAAACAACTCTTTGGATTTCTAAACATTTTAATTTTATTTTTAAGCTTGAAGACTGGGTAGACGCTGTCTTGCCTAAAATGAAATCAATTTGAAAGTGATCGTTTGTCGAAATTGTTGGTAAAAAAAATGGTAAAAATTAGAAGAAAACCTTCAAAAAACGATGAAAAACCTTTCCCTGCTTTGAAAATCTTTCGCGATAATAATTCCGCTTTAACTGTTTTCTATTCATTCACATTTCCCAGATTACAAACATCTTATAAGGATAATTTAAATTAAAACATACAAATCGCTTCAGGCGTTCTCGAATGATGCGGTTACCAACAAGCATCATTTAATTTTTATTTATTAAAATCAATAAATTACTTTGTTCGCCACTAAAATAAGACGCAACTTTAAGTACAAACGACTCTTATCAGTTTTTGTTTCGCGCCTAATTAAAACTGGAAGCAAATTGATAAAGCGGCCTCATTAGGGGAGAGCGTATCAGGGCGACACGGTGTTAGCCCATTAAGGATATCGACTCCTTGAATAAATATGGACGTTGTTTTGCATAAACCAAACGGCAGACGGGATGAGGAGATCGTGCCTGTATTGATTCCATGATAGAACGACACAGTGAATAACGACACGTGACAGAACAACACACGACAGAACCTCACTATGACAAAACATCACAGGAATGTACATCACAATGACAAAACATCACAAGACAACACATCATATGACACAACGCAACTAGGCTACCCATAGGTATAGTGTGACTTCTTGCTGCGTTATTCCCGAAGGGTTTCACGTGTGAAGAGTGGAACCTATTTATTTTTACAGGTAAGAGAGCCGGCCTTACCCCAACCACTTTGTGAAGAAGGGTTTTTCCTGCTCCCAAGGGGGCTGGTACTCATTTCTTGTGAAGGCTGAGTAAGTCTTGCCGATATTTTACTTTGGGTTTTTGAAATAAACACCGAAACAGGAAATCATTTCTGACTCCCTCGGTAGGATTCGAACCCTAGCTCTCGGCATGGAATCCAAGCAGTCTACCAAGTGAGCTATCAACCTTAAATATTTGTCAGCAGTAGAATTATAAAACAGCACATACCTAAAACAGAACATACTAAAAACGGCACATGAAAAACATCACATGTGAAAACATCACAAACAAAAAACCACCTTCAACGGTATGAGAAAAAATTAAGACATGAAAAACATAAGAAAGTGGAACTTGTGCATATACAAGTATTATTTGGTAAAGGTCATACAAAAAAAATTAACGCCCCCGATTATCTCATCAGGCTTACAACTAGGGGTGGAAACGGCATAGTATGCATTAATATTTACATGTAAGGTAGGTAGCCTCACGCTAATGTATAAGTCAAGAATTCAAGATAGGCAAATAAAATGTGTTGTTTGTGGCTTGTGATATTTTGTCCTGTGCCGTTAATGGTATCTTCTGTTTAAGATACGTGATGTTTTGTCATCTCATGTTTTTTCATGCGATATACTGTCATTGTGATGTTCTATCATGTGCTATTCTGACGTGTGTCGTTACGCCATTATGCCGTGCTAACCTGCTACCGTCTGCATTGATGAGTCGCGTCGATAGTGCCAAACATCTGTTAGCAATTAAGTCCGCAAAACGAGAGATATAACTTGTATCTTTGATTGGTTTTTAATAAGCGATGTTGTGAAAAAACAAATGATAGTGCTGAAAAATCTGTTAATTATTGAGATATAAATAAAACGGTGATTTCAATGAGGCATCATGCAAAAAAAAACATTTATTTAAGATGAAGTATGCGGTTTAGTTTTACGCATAGGTATGCAATGTATACCTTTAATAGGCGATACCTTTAAGGCAAAGCTGAATAAGTGACATACTAAGTTAACAAGCTAACAATCTCAAAACTATGAGAACTTGGCGTTTTCATGACTCATTCCTTTGCCAAACTGCCCGTTTATGGAATGATCTACCTGTATCTGTGTTCCCTTCTCAACTTAATCCAGTTTTATTCAAAACCAACATCAATCGCCACTTTCTTGCAGCGCCTCACGACAGAAGCAACAACTCAAGCAACACCTATGCGGCACCCTTCCAGGGTGACATAGACCCCCAAGACTTTCAAGAAGTAGGATAGCATTCATAACTCATTTTTGACCAAAATGTCGCTTATGCCCTACTGCCTTTTAACCGTCGACATGATCAATGTTTGTATGTGCACTGGACCAATGTGTCTTATGAAAACTGGAAATTGATTTTAAAAATATTTAAAACAACTCTCACATTATCGTGTTCTAAGTTTTTTTTAGATAGTTAGTAGTGTATTTAGAGTATGTTTGGTAGTGTATATAATGTGATTCTTAAGACAATTAAATTGAAAGGTCATCTTTGAATCAAACGGTAGATCAGCCACACAAACCCTGAGGGGACGAGGTTTCATTCCATTTGAGCTTTGTCTCTCTTCCATAAATTTACAAACAAAAAATATGTTTTACAATTTTGTCACATTTACAAAATCCATTACGTTTTATGAGTCGCGAGGTGTGTGAGCATTGTATAAAGTTGGAAATCGTTTTGCGAGTCCCGCCGTTTCCCCATTTTTGGGCATTACCACCTCATGTTACCACCGTTTCTCTTACTATGGTAGCTTTCCAGTACCCCTAATAGAAAACTTCACGTCTAAACGCGACCGTAGCGTTTACCGGATAGAATAAGCGAGAGGAACTTTTGTTCAAAGTGAAAACTCTAGCCAATATAACCTATAATATAAGTTGCTAAGATATATTAACATTTAAAATTCATATAACAAACAGACACGCGTAAGTTTGCGCTTACAAATGTTGCACGTGCACTTAGAAATTAAAATCCAAACATCAAATGAACATACTTCAACTTTGGCCGACTTTCCCAGAAACAGGGGTACTACTGGCAAAGTGAACCATTTTTTAACAGAATGGGTGTAACGTATATGAGTCAAGGAATAGAAGCCTTAAATGTGAGTTACATCACAGAACCTAATTATGATCGGTCTATAGCTTAGTGGTTAATGCTGCGGACTTGCAATCGAAAGGTCGTGGATTATATTTTCAAAAATATGCTCTTCGATGAGGGTGGAAAAAATCGTATGCCTTTACCAAAGACCGTACACGAACGGTTCATCCAACCTTACATCAACTGGATCTTGCTTGATTGATTGATTGAGCGTTTTCTATAGCGATGACCAAGCTCACAGAGGACACTAGAGGTGTGATTCATACAAAAAAAAAATAGGTAAGAATGGAGGAACGACGGATTCCACCAAACAGCTTGTTTAAAGAGCCTGAGAAATTTGTTTGGCAGAAGCACATATACCTATTTCGTGCAGCAGTATCGAAAGTTTAAATTGTCATGGTGATCACCAAACTTGACTGAAGAAACATAAGAAGAAGAAGAATAGTGCTTACTAAAAAAATAGCACCTTAAAGGTAAAACTGATTAATGCTGATTCATTGATTTGAGAAATCGTGCTTAAGACTATTGGGTGTAGTTATCATAGCAAGTGAACTAATTATAAGGAAGTGTTAATGGCAAACTTCTAAACCACAGGACTGTCTTTTGTAGTGTTTTCTCTTATGGAAAATAGGAAAAAAGATGCATTTATCTGAGAAACCCATTATAGCTTAATATGTCACTTATTCCACCTTTAAGGTATTGTTGTGTTTTTAGGGTTCAAAAAGTCTTCAAATTAAAAAAAACTGGTTTTCTTTACAGGATATTTATTTTACACTTAGATTTATTTAACAATTTATATTTATTTTTAAAAATTCACATTTATGGTTTAACAATTTACATTTATTTCACCGTTAATTCACTTTCACTTACAATGTCTTTCTTGCTCAAAAGCAGAGCGTCGTATAAAGACTGACTCTTGCAAGCCGCTCGCAGCCTTTTATACTCCCAAAGATAGTAGTTACTAGAAGTCAATTTTGCTGGACCATTCCAAAACGACGGACTTCTGTAAGCTTCGAGTAGGTACATAATTGAATATCTCTTTACCCTAGGTACCTATAATAATGTTATGTAAATATAAATATTGAAATAAGTATGGGTAGTTATAGTGTTATGTAAATATAAATATTGAAATAAGTATGGATTGTTATAATTATAGGAATACTGTGTTACATTTGTAGGTAGGATTTTGGTTGTATCTCTAGGTAGTACGTGAAGCGTCGAGAAGTAATAATTACTCTGGAACCGTCTGGCGACTTTAGTTCTGGATCATACTGCTCTGAAGAGTATAAAGGTGCGAATGGCCTGCAGAGCGGGCCAGTATCATAGAGACTTACAAACACATCGAAGTCATCTGATCAGTGAACCAAAACCAAGTGGAATAATCGAGAAAGTAGTGTGAAAATAAATTTTGTAACTGTGTAAAATAAATAACTATTGAAGAAGACCTGTGTATTTTTAATTTGAAGACAATTGAACCCTAATTTCGTAACAATTGGCGTCAGGTGCGGAATTGTCAAGAAAAATTAAGATCTTCTGTCTAAAAATAAATAAAATAAATTAAATAAGTGTTAAAATGAACTTTATTCAAATTGAACTTTGTGTGAACTGACTTTTGTGAAAACAAGTGTTTAAATAAATTTTTGTTAAAAGAAAAGACGCAAAAGCAAGTTGCTTATAAATTCTGGAACATCATATGGAACATAATTCTGGACATAACATAATGACTATTTTACCGCATTGAGAAAGTCATCAAATTGGACCATAGTTTTTTTTATTATTGTGTGTGATTAAAAAAAAATAAAATAAATAAATAAAAATCTTGAAAAATATTACAAAAGAACGTTCCAGATTCATCGAGAAAAAGTTTTTGAATAACTATCCTTTGTTTACAAGTGTGTGAATCTACATTAAGTACCTACCTGTGTGTTTGAAAGACTTGAGACGAAATAAATAATTATGTACTATCAGACATTATTATGTTAAAAATATTGGTGATTTAAAAATAAATATTAAAAGACAGTACCTACCAATCAGTGTAATCAGATAAATTATTATTTTGCTAAAGTACGTATTCAAAACAGCTATATATATAAAACTCAAAACTTGTATTAAATAAATTTAAAAATATTTTTGTTTTGAAGTAAATTTTGAAAAAAATGGCAACCAAAGTGAACATCAAGGACCTCAAAGTCACTGAGCTTAAAAATGAGCTTCTGGAGAGGGACCTGGAGACCTCAGGAGGGAAGGCGGCCTTACAGGCACGCCTCATGGAGGCCTTAGAACAGTCAGGCGAAGACCCGGCATACTTTGTCATGGCATCTGGGGGAGACCGCGCCTTGGACGAGCTAAATATCAGCATCACAAAGTCCATGAAGGAGGAGCTAACCAGCAACCTGACAGGACTGAAGGCGGAGATGGCTGACAACGCCAAGACCCTGGAAGAGAAGATGGCTGACAACGCCAAAACTCTGAGGGAAGACCTGAAGGCGGAGATGACTAGCAACATGACGGACCTGAAGGTGGAGATGGCTGAAAACGCCAAGACCTTGGAGGAGAAGGTGTCCCGAAACCTCACAACCCTGAAGGGAGAAATGGAGGAGAAGATGTCAACCCTGAAGGGGGAAATGGAGACTCGGATGTCAAACCTGGAGGACCGTCTGCGTGCCGAGCTGGCTGACAAGTGCCAGATGGAGTCCACCAGAATATCCCCCAAAGACGGCCTTCACGACGAGACCGACCAGGGATGCTCAACTCCAGTCAGGGTCACTAGAGGGGATGATGACCCTTCGCTGGCGAAGCACAACCTCCCAACCTTCGACGGGAAGACGTCGTGGGAGGAATACTTGACCCTCTTTGAGACGGCTGCCATGATGGGAGCCTGGAGTCAGCAGAAGAAGGCTTCGGTTCTCAGCCTGTCGCTCCGAGGAGACGCTCTCAGGGTTCTGCAGGCCATACCCCTGGACAACCGTGGTGACTTTGGGCAGCTGAAGCAGCGCTTGGATATGCGCTATGGCCACAAGTGCCTGGAGCAGCTGTACAAGTCGCAGCTGAACACAAGGGTGCAGAAGCCCAACGAGAGCCTCCAGGAGTTTGAAATGGACATCGCCCGCCTGGTACGAGACGCTTACCCGACAGCCTCCGACGACATCTGTGAGAGCTTGGCAGTGGACAAGTTCCTAAATGGATTGCGGGAATGGGAGACGCAACAAGCCGTAAAACTGGCCCATCCCAAGGCTTTGAACGAGGCGCTCAGCCAAGCTCTCGAGTTTGAGGCTGTCAAACAGTCCATCAGGGGCCACGCCAGGGTTCGTGCAGTCGAGGCAGAGGAGGTCAAGCTACCTACAACCGAGGAGCTAATTGAAAAAGTGCTGGAACGTCTGAGACCTCGAAGACGAGACCCACGCTGCTGGAACTGCGGACAGCTGGGCCACCTTAGCACCAAGTGTCCCAAGCCTCAGAAACCCAGAAAACAGGCTGCGGAAAACTAGAAAGGGTTAATGGGAAGGGGCAACCGTTGACCCACGCTGGAGAGGCCCTGAAATCTGCTGCTACTGTCGCAACCGTGAGAGGAAAAGCCAGCAGCATTTTTATCAATGGCATAATAGATGGAGTAACTCGTGAACTACTGGTGGACACGGGAGCAACCAGGACAATTCTGAGACGCGACATAGTGGCACGAGGTAAGCAGATTGCACCAACAAAGTGGTCTCTGCACACCGCCACGGGAGAGTCAGCACAGGTGTATGGGGAGACGATTGCCACCTTCCAAATTGGCAGCACCACTTTTGATCATCGGACGTTGGTGGCCAACATTGAAGAAGACGTTATATTGGGAATGGACATACTGGACAGATTTGGGTGCAGTTTAAATTTAAAGAAAGGGTCCATTAAAATTGGAAATGAAGAAGTCATCCTGCAAAGACGGAAAGAACTGGCTGCACGTGTTATCCTAGCCAAGAATACCGAAGTGAAGGGGCGATCCGAGATGATAGTGAGTGCCCGCCTGGATTCCAGTAGTACAAATGACCAAATCTGTATGATAGAACCGGAGAACATGGACAATGTTAACAAAGGAGTCATGGTGGCAAGAACAGTGATTCGCGCAAAGGAGACCATTCCTGTCAAGATCATGAATGTGAACAGCTACCCAGTTAAAATGAATGAAGGTTTTGTTTTGGGCAGATGTGAGAGGATAACTTCCATTGTGCAACAGATGACAAACATGTCATGCGAAGGAAACAAATTGTCAACACAATTGGAAGCCCTGGTCCACGACGCTTCCCAAGGTCTAACCGAGGAAAACAAACGGAGAGTGAGGAGTTTGATCTGCCGCTACCAGAACATTTTCGAGGACTCTAATGGCCGTCTGGGAAGAACCAAGGTAGTGCGACATAGCATAGACACCGGAGAAGCGAGACCAATAAAACAGGCTCCAAGAAGACTACCCTTTGCAAAGCGGGAAGAAGCTGACAAGATCATCAAAGACATGAGCAAGGATGGCATCATAGAACCATCAAGTAGCCCTTGGACATCCCCGGTGGTACTGGTGAAAAAGAAGGATGGTACCACGAGATTTTGTGTGGACTACAGACTGCTCAACGATGTTACGAAAAAGGATAGTTACCCTCTGCCAAGGATTGACGACACCTTGGACACATTGGCAGGATGCACCATTTTTTCCACATTGGACCTGAAAAGTGGCTACTGGCAAGTTGAATTGGATGCCAAAGATAAGGAGAAAACTGCATTCTCGACTGGATCTGGACTTTGGCAGTTCACCGTGATGCCATTTGGCTTATGCAATGCCCCCGCCACGTTTGAAAGGCTGATGGAGAATGTGCTGCGAGGACTATCATGGGAAACCTGCCTGGTATACTTGGATGACATAATCATCCTGGGAAAGGACTTCAACCATCAGTTGAGAAATCTGGAGCAAGTTTTCGGGCGACTACAAGACGCTGGACTGAAGCTCAACCCGAAAAAGTGTAACCTGTTCAAGAAACAAGTAAATTACCTGGGACACATAGTTTCTCAACGTGGAGTTGAAGTTGACCCTGCCAAAATAAAGGCAGTAAGAGACTGGCCCGTGCTGAAGGACAAACATGAAACTAGGAGTTTCCTGGGGCTGTGCACTTATTACAGGAGGTTTGTGCCAAGATTTGCGGACATTGCAAAACCGCTCACCAAGCTTACGGAAGAAAACACTCGCTTCCATTGGAGTGATTCCTGCGCACAAGCATTTGAAGAGCTTAAGGGAAGATTAACAAGTGCCCCCATCTTGAGCTACCCACGAAAAGATGGAAAGTTCATCCTGGATACCGACGCTAGTAATGTGGGGATAGGAGGCGTCCTTTCCCAAATACAGGATGGGCATGAGACTGTTCTGGGTTACTTCAGTAAAGTGCTTTCCAAGCCAGAACGAAATTATTGCGTGACCAGACGAGAGCTTCTTGCCGTGATAAAATCAGTGGAACACTTCCGCAAATACTTGTACGGGAGAAAATTCACACTACGGACTGATCATGCTGCACTGGTTTGGCTTCTGAAATTCAAAAACCCAGAAGGGCAAGTGGCTAGATGGATTGAAAGGCTCCAGGAGTATGATTATGACTCCGAACATAGACCTGGCACGCTTCATCGAAATGCGGATGCATTATCCAGACGACCATGCGCCAGTGACTGCAAACATTGCAGCAAGATGGAGGACAAGGTAGCAATTGTCCAAAGGACGACCACCGAAGATGAGGACTGGCAAGATGAAAAATTGGCGCAAGACCAACTGAATGATCCGGACTTGAAGTATGTGATGGAATGGGCGCGAGAAGGAGAAAGGCCAACCTGGGAAAAACTCGCCCCCTTATCACCAACTGTCAAGGCTTATTGGGCTCAATGGGGATCCATAGTGATAGAAGGAGGGTTTCTGAAACGAAAGATCGAGAAGGAAGACGGCACACTTAGAAGAAAGCAAACCCTCGTTCCGAGGAGCCGAGTACCGGAAATCCTTGGACTGCTGCATGGAGGAACTTCTGGAGGACATCTAGGCGTTAAGAAGACGCTGGAGAAAGTGAAAGAGCGATTTTACTGGATCAACTGCAGCGAAGACGTCAAAGATTGGTGTCGAAAATGTGTAACCTGTGCAACGGCCAATGGACCGCAAAGGAAAAGGCGAGCACCAATGCGTCAGTACAATGTTGGCAGCCCCTTTGAAAGAATTGCCATCGACATAGCTGGCCCATTTCCTACAACTGAGAAGGGTAACAAGTACATCATGGTGGTGATGGATTACTTCAGCAAGTGGGTGGAAGCTTACTCAATCCCTAACCAAGAGGCCGTAACCGTGACTGAAGTTCTAGTTACCGAATTTATCAGCAGGTTTGGCGTACCCCTGGAATTACATTCTGATCAGGGAAGGAACTTTGAAGCTGCTATCTTCCAGCAAATGTGTGAGCGGCTAGGGATCTACAAGACCAGGACCACTGCGCTACATCCACAGTCTGATGGAATGGTGGAAAGGATGAACCGTACCGTGGGGAGGTACTTAGCCAAAGTAGTGTCCAGCCATCAGCGGGACTGGGACCGACATCTGCCTTTGTTCTTATTGGCTTACCGGTCGGCTGTTCAGGAAACGACGAAGAAGACTCCCAGCAGCATACTGTTTGGGCGAGAAATGCGACTTCCTTGTGATCTCAAATTTGGCTGCAAACCAGGTGAAGACCTAGCCGGAGAAGACTATGTGACAGACCTTCGCAGGAGGCTGGATGACATCCATGATCAGGTCCGCATGAACATCGGGGAAGCCAGCGATCAAATGAAGGAGCGCTATGACACCAGAGCTGACAGCATGGGGTACAAAGCTGGTGACTGGGTGTGGCTTTTTGACCCCAAGAGGCGCCAAGGATACTGTCCGAAACTTCAGCGTTCCTGGGACGGGCCGTACGAGATCTTGGAGCGCATCAACGATGTGGTCTACCGCATAAAAAAGAGACCAAACGGAAAACCAAGGGTCGTGCACTACAATCGCCTCTCACCATACCTAGGCGATAATGATGACCAACCAGCCCAAAAAGTACGACAGTGCGTCGCAACCGAAAGATCACCAGCCTTTGAGACGTTTTGGGAGAACGCGAAGGCAGGGCAGAAGTTTCGCCATGGAGTGACCACAGAAGTCCACAAGGACTTATTTGAGGTCACTAGGGACCACACACTGGCATGCAGTGTACCGGAAGATCTAGATATGTCTAGAGGAATTGCACGGGTCTTCCGATACAAATTCGGAGAACCGCAACCCTCGAGCAGCCCGCAAGGAAGAGCTCTGAGACTACCGAAGGGGCGTCAACAAGCATACTGCCTGGTTGTCCCGGATTCCAGCAACCTGGAAGAGGACTACAAGGCATTGTGGGACGGCCTTGTTGAGCTGCGTGACTACATGTTGGAGGATCAGCAGGCGCGTCTGGCAATACCGAAGATGGGTGGCGGCCGCGCTAATCGAGACTGGCGGATAATCCGGAGTATGATTGAAGCAGTGTTCTCGGGAGTCGGCATCAGCGTCATGGTGTGCTGCGAGCAAGCGCAGCCGAGAGCCAGTGGGGAGAAATCCGTGGACTGCCACTTCTTCCTGACCACAGGGTGTCGACGTGGATCAGCATGCCCCTACCTACACAGAGTCAAGACTGTTCCGGGACGAAACAGTCTAGGTGGGGGGTAGTGTTATGTAAATATAAATATTGAAATAAGTATGGGTAGTTATAGTGTTATGTAAATATAAATATTGAAATAAGTATGGATTGTTATAATTATAGGAATACTGTGTTACATTTGTAGGTAGGATTTTGGTTGTATCTCTAGGTAGTAAGTGAAGCGTCGAGAAGTAATAATTACTCTGGAACCGTCTGGCGACTTTAGTTCTGGATCATACTGCTCTGAAGAGTATAAAGGTGCGAATGGCCTGCAGAGCGGGCCAGTATCATAGAGACTTACAAACACATCGAAGTCATCTGATTAGTGAACCAAAACCAAGTGGAATAATCGAGAAAGTAGTGTGAAAATAAATTTTGTAACTGTGTAAAATAAATAACTATTGAAGAAGACCTGTGTATTTTTAATTTGAAGACAATTGAACCCTAATTTCGTAACAATAATTACTCCACTTCTCGTCAGCTATAACTAAAACACCTACCTACCTAACATTTATATGTGTTTGTTATTTATATAACGGTATCAATGTGTTAACAAAAAGAACGACTGTCCTCAGCGATTTACTTGCCATTTGTACGCTTAGTGCCACGCTGGGGTTGAGTTTTCCCGCGCAGTTTTGTACTTGGGGTGAGAGCGCCTCCTGCGGGGCCTTACAGGATTTATAGCCTGAACCTGATGCTATTTTTATTCGTTAATTTCGTCTCAACACAAAAAATTGGACTGCCAAGAGTCAAGGTGCAAACAGCTACAGAAGGGTCGTAGCATTCAAAGAAATTGTATTAAATGAGATTTGAAATTTATTTATACATTTTTACCATTAATCTATAAACTGTAACTGTAACTGTAACTTGTCATCATTTTGCTAGGGGGGGGGGGGCAGAGCCTCTGCAGATTTGCCTTATTTTTTTCCTATACAAGCATACCTCTTTCAATTCATTCATATTGATCACCTTTTTCATAGAGTCCCTTCTTTTACATTCGCTTTGTATATCCCATTCTTTCACTATTTCACCAACCTGATCCTGATAAATATAATATAGGTATGGATTATTTTGTTCGCGTAGAGCGCGATTGGTCTTAAATTTTAAGAAGTCAAAACTGCATTCAGTCGATTGCTCAGTTGGTAGAGCGCTTACGTTAAATTCACAAGGGGAAGAGATCCAAGACCTAATGTTTTATTCCCAACATCGAAGATCTGGGAAAGTTTATTCAGCTTTCACAAGAAATTAGAAAAAATAAAATAAACCCAGGAGTAAGAAACGCCCATGTTAATTGAAGCGGTAAGGCCATCTCTCTAACCTGGGAAAATAAATAGGTTCCATACGCTTCATTTTCTTTGTGGTTCACCGTCCATTTTTTCTTGATCCTCAAACCATCTAATTGCAATATTTTTTTCGAACACTCTCATGAATCCAGTCATTGAGACCGTGATGATGATGATGAGTTGATGATTTCTTTATAGCGCCGTTTCGTGATATAGTCACTCCAAGGGCGCTGGTGCAAACGATGCCAGAAATTTGCTTGTCTTCAGTGCATTCCGGAACTTTCCATGGTTCTCTAGCTGCTCTCTCACCGTATGTACGTATTTTACTCAATTTGCTTCCATTTACCGTTACGTCTCACTTCCATACATCAGAGTCGGTTACATTATAAAATATATTTTTTGTATTTTAATTCAGTCGTACATGATATTATGACTTACGTTACAGGATAAATTCACAATAGCAAAAAACATTTTTTACAAGTAAATCATAGTACTGATCCATCCACAGCCGCACTCCACAGGGGCACAAATGTTAACACCGTTTTTTTTTACACTGGGGGCGAAAAAATTTGCAATGCTAATTCCCATTTCTTACATCCAGCCTCTCCACCCTTCTTTCTTTTATTTCCTGCCCCCATTATTTATAGTTACACCTTCCCCCCCCCCCCCTTGCTACCCAGTGATTATTTCGTTTTAATTTTATTTTTTACTATAGCGTAAACGGCCTTTTAACTCACTCCCCAAATTTGCTTCAATTCTCTGTCTACGCAATCTTTAACTAAATTCTCTCACCCTCTCTCTCGTTTTTTTTTTCTTAATTTTATTTAGACATTTTTTTTTCATCCCTCATTTTGATGGCTGCGAGAGAATTCTTTCTTTTGTAATTAAACTTTTTGTTTCTACTGTTGTAGTATTTTTATTGCAGCGCCCCCCTGTAATTTTATTCAATTTTTAATTGGTACTTTTGAATGGACAAATTAACTTTGGAACCAATTTATTATCTTCTTGAAGATTCTAGAAAAAAAAGTCAGATAGAATTTGGGTGTATACATACATATATATTGTGGTTATTTAAATTTTGTGTGATATTTTTTTTAACACAAAAAAACGCTTAGCGAACATATACTCTGCAATTCTTGGCACTATTTTCTGAAACAGGGGTGAAATTGGTGACCAAGTGAACCTATTTTTACAATATGGGGGATCAGCCTCCCACCAACTTATGTATAATTCAAGGTCAATACTTATTTTTCATATGCTTTAAAAATAAAATTAATTTGATTTGAATGACTCGAATTGAACCATAAATTTTAATAGCAAAAATAACTTCCAATTTAAATGCATTTTTACGATATTACGACGTTAACCATCTTTTAGGTGCATGTGCCTGTATAGGATGCACGATCCCTGCAACTTAGATTAAAGATTTTGCAAACAACTTTTCACATAGATGTACCAGGCAATTATAAATGCAGAAGAGGTATATTTCCCTAATAACACATTACACGTTAACACTTGTACCTCGTTAGACATTCGCTAATCTATATTTCATGATCCCCGGATACTTTTCCTAGCAAACTTGTATACGCTCGCATACGATGAAAGAGGTATTTCGTTTCACAGTAATTATCGCTAGCTACACACATAATTTAGACGCGCTCTAATCACTTGTAACTATTAAGTTTTACATGTAAATTTAAAAGTAATTTCGTTAAGTGATTGACTGTGAATATGTGAGGAAACGTGTGTGCTTGGATTAGCTCATGAGAAGAAAATTGTTAACGATCCTTTAATGGTTCATGTGCTCCTAATAGCTAATGAAATTTTCAAAGGAAATTTTGTGCAATAATTTAATGTTAGATTTACAAACTGACAGTGTTATTCACATGCAGCCAATCCATGGCTTACCCGTTACCTAAAGTGAAAATCTCATACAAAAAAATGCTGATCCACGGATTAGCTATAGACCGGTCCATAGTCTAGCGGTAACACTTCGAACTCGTAAATGAAAGGGCACCGGGGGTGTCTTCCGGAAATGATTTCCCGTTTCGGTGTTTATTTCAAACCCCAAAATAAAATACCGGCAAGGTTAACTCATCCTTCACAAGAAATGAGTTCCAGCCCCCTTGGGAGCTGTTAAACCCCCCCTTTAACTGAAGTGGTTGGCTTGAGGCCGGACTCCTTTTCTGTAAAAATAAATAGTTTCCACTCGCCATATGCGAAACCTTTCGTGATAACTCGGCAAGAAGTAACACTATATGTGTAGCTTAGTTGCGTTTTTTTGCGATCAGCTGATGTTGTGAATGACACTGTAAGAGTATTAATCTAAGTTGCGAAGATTAGAGACACTACATGCATTAACATAATCTAAAATATATTTTTTATGTAGATGGCATATGGAACCTTTTTAGTTTCCCATTTATAAAAGAGGCATTCTTACGCTTAGTTAGAATGGGTAATTTAGAGTTATTCTTACGGCGAAATAAGGGGTTTCCATGTTTCGCAAGTATCAGGTTTTCGTTTTGTCTGTCCCGAAAGGATCGTGCGTGACAAATGAAAGATACTTATTTTTTTAGGTAAGGGGGCCGGCGTTCCGTCAACTATTTCAGAGTTTCCCTGCTCACGAGGGAAAGGATCCCATTTCTTGTGCAGGCTCGGTAAGCCTTGCCGGTACTTTTTCGTACTTCTAGATTATTTTTTCACCAGTCTGCTGTCCGGAAACCTATGTCTCAATGCAACCGGACGAGTTAGTAGACTTGTATAATAAATCCTTGGGCGATTTGATTGGGCTGCATGCTCCAATCAAATGTAAAGTAGTCAAAGAGCGAAACAGTGCTATCTGGTTTGACAATGAATGCCGTACGCTGAAACGCAATATGCGAAAACTAGAGCGAAATTTTAAAAACGGTAAGCCAGGTAGCACTAGGCAATCATGGATTGACGCTCAAGGTGTGTACAGGTCTGCTATTCTCCAGAAGAAATCCGATTTTTATTGTGGAAAGATTGCTGAGGCAAAATCCCCTCAGCAGGTGTGGAAGCTTCTGGAGAACTTGTCTGGGAGTGCTCGGGCTGGTGTAGGTTTGACGTCGACTGCTTGCGATTTTGCCACGTATTTTGAAAACAAAATACCTCAATTGCACTTTGCTTGGGTTGCAGGTACTTCTGTCTCAAGGATTGGAAGTGCTTCGCGACTCGAAGTATTTGATTTAACTGACATAGATGAGGTGTGTCAGATCGTGGTAGGATCGCCAAACAAGCAGTGTGGCCTTGACCCTGTACCAGTCTGGGTACTCAAAGAATGCATCTTACAGCTGGCTCCATTTATTGTTAAGGTAATCAATGGATGCCTAATGGATGCCACTGTTCCTCCGTCTTTGAAGGTAGCACACATCACGCCAATCCTTAAAAAGCCACAGTTGGATCCCGGTGATCCCTCAAATTATAGACCTGTGTCAAATCTGCCATTCTTGTCGAAGGTGCTGGAGCGGATTGTCTCGCGGCGGTTGGTATCCTATCTGGATGCAAGCGGCTTAATGCCTAAGAGGCAGTCTGCATACCGGAAATATCACTCAACAGAAACCGGTATGCTCATGCTTGTATCGGATATGATATCAGCTGTGGAGTGTGGTAATCTAGCCTTACTGGCGCTTCTTGATATGAGTGCGGCCTTTGACACAGTAAGTCACCCAATTCTTATTGAGAGATTGGAGGTGTCATTTGGTTTGACCGGAGGGGCTTTGGCGTGGTTTTCTTCCTATCTGGTGGAGCGCAGACAGGCGGTGCGTATTTGTGATAGTGTTTCACCTACCTACTCGCTGTCTTCCGGGGTCCCACAGGGCTCTGTGCTGGGTCCGATCCTTTTCATATTGTATACTGCTGAGATTGAGAGTATTGTTGAAAAATGGGGCCTCATCGCACACTCATATGCAGATGACTGGCAAATATACTCTCATTCTCGGCCAGACATGGCTGAGGACCTCAGTTGCAGGGTCTCTGGGTGTATCGCGGAGGTCGGTGGGTGGATGAGGAACAATGGCCTAATCTTAAACATGGATAAGAAGGAGATACTCTGGGCAGCCACATCGAGGCGTGACCACCTTCTGGTGAATAGAGTACCACTCTCCATAGGAGGTAAGCTAATCCAGCCTTCTGATTCGGTAAGACTTCTAGGAGTCTTACTGGATCGTAACCTGACACTGGATAGGCAAATAGATGCCACAATAGCTTCTTCTTTTTTTTCGCTTCGCCAAATAAAGGCAATAAGAAAATGTCTGCCGTCAGATGCGGTTAAGACCCTGGTGAGTGCGTTTGTGATGTCTCGGATTGACTATTGCTCGACGCTTTATAGTGGTCAGCCGAAGAAACAGTTTAATCGCTTTCAATCTGTGTTGAATTCGGCAGCAAGACTCATATTCGGGATTCCCAAATTCGCTCACATCACCCCGCTGTTAAAAAAACTTCATTGGCTTCGTTTCCCGGAGAGGGTGGTCTTCCGTGTTTGTTTAATGGTATATAAAGCCATCAATGGCTTGGCCCCACCTTATCTGGCTGATATGATTTCACTTGTTGAAATGGGTGTTAGGAGGCAGACACTCAGATCTGCGGGTGATGGAGTAGTCAATTTGGTTCAGCCGCGCCGTCAGATTCGTACAAACTTTGGAGACCGCGCTTTCCGTGTTGCGGGGCCGGTGGAGTGGAACAGACTGCCACCCGGAGTGAAGAACTCCAAATCTGTGGGTGTATTTCGAGGAGCACAAATGGCACACTTGTTTAGAAAGTCTTATCCATGATCGGAGAGGGCCCTTGAGGTGTGACACACACAAAAACGGCGCTCTCTTATCATGTGTAATTTAAAATAAATCAGCCTGTTATTATTATTATTATTTTAAACTTAAAGATAAAAAAATTAAAAGTCAGCCAATTGAGTTTGAAATCGAATATATAATTAAAATTTTCCATTCTGCTCTTGAAGATGCCTCATTGGGCGAAAATATTCGAGCATAAACAAATAAAATAAAGTGAATTAAAACAATGTTTTACCATTTATATTTTTAAATATTTATAAAAATGGACTTTCACTGTGTTAACAGATCAACACTAAAAAATATTATAATTAAAATATTTTCATCCTTTTTTTTAATTTAAATTTCGAACAACCCTTCTTTCAAATTTATTAATATAATCAATAAGTTGACGTCGAGACTTAAAAATAATAACGACCCACCTAATACGGAGTGGTTCCTAATTAAGTCGTTTGTGAATAGGTGTTTTGCTGTGTGCGTGGATTGAGATGTACCCCTTACTAATGATAGACTGCCTCTATGAATATTAAATGTGTGAGAAGTTGGTGGTTAAACGGAACCCAGCTGCAGGCTGTCTCTGAATACAGTGTTTAAAAGTAAAATTAGTTGGTAAATATGTTTATTTAGCAGGGTTGTCGAAAACCTTTTTTTCAATTCAAAAAACTAGAAGATTTTTAATATGAAAATCTATACTGCTTTATCCTTTGTACAGGTTGACTTCAAAAATATAAAAATGTGTAGTAAGATGGGTATTTTTTCTTTTTATTGATTTTAGAGGCAGAGGATTTTAGGGAGTTGACGTAAGGCCGTCTCCCTTACATGTGAAAAAAAAATAGTATCCAAACACCCAATGCGACCCCTTTGGACACAATGCGGTAAGAAGTTGCATAATATATGCAGCTTATTTTGCATAACGTTTCCTAGCAATAACGTCATGAAACTTTTTTTTTCACATTTATTATTTAATAATGCCAATCACTTCGATACAAAAAATAAGTTTCAGGTTTTTTTTTAATTTTTATAACAGTTCAAAATGCCTGCCAACCATACGAACCAAACAGTTGGCATAAAGAATAATATTTCCCATCACTAGCCCATATAGTGGTGTAAACAAATTGTAATGAATAAAAAAAAAGCAGATCTGGCACTTAGCGAGAGTATCAGCTCCGTCCTATCGCGCCCCTCACTAGCCCGCTATCTAGATCCCACACTCCAAATGAATACATTACCACCGTGATATGCTAATTCTGGTCACGAGTATAAATAAAAAAAATAACATCACTAGTCGGAGGTAATACAATATGAGGATGTGAAAAGTGCCGGTGATGATGATGATCTTTAATCTATCAAGAACAAGTATCAATTACAACTGCTGCACGCGAACTGACAACATAAAAGCCCTAAACTAAAATGAACATAAACTTGCCACTTTGCCGACCTTTCCTAAAACAGACATTAGCAAAGTGAACCAATGCAATACCTTGTTGATGTAATTAGAACTCTGAAGAAGTTGTACATTGTAACGAAACGTAAGCAAGGAGAAATAGCAATAGACTGCGCGTGCCCCAGTGCTTGTTTGGCTCATCTGCCATTTGATTTAAACATGACGTATCAATGAAATTATCTTAGGCCCGGTAGTTTCATCGTTAGCATATGCGCCTAATAGCATAAAAATGACTTACTATAGCTTAAAATCTTAAAAACGGTATTTTGAAATATGCTTTAGCAAGAAAATAGTCTAATAGCTACGATATTTTTGCTAGCCAATCTTGGGGAGCATACGTTTTATGCTATAGCTAATTCCAATATGGCGTCTTTTCTCATCTGTTATTTACAGCGGCTATGTAGTTTTGAGTCGAATTTTAGCAATTATTCCGTTAGGAAACACACAATATTTACTTCAATTTTGTCATGGAAAGCAACGGGTCAGATGTCGAAAGAATTACTGAATACTGATTATGTTTGCTGGTGCAAATCGAAAATATTTCGTCTCCCTCAATGTCTCCGAGTATTTGGTAGGAACGCGGAAGAATTCACTCGGCACAACATTTGAAATTATTGGCAAGCAAATCACAACGGATTTATGAACCTATCTACAACACAGTTTGTAAAATCCGTTTTTAAATGCCTCACTAAATGTTTTACGCACTTATAATTTAAAATCATATCATATTATCACAGAGCGCCATCCTTGTTGGTGCATTGCAGGCGGACGTCAATATGGCATCTGACAGTTATAAAAAACTACCATAGACAAAAAAAATCTTGAATTCGTGGCTGTTGACCATATTATTTATGTGGCCAAATGCAGTATTTTAGGTTTTTTTTACATTTTTCAAGTTTTGTCACGATGGTAGCCATGATGGTAGCAATGCAATTACTTCGGGTATCTTCGGTATATACTACAGAATAGCCTATAGGCAAAATGCGAATGAAAATACTGTTTTGGTGTTACTATAGCATATCTCGGGCGTAAAATATGCTATATAAACTACTTTAGCTTAAAATGTGAAAATACCGGCCCTTAACAATCATATTCTACAAAATCTGAGTTAAGAAAAAAACGTAAAACACGATAATGTGAGAGTTGGTTTAAATATTTTTGAAATCAATTTCCAGTTTTCATAAGACACATTAGTACCGTACATTGTTCATGTGAAATTACTTTTGTTGGAGATAAGACAAACAAGCAGTAAGGGTACGTATAGGTATAGTCAAAACCAGGAATATACATAGATATCGAGCATCTAAATTTTAAGTTAAAAATATTTGTAACATGAAAAAAAAATGTGTTTTTTCGTATCCATGTAATAGCATAACGTCCATGACATAGCGCCATGTTAGTAGAGTTGTGAAAGATTGATAGAAAGAATCGAATCATTTGTACGTCTGTGAGATGGATCAGATACTGCGCGAGAAAGAATGACTCAATCAATTTCATAAAAATATTATGCTCAGTGTTAAAAACAAAAAAAACACTTAAATTGAAACGTCATCAGAATGTCAAAGAATAATGGACGTATGTGAATATAATTTATTCAGACCTGTCATTTAATCAATAAAAAAATTGACAATTGGTAATAGCTCATCAAATCTTGTCTTGTATTATAAAATGGGTGAATGATTTAATCTTTGTTGTGTTGTACAAGAAGTGTAAATGATCTATTTATAATTTAAGTTGCATGTATGTTTTTAAAACGATGATGCACGTAGGTACACCAGCAAGCACTTTGTAAGTTCGCGCTTACACATGCTTCATGTGAATTAACAAGAGGAAACCTGAGCTTAACAATGGTCTTATGTTAATTTGAATTTTGGTTTTTGAATTATAAGTGCACACTGCACATGCAGCATTTGTTGGAGCAAACTTACACGTATCTGTTAGTGGGCATGGTTTTAATATGAATTTTAAATGTTTATATGTATTTGCAACTTAGGTTAGATAAGATTAGATTACAGCCTGGATCACAGAAAGGCGGTAGGAGTTGCAAGATATGTGTTCACGTGAGATTTGTTTTATTTTGTAAGTTACACATGCAGCGTTTTTTAGGACAAAATTAATTGCTTCTCATTTCCTTTAGCGCTACAGTTTCTTTCTACAAAAGACTAACGGGGCTATACTTATACATTTTGGTCGTCGGTTGAGCTCACGCTTTGACAAACTAATGATGCATTTGTATGAAGACCTGTCAATCCAAGATGGCCGCAATGGAACAGCTGATTTCTCTTCATAAAAATTTACAAAATTCGGTAGGTAAGAATGACCGTGCTGATGAAACTTCCAGCGCAGGCACCATTAGTTTGTCAAAGCGTGGGCTCAACCGACGGCTAAAATGTCTAAGAATAGCCCCGTAAGTTGGCATGTACAAAATAACCCATGGAAGTTTCGTCGCAATCTGTTTAGTAGTTGAAGAGTCCATAAAGGACAAACATTCATCATATTTTGTTTTATATAATAGAAGACATAATAATTTGTTTACGATTATGCATATCACTTACTTTCACCTGAGCCTGCCTATAAATGTCTGACTAGATTTTAATATAAAAAATAATAATAGCATGTAATCATTTTCTAATCACCTTTTTAATGGGAAACCCGTTACAAAACTGGCCTGCAAGTCGTGAACGATCAAACTCATAAAGATTGACGGATTCTAGTCTAATGGTTATCGCTTCATACTACCGATCATCAGATATCAGATTTGAATCCCTAGAACAGTCTAAAAAAATTAAAACTTCAAAATTTTTTTGTACTCTAGTGAATATCACAACTCTACGCTACTAAGCTCCATATATAGTGTAACTATCGAAATGGGATATCATTTCTCGATGGGATTCGAACTCGAGCTCTCGCATGAAATGCAAGCACTCTACCAACTGAGCTATCGATCAGGCAATCTATTTGCCTTTATTAAGTTCCTTGACTTATAGGTTGTTATGCGGCTGACCACCCATAATGTAAAAATTGGTTCACTTTGCCAATGTCACCTCTGTTTCAGGGAAGGACGGCAAGAGTTGCAAGGCTTATGTTCATTTGAGATTGGGTTTTTATATTGTAGGTCCACATGCGGCATGTGTTAGCGCGAAATTATACATATCTGCTTGTGGGAATGCATTTAATATAAAACTTAAATGATATATATCTTTGCAGCTTAGATTAGATTAGATTAGATTAGAAGGCCGATCAAAAGAGTTTACGGAGTCAAATAGAGTTTTGCTTGTTTTTTACGACTTAGCTCGTAATGTCTCTTGAAATATGATTGACACAAAACAACACATAACAAAAAAAAAACAGTCCACCTGAAGTTTTAAAAACCTTTCAAATAAATTATGGTTCACTTTGCAAACGTCACCCTTTTTTTCAGGGAACGTCAGCATGAATTTCAGGCATGATGTTTATGTGAAATTTGTGGTTTTATTCACATGTCTACTAATCAGCAATCATTTTATAAGAATAATATATATGTATAGATCTTTGTATTTTAGATGCCAGTTTTTTTTAAATCTTTAGAAGAAGAAAAACAAAGCTTTGTTTGAAAGTTGACTTAGGTCAGGGGAAAGCGGTGGAAGGGGAAGACAAAGGAAGGGATGGATAGACCAAATATGTGAGACTGCGAAATAATGGAACCTGCAGAGTGAGAATAAGAGAAGAATATGTATAAGGAAAGTGATGAATGTCGACGAGATGAAAGAGGTATGCAGGGACAGAAAAAAGTGGAGACGCAGCTGTGGAGGTACCGGCCACCCCTAGTGAAACGGTGGCTGGATACAGCAGTACTGCACCATTTGAAACCATAGCATCACCATTCATACAAAAACTTTTTTCTTTAATCTTGAATAAGTACCATGTTTTAAAAGTTCCTACCCGTACTATATTATCCAGGTCAGCATTTGGGGCAATTTCAAGAGGCCCAGCATGTCTGGCGGTGCCTCGTAAAGCACTGAGGTCTAATCATAGTTTGGGAATCAAGAATTTTTTTCTCTCTCCCAAAGGTGTTATTAGTTTTAAACATAGCCCCGCGCAGGCGCAGAGAGGTGTCGGTGAGTTACTAAATATGAGCTCGTGATGTTGGTACTACGAGAAATAATTGTTTTTATTGAAACAAAAATGTTTCTTTTTTTTATTTGAAAAAACTTTTTTGTGTGTAGCGGCGCAGTTGTCATAGAAAAAAATAGCTGTGCGTCAAAATGCACATAACTTGACAAATGTTTTGACACTTGGCCGGGTTGCCAAGAAAAGACATAAATAAAAATAAAAATATATTTTGTTATTGGTTGCTTCGAACGATAGTCACATACAAAGGTGATGTTTGCTCACTGAGGAAAAGTTCTTCATAAAAATGAGGTATGCACGTGAATTGGCGTAGACTATACAGTATCGTCACGCATCCAGGTTGCTAGAGAAAAGGCATATAAAAATATGTTGTAATTGGTTGCTAAGAACGATAGTCACTTACAAAGGTGGCGTTTGCTCACCGAGATTTTGTGCTTTTTATATACAAAAAAAAACTTTGTTTGAGATGAATGTGTACTTATTTTTTAAATAAATACAAAGAAAAACATTTTTTTATTGAAATGAAATAAATACCTGGAAATACAGTAAATCACATTTTCACTTTTTCCGTATTTATACCATTTTTGTAAAAAATTTAGAATGCCGTCTTTGTCTCGGAACGATTCATATATTGCCATATTAAAGGTAAAACAGAACAAGAGCTGATGCACTGATGTGAGAAATCGTGGATAAAACATTCTATTGAGAGTAACTTCTTATAGTAAATGAACTAATTATAAAGAAAAGCTCATAACAAACTTGTAAACTACAGGATTTTCACACTTCTTTAGTGTTTTCTCTCGTAGAAAATAGGAAAAAATGTGCATTTATCTAAGAAACCCACGTTAGTTTCGTACGTCACTTATTTAGTTTTACCTTTAAGGTATCGATATAATATATATGTACATATATTTATAATATATTATATCAGAAACCTCTCATTATTATAAACGGCAGCAAGCCGACAAAATATATACCCGAGTAATAACGCACCATATTCACAAAAATTACAACTTAATCTTCAAGTCGTCATCATCATAAAAAAAATGTACAGACGCCTTAATGCCATCTCGAGATTAACGCCTGGCGAAATCGTCTCTGAATTGTGCGATTATACGAGTAAGCGATTGCAGAATTGCAATTTTCCGGCCGATACGCATGCGCGTTGCAAAATTTTCGCAATCCTGCCAAGCAGCAATTTTTATGAAATCAAAATCAAAACTACATCGTAGTACGAGAATGTCAAATACTGTTCTAGAGAGATGGTTATTTTTTATACGTGTATTTTTTTTATTCTTTGTCGATGTCCCCTCTGTTTCAGGGAAGGTCGGCAAGAGTTGCAGGGCCAGATGAACAACTCTTGCAGAACATTTTCTACGCGAGAAAACACTAAAAAGTATAAAAATCCTGTAGCTTAGATGTTTTTTATGAGCACTGCCTTAAAATTAGTTCACTTAACTATGTGATGTTACACCCAGTTAAGCGTATTATCCACGATTTACCAAATTAGTGAATCAGCGCTTATTCAGGTTTACCTTTAAGGTGGCAATGTATCTTTGCAACTTAGATTATAGATGTGTGTAAGTTTTTTTTTTATTTTTATTTCCCCCCATTAGTAACCCTAATGGGGGGGAGTTTATTCGTGTGTACCACTTATACAGTATACCACACTTTATATAATGCTTGATTTTCTGGTTCCGGGTTTTGACCGTGGTCCATGTTTTTGCTTGTCTTCTTCTTTTTATTCTTTCTTGAAGACTTTCAGCTTACGTTTCGTCTCCTCTGTGGGCGACTTCTTCGGAGTTCTGCTCGCTTCCGTTCAGTTCCGTTCTGCAGTAGCGAGCAGAACTCCGAAGAAGTCGCCCACAGAGGAGACGAAACGTAAGCTGAAAGTCTTCAAGAAAGTCTTCAAGAAAGAATAAAAAGAAGAAGACAAGCAAAAACATGGACCACGGTCAAAACCCGGAACCAGAAAATCAAGCATCTAGATCCGGCCGTGAAAGCCTAAAAACTTTATATAATATTTTACAAAATAATAAATTATACATACATCTTTGTTTTTTTTTTTTTTTTTTTTCTTTTTGTTATACACTTCACTCTATCATGTGTGTGTAAGTGTGAGTGACAAGTACATGACGTATGTACACGATATAGAAGCATGTATGTAGGTCGAACTCTATAGATGATTTGTGAATAGGCGCTTACTGTACTGAGAAGATCGTTCTGTGGTAGAGTAACCACGTATTTGATTTTTTTTTAAATAAAAATAGGAGCTATCAAATATCGATTGATTTTTCTAGATAACCACTGTTTGCTGAAATCAACTGACATTTGAAGGAATTGAATCAAAACCATAAGAAAGAATTGATAATATGAATATATTAAAGCAACCGAGCGGCACTTATAGTGCAACTTTTTACCGCGTTTTCTCCGAAGGGGTTGCACTTCATTTCGAATAAGAATTTCCTAGCTTTCTTCTTCTTCTTTTGGTGCCACTTCTATCGAAGATCGGCGATCATCATGGCTATTTTAACATTTGATGCTGTGGCTCGAAACAGGGACTTGGCGCTTTTGTTGATGGCGCCATTGTCGCAGGTTTTTCAGCCACGATGTCCTCCGGCGTCTTTGAGATCTTCTTCCCTCTTTCCCGACTTTCAACGAGATTAATTCTCATTTCTTGTGAAGGCTAAGTAAATTTTGCTGGTATTTTTATTTTGGGTGTATAAATAATGTTATGTGGAAATTAAGGTGGGGGATCGATCCCAAGCCCTGCAGCAACTTTTCTACTGCATTCTGTGGAATAAGTACAATAAATACAACTATTTTTTGCGCGTTCGACCTATAATCTATCATCTAAGATGCAAAGATATATTACATTTAAGATTCATATTAAATGCATTCCCATAGGCAGACACGTGTAAGTTCACGTCACACAGGCTACTTGTTAACTTACAGCATAAAAACTCAATCTCAATAATGGAAGGGAAAATTCATTAAGAACACTTTGATTATGATTTATGTTCATTTGAGGTTTGGTTAATTCATTTAAGCACACATCATCACAAAACCTCATTTTAATTCACATCTCTTCCGTTTAAAAACGTCATTTGCATATAAGTGTAGATATGTGAGTCCTGTGACACATCCCTGGATGGGATGGATATACAGGGCGTGGGGCAGTAGAGGGGAGACTGACCCTGAGAGAAGGTGTTGTGTAGGTACTGTAGGGAGTTTTCTTTCTCTGTCATGGTCGTAGCACATTTTTAGTCGGTAATATTTGTACACAATCTCAGTGTCGGTACTCACAAAGGCCGCCCAATATAACCCGGCAGATGCCAGCTCCCATTACTACATTAAATAATAATAACGATGCCCATTACCATCGCGCCGTACTATACTCTCACCAGTACAACAACACTCCTCTAAGAGCGATATCGGACGGGACACGCGGATGAACGTTCAGGCTCTACGTATTAGAGAAAAATAGCAAGCTCCACTTTTAGTGTGGCTTCTTGTCACGTTTTCAGCAAAAGGGTCGCATAAAGCGAGTGGAATCTATTTATTTTTACAGGTAAGGGGGCCGTCCTTACACCAACCACTCAGTTTAAATGGAGGTTTCTCAGCTCCTTAAGTGGGCTGGTACTTATTTCTTGTGAAGGCTGAGTAAACATTGCCGGCATTTTATTTTAGGCTTGAAATAAAAACCGAAACGAGCAATCAACTGACACCCTCAGTGAGATTCAAACTCACTCAGAATGCAAGCATTCTACCAACTGAGCTGTTGACCACGCAATACATAATTTAAAATGTATTTCCAATGAAATTAACCAGTGCCAAAGTACGAACTTTATCGACTACCTTCTAAATCTTTCTTTGGCTGAACCCCTTTAAACGCTCATAGCCTCCAGCACCACAATCCTCCAGAACTCTTTTGTACTGCTTCCTTTTAATGGTCCATTTCCTCCTATAACTTTAAGTCTTTAACGTTGACGTCGAAATTGTCGCCCTCCGAAACCTGGGACGTCCGAGTGGGCTAACACTAGAGAGAGCACCGTCTTTCAAATTCAAAATAACATCTATAAAGATAAAAGCTTCAAAATTAGAAAGACAAACAAGCACTAAGGGGACGACACGTTCAGACTTTTCACTTTGAGTAAGCGATGAACGATAAATTTGAACAAAAAATGACTCGTCTGGCATCACCTTTAGGGTAATACCCTTTAATACCCGCACGTTATTTTGAGTTTTTCTTCTATTTTATAGTACAAAATAACAGCAGGTAATTGAAGCTGCAGCTCTTTAGGCTAATTTAATGATTAATATTGCACAGAAAATGGCAACAATGTACTGCGATCTTACCAGCAACGTATTAACAATCTTAACATCAAATACCCTTATTGCAGGTTAATACTCAGTCTCGTGCGAGGCAATAATAGGCCTTGTGCACGTGTGCTTAAAAGCGAGATTAACATGTTTTAATGCACGATTACTTTTTATCCTGATTGCCAACTTAACAACGTTTTGCACATGCCAAGAAAAAACGCGAAAAATTTGCTAGAAAATGTCATCCCTTTTTTTTAATTCCTTGACTGATAGGTTGGTATGCGGCTGACCACTCATACTGTAAAAAATGGTTCACTTTGCGAATGTCACCCCTGCTTCAGGGAAGGTCGGCAAGAGTTGCTGGGCTTATGTTTATTTGAGATTGGGTTTTTTATATTGTAGGTCCACATGCGGCATGTGTAAGCGCGAAATTATGCATGTCTGCTTGTGGGAATGCATTAAGTATGAATCTCAAATGATACATATCTTTGCAGCTTAGATTTAGATTTAGATTAGTAGATGGCTCTGTTGGTGGAGTGCTAGTATTCCATTCCGAGAGCTTGGGTTCAAACCCCACCGAGGATGTAAAAAAATATTTTCCGTTCCGGTGTTCATTTCAAACTCAAAATTACACATCGCCAAGGCTTATTCATTGTTCACAAGAAATGAGAACCAGGACGCTTGGGAGCTAGGAAACCCTACTGAACCCGCAACTGAAGCGGTTGGCGTTAGGCTGGCCCCTTTACCTAAAAAAATAAACGGGTTCGACTCACTACATACAACACCTTTGGGAGAACGCGGCAAGAAGTTATACTATATGTGTAGCTTATTAGTGTGGTTATAATCATTACCCAGTCCGATCGATAGCTCAATTCACTCAATTGAAAGCTTGTATTCCATGCCATGAGGTAGTGAAAAATGATTTCCTAGTGTTTATTTCCAATTCAAAATAAAATACCAGTAAGGTCTATTCATCCTTCACCAGTAAAGAGAACCAACTCCTTCGGGAGCTGGGAAACCCCACTTCAACTGGCGTAAGGTCGGCTACCTGTATAAATATCTTCCACACACCACATGCGACCCTTCAGTGATAACGCATTAAAAAGTTTTCTCTTTTTATGCAGATTTTTTTGAAGTTTTCAATTTGTTGCTGTAAAATGTTGTGATTGAGTTTAAACGCGAAGTTCAATACCTGGGCTACTGCGAGATGTATTCATGGGTTCCATGATAGAACAGCACAGTGACAAAACAAAACACATGACGCAAAACAGAAAATACCAAAAACGGTTAAAAGAACATGAGAAAATGGAACACATACATATATTTTGCAACGGTAAGGCACAAAATAATGTGATGCGATGGTTTGGGCATGTGGAAAGAATGAATTATACAAGACTGACAAACTACGTATACTGAGGAAGTGTGAAAGGAAAAAAAGTTAAGGGACGACCGAGAAAAGTATGGAGTGATCAGATTGAGGAGATTGTGAAAGAATGGGATATACAAACTACAAAGTGAGTGTAAAAGAAGAAAATGTATGAAAAAGGTAATGGATATGAATGAATTGAAAGAGATGTGTAAGGATAGGAAGAAATGGAGGCAGCTCTGCAGGGGCTCTGGCCACCCCTAGCGGAACGGTGACAGAGTTCATTTACAGTTCCAGCATAGTATGCATTAATTATTAAATAATAATTAAAAAACACACTGCTTCAATTCACTTATTATTTATTTTAAATATGCCAAACGCTTTCGCCTAAAAAGGCATCTTCAGGACAATAACCTGAAGCAGTGTGTTTTTTAATTATTATAGATTATAGATTATATAGATACAATGGACTTTCACTGTGTAAACCACCAAACTCTAAAAAATATTAATTATTAAATGTTTGTGATGTTTTGTAATGTGATGTTTTTCATGTGCCGTTAATGGTATGTTATTTTTTAGGTATGTGAGTTCTAGTCATGTGTTGTTTTGTCATTGTGATGTATTTTCTGTGTTGTTTTGTGTATGTGATGCTTTGTCATGTGTTGTTTTGTCACTGTGCTGTTTTATCCCGTCACCGTATTCACGAGTCGTCTTGGGGTCCGCATCTCTCACAATAGGCAATGCCACCACTTCAATTTGATCTTGTTAAACGACCGCAGGAATTTTAATTCGACCTTTCAGCGCGGGTAACTGCGGTAGTCCAGTAGCTACAATACACGGCTACTGTAATAATGTACTCACTTGCCATTTCCATCAGTCTGTGGGCACACAGTAGACCAGATCGTCTCTTTAGTGCTTGTTTGGCTAATGCCTTGGTAATACATAGTTAGAACGGCACAGTGAGAAAACGAGACATCACAGAACGACACATCATAGAACGACACATGACAGAACGACACATGGCAGAATAACACATGACAGAACATTACAATGACAGTAAATCATATGACAAAACATCACAATGACAAAACATCCCATTACAAAACATCGCAAACAACAATATGTCAACTACAAACGGCCGTGAAAGTTTTAATCAACAATTAACGATATTGATGTTTTGTCATATGATTTTTTTGTCTTAATAGGTTCCACTCGCGACTGCTCCGGGTAAAACACGGCGAAAAGTGACACTATACGTGTAGCTTAGTAGCATACCGAGTAAGTATAAAACATTGCGTTAACTTCCTCGATTGTGTAAATAAAATAAAAGTATCGAAACTAAATCACAACTTCACAACTAGGTTTGCTGTTTTATCTTTCATGCATATTTATATTTACGCTATCGAGGGGAATTTACAGAATATTTTATACCTTTTATACTTAAAAAAAAATAATAATATATTCTAGTGCCTCCGGGTTTCAGTAGCCATGTTTGCTAGGAACAGTATCTGGATCTTACAATCACCGACAGCTGATCGGCTGTCTTGTCTCTAGGCGGGAAAATTTACATAAACAAACGACTCTAAAATATCGTTGGTATAAACTAAAAAAATATACACTGAGAGTAAGGAAATCTTGCACACACAGACGGAATTTCATTATTTTGAGTTTGGTACTCTAACATTCATTCATTCATTAAAGGTTTAAATTTTCAATCCGGATTAATATTAGGTTTCCATGTACATGTAACAATACAAAGGTAGTCCACTTGGAACCAGCTGCCTCCTGAAGTGCGCGCCAAGGAAGGGATCGAGAGCTTCAAGAAGGGAATGAAGACCCATTTCTTCACCGCCGCGTCAAGCCTGAAAGCGCCCTTGCAGTGACAGCAGTCACGAAACGGCGCTATAAAAATCATCATCATCATCATCATCATCATAAAGCCTAATTTTTGTTTTCAAAAATCTAGTAAATAACGCCGTACAAAAGTAACGGTTGGTGTATTGACATTGTGAAGATTAATAATCAAAAACAATAATGTAGAAATAAAAAAGAAAACAAAGTTTTTCTGTACGAGTTTATTTATTTTCTGGAGCGCCTTTGGTAGTTTTTACATATAACATTAACCCCTTCCCTTGTCCCCCGTAGCTCCGCCCCCTTAAAACATTCTCCGGAATTCCTTTCTGTAATTTTTATATTTATGTCAGTTGTTCACTTGACAATGGTGCGATAATACCGAAAGCGCTCAAGAAAATTTATTAACTGGCAAATAAAAACTTTGATTTTATTTTCATCTTTACATTATTCATAGTACTTTTACTTTCCGTGAAGTTTTGATTTCATTGAAGCTTTCATGGAAGCTTTGATTGTTATCAAGGTGGATATCAAGAGCATTCAAGGCAGCCGCTCCAATGACTTGGAATGCTATTCCCGCCTCACTGAGGGAACTGGATATGGAGAGACCATTTAAAATAAGTCTCAAGACTCACCTCTTCGTCCAATCATACGGAACAAGCGCCTTTGTAGTGACACACTGTCATAAAAGGCGCTATACAAATTTTGTCTTATCATATCAATATATACTACCTACTAGTAACAGTAGTAACTAATACATACTGCTTGTGTATTTACCAAATACAAACCAAATCTTAAATGAACATTAATCATGCAACTTTTGCTGCTCTTTCCTAGAACAGGGGGACATTGGCAAAGTGAACAAATCTATGTAGTACTTAGGTATGGGTGGTCAGCCTCATAACAACTTTTTATACTAAGAGTACTGATTACTCCTCCGAGCGTTTCGACGAAGATGTATGGAAAATAGTAACGTTCAATAGAGAGCGCTGTTTCAGTTTTTATACTTTTTTTGAGTACACGCTAAGGTTGAATCTACCCTTAATGTTTTATACTTGGGGTAATGATTACATATCCAAGTTTGTGGTCATGGGAGTAACGGTCAAAACCGCAAAAACATCTTCAGGTAATAAAATCGCAAAACGGTCAAATAATTGCAAATGCAAGCTGGGATGTACTGAGATGAGGAATCATAGAGAGATGATGAAGTCATGGCATTCTTCACTTGATGACATGTGCGGCTTGTGTGGGCTGAGACGGGAGCAGAATAATGTCTTTCTCATATATCAGCTGGCTCTCATGCTATAATCTAAGTTGCAAAAACATGTAAACAATTTATAAAACCCCTTGCCTGAAAGTAGATCTGAAAAGAATAATATTTTGAAAAAAATTCGAGGTTAAAATGTATTGTAACTACCCATAGTGGATACAGTTTCAGTATTCTTATATACGTATGGCGTATGTTGATTCGCGTTAAAAGAAACTCTACTAAGCTACACATGTAGTGTAATTTCTTTCCGCGTTTTCCGCAAAGAGTTCGCATGTGGCGAGTGGAATTTTATAGGAAAGAGGGCCAGCCTGACGCCAACCACTTCAGTTCGAGATTTCCCAGCTTCCGAGAGAGCTGGTTCTCATTTCTTGTGAAGGCTGAGTCAATCTTGCCGGTGTTTTATTTTGAGTTTGAAATAAACACCGAAACGGCAAATCATTTCTAGCTTCCATGGTGGCACTAACAAAATCTCTCTGTAACTGTAACTCTGTGGTCATCCTGATAGGGGTAGCAACAGTCTCTGCAAAGTTGCTTCAATTCCTTCGTAGAGGTATACATTTCATTCATATCCATCCCCTTTTCGCACATTTCTTTCTTTTACATTCTACATATCTGTATATCACAGTTTCGCCATCAAGCCATATTATGTTATCATTATATAAAACATTTAGAGAATCTCACGCATCATGTCCGTTATCGAAACATTAATATCCATATTTCAGACACATCGGTCAGTGCGGTGGAGGACGTAGGTAGAAAACAACACTCACACACAAAACACGATGGAGCCAAAGTGAAACAAAACGTAAAAAGGCGTCGAAATGAGCGCATAAAATGTCTGTGATTGCATATCATTAGAGATTATAGCTTTGTACTGCCGCCTCAGGGTTACCAGGTGTTCCTGGGGGGAGGGAGAGGTGCAGGGTTGCCGTTACCACCACAAAAAAATAGATACAGGAAAAGTTCATAAATTAAACTTTAAAACAGATAGTTGACGAACCGTTATCACGAGAAATACAGTGTTCTTGAAGTTTCGTTTCTTCTTGTCTAACATCATCAGGATATATAATTGTTATCAGGGGAATTGATGTTTAGTTAGCTTAGTAGCTTGGGTTCGAATCCCACCGAGGTGTCAGAAATGATTTGCCGTTTCAGTGTTTATTTCAAACCCAGAATAAAAAACGAGCGAGGCCTACTCAGCCTTCACAAGAAATGAGAAGCAGTCCTCTTGGCAGCTGGAAAACCCTTACTTCCACTAAAGTGGTTGGCGTAAGACCGGCCGCCTTACCTGTAAAAATAAAGAGGTTCCACTTGCCACATGCGACCCCTTCAGGAAAACGCGACAAGAAACTACACTATATGCGTAGCTTAGTAGCGTTAGTAGCGTATATTATAAAGACTGTTTTTTTGCTTGCTATTTTTTTTACATATGCGGATGGGAGTCTGAACGTTCATCAGCCTTATCGGAGCGACCCAGTTGCTGTCATGCTGGATGGACCTTTAGTTACCGGTCTTTGGTACAGGTATATAAATTGTCAATCCAGCGAAGAGCATCTTTGAAAGTATAAATAGTGGGTTTTTTTCTCTGCCGAGATTCGAACGCACAACCTTTCATTTACGAAAGTGTTAACCACTAGGCTACGGACCGGTCACAAGCCTTTGTTGAAATGGTACCCAAATTGTTGGTATGGCCGGTCCGCAGTCCAGGTGGTAAGACTTCGGACTCGTAACTGGAAGGTCGTGGGTTCGAATCCCGGCGGAACACAAAAAAATATACCATTTATATTTTCAAATTTGTTTTTCGCTGGGATGAAAAATTCATAAACCTTTACCAAAGACCGGTCATCAAAAGGTCCATCCAGCCTTACAACAACTGGGTCTTGCTTGATAATTGGCGCTTTCTACAGCGACGACCAAGCTCGCAGAGGGCTCTTGAGGTGTGATACACACAAAAACAGCGCTCACCAAATAAATCAGCCTAATTTAATTTAAATCAAAAAAGTACTCTGTTGATATTATCGGGATTAAAATTAAAAAATATATATATTTTCGGCAACCCTGTCTATGGGACTGGAGCAATCACTGAGAAATGTTCAATTTAATTTTTCCATAATGTCTGCGCCGGTATTCACTCAGCCCGGCAAGTGTCGGGATAATCGCGGGATAATCACGACATAATCGCGGTCATTCTACGATAAGTGTGATGCGAGGGCAGATCACAGATACAAGCCACAAGGGGTGGGGCGGCGTACAGAGTCCCCTCACACCAAGATCATCCAGGTACTAAGAAGTCCTTGACATTTCAATCTGAAACTATCTTTAATATAAGTTGCAAAGATACATTGCATTTGAAATTTAAATAAAACGCATTCCCATAAGCAGGCACGTGTTAGTGCCTGCTTATGGGAATGCGTTTACATGCTGCATGTGGGCTTGCAATATAAAAACCCAATTTCAAAGGAACATGAGCCCTGCAACTCTTGATGACCTTTCTGAAACAGAGGTGGCATTGGCAAAGTAAACCATTTTTTACAGTATGGGTGGTCAGCCTTACACCAACCTATAAGTAAAGGAACGCAAATTATAATAAAACAATTACGAAGTAAAATAATCAAATTAAAACCTACAAAATATCAACAAAGAATAAGAATTACAACTTTTAAAGCCTTAGCCGCCAACATTACAGATCAACCGCGTTTTTTTTTTGGTGCTTACATACTTCTTTCATCTCATCCAGAGTCATAACCTTTTTCATAGAAGCTCTCCTTTTATTGTGACTCTGGATATCCCAGTCATTCGCTATTTCAGAAATTTGGTCTGTTCGAGATTTGTTTTTTTTATTTTGTCAAATACAAATGCGGCTTGTGTAGGCGCAAAGTTACACGTGCCAATGACAATTTTATTATCTATGGAATTGATTACGCGCTTTTTATGTTTCCATACAAAATTTTACACATTCACTTCCATACAAAGTAAACACTCTTACCTGGACATTACGCGTCGAGTATCTCATTTTGCGTACATCCTTGAATTTTCAATGCCACAAGTTGGAAGCGAACCTGATGCTTTTAGATCGCAACGCTGATACTCTCTCCACTTAGCCACCATTAAAAAGATAAAGTTTTCAGTGATTGTCATGCTTCACTACTGTTTACATTGGGTTATTCTCCCTTCAGGCTTATTCATAATAACAGGCAATTTAAATGGCGCTATCGCCAATCACAAAACCTGATTTTTATTAAGCGCAGTCAAGTCCTACCACGGCGAAATCCTTTTAAATTTAATTTGTTAACTCTACTAAAACGCTACTAAGCTTCATATATAGTGTTACTTCTTGCCGCTTCAGGCGGTTAACTGGAAAGTGCATCAGGTATAATCTGAGTCACATCGACCATTTTTTATGCTTATCGCATGTCAGAAAATAATGAAACCAAAGTTGCAAAATTATAAAGAAAATAGGAAAAAAAAAGTTTCTGGACTGACATGTTGGGATTATTTATATAACACCTTATTTTATGTTTTTTACGTGACGCGACTACGTGACTAAGCTACAAATATTGTAACTTCTTATCGCGTTCTTCCCGAAAGGGTCGCATGTGATGAGTGCACCTAATTATTTCTACAGGTAAGGGGGGTGGATTTACGCCAACCATTTCAGTTAAAATGGGGGTTTATCAATTCCCGAAAGGGCTGGTACTTTTTCTTGTGAAGGCTGAGTAAAACTTGCCAGTGTTTTTATTTTGGGTTTGAAATATGTAAACACCGAAACGGGTAATCATTCTGACACCTTCAGTGGGATTCAAACCCGAGCTATCGGCATGGAATGCAAGCACTCCACCAACTGAGCTATTGAACGGGCAGCCTTAGACAACGTTAGTGTTTTTCTAGCAATGGTGCGGAGCGTTTTCATCTCAGATGCTCTGAATAGCTTTTTGGTTCATGAAGTGTCTGCTCTTGTCTCCACTCTGTATGTCATAATAAAACTCAAACTGGGCTATTCTTAGACATTTTAGTCGTCGGTTGAGCCCAAGCTTTGACAAACTAATGATGCCTGTGCTGAAAGTCTCATCACCACGGTCATTCTTACCTACCGAATTTTGGTAATATTTATATGAAAATTAATCAGCTGTTCACTTGCGGCCATCTTGGATTGACAGGTCTTCAAACAAATGCATCATTAGTTTGCGTGTGCTCAACCAACGACTAAAATGTCTAAAAATAGCCCCGCATCAGTTTATTTTGTTTTTCTTATATTTTTGAATTTTAATAACCGAGTCCAAGTGAAGTGGTTGACGTTATAGGTCGGTCCCGTTAAGCGTAAAAATAAATAGGTACCGAATCGTCACATCCGACCCCTTCAGGGGTTAAGAAGTTACAGTATAGTATGTGTAGCTTTGTTGTGTTTCCTTTTTTTAGCTGTAGAAATATTTTTAAGAAATCCATTGAAATTTTTGGATACTTTAATGTATTGTCATCTCTTTAGTTCTTATTAAGCAATAAAATTATATTTATGAAAAATAAATTTTACAAAGAAATAGTGTTTATAAATAAAACAAACAGCCTTCTGGCGGTTAAACCAGTAGGTAAAGAGAAAATTGTAAATTTGCTAAGAATTCGTGATAAACTGTTCGCGATATCCTCATATAGCGAATTCACTCAAAAAGATTCGATCTCTCATCCAAGTATAAAACTTCCAACGTTTTTTATTAAAATGTATGGAAACTAAATGCTTACTACTGTCGGTGTTTCAGTTTACATACATTTTTTAGTACACGCTATGGTTGAGTTTTAACGTAGACTTTTATACTTAAGGTCTTGAGAAAAGTTGTATGTGAAATGCCATGTTCATATTAGTGCATCGGATATTATATTGTCTTATCGAGATTTTAAAATATGTTCTCATGGTATTTAAAGATATTTTTTTTGTATAAAGAAGAAATGAATTGATTGAAGTATTTTGATTTGTGAAAACAATCAATCAATCAAAAATCTAAGTTGCAATGATGGTATGTATATGAGTGGTCAATTAATAAAATGAAAAATGTTTAGGACAGCTATTCACACAATGTTTCTCTCTTGCATTACTTGACTTATAGGTTGGTATGAGGCTGACCACTCACCGTAGTGTAAAAAAATATTCATTTTGTGAATGTCACCCCTGTTTCAGCGCAGAAAGTTTCAAGGTTAATGTTCATTTGAAATTTGGATTTTAATTTGTAGGTAGGTACACATGCATATTTTTCTAAGGTCGAACTTACACGTACGTCTGTCAATATGTCTCTGTAACTTATGTAGGTTAGATTATCCGGTCGATAGCTCAGTTGGTAGAGTGCTTGCATTCTACCCCGTGAGCTCGGATTCGAATCCCACCAAGGAGGGTGTCAGAAATGATTTCCTATTTCGGTGTTTATTTCACACCCCATAAAAAAAATCCGGCAAGGTTTACTCAGCCTTCACAAGAAATGAGTACCAGCCCCCTCGGGAGCTGGGAAACCCCCATTTCAACTGAAGTGGTTGGCGTAAGGCCTGCCCTCTTCCCTGTAAAAATAAATAAGTTCAACTCGCCACATGCGATCCCTTCGGGGATAACGCGGCAAGAAGTTACACTATATTTGTAGCTTAGTTGCGAGTTGCGTAGGTTAGATAAGATTAGATTATGATGATTTTTGTGTGAATGACACCTCAAGAGCCCTCTGCAAGGTTGATCGTGGCTTTAGAAAGCGCCAATACTCATGCAAGACCCAGTTGTTGTAAGGCTGGATATACCTTTGGTGACCGGTCTTTGGCAAAGGTATTTGAATTTTGTAACCCAGCCATGAGCATATTTGAAAATCTAAACGGTATATTTTTTTGTTCCACCGGGATTCGAACCCTCGACCTACCATTTAGTTACCATTAGACTACCGACCTTTTCTTTGCACCTTTATATTCTTTTTGTTCACCATTCTTCCATAATCTTTAAACCATTTCCATGTTCTTTTTATGAAACCACGGCAATGTTCACCATCTAAGTTAGCTTCCAGTGAATGCACTTATAAAGTCGATTCCGGTTTGCGATGGGCTCAAATTTATTCCACCGCCTTCCTTCAAAGAACCTCCGACTTCCACCCTTCACCATTCTCCGCCATTCTTCCCCATTCCTCCCCATTCTTCGGTATTCTTCTCCCACTTCTTCACCATTCCTCACGAAACCGTTAGACCGGATTCAAACCTGATCAGTATGTAGTTGAATGTATGTGTTTCTAAGTAAACACAGATGATTTTATTTCCCTGTTCTACGTAAAAAAAATACGTTCGATCCAATTTTTAATATAGTGTTTTCATCAGCATAAAAGGATAGTACTCACATGAATGATCTGTAACCACGTAGTCCGTAGTCTAGTACCACTAGACTACGGACCGGTCAATTATCATAAGTCATTGTTTAGACACTTTACTTATTACATAGAAGGTACTTACTATTCGTTCAAATTGTTACGATTTGTTTGGATTTAATTTAATAAAACTTTTTTTTTACACACTGTATTTTTAGATTCGCTCGCATTTGGTTCACAGTTTATCTTTCGTAATATCTCCCTCAACTGCTCTGGTACTTACTAATGTCGCCTTCAAAACATCGCCATCTCTATTTACTATGTTAATAAGGGCTACTCTGGCATACACCAGACCATGCCAGAAGCTTCGAGCGAACACTAGTACCACCATCCAAATACCTACGTCTAGAAACACACATATACAAGTAAGTGAAAACATATTGACACACAATCATGAGTAAATATACACAGGCATAAAATCATACATTCGTAACCGCTTACCCCTAACCACTGACCACTTGCAGCTTACCTTTTTTCTTGTATCACTTGCTACTTGTAACTTACAATTTTTACTTACCACTATCTACTTTTCACTAAGTAAACACTTAAGTCTGCTGTGTCCTTTACGCCTGTCTTGGTTGATATTTATTATGGCCAAGATGTCGCAGGCTGACTAGTGACTATGGCCTCTGCAATTACTCCGACATGTTAACTTAAATCCATCACGACCGTGCTTCAGGTTTATCCGATATCTCCAAGTATAAAGCACTACGCGTAAACTCAACCCTAACGTTTCACAAAAAAAGAATATGGAATCCGAAACACTCGCTGGAGGCGCTGTTTTCGTTTCTATACATATTTGGGGTGCTATTTCTGCCTTTGATGCAGTACCGTCTCTCCCTTGGATGGGCATTATTTGCAAGTCAACGTTAATTTGCAGACAGGTTGCCAAATAAATCTAAAGTTGCCAATTTGATTGATAGGAACTTGATCCCATTAATAATAATTAATAATAATAATAATATTGTGACATATTAAGCTCACATGGGTTTCTCAGATAAATGCACATTTTTCCTATTTTCTACGAGAGATTTTCTAGATGTTTTTAATAAGCACTTCCTTATAATTATTTCACTCACGATGAGAAGTTCACTCAAAAAAATGTTATATCCACGATTTCTCAAATCAGTGAATCAGCACTTATTCAGTTTAACCTATCTATAACCTAAGTCGCAAAGATATATTGCATTTAAGATTCAATTTAAATGCATTCCCATAAGCAAACACGTATAAATCCGCTCTTACACATGCCACTTGTGAGAGTACAACATAAAAACCCAATCTCAAATGAACATAAGCCCTGCAACTCTTGACGACCTTCCCTGAAACAGGGGTGACATTGCAAAGTGAACCATTTTTTACAGTATGAGTGGTCAGCCTCATACCATCCTATCCTAAGTCAAGGAAAAATGAGCACTTTCTTATATTTAGTTTACTCACGATGAGAAGTTACACCCACCAAAATGTTTTATCCACGATTTCTCAAATCAGTAAATCAGCACTTATTCAGTTTACCTGTAAGGTTGCGATATTATTTGTGTTCGATTCATTACAAGAAACAACGACAATATTCTGGATTCCATTGAATGAAATCGCTTCAAAAAATAACTCTTACAATATGTCATCTGCGAAGGCAATAGCCAATAAGCATTGCATTCACTTCGCGGCAGGGCATGTTAAAGTAAGCAATTAGGTCTTGCTTGGCATACGTGCGCTTGTCTCTCTCTGGCCCGCGAATCGCCCACTGAGCTTGCAGCTGAATTAAGCGCGAGACAGAGACGCCGCTAAGTCTTGCCTCATCTACTAATTGGGGTAAAACTGCGTGCCTTGCTTACAAACTAAGGTAACGAAACGGTGGGTGCAGGGTTGACAAAAATAATTAAAATATTTTTTAAATAAAAATATGATATGAAAATGTGTTGGAGTTAGACGTATCATGGCCTATGGTGTGGAAGATAGAGCAGATACGAGAAAAACCAACAATCTGGAAAAAACTTCTGAAATGAAGTTTCTTAGAATGAAAATAGGTTCAACTCGCCACATGCGACCTCTTCGGAGATAACGCGGCAAGAAGTTACACTATATGTGTAGCTTAGTTGCGTTTTTTTTTTTTATCTCCCTTAAGTGCCCTTGAGCGTTAACTCATAGCTATCTGGGTATAATTCATACCCAAAGGCACTTGAGGGGTTAACTTACAGGGTGGTATGAAGCTGACCTCCCATACTGTAAAAAGTTGTTCACCTTGCCAATGTCACCCATGTTTCAGGGAAGGTTCGCCAAAGTTGCAGGGCTTATGTTATTTGAGGCTTAGATTTTGATTTGTAAGTACATATGCAACATTTGTACACGTGTCTGTTTGTGGACATGCATTTAATATGAGTTGTAAATGTTCAATTGCCAAACAATATCAGTCATAAAATTAGTCAAAATATATTTTTCGAAAAAAGTGAAGCGTCTTTCATCCCTGTTGGACAACCTTGTTTCAAGGCTTACGCGTTATTTGTTGTCGTAGCCCCGGTACATGCTACAAACACAAAACACTCTCTACATACACACAAACACATCACCACATACAGGACATTATAAGGAAGTGGGCACGTATCTACAGAGCACGGTCTTTTGTTTTACGAGTGCACTCGGACATTGGAGAGATTGGCTGCAAGTGCACCAAGATAATGCTCGAATCGAGTTATTATTGATGTTTGTTTGTTTCACGATCATTGTCTATTTGTTTTATGAACTATTTTACATAATATGTATACTGTGTAAGTATATCTAGTCTTATTTAAGTTGCAGAGATACAACATTTGAAATATACGCCTCATTAATGTATATTATTGTATACGAGTAAGAAAATATATTCACTTTAGGTACGTATAAGTATAAAGACTTTTAGAAAATGTAATTGAATAAACATACTGTTCCAAATATGCAGGATATTGGTAGTTGTGTTTGGGTAGTTGTGTTTGGGTAGTTGTGTTTGGGTAGTTGTGTTGCCACGATCTATCAAAGCTGGAGTTTCCGGGAGTTGCGCCCATGTATGCGATGGTCAAATGATTCTTCAGTGTGAAGATGATGAGACCGGTCCGTAGTCTAGTAGTTAGCACTTCGGACTCGTTAACGGAAGATCGTAGATACGATTTCTGGCATAGCGCAAAAAATATACCATTTACATTTTCAAATATGCTCTTCGCTGGGTTGAAAAATTCATATACCTTTACCAAACACCGGTCACCAAGTTCTATCCTGCCTTACAGCAACAGGATCTTGCTTGAGAATTGATGCTTTAAATAGCGATGACCATGCTCGCAGAGGGCTTTCGAGGTAAATTTACACAAAAACAGCGCTGATCAAATGAAACATCCTAATATTTATTTGCATTATCATTATTAGATTCTTTTTATAATATTTCACTTTTTTGGGTGGTGTGAAGCTAGTTCCCTTCCTTTGGAAATATGTAGATTGGCAGCTTAGCCATTCCTTTTATTGACGCATTTGAATTATGTATCAAGTTACTATAGATATATGGGCTGCCATTAATCTAAGTTGCAGATTTGTCCCATTAGGGGGCAGGGTGCCTCGCCCCCTAATTGGCCACTCTCAGCTCTCTCTATACTGAGATGACGCTCCGCAGCGCGGCCTCTGTTTGACCGGCCGTACGGAATGAATAATAAACCTGCTCTACCTTAGTTCCCTGGAGATGGGTGAAGTATCAGATCCCATAGATACCTGATACTAGTATTCGCAACAAAAAAAACATCAGTAACCTATGAAAATATGACTTTCTAAATCGGAATGTAACTGATTAGTGAACACTTTTAATTTGTATCTTTTTACACGATAAAAAATAAAACCGTACTCAAAATCACTCACAAAATTGTTCCTGTAAGGTGAGAGATTACAATGTGAATGCGAAAAGTTTCATATTTCATTTTTCTTGTTAACTTAAATATTTTTTTTATGATGTATCCATTTATTGTAGCAGGTAACATGAAATACCGTTGCTATCCAAAGAACACATTTATTCAAAAACTTAAAAATTGGCAGCTACGAATGAAAGCTGCATGTTTTAGTATTTGTTTAGTATATTATTACATAGATTTTTCAAAATTAAATTGTAGATTTACCTGTTTAATCTGTGTAGTAATTTAAAACGTTTCCAAAAAAAAAACCACCTATATATAGTCAAATGGGATATGAAAGTTTTTTTAACTTGAATACAATATGTAGTGTAATGTGTCATGAATATCAATATACCTATTCATACAAGATGTATTGACTGACAGTTTTAATGACGTCTGTATCAGATGCAGTGTGTACTGATACCTGTTACTGCTTGCTTCGTCCTGCACTAGCCACTAGTCTATATCTCGGTACAGCAATCGATTCAGATGAAAGTAAGCGGCCGCATTTTGCATTATTTATTATAATAATGTAATTTAATATGGAGGCCTTTGTCAGCCGGCGCATCTGAATACGGATAATTTGAAAGATTTATTTATTTCTGCGATTTAAATTAACTCGCTAACATCTAGAAACAGTCAATTAATCTCTCACCAAATGTAACCAATAATTTAGCTAATATCTCACTTCGTTTTATGAAGTATCCCACAAAATTGTGTCAATAAAAACGACCATTATTTTCAGCAACAACAAAAAATCCGTTCCTTGAAAACAACTTTTAATTTACTTCAAAGCAAAAAGACTTTTCTTGTCAAGGTTATTGATAGATTTTTTTAACCCCTACTTAAACTATGAAAACAATAGGAAAACTGGTTGGCAAATCCATTTGCTGTTGTTTTTCTTGTATCTTTATTTAAAAATATTGTCAGAAGTAACATTCACGCACATTCAAAAGGACAATAGTTTCATCAAAAATTAAAGTTACTTTAAAATTTATAGAAACCAAAATAATATACACGGAATTATGATTTTAAAAGTTTTCAAAACCCTAACGGACAACCATTTTATTTTGTTATCAATAAAGCAGAAATTATTGATCATTAATTCAATTGTTTTTTCATTTTATTTTGGCGGCCAATAATGGGGTCCGCTACCCCACTTTGGGCATCAGTGAAATTATTGAAAAGTAATCTTGATCCATTGAATGTATCGCAGATGCTGCGATTATTTCTTATTGTTTGTATGCGGATTTAATTGCCTCGCGCGCATGCGTACAAGCACAATGGCTGAATGGTCACAGCGCTCCTTGCAGACGAAAGTACCCGGGTTCTTATCTACCTCGGTACAAAACAAAAGCTTCGCCTCCAGATCAATAAAATTGCATAGATTTGATAAACGATAAATTATTATTATGCCATTTCTATAAATGATTGGTGATCCTCGGGTAATTGTTAAATGTTATTTTTTTGTGCTCCGCCAGGATTTGATACCACGCCCTTCCATTTACGAGTCCGGAGCGTTACTACTAGACTATGGACAGGTACAAAATAGTTCAAAAGAATGAGGGATTTTTATTCTACGAACTGGTAATATGTCTGTTGGAAATTCAGTAAGTTATTAATCCATAATCTAAGTTGCAAAGATGTATTATCGTTTAAAATTCATTTTCAATGCAAGCCCGCAAACAGAACCGTGCAAGTTTACGCGTACAAAATAATGATTTATGTGTACTGAAAAATTAAAAACCAATTAAAAATCAAATGAACATAATCCCTGAAACTTTTGCCGACCTCCCCTGGGGAAACAGGGTTGGCTTTGCAAAGTAAACTTTTTTGCAGCATGGGTGGTCAGCCTCACATTATAAGTCAAGGAATACAATGTTGGGTTTAATTATTTTCCAGTAAGACTCCGAGAAGCTCTCGATGGAGTTTTATAAATTCCCTCAGTTTGCCGTATCACTCGGGGAAATGATAATTCCCCTACTTTCCGTCTACTAGTTTTTGCCGCCGTCTACTTGGACAGGAATGACAGAGCATGAAGGCAATTTGTAAGAGAATAAATATGTTGTTTATCTCGTTATTAAAATGAAATAAAATGTATATCATGCTATTTATTTTCTATATCTATAATCCAAGTTGTAAATATATATTGACATTTATGGTTCATATTTGATGCATGCTCACAAGCAGGCGCATCTATGTTCGCGTTTGCACATGCTGAATGTGTACATGCAAATAAACCAAACCTCACATGAACATGAACTTTTTAACTCCTGCCGTTTTTCCCTGAAACTGGGGTGTAATTGGCAAAAGTGAACCAAGTTTGTACAGCGTAGGCGGTCAGCCTCATACCAACCTATAAGTCAAGTGATGGTTGAAGGGCTCTCAGATAAATGAACTTTTTCCCCTATTTTCTGAGAGTGAAAACACTACAAAAGTGTGAAAATCCTGTATATTAGAAGATTTTCTTTAGAACAGCCTTATATAATAAGTACATTAACTATGAGAAGTTATACCCATTAAAAGGCTTAATCCACGATTTCTCAAATCAGTGAATCAGCACTTATTCAGTTTTACCTTTAACGTGGCGATTTATTCTTGCAACATAGATTGTATATTTACATTGCTTAATTAAATAGGGTGTGATGCAGAGTTAAACCAAAGTGTTAACCATTGTTTTTGACGTATTGATTTGCCAAAAATATTAACAACATGTAAAAAAAATTGCATCCTTTGCGGTCTGCTAAGTGTTATTTTATTCTAGCTTATTAGACGATACATTAATCACCCTATGATTTATTTATAGGAACGCATCGAGCGCTGACATTTTTTGTTCAGAAATTTATATACCTACAGCGATTCACCGGGTGATTCCAAAATATATATTGTTGAATCTACAATCTCAAGTTTCAAAGATATACTAACATTTTAGATTCTTGTAAAATGCATGCCCACGAGCACACACGGGTAGGTTTGCGTTGTAAGTATTTTTACAAAATAAAATCCCAAATCTCAAATGAACATTAAACCTGCAACTATTGCTGACCTTCCCTGAAACAGGGGTGACATTGAAAAAGTGGACCAATTTATACACTATGTATGGTCAGCCTCATACCAGCCTATAAGTAAAACAAAACAAATTATACATACATTTCGTTTAAGGCTCTAGGTTGACCAACCCTGCTGTGCAAATGGTAAAATTTTGCAATTACTTGAAGAATTATTCTTTAAAAAAAACATAATATAATCAACCCCATCTTCGTGCCCGTCTTGTATTTAATTGTATTTTATTACGTCCTCTGTAATGTGCACTTGCAAAATAAAAACCAAAATCTCATAGTGAACAAAAGCCCTACAACTTTTGCCGACCTTCTCTGAAATAGGACCTCTCAACAACATGTAATCTGGAGAAGCCTAGTGCACAGGATGCTTTACATAAATCAATCAAAATATCTTCTGAAAATAAACCCTGTAACTCTTGCCACCCTTCCCTGAAACAGGACCTCACAATATTAGGAAATCTGGAGAGTTTATCGCACAAGATTTCTTAAAAAATACGTATCGAAGAATTCCTAATGAGAACATTTTATTCTGGAATGTGTATACATTGGTTTCCGCTCACCCAGTCCCCGTGGTGCGTTAGTTTTTTGGGGTCGCGCAGCCGCACAAGGTTCTGCTCCTTCAGCTGTCGAAAAACTGTCCGCGCGCTGTCATGGGAGCCGCCGAACCGTATTTGTGGCCCGCAAAGGAGGCTAACGACAGCCCTGCGTCTATATCTGCGGTCAGGGGACTGCTGGGAGAGATGGATGGAGGAATTATGGATGACATACCTCGTGTGCGTTACTCTGGGCTCCTCAAAAGACTCTGAGGTCCAGAAAAGAACCAAATGCATACTTCGGAGGCGCCAAAAAGGACCCCACCCTGTTCTTTCCGCGTTATCCCCGAACGGTGCATCTTGGACATTTTAGTCGTCCGTTAAGCCAAAGCTTCGACAAACTAATTATATTATTGGCTGGAAGTCTCATCACCACGGTTATTCTTACCTAACGAATATCGGTAATATTTGTATAAAGAGGTCTTTATCAATCCAAGATGGCCGCAAGTGAACATCTGATTAGTCTTCATACAAATATTACCAAATTTCGGTAGGTAAGAATGACCGTGATGATGAGACTATCCAGCCCAGGCATCATTAGTTTGACAAAGCGTGGGCTCAACGCACGACCAAAATGTCTACAAATAGCACTAGAAGGGTCTCACATGTGGCGAGCGGAAACTATTTATTTTTACAGGTCTTACGCCAACCACTTCAGTTGAGGAGGGGTTTTTCAGCTCCCCACCAGGCTAGTACTCATTACTTGTGAAGTCGCATAAACATTGCCGGTATTTTATTTTGGGCTTTGAAATAAACACCGAAACGGGAAATCATTTCTAACAGCCTCGGTGGGATTCGAACCCGAGCTCACGGCATGGAATATAAGCACTCTACCAACTGAGCTATCGACCTGACATGCACACAGTTTCGTATTTACATTTTTTTAAATTTAGTAGTTAAATTTAAATCTCCTAAAAAGTTAGATTTGGATAACGGAGAGAACGGAGCTGATGTCCGTGTTTCAAGATGCTAACATAGTGTCGGTAATGAAATCAAGAAGACTCCAGTGGGCCGGACATGTAGCACGTGCAGAGGACTCCAGGATCATTAGAACAGTCTTGGATGGTGCCCCCTCAGGTGTTAGACCACTCGGACGTCCCAGGATGCGGTGGGCAGACAACATTGAAGCCGATGCCGAAATTCTGGGAGTGAGGGGACCATGGAGGGAAGCTGCACAAGACAGAGAGTCCTGGATGATTGTGGTGCGGGAGGCCCTGAGCCTTCAAGGCTTATGAGCCGAAGAAAGTAAAGTAAAGTAAAAGTAGTAAGTAAAAAGTTAGATTGTTTAACGTAACTTAAAGCTCCATAGAGCAATAAAACTTCGGTAGATATTTTTTAAGATATAGATATCTATCAATTTATGTTGAAAATTAAAAAAAACCGTCGGTATATTCAAAGATGCTTTTTCATTAAAAAAAAAACTCTAATTACTTTAAATATGCGTTGAAGTTTGGTAAAACGTTTTTAGTAGAAAACAAAATTAAACTTTGAATTTCTAAAAACAAAAATAAACGCTGTTGAAATGTCTGAATGGAGATGAATTCGACGGAATAAAAGAAGGTCTGGGGAACATCAAAGCGGTCCAGCCCGAATAATATGGCGGGCGATCGAACGTATCGGATCTCGGGAGCCTGAAAAACCCCGCAATCCAATCGATCCTCGAGCGGCAGAGATGTGGAGCAAAAAACATGATGCTGACGGTGGCACGGTAGAACGGCACAGTGACAAAACGACACATGACATAACGACACATGACATAACGACACATGACATAACGACACATGACATAACGGCACATGACTTAACGACACATAACATAACAACACATGACATAACGACACATGACATAACGACACATGACATAACGACACATGACATAATGACACATGACATAGCGACACATGACATAACGACACATGACAGAACCGCACATGATAGAACGACACATGACAGTTCTTGACATGAAAAAACATCATTATGACAAAACAACACAGACAATACATCACATGCGTAAAACAGAACAAACCATAAACGATACATGAAACGGTTTTGTCTTGTAATGTTTTGTCATTGTGATATACTTTCCTGTGATGTTTTGTCATTTAATGCGCTGTCATTGTGATGCACTATATTGTGATGTACTATATTGTGATGTTTTGTCATGTAATGTTTGTCATTGTGATGAACTGTCATTGTGATGCACCTACTGTCATTGTGATGTTCTGTCATTGAGATGTTCTGTCGTGGGTCGTTCTATCATTTGTCGTTCTATTATGAATCGTTCTGTCATGTTTCGTTCTATCATTGTCGTTCTGGCATGTGTCGTTATTTCATGTGTCGTTTTATAATGTGTCGTTCTAGCATGTGTCATTCTGTCGTGTGTCGTTTTGTCACTAGACTGTTCTACCATGGAACCGATGTTGATGACGACAGGTGAGGAGAGAAGGATGTAGGTGGACAGGGGGGGAAGATGAGAATGGTGTAAGAGGTAAATTAGGCTTTCTTATGCAAGCTACTCGTACTATCAAAAAATTTGACGAATAGAAATTGAAGTAGGTACATTGAATTATTGATACAAAAAATTATGGTGCTACTATCAATGATACCAATGTTTCAGGGAAAGTCGGCAATAGTTGTATAGTTTATATTCATTTGAGTCTAGGAGATTCATTAGTAACTAAGTTTTAAGATCATGAAATGTTTAATTTTCATTGAACAACATAGTTATTCCCTCCATAAGATGACTAAATGTATTATTTTTCAATGTGTTAACAAAATTCTAGAATGATCATTTACAGTTTAATTCAACTGATATTTCTTTAAAATTGCACTACAATACTTCACCGTTTTAGTTCTTACATAAAAAAAATCACCGGAAATTTACAAATTTGTTTGAAAATTAGTTTTATTTAGGAATATATCTCTGCAGATAATATTAAAAAAATATTTTAAATTATGATTACGGTCGTTAGACATTTTAAAGAATGTAAAAAAAATTGCACGGTCAGTAAAATCCGTTGTTTTCATTCATTAAAAAAATATGTTTCACAACGTATTACATGAGTGACATTACAAGTCATAGAATATGCATATTACGAAACTTCTGCTGTACATTAAACTGGTACAAAATCACTTCAAAACTGCTAGCAATGCGTCACGAGGGGTAATTAGTCCGGACAAAAAACTCTCATTTGGTCGAGTCATTCTCAATCACATTTTATGCAAGCATTGTCATGTCGGACTCTAAAAAGTGCTTTAAAAACGTATCGAATCGTTGCCTCCCGTATAAATAAAACTAAACGTTTAAACTCAACCTAAGCGTTTTACCAAAAAAACTAATAGAAAATAAGGCAGCACTTCTAGTGATTTTTTTGTATCCTATACATATTGTGTTAAACGCTTTGGTTTTAAAGTTTTATACTTGGGGTACAGTTTAGATCGTAACTTGGACATTGACACAATATATAAGGCAGGATCCGATACCTAGAAAACAAAGTAATAACTTAAAAGCCTCGTTAATGTGCGGTCAATACTTTGGTACAGGCAATCGTCACGAAAAAGGGTGTTTCTTTTAAGGTATTGGAGATAAGATTTAATCATCTGCATAGGAGGTTTATTGATAACTTGGATAATAATATTTTCATGCAAGCATAGTAAAAACTACAATTATTCAAATAACGAGATCCCTAAATGACAAAGTTTTTCACAATTAATTATGGGATAGATGAAATGAAAGCTATGGTTAAATAATTAGTTGAAATGAGATGGGAAATCATTTTATTTTGACTAATACGTATACGTATAATATAATAGTGTAAGGCTGACCAAGTGACCACTAATGCTGTAGAGTGTAGGAGCTTGTTCACTTTTTCCAAAGTCACACCAGTTTCAGGAATAAGCGACAGAAGTTGCAAAGTTTTTGTTCATGTGAGGTTTGGTTGATTTTGTATGTACACATGCAGCATGCTTAAATGGGAACCAGTGAGTGCCTGCTTGTGGGCATGCATTAAATATGAGCCTTTAATAAAAAAATGACAATATACCTTAGAAACAAATTTTCAAAAAAAAAAACATATTGTGTTGTTTATTTTTATGATCTTATCTTTTTCTGATCTATATTCTTGGCAAGATACTTCACAATACACGGTAAAAGTTACTTTCTAGTCAACATAAATGTAATACTAATGATTATCTCAAAATTAACGAAGCAGTAACATTTTTACTCCTTAAGAAATAAAGTTACATTTTTTTTATTCAAAAGCCTAAAATTCAACAGTGAAATATAATTTCTACCTACAGCTATGTATCAGATATTGGCGAATAACTACTAAGCTGAAAAACAGAGTAGAGCACGTTTATAAGCCCTGTAACCTGTTTCCGTTGAGATTCGGCAGGCTTGATTAGTAATTCCGAGATCGTCCGTATTGTCAGAACGGCGCTATCATCACAGGTTTTATATATAGATACTTTACTTTTACCATAAGCAGGTGAACTAACCTATATTTACCTTCACTCATCTCTATCAAATAACTAGTGTATACTAACATAAGCGGTTGATTTACAATTATAATAACTACACAGTTAAAAAAAAAACAAATATTAGAAGAACCGTCATAAGATAACTTACATCATTCTCAATTTTTCGTTAGCGATGTAGCCAACGTCTTCAGGAGACACCCTCTCTGTTATAAAAGTGTTGATAATTGTGACAGACCTAAACATAATTACTACCTTCGCTCCAAAGCATGCAGTGATTAGTGACAGTTTTTGTTATTAAAAACCAGTGCATCCTCAGTCGTTGTACAGAGAGGATGAATACGTTGGCTACGTCGCTAACGAAACGTCGAGAAGAATACGTATTCTCTGATAATGCTTCGTCTAATATTTGATTTTTTTTGTAACTGTGTCTATAATCTATAATCTAAGTTGCAAGGATATATTAATTCAAAGCTCTCAGATGTATGCCCACAAACAAACACGTGTAGTTCGCGCTTACAAATGCTGATTGTGTACTTACAAAAAAATCCAAACCTCAAATGAACATAAGCCCCACAACTTTTGCCGACCTTCCCTGAAACAGGGGTGACATTGGCAAAGTGAACCATTTTTTACAGTATGGGTGGTCAGCCTCATACCAACCTATAAGTCAAGGAATAATACAGGCGAGAATTCAAACTATATGTGTAGCTTACTTGCGTTTTTACGTATCAATATTATCACCAGTTGAGCCCTCTCGTCATATGATTTTCTTTACAAATAATTTCCCGGCAGTTTTATTCGTACTTACTCGTATTAGTATCGTACCTATAAGTTAACTCTTTCACAAGCAAACTCGGCGTCAAGTTTTTTCCTACTAAATTTATTCCTCACGATTTTCTTAGGAGTATTTATAATGTACGTTAATCAGAATACGTTAATTGACAACCGTATCACATTAACTCGTACTTAAATAAATAAATAGTTGCTATTTACTATGAACTATTTATGTAAAATAATTAACAAACTCTCCAATAACTCGTAATACTTTTCAAAGCAGTAATTAACATTTATGATTTCATAACGGATTTTTTTTGTTTCACTTTAATGTTTTCATAAATATGCAAAAACTATCCAAATTCTTCAATATTTTCCTGTATAGATTTCAAACTGACAATTTTTTCTCAGTTTACCATATCCAGCCTTATATCATGAACATTATTAAAGAATTACTTTATTTAAAAAAAAAAAAAAAACCAATTTGGATGGTCTCTTTTATAATTTAATAAATTATGCATGAATAGATTTATTATTTACTAGATTTTTTCTGATCTTCTCATAATATATTAAGTACTTATGTAATTTTTTTTAGGTATGAGAAATTTCATTTTAAAAAAGTTGTTCTTTAACCCTAGAATGATAACAATATTCTAATGAACACTAATGATAATTTCGCTATTTCAAGAATGAAAGCGTGACAATATTACGCTTTATAAATCACCAAAAACGTCATCATCATGGTTGATGTATCGAATAGAAGTTAATGACAATAATAATAAATAATCCGGCCTAAGCTTAGTAGTCACTATAAAAACGCCACTTCAAGCAAATCCCAGTTACTGTAATCCTGGATGGACCCTTAGTGTCGGATCTTTGGCAAAGTCAGACAATTTTTTCAATGCAGCTGAGAGCATATTTAAAAAAAATGCTTTACCAGTAATCAAACTCACTACATTCCGATTACGAGTGCGAAGCGTTAATCACTTGACTACAGACCGGTCAATCAGATATATGCAGGTAGGTATGTCGTCTAACGACTGCTTATTGCTTATCGACCGGTCCGTGGTCTATTGGTTTGCGCTTCGGAATCGTAAATGGAAAATCGTGAGTTCGAATCCCGGTAGAGCACACAAAATACAAGATTTGTATTTTCAAATATGCTCTTTGTTTTTCTTGAGCAAATCATATACCTTTACCAAAGAAGAACCTTTACTGTCACCAAAGGTCCATCCAGCCTCGCAGCAACTGGGTTTTTCTAAAGAATTGAGAGAAAGAGACGACTAAGCTCACAAAGGACTCTTGAGGTGTGATTCACACAATAGCAGTGCCCACCAAAAAAAATCCTAATATTATTATTGACTAAAAAAAAATGAACGCAAACAACCAATAAATCATTGAAAAAATCACTCAAGTGTATTCGACTCAGGTTACGTTTTTAGGGTTAAATTTCTAATAGAAAAGTTGTTGTCAGTTTTTAAGTTTAGTCGATGCAAACGTACATTTAGGCGGTCACTTAGCTGCCGATATCGACAATTAAATAATGATAAATCAATATGAACATTTGCATATTGATTGGATCCCTCTATGTCAATGATGGATGTAGGAAATAATGTATTTCGCTATTCGGTAGGCTCCCGCTGTGCGGATGAGTTTTAATTTGAATATTTTAATAACCCGTCCCTCCAGTGCTTGTTTGGCTTATCTGCCTTTCGATTCAAAGATGACCTTTCAATGAATTTGTCTTAAATATCACATTCTACACAATCTGAACTAAAATAAGGCGTAAATACGATAATGTGAGAGTTGTTTTAAATATTAAAAAAAAACAGTTTTCATAAGACACAGTGGTCCAGTACACATACAAACATTACGTATGTGAAATAACCTCTGATGGGTATAAGACAAATAAGCACTAAGGAAACGAACTAGTATCGCGAGTATGGAACACATTGCGTAAACTCTCTTCTATCGCGTAAATAGAAATAATGTATGAAAGCTAAATCATTCACGAGGAGTGCCGTCGTCTATTCCATACATTTTCGATTTACACGATCAAGGAGTTTGTATAATTGTTTTAAACTTGCAGTAAAGTTATTAGAAATAATTCATTCAGCTGTTTTCTAAACTAGTCTTGGATCTATGAGTCACACTTCAAGGGCTCTCTTCGTGATAGGTCTTTTCTGTAGAGTAAAAGTTTCACTCATTACCAGTTACCTAAAAATAAAAACAAAATCACAGGCGTTTGGCATTGTAAAATAACTAACTTACAGAATAAGCAAAACATCACATGAACATAAACTTTGCAACTCCAGCCGCACAAGTGAACCAAGTCTTTACAGTGTGGGGGTCAGCCTCATACCAACTTATTAGTAAAGGAAATTTTTAAACATTAAATTTAAAATACATTTTTACTCGTAGGTACTAATTGTTTCTTTCAAAAAACAAGCTACTTCAAAATATAATAAAATCTTTCTCTAAAAACATGATGCGTTTTTTAAAGCAAATTTCAAAAATGAAATACTTTTTTGTTCTCTGCCGGGATTCAAACCGCCTACCTTCCAATCACGAGTCTTAACCACTAGATTACGGACCGGTCGAAGAAAACCTTACCTCTTTGAGAAAAGTTTGTTGTACATTAATTCAGAACTATCTGTCTCATTATTTTTAATTAAAACCTCCGATATAAAAAAAAATGTTTGATGCGCTTCATCCTACAGAAACGACAATCTCAAAAGAGATTTTTCTATCTCAGTACAAACAGCATGGCTCGCTTTATTATTTTATAAAATGACCACAAAAACAAATGTTTTTCCAACGAAAGATTATAAAAATACATATCTCCTTTTATGAAAATATTTTTTTGTTTGCTCTTGCATCAATCTTACACGATACTATTCAGAGTCTTCTCCTGGTCGTTTCAAGTTTTTTATTTGATGATATACGTAGTACAAATTAACGTCAAGTATTGTAGTTTGCCAATGAGTAGCTTCGTGAGAGGTAAAACATTGCTTGTAAGCACTAAATGATTTTAAAATGTCTTACAGGCTTAGGGGCCGTCCATAAATTACGTCATCGATTTTGGCCGATTTTCGACCCCCCCCCTCCTTACAATCATCCTATAGTCATTATCTAATGACCCCCCCCCCCCCCTCTTGCTGTAATAATGGATGAGCTTAATAATTAATAATGTTATATTACTTACATAATATTTTGTATAATTTGTAGAAATTGGTATTTACAAGAACCGCGTCACTTTTGGTACTCGTACATCATTTGCCATCATCCGCAGACCAGACTCCTCCCCTCCCTTAATGCGAATGACGTAATATATGGACAACCTCTAACTACACAGTTAAACAAAAATATTCGAATATAAAACGAACCGTTCTAAGAGAACTTACATTATTCTCGAAGTTTCATCCTCAGTCGTCGTGCAGAGAGGGTGTTTCTGAAGACGTCAGCTATGACGTTAACGAAACGTCGAGAATAATATAAGTTTGCTTATAACGGCTTGCTTAATATCAGTTTTTTTTACTGTGTGGTTATTATAATTGTAAGGAAACAGTTTAATTATTATATTATCTAGGACATACGCGTTCTCCCCGAATGTGGCATGTGGTGAGAGTTTCCCAGCTTCCGGGGGGACTAGTACTCATTTCTTGTGAAAGCTGAGTAAACCTTGCCGGTATTTTATTTTAGGTTTGAAATAAACATCGAAATGGGAAATCATTTATAACAACCTTAGTGGGATTCGAACCCGAGCTGTCAGCATGGAATGCAAACACTCTACCAACTAAGCTATCGACCGGACAGTTTTTTTTAAATAAAACTCATCAAAGTTTGTGAACGTTAAGTTAGCTTTTTTCTCTGAATAGCATAGCGAGGTCTTACCTTTTAAAGAAACAATCCTTTTCAAGTATTTTTTGTGTTAAAATCAATATTTTTTAATTCTCAAATGGCAATAGTGATGTGTAAAATGTGTTTTTTCCTCATTCACTAAGCCCTTTACAGCACGCTGTCTACAAGATTGCAGAAATAGATCTCCTACATTAAATAATTCCATAAAAAGTGCATCCACATATTAACCACGCGCTAGGGCTGTACCAATCTAATTTACCGAGATACTTTTTTTTACCGAGATCACATTTTTTCCTGATTTTTAAAAATATTTTCTCTTAATGAACCCTGCTGCCATTCCGCTAGAGGTTGAAGATGAGATATGGATTGAAAGAAAATCAAGTAGCTAAGCAATAATAATAACTGGACAATTTTATATAGCACCCTTGGGGTGGCTAGTGCCACTAAACGGCGCTATATAAAATTGTCCTATCTATAATCTAAGTTGCAAATATATTACATTCAAAATGCATATTACATGCAAAACCATAAGCAAACACGTATAAGTTCGCGCTTACACATGCTGCATGTAGACTTACAACATAAAAATCCGATCTCAAATGAACATAAGCCCTGCAACTTTTGCCGACCTTCCCTGAATTACTTCCCTGAAGAACTGATTTGAGAAATCGTGGATAAAGCATTTTATTGGAAGTAACTTCTGGATAAAAAAGTTCTAAGCACAGCTTTTTCACACTTCATACTTTCCTAGTGTTGCTCTCGTAGAAAATAGAAAAAAAAGTGCATTTATCTGAGAAACCAATGCTAGCTTACTATGTTACGTCTTCAGTTGTACCTTTAAGGTATCGATATGAAAAAATCCAGGTAATATAAATCAGCGCACAACTATAGAGTTCATTTACATACGACTCGATGATTTCCATAAATGTTGCACATCTCACCCCGGGTATTCCCTAAAGAGCTCTCTAGGGAATCCGCCACAAGCTAGGGACAGTGATTATTTAACGTTTTTTTCCCTTCGCGCATCTGTGCGCGTTGTTTTCCATCAAAAGTTGGAATCGCCAAGTCCAATTTCATCTCCTAAAAGAACATGTCTCCCTCCCTATAAATAAAAGATTGACAGGCGACTTCTAATGTCGACCACAGACGGTCACTTATTCGTGGCATTTTTGCAGTCACTCTCATTTGTTTAGTATTTTCTTCTTTAACTTGTATAATAGAGTGAAATCCATATATCGATAATCTAAGTTGCAAAGATATATTTTAAGACTCGTAGTTAATGCACGTCAACAAACAGCCATTTGTAATTTGTGTATTGGCTTGACTTATATGTAGTTTGGTATGAGCTTGGCCACCCTTACTGTAAAAAATGTTTCATTTGGCCAATGTCTCCCTTTGTTTCAGGGAATCTCGGCAAGAGTTGCACGGCTTATGTTCATTTGAGATTGGGTTTTTATTTATTTTATTTATTTATTTATTTATTTATAAATTCACGACACTTAGTGCCTTTTACAAACCATACTAAAAATAGTGTTATAAATACAAGAGTAAGTAAAAAGTATAAAATGAAACAACAAATATATCAGAACTACAATTGAAAACTATCCGGGATAAAAAGTAACATAAAACAAAATAATGATTACATAAGTAGGTATTAATACTTTAAAAAAAAAATAGAGAGATGAGATAAAAAAACAAGAGAAAAGACAGTTTATGAATGTATAAATAGTAAGCAGAAATTAGAAGTAAGTAGCTGAATATAAAACCACAATTAAAAATAGATTGAAAAAAATTATAAATACCTATATATGAAAGTAAAATGAAACAAATAAACACAATAAAAAAAACTATATAAAAATAAGAATAACAATCAAAGTTACTATTTAGAGAAAAAATATAAATCAAAAATCAAAAGAAATATACAAGCAACAGAAATAAAAACATTATTCATCCAAAAAGTACCTCAACAGACCAGCTCTATACCTATCAAAGTTATTGTTGGGTGGGTCAAAGTCTAGTGTACAGGTATTACCACTACGTTGAAGGCGATTTATGCAACTGTTGTATTGTGCATTTGTATTGGAAGCTACAGGGCGATAAGGAATAATGTGTCGTGATCCTTGACGAGGGATTAAAAAATTTAACTCGCCCAGCAACGACGGACAGTCTATAAGTCCATTTTTTATTTTATAAAGGGTCAACAAGTCAATGATTTTGCGTCTTTCCAGTAAATTATTTAATTTAAGAAAAGAGTTCAAAAGGATGGGATCAAAATTAGAAATAGGAATTTTAAGCTTATAATTTATAATTTTCAAGAATTTAATGTGAACTCTTTCAATACTATCTATTATGATGTAAGTTCACATACGGCTTGTGAAAGCGGCACGTATCTGCTTATGGGAATGCATGTAATATGAATATTAGATGTAACATATCTTTGCAATTTAGATTATATATGAGCAAAATAAATAACGTAAGCCTTGCAACTCTAGCCGCTTTACCTGAAAACGGGAGTCTTTAATATTTCAGTACTTTTTTTAATAATATTGACTTTGCTTTTATATTACCTACTCCGAAGACATTTTGTCCAAGTGTGGCCGCCAATCGTTTCTGATTCATTTAGCTCAATACAAAAGTACACAAACACCAACGTTATGCACGTACAATCATGCAGATGCTTAAAGGGTGTTCATGCAAAAATGATAAAAACGAATTTCACGCAAAAATGTGATAACATTATGATCGTCTGTAGTGACTTACAAGTAGAGTCAATATTTTTCTCGTTGGAAAGACTTGCAGTTAATTCACTCGTTATCTTGTGTCTTCTTTTTTTAAAAAACAGACATTTTGAAACGTTTTTTTTTTCATATAAAATCCTAAGTCTGTGATGTTTCAAGCGAAGTAAGATCTAAACGCCATGAGTTCTTTAACCTCCAGAGCGTTAATCCAGCCACCCAACTCTTGGTTTTGATATTAAATATCTCCAAAGATACAAAACATAGCTCCTGTCCGTTTTTTTACATCAAAAAATAGTGAAATAAGGTTTTTGTAGTGCCTACAAAAAATATTTACAAAATTAGAATTATACTCCATCATAAATAATCCCCACTGAGTGTGTCAGAAATGATTTTCCGTTTCGGTGTCTATTCTAAACCTAAAATAAATACCGGTAAGGTATACAGCCTTCACAAGAAATGAGCACCAGCCGGGAGCTGGAAAACCCCCACTTCAAGTGAAGTGGTTGGTGTGAGGCCGGCCCACTTACCCGTAAAACTAAATAGGTCCTGAATCGACACATGCGAGCCCTTCGGGAATAACGCAGGCAAGAAGCTACACTATATGTGTGGCTTCATTGCGTTTTGCGTCTTTTTGATACAAAGATGACCTTTTCAATAAAAAGTCTTAAGAATCACATTCTACACAATCTGAGCTAAGAAAAAATCGTAAAACATGATAGTGTGAGATCTATTTAATTTTTTTTAATCAATTTCGAGTTTTCATAAATCACATTGGTTCAGTGCACATACAAACATTGCTCATGTGAAATTACTTCTGATGGACATAAGACAACCAGGTGATAGGGGACAATATGACAAAGAGGATGATAGCAAATACCTGAAAATCTCTTAAATAACAGAAAGTTTTTTTTAAGGAAGCCTGTGCGGGAGACTCCCTAGATTCAATAGATTCTAGGGGTCTATGACACTTGCTATAGTGCCGCAGAGGTGTTGGTGATGTGGCAGTTGTCCTTATCCGGTCGCAGGACCGTTAGCTGCGCAGTGCTGTGGTGTGTGTTGCGTTGCGTGTTGGGTTGCTTCGTTTTGAGACACTGAGAGGAAATGGCGATTGTGTTATGGCCGCGGGGATCAAGACAGGTTATTTGGAACCGGATAACGCTGGTTCGAACGCCTTCGGCGCCTCTTTGTCGTAGGAGAGATACGTCTCCTGATGTAGTCAGATGCGACTCTGAAGAAACGTTGAGAAACGCTCTCTGATATACACCAGTGTTCGTAGAAAGACCGTTTTTATTCTGCACCTGGCCGATCGATTGCTCAGTTGGCAGAGTGCTTGCATTCCATGCCGAGAGCTCGTGCTCGAATCCCAGCGAGGGTGTCAGAATGATTTCCCTTTTGGTGTTTATTTCAAAATCCAAAATAAAATATCGGCAAGGCTTTCTCATCCTTCACAAAAATTGAGTAACATCCCCCTCGAAAGCTGGGAAACCCCCACTGCAACTGAATTGGTTGGTGTAATGCCGGTTCCCTTATCTTTAAAAATAAATAGGTTCCACTCGCCACATGCGAAACCCTTCGAAGATAGCGCGGCAAAAAGTAACACTATATGTGTAGTTTAGTTGCGTACCTGGGGCGTCAATGTTGAATCTTACTTGTAAATAATACAACTTCTTCTACACTTCAACTTAAGCAGAAACTTGCCTAATATATATCGGTGTTATGGCCGCGGGGATCAAGTCAGGTTATTTGGAACCGGATAACGGCGTTGGTTCGAATCCCGCGACGATAGCTTCGACCCTGGTTCAACAGATACCGTTGCATGCACATAAGCTTCTGCTTTCGCATGAAGACAACTAGCCAGGCAAAATAGGTTGGTGGATTGCATTCCTTTCCACAAATCTTTTTTTTTTTTTTTTTTTTTAAATATATATTGGATTTGAAAGGGTAAGGTTAAATTGGGATGGAAACACAGATACCGGTAACTCATTCCATAAGCGGTCAGTTTGGCAAAGGAATGAGTCGTGAAAACACCAAGTTCTCATAGCTTTGATATCGACTGCAAATGGTTGAATGTGAGCCGTTCTACGAGTTGCCCTTGTTGTGACGAGAGGAGGAGGTATAAGTGAGGATATTTCATCAGAGCAGACGCCATTATAGTACCTATAGAAGAGACTGATCATTCCAACTTTCCTTCTGTGCTCAAAAGAATGAAGGTTGGCTGTGAGAATTTGATCATCAATCAGCTGAACCACTGAATCAAGTTGGTCACACAGCTTCTTTGGAATACCGGACCAGAGATGGCTGTTGTAGTCTATAATTATGAACCATTTAAAAAAAATGACAAACAAATGCCGAGGGATGTTGGAATGGGAATGTTGGTCTATTTTGCGATAAATCTATGGAAATCTAAGTGATATCTCACCTGTAGTAGGGGAATGGTTGTGGCACATGCAGGTCCATGGGCATGGCAGCCCCGGCATGCGCGGCGTGCGCGTGATGCGCGTACTCATGCTGCATGACCCCGGCGCCCACATGGTGCCCCAGCACTGCGGCCCATGGGGAGGGCGCGAATCCTCCAGGGTGCTCCATCTGGCCCAAGGTTATCCAACACTTATAACAATCTCTCTTCAACTTCACCAACAATTCAAGGTGGTGATGATCACCAAAAATCACAAGGTGAAATGCCTAATTTAATAGATTGTATACATCACTTTTGGCACTGAAACAATCCTCACCTAGTTCACCGAATATATACCAAAAAACACAGTTAGAGAAAGGAGTAACGCCTTATTTAATCGATTTTGTACATCACGTTTGGCACTATAATAATTTTCAGAAAGTTCACCGAAACTTCAACAAAGAAACGCACTTATAAAAATAATAAAAGACCTATTTAATCTATTGTATACATCGTTTTTGGCACCAAAAAACAATGGTCAAGTTCACCGAAAAGGTCCAATGTGATGATCACCAATTTTCACCTGAAAACACTCAGATCTAACCGAAATGGCATCTAAGCGACGCAATTATACCAAACACTTCTGGTATTTGAATAATTGTTTTTAATGTCACCTAAAAGTGAAATGTGATGATCACAAAATTTCACCTATAACACATGGGGTATTTTCACTACAAGTCCAATGAGATGACCTTAAAATTGTCACCTAAAAGTCCATTGAGATCATCACCTAAAAGACTAATGGACACTTTAATATTCCTATATTCCAAGAATACCTATCACCAAATTAATTTTTCTCAAAAAAATATTTTACAGGGTGATATTTTTATAACCGCGCTTTATCTGGCAATTTTTTCTTCAAAGGATTTTTACTTTATTTTCTTTTTTCACTTCACGATTGTTAGTATTATTTATTTATTATCTTTAATCAAAATGTTAATTTGTATGGAACTTTCTTTAGGAACTTTTATTCTAATGGTTCTGCTTTTCTTTCAGTATTTTTTTTTATTCCTTAAAAAAATATTACATTTATTATAATAGTTTTTATTTTATTTTAGCATCGATATGCAAAAATTACCTAATTATCTTCAATATTACTCACGATTTTCTACCAAAAAAACTACTAATATGCCAATGAACCTAAATTCATATTGAAAAAACCATTATAATATTTTTAATTTCATCTCATACTGTGTCGGTAAGTATAAAAAAAATACATGTAGGTTGGCAACGCTACCCAGGTAGGTATATTAATTTTAAATTTCGAACTCTAAGATTAAACTTTAATTTGGGGTTGCGCGCTAATAACCAGTGCTGCCATCAATAAAAAAAATTGCGATGAGCCTTTATGGATGTATACCTACCTGTTTTAATTTTTTTATGGCTCCGCAATTCGTATGATTAGTTTTTAAATGCGGTTTTCGGTGTTTTATTGTAATTTCGAGTATTTGATTGGGTATTGCACCGTCAATATTAAATCTCCTTCGCAAGTTTTTTAGTAATATGGTGTGCTGTAATGTTTTTTTTTGTCTTAATCTCAGTTGCATATTCAATCAACTTCTTAGCGCTTTACCTGCAAATAGGTAAAGTTGACTTATGCAACCTATTATTTTTGCATATCGCCTTAGGTTTGTCACCAAACCACCTTATTTGAATTGGGGTTTTTCCTTAATCCCAAAGGAGCAGATTCTCATTTCACATACATGAAGTAAGTACACGTCAAAACAGAAAATTAAATTTGACACCATCAGAGTTTCAGTTTCTCATTTAGAATAGCAATCGTCTCGGCACAATATTGAAAAAGACTTTTTTCTCGGCGCGCAAACGTCAAAGAATTGTGGGACTAAGATCCTGAGCAACCCATAATAATCCATAATATTAATTGCAAAGATAGACAATACAAGCAGACATGTGTAAGTTTTTGCTTACAAAGGCTGCATATGTACCTACTTATAAATAAAAATACGAATCAAAATCAACCCTGCAGCTTTGCTAACTTTCCCTGAAATATGGGTGATATGGGTAAAGTGCACCATTTGTTACAGTATGGGTGGTCAGCCTCATATCAACTTATAAGCCAAGGAATTTATCCAATAACTGAATATTAACAAATCCCAGAAAACATCACTCCAGCATCATCAGCCGGCCGTGTAAGCCTAAAACTCTTATTCAACTAAATATTAGTTTGTCCTACCCCAACGAATATTTGTGTGTGACGTTACAAATTTGTCTACGTTAATTTAATGTGTAGACATCACTGAGCTTATTTTTTACTTGTACTAACAGTAAACCAAAAATCCTTTTTAAATTAATATCTACCTGAAGATATTTTCTGGCATACCGTCGCTCTGAAAATAATTACTTAGACTGGCAACACCTTATTCATTTTTCAAATGTTTTCCATTTTTGAATTCTACAGGAACTTACAAGTTTATCTTTTGAAGAATTATAACCTTCAAATTTAGGGATTAGCAGTTTTCATTATACTTTTGAAGTATATAGGTAATCTATAATCTAAGTTGCAGAGATATACTGACATGAAAGGTTTATATTTAATGCCCGTTCACAAGCAGACACACGTAAGTTTGCGCTTGCATGCTGCAAGTGTACTTACAAAATAAATAAAAATTTCACATGAACATAAACCTTGCAACTCCTGCCGCCTTTCCCTGAAACCAGACTGGCAAAGGTTGAAAGTGAACCAAGTTTTCACAGGATGGGAGGCCAACCTCATATCAACTTATGTGTCAGTGTTTCTAGAAAACACATATCGGCAAAAAAAAAACTTTTTTACGATGGGTCGTATAAAGAAATGATTTGGCTGTCAACATCTATAATCTAATCTGCAAGGATATGTTAACATTTAAGGCTCATATGAAATGCATGCCTACAGACAGGCACATGTAGGTTCGCGCCTACACATTCTGCATGTGTGCATACAAATAAAGAAAACCTCACATGGACATAAACCTTGCAACTCCTGCCGCCGTTCCTTGAACCGGGGTGGCATTGGCAAAAGTGAACCGATTTTTACAGCACGGGTGGTCAGCCTCGTACCAACCTATAACAACCAACATAACTATCAAAAAAGTGCTTATTGCCTATGCTACCCATTTTTAAGAAAAACGGAGAAGCTAACAATACAGATGTTTTTTTTCTCTCTGCGATATTAAAAAAAGACTTTCATTACGTATCGTCATGTTTATGTCTTACTATAACAAATCAGATGGGAGTTAGTTTTAGAAAAAAATCAACACACAAGTATTTTTCATTTCAGAGATTAACAATATGTTTATGATACAATAAACTGATTTCTGAGCAGTAAAAACCCTCCTAAATAAATGCAAACAAAATATGAAAGTTTTTATTTTTCACACTTCCGTGAAACTCAAATACCTAAACGTCACTTTGACAACGGAAAGCCGAACTACTCAGAAATTTTATTTGAAGGTTTGATAGTCTACATTCTTTTTATTTCAATGACATAGTCAAAATTGTATCGTCACCCAGTCTGGCTGCTAAGGAAAAGGCAAAAAAATGTGTTTTGTTGTTGTTAAGGACGGCAGTCCCATACAACACTAATGTTTGCTCACCGAGAAAAATGGTCCATGTACAAAAATGTTTCGAGTCCATTTGAAAAATTGTGTATTTACACCAATGAAACAATTAAAAGCAATTTCCAAATACTTCAGTAGGTATGGTTTTTTTTTTAAGTTAGAATGTCTCTTATAGCTTCAATTTTATACAAACGTCATTCACATTCTAAATTTGAATTATCAAGTATTCGCATTACCATCTTAATCAAAATTAATTTTCTCTTACTTAGGTACTGAATTCAAATTTAGAACGTCAATTGCTGGTAATTTCTTGTTCTGCGCACACTAACAACTAAACGTCAAAATTCACATTCCAAATTCGAATATTAAGTTCCTTTACACATCACTACACAGCAAAATGATTTCAACAAACTTCAGTGGTTATTTACTTTTTAAATTTAGAATGTCACAATCGGGAACGGTTTCCACGTACTTCGCTAGGTATTTATTTTTCTAACTTTGCAGTCCTTTGGCTTCAGTATTATTTTAAACGTCAATATTCACATTCCAAATTCAAACAATTAGGTATTTACATCACTGCACTAATAAGGAATGTTTTCCACATATCGCGGTAGGTATTTAGAACATTATTTGAAAATTAGATTCGTCTGTTGTCGTTTGTGTCCGCGTTCAGTGTCGTCCCGGCGCGCTGGGCGGGTAGGCGTGCGGACGCGTGTGTCGACCGCGCGGGCCGGTCGTACATTGAGGGGCCGACTCGAGTCGCTATCACGAGTCCTTACGGAAGAATGATATTATGCTTGGGCGGGATGGATACACTTCCATACATACGATCCCGATAACCCCCTACTATTAATCCACACGAGTTTTTACTAAAATAAAAGATTATTGTAAATTGAGGTCAAAAAATTATAGTATTGTAAAAATTTTGAAAACTCGTTGACTTTTTGTACGTACATAGTAAAAGTATCTACTAGGGACAAAGATGTAGGTACCTACTCTTGATGATCGGAACATTTTTTTGTATTTTTTTTATGCTAAAAATAAAATAAGTCACCGCTTCCAGCTACTGATCAGAAAGTACTCGGTTCGAATCCTCTCAGTAGAGTTAAAAAAATATTTTCAATTATCAATAACCTGATAGGATATTTCTTACCTAATGTATGTAGGAAGCATTTACCAAGCTCGCAAAAGACCCTTGATGTGTGATTTACACAAAACGGCGGCCAATATTAGAATAGTTCAGTTTTTTATTCATGCTCAAAAATAAGTGTTTTATTTGTATATTTATTGTTTTTCGTGACTTCTCTCAAATCTCGAAGATAAGCTTTATGAATTAAAAGACGAAAAAAAAACATAAAAAACCCCTCTAGGATTATTTTATTTGGATATTAATATTGTAAGTGCTATGTTCTATACTTTTCTGCATTGATAGATACTCTAAGTACCTATATATAAACAACAAGGGTGTACAATTCCTAAAAAATAGACCTTATAACGAATCTTTTCAAGTAGGACATTTATTCTGATTAAAAAATTAAAGTGGCTTTACAGATTTTTTATTCTTCTATTTCTGCATTGTTATAGACTTAGAAAAACACATTGTCAATGGCTTAGTAGTTAAAGGTTCTGAATTCGACTTATATAGTTTCCTACATGATAGAAAAAATATATACAAAGTTAAGTGAAAGCTTTTTATTTTTTAAATTTAAGAAAAAAAGCTTATGTCTGAATGTAGAAAAAAGCTCTTTAAATTAAAAAAAAAACTGTTCATAAGATTAACATATCCTGACAGACACACAACTGGGTCTTCCTTGAATAATTGTCCCTACAACATGAATGCAAAGGTTCTTGAAGTGTTATTGCCACAATACTCAATAACAGATCAATCTGAAATTCATACATATTTCTTCCCTTATTTTTATTTCATTAATTCTTAACATATTTTTTATCATATTTACTAAGTATGTACATATAGATTTTCAAGAATATGGTGGCCATAAAAAATACATCCTGCTGAAACCCTTTGTTCTTTCCTTAATCTGACGTAAAAAATGTTTTGCATGTGTAGACTCCACCCTTCCAGAAAATGATGTCACATTTTCATGTTTTATCATAAGAGCAGAGGATCAACTTCTGAAAAATGTCCACGGGGTGCCTACTACTTATTTACATTGGATGAATTATTATTATCTTCACCCATCTTTCATCTAAGTTTATTTTAAAAAAAACACACACACAACTAAGCTGCAAATATAATGTTACTTCTTGTCGAGTTATCTCCGAAATAGTCACACATGGCGATTTGGGACCTATTAGTCTAATTACTTACTACTAGTAATTAATTCCTTGACATATCTATAGGTCGGTATGAGGCTGACCAGTGACCACCCCTACTGTAAAAAAATGGTTCACTCTGCCAAGGTCGGCAAGAGTTGCAGGGCTTATGTCGATTTGAGGTTTTGATTTTAATTTGTAAGTACGCATTCAGCATTTGTAAATGTAAACTAACATGTGTCTGTTTGTGGGCATGGATTTAATATGAATTTTACATGTTAATAAACCTTTGCAACTTAGATTATAGAGATTAAAGGGTGCAATAGGTAGGTACTAACCTATATATGAAATTTTGAAGTTCGTAATTATTTTAACCATTTTTCATATTGAAATTTTGTGAACAAATACACAAAGAAAAATAGCAATTGATGAAACGAAATATGATTCATTTTCTTTTTTTATTTAAATTCATAATTTAAATTCAAAATATATGGAGTTACACCAATCAAATAGAACTGAACTGTAAATGATTGAAAAAATATTTTTTTTTAGAAAATAAATCTTGAAAAAAAAAAATAGGTTTTTCATGTGTTCAAAGATAATAAAAAGAAAATAAGTGTTCCCCATTTTTCGCTGAAAATAATTTTCTCTTAATAACAATGATGGTTATTTTTTTGTCATAATAACTACTTATAAATAAGTAGTATTTATAAATAAACAAAATAACAGAGCATTCTCATTTTTTACCTACGTTTATTTTCTAAAATTGTTCACACATAACAATTAAAAATAATTTCCCACGACGTACAAAAATATTTATATTAAAAATATTTAAAACCCATCATATAAAATTATTCAAATACCAAAGCGCATTGTTTTACATAATTCAATTAAAAAACCGCTCTCGGAAAATTCAAAACATGCAAATAGTCTTTCATCTCTTTCGCGCGATATACTTTCCCCGTGCGAGAGAGGGGGACGAGTGTTTTTTGTTGTTTCGTTGGTGCGGGATGTAGTTTGCTGGCACGTGATTGGTAGGTTTTGGAAAGGGGGCGGAGTTGAAGGCTGTATATTGGTGCGGAGGCGTGGTCCCGGAAGGCTTCGATGCGAAGAAAGCGTTCATACAAGCTTCAGACAGCGAATGGAGTGCATGTATTTTATATGGGGATTTATAGGATAATTTTTCTATTGGATAATTAGTCTCAGAAGTATAATGAAAACAACCATTAAGATTATTTCTACATCGCCATATTTCAAAACCAACTATCTTAATTATCAGCTATTAAATTGATTTTACTTTTTTTCATTATTGCTTGTTTTTATTTTAAGTTGAATGAATGAATCTTAATATTTTTAAAACTTGGCTAAAATGTTGATATGATTGATGATTCTGGTCAACTATATTCTAAGTTTCAAAGATACATTTACATTTAAAATTCATATTAAATGCATGCCCACAAAGAGACACGTGTACTTTTGCGCTTACAAATGCTGCATGCGTAGGTACTAAAAATAAAAATCCAAACCTCAAATGAACATTTAATAAGCAACTATTCCGATCTTCCCTGAAATAAGGGTGACATCGACAAAGTGAACCATTTTTTACAGTATGGGTGGTCAGTCTCATCACCTGTAAGTCAAGGAATATCTAGCTTCACTTTAAAAATTGTTTCCCTATTGCCAACGTTATCTCTGTTTCAGAGAAATTCGTTAAATATTGTAAAGCTTATGTTTATTTGAGGTTTTGGTCCTACTTTGAAAGTACACAATCACTGTCAATCAGGATATATAAGCGCAAACGTACACGTGTTTGCTTGTGAAAATGCATTATTAAATAAATTATCATTTTAAAAGTAAATATATCGATAACACAAAGTTAAAACCGAATAAGTGACATATTAAGCCAGCATGGGTATCCCAGATAAATATTTTTTTCCCACTTGTTACGAGAGAAAACACGAAAAAAAGTGTGAAAATCCTATCTAGATGTTTTTCATGAGCACTTCCTTATAATTAGTTCACTCAAGATGAGAAGTTACCGCCAATAAATGGTTCTATCCACGATTTCTCAAATCAGTTTTACCTTTGAGTTGGCGATATATAATATTTGCAACTTAGATTAAAGATGGCTGGCATGGTTATTGGCACGTTTTAAACATTGTGAAGATAATGATGACTTGAAATTACTTCCATGAATACAAACTCAGCTTTACTAGTTAGAAACTTCTCTCGTAAATCTTACATTCGAGTAATTTTATAATTATACATTACCCACAAAGTAATTACATCATAATCGTTCTATCTGGTCTGCAGGTCTCCTTCATCAACCGCTGCCAACGATGCGATGTCTATCCGAGGCATTTTTTCTGTATTCTTTCCACTGCCTTCCGTCCTTCTAAGCTCGTCATTATAATAATGTTAGTTTTACGGGCCCCTCAGCTCTTGGTGACTTTCCCTGAAAAAAAAGTAGCATTGGCAAAATGAACCTTCTTTTTGACTATGGGTGGTCAGCATCATACCAAACTATTGGACAATGAACTGCAGTTGCCTCATCCAAAAAAATATTTTGATCTACTCCGATACTCATCTAGCTAAAAAAAAAGATTGTTGTTTTGAAAAAAAAATATTTAATTGAAATTCCTTTATATTTTACTTTCTCCAAAACTACGACCTACGTATTCAATCCTCATACTAACTTATTATTCAATGAAACAAGTAAATACACAGGTAGATACAATTCATTAAATTTTCTCTCTGAAAATTCGCGCTGCCAATATTAAATTTGATTGAGACGTTAAGATTCGCCAGTGAAGGGCAATAAATATTAAGGATTTAATTTTCTGATTAACTTTTAACCTTTCACAATCCGCGCGTGCTTTCTAAATCAATTAATTTTCATTCGAATAATTGATTACATGAGGTTAACACTACGCGTATGAACTTAGAGCGATGCATTTAAGATACACTCTTTTTTTTTTAATATACAAAAAACATAAAATATAAAATATTACAATGATATTTCCTTTTTTTACCATCATGCAAAAGCAGATACTTGTGTGCATGCAAAGCGAGATCCTAGTTCTATATTACGTTTTTTAAATCCATTTCTTAGTAACTACATATTTAAAATCAAATTAAGTAAGTAATAATCAAATAAATCCAGACCATTTTTTTTTAAGAAATCGTGTGCGGGAGACTCCCTAGATTCTAGAGACTCTAGGAGACTATGACACTTGTTGTGGTGCCGCAGAGGTGTACGAGCTTGGTCGACGCTACAAAGCGCCAATACTCAAGCAAGACCCAGGTGCTGTAAGGCTGGATGGACGTTTTTAGTGGCCGGTCTTTGGTAAAGGTTTTATGATTTTGTTCAACCCAGCGAAGAGCATATTTGGAAATATAAATTGTAGATTTTTGTGCTCCGCCGGGATCCGAATCACCAGCCCATTTACGAGTCTAAAGTGTTGCCACAGGACTACGGACCGGTCCAAGAAATGCCAACGACACGCGGTGTCCCTGAGCAGTCACCCATCCAAGTAGCATCCGCGCCCAATGTTGCTTAACTTCGGTGATCTGATGAGAACCGGTGCTTTCAACATGCTCAAACCCTCCTCGTACCCGTCCTGTATGTATGTGTCAGAAGGACCCACAGCACATGGACGCTCATGCAAAGCTATATATTTTCTCAAGTGGCGAAAGGCCTTCCCGTGAAGTAAAAGCAACGACACGACAAAACAAGAATCTCTAGGTCAGAGGCGTGCCCATGACTCTAAAAGGTGCTTTCAACATGGTATCGTCGTTGACAAATTGTCGTGACACGTAGGTATATTAAGCATGAATCTCAGGCGCACCGTTGCACCTTAATGGTTTCTCCCGCCTTTTTATCCGTCATCATCTCCACGTCATTATTTGTTTATTAACTGATGCAGCCCTCGGCTCGCTTCTCTTCACACAAGTCTCCTCCTCTACGTTCTATCTCCCAGCATCATCTCCACCATGCTGAGATACTAATTGAAACGCAAACGCTGATGATGCATTCACATAAACAATACTCTCACACAAAAAAGCCACATTAAAAAGCCAATACGTAAAAAAATATGTACGGTAAAAAAATGTTAACTCTGCCAATGTCCCTCTGATTCAGGGAAGGTCGGCAAAAGTTGCAGGGCTTATGTTCATTTGAGATTGGGTTTGTATGTTTTAAGACCACATGCGTCATGTGTAAGCGTGAACTTATACGTGTCTGCTTATGGGAATACATGTAATATGAATTTGACGTGTAATCTATCTTTGCAACTGCCAACGACTGGTCCACAGTCTAATGGTAGCGCTTCGGACTCGTAAATGGAATGTTTTAGGTTCGAATCCTGTGGGCGTACAAAAAAATATATAATTTATATTTTCAAATATGCTCTTCTCTGGGCTTAAAAATTCATTGCATTTGCCAAAGACCTGTCACAAAAGGTCAATTCAGCCTCAGTGCAATTGGGTCTTGCTTCAGAATTGGCGCTTTGTAGCAGCGATCAAGCTCGTAAAAAGTCCGGTCGATAGCTCCAAGAACGTCAGAAATGATTTCCCGTTTCGGTGTTTATTTCAAACGCATAATTAAAATACCGACAATGTGTAGGTACTCAGCCTTCACTAGAAATGAGAATTAGCCCCCTCGGTAGCTGGGAAACCCCCACTGTAACTGAAGTAGTTGACGTAAGGCCGTTCCCCTTACCTTTAAAAATAAATAGGTCCCGGATCGCCACATGCGACCCCTTCGGTTTTAACGCAGCCAATAATTTACACTACATGCGTGGCTGAGTTGTGTTTTTGCGTTACCTGTCACCTCTGTTTCAGGGAAGTTCGGCAAGAGTTGCAGAGCTTATTTTCTTTCTTTTAAGATCGAGTTTTTTTTATGTTGTAAAGCCACATGTAGTATGTATAGGCGCGAACTTATACGTGTCTGCTTATCAGCAGGCATGTAATAAGAATCTTAAATGTATTTAATGTATCTTTGCAACTTAGATTGTAGATTGTTAAAACTACATATAACGATGTAGCTTATGTATATAGGAATAAAATGTTGTAATTAAACTGCAATTCTGCTAAAATTTGCAAAAAGCAGGTGCATCAGATGTAATATTGCAATCAAAAGCGTCACCGTTTCCCGTAATGAGCTTTGAAATTCGTTATTGCCGTTGCGCTGATGTTTTGTGTGTAACGGAGAGCCGTTATGCAGATTCGGATCGTTACGTTAACCGTTACAAACAATCGCAACGGCCGTTAGGGCAACGTGTCGCAAGTAATGGCGGCAACACCCCAAAAACTACCGCCCACAAAGCATGCGTGCACCTACACGTGTACCACATGTTCAATTGTTTCATAATAAAAATTAAGGGTTGTTGTTTTATATTCTCGTATAACATGAAATGCAAAAAAAATATTTTTTAAATTAATTCGTGAATACAAAAGCAATTCACCAACCTATTTTTTTAAATGCATTTTTTTTTTATTTACTACTGTACCCGGCGTGTTTCACTACGCCATTTGGGTATATGGAATCAATTATTTCCATGCACAAAAGAAGCAGCCTCTCCGCAACAACAGGGACAATAAAAAAATGAAATTCGATAGGAACCAAATTTCACACTATTCATTTCTATGTTAATCTCCACGTTTTCTAAAAATATGGTCTAAAACTTTACGTAAATCTAAATATGTGTATGCTCTTCTTAATCATATGGCTGTATGAAATATACTCGTTGGCCGATTCTCATACCCATCAAATATGTGTATAAAATATCCGCCAAGCCGTTTCGGAGAAGTGTGTCCACAAACACTGTGACATGAGAATTATATAAGTGTAGATAGGAATTCGCAAATGGTAATTGGTAGTACTATTATAAGAATTAACTCGATTTTGACCGGCTTGTACGAGGTACTAGTGTGCGTGAACCCAAAGCCACATATGATTTTGGTGAACCCCGCCGCCCGCTCCGCATCCTGCTCTCACCTCCGACCTTTTTTGGTTTAAGGTGTTTATAATTTTTGGCTATACTTTTCAAATAATTTATTGCGTTATTTCAAAAGAAAATCCAATGTTAATCGTGTTATTAGCTCCCTTTGTCACTGATAGATACTTATTTTTAAAATATGCAGATCACTCAAGTCAAAAGACACCTACAGACATTTGAACAACCAGACACCTGCAGAAAAGAAGTAGTTGTAGAGATAGACTTCCGCTTTCCCTATGAGAGGGGAAATGGTTCCCTGCGCAGCCATCCGGAAAATGGAAAATCCGATTTCCGATAAATTTAAATGGCTGATCGCGACACAACACTACTGCAATAAAAACAGACTCTCTCAAACTGTGTGCTAAGTATACGTGTAAACCTGGAAAGGTTGTTAAACATAGTTTCGTCAATATTAATCTGTAATCTAAGTTGTAAAGATATATTGACATTTAAGGCTATCTATAATAATCTATAATCTAAGTTTCAAGGATATATTCATTCAAAGCTCTCAGATGTATGCCCACAAACCAACACGTGTAGTTCGCGCTTACAAATGCTGATTGTGTACTTACAAATAAAATCCAAACCTCAAATGAACATAAGCCCTGCAACTTTTGCCGACATTCCCTGAAACAGGGGTGAAATTGGCAAAGTGAACCATCTTTTACAGTATGGGTGGTCAAAGTGCATATTAGTCAAAGAACCAAAATTATAAAAATATTAAAGCAGTAAAAAAAATATCAAAACAACTTAATAAAAATTGTATTTAACAATCGAAAGCCTTAGCCTTAGCTGCGAACATTGCAGATCTATCGCCATTTCATACGATCGTTTGAAAAGACGAGACTACTCACCCTGGTTACCAAGGAGGTTTTCTCAGCTGCAGTCTGTTATACGAGTAACTATTATCTATAAAAAAACCTAAGCTGCAAAGATAAATTAACACTTAAAATTCTTATTAAATGCATGCCCACAGACACTTGTAAGCTGTAGATATGTGTACTTACAAATTACAATCCAAATTAACATGAACTCTGCAACTTTTCCGATCTTCCCTGAAACAGAGTTGAAATTGGCAAAGTGAACCATTTTTTTACAGTATGAGTGATCAACCTCATCCCAACTCATAAGTCAAGTAAAGCCTATAAAACAGTGATAAGAAATGAAAGATTTTTTTTTGGGGAAAATATTTGGAAGATGTGGAAGCTGAAATGAAGAAGCAGGGATACGAATGGCGTTTTGTTCATTGCGCCTGTAAACACGCCATTGTCAGGATGTTGCCCGCTTTAAAAATAATAAAAGGATACTATATCCACCCGGGGAAAGGAATAAAGGAACACCGGGGACGGCTTGTCATATTGTTAAAATGCGAATTCCCGAAGAGAAGGGCGCCTTTCTAAAAGAATCAATACTACATTTTGAGATGACAATCTGATATCAGTACACGATGAAACAAGTCAAAGGTAACAAACAAAATTGTAAGAAAAAAACGTTTTATTATTTAAGTGTGATATTTATTTCACATTGGCAACATTAAGTGACCGGTCGATAGCTCAATTGGTAGAGTGCTAAAATTCCATGCGGACAGCTCGGGTTCGAATCCCACCGAGGGTGTCAGAAATGATTTCCCGTTTCGGTGTTTATTTCATACCTCAAATAAAATGCCGGCAAGTTTTACTCAGCCTTCACAAGAAATGAGTACTGTTCAAAAACAGTTCAGTTTTGCCGATGGCACTCGTGTTTCAAGAAAGAACCGCAAAATTATGTATGATTATGTTAATTTGGAGAATTTTTTTTTATTATTTCGAAAGTGCAAATGTAGCATGACAGTGTAAGCGTGAGCTTACACGTGTCCGCTAGTAGGCATGCAGTTAAGAAGAATCTTAAGAATCTAAAATGAAATTTTGTAACTTAGATTATCGATGGATAGATAGATCATAATATAATCAGATACAAGCTAGTACACACACACGAGAATAAAAAAGGAAACTACCCCCAGATATCTTCACCTCTCTATTTAGTATTCAATTGAATGTCCCAGAACGGCATCTCATGCCAGTTCCACCCCTGATATGCTCTTTCTAGATAATCTACCTCCCCTTAAGATCCACCCTCTCTAATACTCACAGTAGGATACGACATCGTATTCAACTCAACTAAAGTGTTTAACAAAAAATGTACGTAAACTAAAATAACTCCTCTAGTTAGCGTTTTACTTTTGGTTCATTTTTTTACTACACGCTAGGGTTCAGTTTAAACGCAGAGTTTTATACTTAGATTAAAGACCATTCCGTCTACAATAAAAGAGGGGGTTTCTTTGTTCTCGAGCGAGCACACGTCGACTTCTTTGCAGATTCTAAAGGTTAATGAAAAGAACGTGTGAAGGAGTTTTCAATGTGCCCAAATCGTTTTGCTTAAAAGACTATTTTAACGTTTTTCTTTTATTCAGTTTCCTTTAAACGCATAATAAATGTATCGTTTTTTTTTCATTGTATCTATTTTTTCTCATATAAGCTCTTTCCGTGTTATTCACACACAGCAAATCCATGGCTCGACCGCTATTTTTCAATTTTAAAAAACGATCATCCATATATCAGCTACGGGTCAAATGTTTTGTGAATAGGAAAGAAAAGGAGTCTGTTCAAAAATTTTAAATCACCACATGCGTCTCTTTTGACATAAACGCTCATGAAAATATTTTAAAATTGTAGCAGAACTTAATGATGGGTCTACGTACTGAAAATAACCTTTATCTCGAGCGCTGCTCTCTATAATTATGCAAAATCAGGATTATTATGTCAACATTACTTTATTGATGTCGCTTTTTAAACCAATTTCAATGTAATTACGCCGTTGTATTTTATATTTTAAACTCCACCGAGTGACAGTATTTTTGAAAAAAAATTTCAAGGATGATTTAGCGCTGAAACAGGGAGATTGAGCGGATGTGACATGGATTAGAAACGCAACTCAGCTACACATGTAGTGTAACTCCATGCCACGTTATCTCCGAAGGATTTCGCATGTGGCGAGTGGAACCTATTTATTGTAGCACCTAAGGGAGCCAGCCTTACGCCAACCACTTCAGTTGAAGAGGGGATTTCCCAGCTCCCGAGGGGGCTGGTACTCATTTCTTGTGAAGGCTGATTAAACCGTGCAGGTTTTGAAATAAACACCGAAACGGGAAATCATTTCTGACCCCTTAGAAACAGGGGTGACATTGGCAAAGTGAACTTTTTTTTATAGTATGGGTGGTCAGCTTCATACCGACCTATAAGTCAAAGAATGTACGAGTAGGTAATATTGCTTACTTCAGGTAAAGTTTTTGCCAATTAATAAGAAATAATCAGAAACACGTATTTTCATAAAATTTTGTCATTGTGCCACATTTGTAAGTATTTTAAAAGGGGTGGAGCAGTACCGGTTGGAAATAATGTAAATTTTACTGAAACCACATAAATTACAAAAAATACATTTAATATTCATGTAACGTCCGACCCATCAAGTGCACGTTTATTATGTTTTTTTTTAAATATGACAAGTGTTCCAACATAAAAATCTCTACCCACACTTTTCCATTATTTTCATCATCATCACTGGCACTAAAATTAGGGTCTTGGCTCCCTTAATCAACCTCTGCCATCATTGCTTGTCCAGCACCTTCCTCCTCCAGGGTCTTCCCATTGTCCTGCGCTCCTCTGGGTTTGTCACCATGTAGCTATTTTTTTTTGCCACTATTTAGATACAGCTAAAGCTCGGCTCGGACCCGACACGGTCTAGCATGAGTCATCCTTTAACCTGTAACAAATTAAAACTAATGTACGTTTCTTTTTAGTTTATCCTACAATCAAAATTGTTTGCCTTTGAGATATTTTGTGCTTCCTTTTGCCAAGCTGCATCCGCAGCGGATTCACAGTAATCCTGTCCTTAGACTTTCTAATATTATTTTGTATTTCGTATGTACCTATATCATTCTTCACGGTACTCGTGATCTAGCAACAATCCCACAAGGAGTGCTCTCTGAGGTATGCTATTAGCTTCAGTAACATCAAACCATTTACTTTTCGAATCATGCCTCTGACCTACAGGTTCTTGTTTTGTCGTGCCTTAGCTTTTACTTCACGGGAAGGCCTCCCACCACTTGAGAAAATATATAGCTTTGTATGAGCGTCCATGTGCTATGGGTCTTTCTTATACATACATACAGGATGGGTATGAGGAGGGTTTGAGATTAGCATATTTTTTTCTAGATTATTTAGAAAAATCATCGTGCACTTCTAAATAAGTCCTAGAACTTTCCAAAGTTCGCACAGTATGCTCAGTTGTACAAAGTATTACTATTTCTTATTTCAAACTACAAGTGCAATTGGTAACACGTTTACTAGCACGCTAGAGCCGGCGCGGGTTTATTTATATGCTAATCCAGAGTCAGTGTGAAGTTTATGGCTACAATCGCGATTTGATTACGCCCTTTCCTGTTGCATCTGACTGCTTTATACTGTATCAGATACTCTGCAAACATTCCCTACCACTGAAATATTCAGTAAAACCAATCAATTCATTCAATATCGATTCTATGAATAAATCATAACGAGTGTATTCCCATAAAGTGCAAACTCTATTTTTTCTTTACCTTGTGTGTTGTTTATAAAACAATCTAGTATATTTTCAAGTAAAATATTACGGTTATATTTTGTATGGCTTTTGCATTAACATTGTGAAAATTCATATTTCATCTTTACTAAATTTTACGTGTTTATGAATTAAAATAAAATTAATAAATCAGTGTTTTAGTAGAATTGTTTGGTTCTATAAAATTTAGTAGAGATCAAAAGATTACGGGTTTACATCAATATGCAATACATGTAACTTAATAATGTAAAATCATCAATATGTCAATACATTGTAACTTAATAATGTAAAAATAAAACAAAGTTTTTCTTTACGAGTTGATTTAGCTCCTCTAGCGCTTCTCTTGATAACAGTGCGATAACACCGAAAGTGCTCGAGGAAGTACGTTTTAACTCGTGACGATTTTTTTTTTATGGGATGATTTATTTTGCGGACGTTATTTTTCTGTGCATCACTCTTCAAGAACCCTCGACGAGCTTGGTCGTCGCTATGAAAAGCGTCAATTCTCAAAAACGACCGAAATGCAATTCTCCAGTGTCAACCGCCAGCCGTGAAAGCCTAAAACTTCGTACTATGTATGAGTTGTATAAATGCAAACGCCGTCAACTCCTTACGCGATGATTTTAAGAGAAAAAAAACTTGTAAAACGGCAACACGAGTGGGAGATGAAGGCGTTTGCACAAAACTTACTTTTTCAATTGTAATTACGAAGGATTAAGTGAGGTTTACATTATATCGCACACAGCAAATGATTTGTTAAACTGCGCAGAATCAAATTCAATCATTATCACAAAAATCATTAATTTTGGAGATGACGGCGTTTGCAGTTATACGACTCGTATGCTTAAAGCTGAGTAGATGATTATTGAAATCAATGCAGCATCACAGGAGCAGACCACAGGCACAGGGTCACATCCCCCCTAACCCACAGACCTAGATACGTCCCTGATCCCGCGCCGGCCAGACATCGGGAACACTCGGCACGCGAGCTGAATCCTGCGAGCTGTTACAGGGTTGTCACCAATCTGAAAATATTAAAAGAATAAAAATTCTGTCTTCGATTTTACTTCATACGGAAGTTTAACATTTTTTTCTTTCATTAAATAAAACATTCATGTGTATTCAGCTGCGTTTTTATAACAACAACAAAAAGATGAATTATAGCACTGGAAAAATCACTAGTTTTCTCTGACTCTCTCTTTGTCAATTATCTTGCAGCCTTCTTTCTGAGCCCCATATGCTGTTAAAATAATATTGCAGCGGAAGGAGTGGAAGCTCTTTTGATATTTTCTTCTTCTCTGATGGCCCAACAGCTCATATCGAGCCTTGGCCTCCATCAGCCTTCACCTTCTTCCGTTGATTTACCACTCACCAAGCTGAGCCATATGCCCCGTCCAGAATCGCCAACTTCGCTTATCTGCCTTCGTTCACACCTCGCCTAAGATTGGCGTCTGCAAGCTGCAGCAGCCATCTGGATACTTGAAGCGTCGGGAGAACTCGGTTGTGACCGGAATCCTTCGGCTCCCCCGACCGCGCACTTCATTTTTTATGTTATATTTTATAACACAAGATCATCAAAAAAATCTAACCTAAGGATATGGAAAGCGATTTATGTACGTTGCCATCAACTTACCAAAACTTCGGACCCTTTTTTGTTTAATATTTCTTTTGCTAACTTTTGAATATTTGGCACATTTTCTCATGAAACCTTTTTAAAGTATCCACCTCTTGTTGCAATCTTAGGGATAACTGTTAACAAATATTGTACAAAAATTAACCCATTTCATAGTTCCACTTTTGCATTTGGCAACCCTATCTTTGGGTATGTGCGGATTCTAGCCCCGCCGCGTGCCCGGTCCGCATAAGAATTGCCAAATTAAACCGCCCTCACCCCTCTGCACAGACTTATCCCCTCCTCCTCACAACTCACAGCAGTGGAGAACAAGACAAAGATTATCCAACGATCAATAAGTAAGGTGAAGCGTAAGGAGTATCCCCTTACCTGTAAAATAAATAAGTTGCACACGCTACATGTGAACCTTCATAGACAACGTGATAAAAAAAATCATTGTATGTGAAGCTTAATTGCGTTTGCGTTATAACTAATAATCCAGAGGAAAACCGCTTCTGAGTCTACATAAAAAAAAAACGCAACTAAGCTAAACGGATATTGTAACTTCTTGCCTGTGTTATCCCCGAGGGGAATATATCTTTGCAACTTAGATTATAGATTATATAGATGCAAACATATTCGTGTTTTTTAATAAGTTATCTATTGCATTCTCAAATATTGAGCCAATCACTGTCGCAGATTACTGGTCTTAAAAATGGCATCAATTTATAAGGAACCTCATCCCCCACGTTTAATAAGCCATCTACCCTACGATACAAGGGCGCTCTGATACAGATGTATTGAGGAGAAATTGATGTCTTTAAAATTTACAAGCCCCAAGGGAGCTGTTTATTTTAAAACGGGAATGCAAGAAATGTTACTTTTTCAAAAAAACCTTTTCCACGTATTTTTATTTGGTACTTTTTGAAAAATATTTTAACGGTGATTATAGATTATAGATTATAGTGAAAATATTAAATAATATATGCTGTAGGTAAAGATGTAGGAGGGGCTAAAATAATTACTGAAATTTTCCCTTTTCCTTGTACAAAAACTAAATAAAATGTAGAATTTAAGGTACAAGAATTACTATTAAAAAAATATATAATACCATTGTCTGGGAGATACAACAAAAATCGTAATTTTTCATGTATTTCTCTTTTTTATCATTCAGTAACACCTTATTTTCGGGACCTCCGCTGGGAAACAAACTCACGACCTTTCGTTTCCACACCCGTAGCGTTAACCACTAGACTACGGTCCAAATAAACATAAATGAACATTAAAAAAAAGGGTTTTTCTTCTCGAGTTGAGTATAATATCTCGTGCGCTTTTGGAGTGTTAACACACCATATTCAGAAAAGTTAAGTTAAGAAAAAAATGTTTAAAAAAAAATTAATTTAAAATTAATCTTCACAATATCAATCAATACACAAGCCCTTAAACTTTTATAAAAACATAATTTAAAAAAAAACTTTTCTCGTTTTTTCAAAAATTTGTTTTATAATCTAATCTAATCTAAGTTGCAAAGATATGTTACATTAGAGATTCACATTACATGCATTCTCACAACCAGACATGTACAAGTTCGTGCTTGCACATGCCTCATGTGAGCCTACAACATAAAAACGAAATCTCAAATGGACATACACCCTGCAACTCTTGCCGTCCTTCCCTGTAACAGGGGTGACATTGGCAAAGTGAAGCATTTTTACAGCATGGGTGGTCAGCCGCATACCAACCTATAAGTCAAGGAACATACACGACAAATTACATTTTTTAAATCAATAAATAATAATATATATGGACATCAAAAACTAAAACATAAAACCAATTTCACTTTAATAAACCCTAGCCGTCAACATTACAGATCAACCGCCATTTCTTTCTGTCCTTAAATACTTCTTTCATTTCCTCCAGAGTCATAACCTTCTTCATACAGGCTCTTCTTTTATTATGACTCTGGATATTCCATTCATTCCATTGTTGTAATCCACGATAAATGACTTACTTTTATTATGAAGTTCTTTTTAGAGTGACGTGTGAATAAACGCACAGGAAACATTAAAAACGGATTCATTTCCAATAAATCAGCCCTCAGTTCCCACCCCCTACCGAGGCGCCCCTCTCCTCTGGGGTAACGCGTCCCGCAAGTGTCAGAGGGGGTTGCCTTTACCTCGAGTGCAAAACATCGCGTAAATCTCACCTCGATTGCGTAAACCGAAAATGTATTGAACACAAGACGGCACTCTTAGTGGTCGATTTAGTTTGCATACATTTTTTTTTTCGATTTACGCAATCGAGGTGAGTTTACGGAATACTTGGGGTGCCTTATCCGGCCTCGACAAATAAATAAATATGTCAGGGATGGGCAATAACCACGACCCACCCCTGTAACTTATGCTCTTCTTATAAGTCATTCTTACAATCATACTTACCCCTGCGTATGCACTTATGTGCGATAATCTAATTTGAAGCTAAAAAAAATCTTAACTTTCTGTGAAAAAAAAAGTATAACAATTTTTGTAATAAAAAACTTCCCAGTCTTTTTGCTTGCCCTTATCTTTTTCTTCTTCTAGATCCCCCTCTATCTATAATCTGAGTTGCAAAAATGTATTGTCATTAAAGACTCATATTTAATGCACACCCATGTATGACACGTGTTGTTTCGAGATTAAGTATGCTGTATGCGTATTTACAAAATAAACCAAATCTCATATGAACATGCATACCTTGCAACTGCAGCCTCGTTTCCCTGAAACCGGGGGGCATCGGCAAAAGTGAATCAAATTTTTACAGCATGGGTGGTCAGCCTCACGCCAACCTATTTGTCAAAGAAAACCTATCGATGATCTAAAATCATCATAGCTATTTTCATTACTATAATCTAATCGTTCATGTGAATTATTTACATTTTATTGAACGCATTGTTCTGCATTTACAATAAATATAAAAAAATGTATGAAAACTAAGTCACTAACCAGGGGTGCTGTTTTGTTTTCCATACATTTTTATTTTATTTACGCGATAGTGGGGAGTTTGTGCGATGTCTTATACTAAAGGTATAAGTCCCCTTAATCAAACCGTGATAAATCTATAAATCTATAATCTAAGTTGCAAGGATATATTCATTCAAAGCTCTCAGATGTATGCCCACAAACAAACACGTGTAGTTCGCGCTTACAAATGCTGATTGTGTACTTACAAATAAAATCCAAACCTCAAATGAACATAAGCCCTGCAACTCTTGCCGACATTTCCTGAAACAGGGGTGACATTGGCAAAGTGATCCATTTTTTACAGTATGGGTGGTCAGCCTCATACCAACCTATAAGTCAAGGAATACAACAAAACCTTAAAAAGAAATGTATCCAAAAAAAGTCAAAAATTTCTTATGCAAAAAATGTAGCAAACTAATAAACCAACATTACAAATCAGCATAGCAAATTAGCCGCCACTTCTTCCTTTCCTTGCATAGGTACTTCTTTCATTTCATCCAGAGTCATAACCTTTTTCATACAAGCTCTCTTTTTATTATGACTCTGGATATCCCATTCACTCGCTATTTCGAAAATTTGGTCCATCCATACCTTTCTCGGTCTTCCTCTTCCACGACATCCATCAATTGTTGCAGCATACACTTTCTTCGTCAGTCTTTCCTCATTCATTCTCTCCAAATGTCCAAACCATCTAAGTATACTTCTTTTAATCTTTACTTTCACACTTTCTCTTACACCACATTCCTCTCTAACAAAATCATTCCTCACCCTATCACTCCGTCTTTTTCCAATCATACTTCTTAAGTAGTCCATTTCCACTGTATGGACTTTATTAATCTCACTTTCACTCACCGTCCAGGCTTCACTTCCATACATCAGAGTGGGCACTAGTATACCACCGTGCACCGCCAGTCGAACATTTTTTGAAAGATTCTGGTTCCTGGCGATGCTAGCGGTAGCACCCAGTACGCACCTGCCTTTCATTATTCTTCTTTCAAATTCACCGGTCATTCTTCCATCTTTTTCAAACTTACTTCCCAGGTATACAAACTCATTTACGACTTCAACATTTATTCCATTAATTTTAAATTCATAATTCATTCTTTCATCATCTCTTTCAAAAATCAATACTTTCGTCTTACTTGCATTCAACTTCAAATGGTTACCTAACAAAGCTTCATTCAATCTAGAGAGCATAAGTAATGATAATAATTGGCCAATTTTCATATAGCGCCATTTAGTTTAGATACCTATTTATATACAAGTCTTATTCACATTATTTACTTCATACAGAAACATATTTGACTTTACAAAGGTTCCTTCTTCCTGTTTCGTTTAAAATATGATTCAGTTTATCATATCTTAAAAACAATTTTAAAAAAATCTCTTTTTCTAAGTTCAATAAATAAGGAGTAATAAATAAAATCACCCTTTTTATTTTCCTTTTCAAAAAAGAACCTAATCTTCCGGCCAACGTCGTGAGTATTGCTAGAATCGGGAAATATTTTCCTCTAGCGCAAACATTTATTTAGGGAATGGGAAAAACTAATTTGCTTGCTCGCCTCACTGTGATTATTTGCGTTCGATATTTGACAGCTAGCACCAGTGTGCTAAGCAAACAAAATTCTTTCCCTCATTTAAGAGAAACCATCGATACCTACCAACGATATTATGCCTACCAAAAATACCTATATTTTTTTCTGACAACCTTCTTTAAAAGAGGAAAGGAAAGACCAAAAACTACATATACCACTAATGACAAATTATTATTGATAAATACAGACAAAACTGATGCAAGAAAGTGCAAAAGAATTAAATGGAGATAGTGTAGACATGTGAAAAAAATGGATTGTGAAAGATTGACAACGTGTATATTTACAGATTAAATGTGAAACGGAAAAAATGGAAAGGAAAGACCGAAAAAAGAAAAAGAGGCTAGATCACATTTATTAAATTATGAAATAATAGGATGTACTTTATAATTAAATAATGAATATGAATGAATTGAAAGAAGCATGAAGGACTTAAGTTACAAACAAAAGAGCACAGATTGGATATTATGATAAATTTTATCAGTTTTTTATTATTTTTAGCGGTTTACAAAGTACGGTAGGTATTCATGGTCAGCCTCATACCAACCCATCGGAGAAGATGTCTGCATTATGCACTGATACTTTGTTACTGCACTTATAACTGGTTTGTGAAATGCGATAGGAAAAGTCAGGTTTAATAAATTATTTGTGCTTTCCCATCCAACTAAAACAAAATTGCACTCGCCTACCTGCAGAGCTTTACGGGAGTTGCCATTTTAAAATTCTTCTCATTTCCCGCCGATGATCGCGCCAATAAAACGTTTTCGAATTCGAAATTGGAACTCCGCGCGTTCGAAATTGATTTGAAAGCAGTCGTCGTGTTGGCGACACTGCCGCGTGACGTGAGTAACGGTCGCGCGCCAACAATGGCGGCAAATATATTATAGCCTCGGACCCTCTAACGAGATGTTTATACTTTCAAAGTAATTGATTAAATATTAATTTTAAGCCATTGCGGAAAAATAACCATCCAACATTCCGCGCCATTATTTTTTATCATTCGCTTGAAAAAATAAATGCTCATTACTTTTTGATTTATAGCGTTGAATTAACATACAATTGTATTTTTAGGGAGTCGCTTTTAAATTCAACAAAGAAAACATATTCAATCTATCTTACAAATTTAATCTTAAATCTACCTATCTTTATTTTTTCAAGACCTTCGCAAGTTAATTTTTTTTAGTGATGGCTGTGCAGTGTGCATCGAGCTCATTTTATTTTGATATCGAACAAACATTTTTGTCAATTTGCTCATGATTTATCTTAGTTTCACATTCAAACAGTGCGATTCACAAAACATTTGATATAATTATGAATGATCTATTGACCATTATTTTTTTGTATGGAAAATTCACTTTAGGCTACGGATGAGCCATGACTTAACTGCTGAAAAATAACACCGAAAGAGTTTAAAAAAAATAGTATATTACCCTTTTCTCGAAAGGAAAGAGTCCCATTTCTCATATATATTTAATATAGATTAAATAATTACGATCTTTGTTTCCATCCCAATTATTGTTGACCTACCTTATTCATAACTAGGGCCCGGATTAATATGTAAATACATATTTTTTATTTCAATAGTTTCCATTAATTATTTAGTTTTCTACATAGATTATGATGTTTTGAGCTGGAAAATGCAGATTTTATTTTCCATATTTTTCCATATTTCTAGGTTAAGACCATATTTGCACACGAAAATCACATTAGTCCATATTTTCAATGTTTGGTACTTAAACTAGAGAGAACGGAATAATTTTTGCTTTCATAGCGCTTCGGAAATAATTAGTTCGCGGTTTGGCGCGGCAAATACTGAAAACAACGAGTAAAAAATGAACGAATCGTTTCGCCGTTCACTGCTCGGCCGGGCGTTCGCCCGAAGGCCGAACGTCAGCTCGTCGTCAGCCAGTTAATCGTCGCGCGTACTCGTGTCGCCTGCTTGTGTCGCGCACATTGAATTTCTTTGTCTTGCGTCGTGATTTAAGTATTCTCCTGCATATTATTATATCCGAATTATTTAACTGTGCCCATTGAAATAATGCCCAAGGACAAACAACCTTTGCGGTTTAAATTAGGAAAATATATTGAAGATTTCCCAAACCAGTCTCTGAGTACAGATGGTAATGTACTGTTTTGTAATGCTTGCAAAAAATCCGTTTCGACTGAGCAGCGTTTCTTAATATCACAGCATGTATCTACCACAAAACATAAGATGAATATCTCAAGGAAAAGCAAATGCAAACAACAATTTTTCTCTGAAGCAATAGCCAGCGGTTCTCAAAGTGATACTTTCTCGAAAGATTTGTGTCATGCCATTATGAGTGCAGATATACCTCTGTGGAAAGTAAACAATCCTGTATTGAAAAGCTTTCTTGAAAAGTACTCAGGCAAATCTATTCCCGACGAATCCAAATTTCGGAAAAAAATCGTAAATGATATTTACGAGGATTGCTTGGCATCGATTCGAGAAGAAATTCAGGACGGACCTATATGGGTTGCAATTGACGAGACGACGGACGCCATGGGCCGGTGCATAGGAAATGTGATTATTGGGCTCCTAGTGGAAGAAAAATCCAGCAAATCTTTTTTGATAGCATGCGAAGAACTTCCTAAATGCAAACATCAAACATCAGCCAAGCTGTTCAACGATGCAATGAGTGTTTTATATATATTTGGATGACTTATTCTTCTTTTGGGCGCCGTTTAGTGGCTCCAGCCACCCCAAGGGCGCCCACCGCTCACTCTCTTCGTGTGAAGATGGTGGTCTTCAGCTCCTTCCTGAAACGTTCCTCGCTGGTTTCTGTCCTCAGCTTCAAAGGCAGCCGGTTCCAGCACAACGGTCCCGCCGAACTGAACGCCCTATCCCCAAAGCCCGTTCTGCTCCGTCGAGATGGCATTTTCAGCTTGTTGATAGCATCACTCTGCGCCGAGCGAAGAGTGCACCGCTTATCAAAAATCTCGTCAAGCTTACATAATTCGGCTAAGTAAGAAGGGGCCGTTCCTCTGAGTGCTTTAAATACCAACAGGCACATTTTGAATTCCACTCTCTCCGGGACACGCAGCCAGTGAAGATTCTGCAATAGAGGAGTGACATGGTCAGTTCTACTGCCTCCCAAAATCACTTTTGCTGCGGTGTTAAAAACGGACTGCAATCTTGTTAGTTGCACCTTAGGAAGCCCAAGCATCAGGCTGTTGCAGTAGTCTAACCTTGAGACCACCAACGCATTCACCAGAGTTCTTGCTGCATCAACAGGTAAGCAGCTGCGAATACGCCTTATCTGCCTCAGGTGGAAAAAACTGGAGCTCACAATCCCCGATACCTGTTTTTCCATGGAAAGTGCCCCATCCAGATGCACACCTAAGAATTTGAGAGAATCCTGGGGTTTAATGGTCTCACCCATAATATTAAAAGACTCTATATCCAAAAGATGCTGTCTTCTTGGGGATGCAACCCACATGAATTCTGTCTTCTCTGGGTTCATCTTCAGACGGTTTCCGTTCATCCAAGCAGCCACATCTTCAATACACTTTATAGTGTCCAGCTTACATTGATTTGTGGTCCGATGGTGTTAAACATGAACAAGTTTTCTTGCTACTGACCGATGCTGCTCCTTACATGGTCAAAGCCGGAGATGCCCTTAAAGTGTTGTATCCTAAAATGATTCACGTAACATGCTTGGCACATGGAATTAATAGACTAGCCGAATGCGTGAGATTCCAGTTTAAAAATGTTGATAGTTTGGTATCAAATGTAAAAAAAATCTTTTTGAAAGCACCAAGTCGGATTTTAAAATTTAAAGAAATGCATCCAGACATACCTTTGCCACCAGAACCTGTGCTGACGCGTTGGGGTACGTGGTTAGCAGCGGTTGAGTACTACTGCGAGTATTATACTGAGATTAAAACGATTGTTTTTGAATTAGAAGATGAATCCGCTAGTATTTTAAATGCAAAAGAACTTTTCGAAAATGAAACTCTTCGAAATGATCTAATCTACATAAGAAGCAATTTTTGTTTTCTGTCACATCAGATCAAAGCACTGGAAAATCCATCAACATCATTAAAAGAAAATGTTAAGATCATTAAAACAATTGAAACCACAATTATGGAGGCGGAAGGCCCTGTTGCTGAATTGGTAAAAAACAAAATAAAGTCTGTACTTGAAAAAAATAAAGGGTATACAACGCTACAAAAAATTAACAACATGCTAAATGGAACAGCAGCTGGCAATCCAGAGGAGGCATATTCACCCTCAGAGTTGTGCAAATTTAAGTTTGCCCCAATCACATCCTTTGATGTTGAAAGGTCTTTCAGTCAGTACAAGGCGATGTTTCGAAAAAACAGACAAGGTTTTAATTTTGAAAATTTAAAGAAACATGTTATTGTGTACTGCAACAACTCGACTAAAAAGATAGACGCAGAGTAAATATAAGGCACTTTAAGTTCTTTGATTTTATATTTTATGTTCTTTGATGTTAAAATAAAGGGTTTTGTACTGGGTAACAGTTGTTTTTTATTCCATATTTTTCCATATTTCAGTTTTTTATATCCATATTATATTTACATATTTCGTGATTTTTGATACATATTAATCCGGGCCCTATTCATAACCAATATCAACCGCCATTTCCTTTCAATGTCTCAAAACAAAGTAAACGCAACGCAACACACCACAAGACTACGCAGCTAACAGCCCTGCAACAAAGGGTCGGAACATCAACTGTCACATCACCAACACCTCTGCGGCACTACAACAAGTGTCATAGACTCCTAGAGTCTCTTAAATCTCGGGTAGTCTCCCGCACAGAATTCCTGGAAAAAAAAACTTATCGTGCCCATACTAAATCGTAACACGGAGAAGATACAAAAACAAAAGCAAAAACTTATTTAACACCCTCAGATTCGAACCTAGGCCTCCCACTCAGAACACCGGGGACTGATGTCTGAGGACTGAGGAAAAAGGACGGATGCATTAAAAGTAAGCAAGTTCGAGGGAGACAGATCAAAACGAGAAACGTTTAGGAATGGTTTATTGTTTGCATGCGTATACAGTTTATAGAAAAGAAGAACAATAGAGCAACACTACCTCACGACAGAACTGGTCGAAGAATGTGTGTTTATAGTCAATTTACTCTCAGTTTACAGGCAAGAAAAGACTTTCAATAAATATGTACGTACTTGAACTCTAGATATGCCACAAGCTAAGCGGTTGATTTTCCCACAGGAAGGAGCTTTAGTTTATTCTCATTTGATGACAATTTTCCAGTGGTGCAACACGCAGGCTGTATCTAATTGAATCAATATTTTATTCTGCCCCAGACTGTCTCCATCTTATATAAAATGACTTCGTTAGTTTTAATTTATTACTTTTCCATACTTATAGCAATTACATTCGTACAACTCGACATGAAAATACATTCATAATTTTTAATCAACATCTAAAGTGAAATGTATTCTTCTGTAATTTAGTTTTTCTTTAAATTCTCATAGTTTTTTTACGTAATGCACGCGCCTGCAATATACATACAATACTAAAGTATTTATATTTTTACTAGAGAGGATAAGTTAATTCAAATTATGTCTAAGCTATTTAAAATATTAGTTGTTAAATAGTTTAATTAGATTATTATAAGAAAAGAAGATTATGTGAAAACGCCAATATCAGTTGTTGCAATTTCATGGTTTTCCATACCAACATTCCTTCTAATCAGCAGAATTAAGTTTACCAAAATGAAACCTGTGATACTAACGAAAGTAGAACCACTTAATATTTTCAATCAAATAGGTATTTCATGTTCGATATTAAAAAAAATATAGTTTTTTATAGTTGGCTGCAGTGCGCCTAATTGATTCCGGGGATGCCATAACAACAATATTACAAAAATAAATGATAAATGATCCGTTCGGGATAAAATAAAAAAGATGTCCACTGTCCGTTTTCTGGCAACACATGCTCCACCGTTGGACATTATTCTTTCGTTTTATTTTTTCCCCGCTTTCTGACCAACGAAATGTGTCGCCAGTCATCAAAAACAAATATGTTTACAATAACTCCGAGAAAAAAACAAAGGTAGGAATAAAAAGGCCGTCCTAATGACATCTTGTAATACTTATTGTATTATGCCTACTCAACATAAAACATAATATCGAAATGTCCGTACTTGCATTTTCTTTAAATATTAGATTTATACAGTGTATTTTACATTCAAAAAGAGCTCCTTTCAAATATTTTTGACTAATTTCTCTGTAAATACCATTTTATGCGACAGAATCACACCTCAAAAACCATCGATTGCCAAATTCAAACAAAACTCAATTGCTGCAATCTTTAGAAAATCATACCTAGGTACTTCTGAAATCCCATCTAATCTAAATCTAAATCTAAGCTGCAAAGATATGTATCATTTGAGATTCATATTAAATGCATTCCCACAAGCAGACATGCATAATTTCGCGCTTACACATGCTGCATGTGGACCTACAATATAAAAACCCCAATCTCAAATGAACATAAGCCCTGCAACTCTTGCCGACCTTCCCTGAAGCAGGGGTGACATTGGCAAAGTGAACCATTTTTTACAGTATGGGTGGTCAGCTGCATACCTACAAGGAAATTTAAAATTTTCATAAATTTTGACTTCTGCTGGTGATCCGAATAACAAATATTACGCTAAATCAACCTAATAATTTATTTTTTATTTTCATCCCAAGAAGGAGTCACTCAACTATAAAGTCTTACTAAAATATGTGTAGAAACTAAAAGACGCTTGAGACGCTTTTATAGATTGTCTACATTTTATGGTAAACGCTTTCTTAAACGTCAAGTATTTCTCTAGCAGTACCTCATACTTGACTTGGCTGTCTACTTTTATTACAAATGTATTAATTGTTTTTACAGCAAGTAAAATAACATGACAAGACAAATCATTACGGATGAAACATGTTGTGAAGTGATCATTTCGTCCACTAACTTTTTACTACGTCCAGTTTCTCAGCGGGGGGTGTTCTTAATTGATCAGGACATAATATCAGATATGTGGAAATTGCGTTAATGAAGCCAGGAAGATACTTACGTAATTAAATATACTTTCAAGATGAGATAAGTCTACGCTGAGCCTTATAAAGGAGCTAATGGATACGTGGTAACAGTGTCAAAGGAAATAAACACGACAGTTCATCTACTTCCAAAAAATATCATCAATGCATCATCTGCATGGACATTTGGACCACACAATTCTGACTGGAAAAATCGGACATAAAGAAAAAGTTTTTAATCAACATTTCACTCGCAAATCAGCCGCAAACAATATGTCGTCTGTACGACAAAAAACCTGACCCTTCTTCTTCTTTTCTTGACACTTTTATCGAAGATCGATGATCATCGTGTTTTTTTTTATTTAGATGCTGCGGCTCAAAACAGGGACTTGGACTTAGTGACCCACAACTGAATAACTCCAGACAAATCGGCCACTCACTTCATCCACCAAGCAGTAATTTTTTCAAGTATTTTTCGCGAAAATTCGAAAAATGATAATAATTATGGATGCCAATTATGGCGTGTGGACAATTTGCCCATTGGCGGTATATATTCGCATATGGCTGAAATTTTGAGTGGACCATATGACTGAAGCCAATTTTCGTGTGACTGATTTGTCCGTATTTGACTGTTGTTATTTTGTCTGTTCTCATTTTGGCAAAACATTACGCGACAAAAACATTGCGATTGTGACCATAAAGATTCCTCTTTGAATCACATTTTGATTTTGAAATATTTCCAAGAGTATTTTTTAATAATTAAAGACAGGTGGGGCGGCATTGCCACATTAGAAATTTTCTCACTTGATTCAAATGTCTGTCACCAACTTAAAGGTATTGATTGATGGTAAAAAAAAGTACGGAAAAATCTTGATAGATAAATCAACAACACCAGTCAAGTGTGTGTCTCCGGTATAGAAACGAGAAATTCAACCATTCAATGCAGTACGGAGAAGACATTGCGGTTTTTTACAAAGAATTAGTTACGTTAACCACTAGGTATGTACTTAATGTACTAACCTGCTAATGGCATTTTGTTTACTAACAACAATGATCTTCAGGTAGGATTAAAGTTTTTTTCTATCCTGTAAGTATTCCAAGAAATGTACGGTAGAAATATATTATCCAGGAAACGAAATAAAATTGTGTAAACCTTGATTCTGGTCCTTTTACGTATGAAAATAAAAATTAAAAACCATGGATAGCAGGTATATAGGAAGGAGCTGAAGACCACCATCTTCACAAGAAGAGAGTGAGCGGTGGGCGCCCTTGGGGTGGCTGGAGCCACTAAACGGCGCCCAAAAGAAGAATAAGTCATCCAAATATATATAATAATGTAGCGTTAAAAAATCTTCAGTGTGCTACCCTGTTTATTTTTTTATTATTGTTTTTAAACTTTATACCTACCCACAAGTTTTAAAAAACTCCATGTAAACAATCAAAATTAACAGCCATAAAAGCGATTGTCTCTGGATCGCGCATGCGCAGTTGTACACAATATTTCAAATATGGAACGCGCCGGCTGCGATTGACAGTTTATAATGGCGGACGTTCGATTGTCTCTTCGCATCGACTTGCGATTGTTCTTGTTAATTTTTACCAGAGATGCCGGCAAAAACGAACGCCACAAAAAGCAATCTTGCAAACTTCACAATGTACAAAGAGATTTTATTGCGTTTTGTATTGTCAAATGCAATTATAATCTCGATGAAGTTTTGAGAAACAAAGGAAAAGCTGCAAACCATTCGTTTGCGCTTACTCGCAAAAATAAATAACCTTATTCGTTCCCATAGAGGTAATACATTATCACTGTTCGTTCCTCGGAAATAAACTTAAACATAGCAATACCGTCTCTAATGAATTCTATACTCACAGGATATACTACTATACAATAGTACCTATAGGTAAGTTTATAAGTAATATGTGAAAAACCTCTGTGTTAATTTTAAGTGGATGAAGAATCTAATTTTTAATTATCAATTTGTGACATAAAAAAGTCGATAGAATTCGAAGTCGATGCGTTGATTTATGACACGTCGAAGCATCTGAGCTGTAAAAAACTATCACCCTTTGACTACGTCCACCGACATGGTTTTGATGAGAAATAATAAGATGACACTTATGATCAGGGTCTTGTGAAAATGGTAACAATATTCCAAATGTTTAAATTCAATATTTTAATCTATTTGTCCAAATGTAAGTACCTACATAAAATAAAAATAAAACCAATCAATGATGTATGTTGACTGAATTTTTTTTACGAAAAAAGTGTTCTACCTACCCACATAACGAAAAGCATTCCATTTTCAAATTCCTTTCGATTTTTCTTTTAATGTATGGCTGTTCAAATTTAATGAATACGAAGAGTAAACAGGCCAATTTTTAACTTACCAATGTTCAGTAAAAATTAAATCTTTCCAATTTCAAATAATTTTGTCATAACTTTTTAAATTTTAATTTAGATATCAACAATTATATTTACCAACCAGGTCCATAAAGTAAAATACCTACTTAGTAAATATATACCTACCTAGATTTATTTAAAAAAAATCATTCCTTTTTCAAATACTTAGGTATTCCTTCATATTTTTTAAATGGCTATTCAACATTATTTTGCAAAAAATAAAATCCTAGGGAGGTATAAAATATACGCTTACTAATAAAATAATTGTTTCAGTAAAATGAGATTTCATTTTAAATATGATTTTTATTACATCATGAAAAATAGTAGGAATGGAACATTCGATTGTACTTCAATATTTAATTTCAAAGTATTGTTACGAATGTATAAGTTTATGCCTACGTGTTTTTATGATTGTATATCTAGACATATTTACTTGCTAGATATATTATGTGTGTAGACGTAGGTGTTTGATATTTTGTACCTTGTACTTCTCACACTCTCTCGAATGGATGTTTCCTCGAGAGGCGTCTCGTATGGTCTGAAACATGCGATATTAGGCCTTGGTCACATAAATACAGACTGCGATTCTGTGAAGCTCTAGTGAACCTTTGATACCCGAGTCGCGAAGCCACCAGAGATTGAACAATATGTAATCAATTTGTTAAAAAATAAATACTGTAAAATAAATTCGAATGCATTTTTATTAAAAGTGAATCCGAAATAAATCATAACAGTATATTTTTACCAATCCCTGATTTCTTCGGCAAGCCATTGGGATATTCATGTTTCAGTAATATCCACAAATATTCACAAAAAACTCGCATAAATTATTATGAAACGATATCGGGATATTTGCTGTAAAAACTCGCCCGGGAGGGATTCGAACCGGCGTCTTTCGGCTCCTGGAGGTGATTCTCTTCGCAGATGGACCGCCAACAGGGTTTTTGTCATGTGACTCGCGAATGCCACTGTCACCCCATTGTTAGGGGATAGTATTGCATATCTTCCAACAGGCAAAAATATTATTAGCGTCGTATTAAACCAAAGACGGAAATGTAAGATATTTTTACAAGATGAAATAGAAATATGGAAATTATGAGAAAACGATTTCCTGTATTTCCATGTTTTTGTTTTATTTTTGTTAAATCAAGCTATATTGCCGCCTTTGTCTCTCATTTATTTGTAGTATCGCTTTGCAAATTCCGATATTCTTCGATCAAAAATACAAGCAAGGGAGAAAAAATTAAACATTTTGTAAATATACCGATGATTTTTAAAAAGGGGCTTTAAGGTTAATAGATCAATGATACTCAACTTTTTTTGTATTCGGGCCACATACATATTTGTATTTGAAAAGCTACGCGGGTCGCAACACTATACTGGTATGACGAAAAAAATCATGAAAGCCTTCACCCCCCATTTTTTTGGAAAACAATTTGTTAACTATAAAAAATAAAAAGTAAAACAGAATAATAATACAACATAATAACATAATATAGCTAATTATTATCAGCACAATAAATTTTAGACAAATCGGGCTATAATTGCTGCATGCTATCTATATCAAGGTGAGAATCAGTAAGTCGATTCCTGTATACGAAATATAGAATGCCAGATTGTGTAAATCACGTCCCTGATAATAAATGTCTTTAGGGCCGCACAGAAAAGCTTGTCGGGCCCCATGCGGCCCGCGGGCCGAAGGTTGAGTATGAATGGTTTAGATGGTTTATAGGTTGATATGACGATGACCACCCATACTGTAAAAAATAATTATTTTTTCCAATGTCACCCCTGTTTCAGGGAAGGGTATCAAAAGTTGCAGGGTTTATATTTATTTGAGATTTAGGTTTGTTTTGTCCGGTCGATAGATCAGTAGGTGGAGTGCTTGCATTCCATGCCGAGGGCTCTGGTTCGAATTCCACCGAAGGTGTCAGAAATGATTTCCCGTTATGGTGTTTATTTCAAATCCAAAATAAAATACCGGCCAGGCTTACTCAGCCTTTACAAGAAATGATTATCCCGCTGGGAAGTACGGGTTAATGCTTGGCTGGTGACGCCTACCTTCCAAGAACAAAATGAAATTTTGACTTTTCCCCGACTCCATTATTTAAGACTTTGTCACCGACTAGATCAGTGAGATGGTAATTACGTAGATGGGCAGGTAGATAGGTGGGTGGAGTAGGTATTTATAGTCATCGTGCAGCATGTCGATGCGCATGATAGGCGCCGAATCTCGTCTTGCGCATGCGCTCCGCCACAAGAAGCGGCGCGTACCATATCGGGCGCGAGCGGCTTTTTTACTTGCGAGCTCCTCATGACCGCCGGAAAGACACAACAGACTATCAGAGCAGGGTTGGGCATCAATATCTATAATCTAAGTTGCAGTTTTTGTCAAAAATAATTATGTAGAGGAATGTAATTCACTCACCTATTTTGCCTGGGCAGAAGCAGATATAAACATAATCAATTAATATATGAAAATAAAAATTACTTTGTTTTAATTCACATGAGTTTGAATACACGACCAGTTTCAGGAGAAGCAGTACCTCCCATATTCAGGTGTAATAAAGGGCGGGGCTTAATTGGAAACATATAAAGTAGGGGTGAAGTGTTAGGAAAGAGGGTGTTATTTAGGAGGTTGTTTTCTTAACTATTTGGTTTAAATAATTTTTATTTTTATTTTACTTGAATCTAATCTTATCTAATCTAAGCTGCAAGGATATATACCATTTAAGATTTACATCAAATGCATTCCCACAAGCAGACATGTATAATTTCGCGCCACACATGCCGCATGTGGACCTACATTATAAGAACCCATCTCAAATAAATATAAGCCCTGCAACTCTTGCCGTCCTTCGTCAACTTTGCCGACATTGTCAAAGTGAACCATTTTTTCACAGTATGGGTGGTCAGCCGCATACCAACCTATAAGTCAAGGAACTAATGAATTTATAATTACCCCGTGGGCCGTGACATTAGTTGAACCAGAGTAAAAGCTATCAAAATCATCAAATTGTTATTTTTTTGCAATTTGATAAATCTCAAAAAATGAAACAATAACGCATTATTTTGTAAATGATACTAGCTATGAAACAATTATCTAAAAAAAGTTCATACTCATTTTTGTCCTTTGAAATATTTTCTGCTTATTCTTCGTTTGCTGTACAAACAGCTCTTATTTCTCTTCTTCAGTTGATATTTTAAAGACACCATCATTTTTCATTCTTCCATACCATAAAATTCCTCAAACACTTTTTAAAAACACTGTTTAAAATAGGCTCAGGAAAACATTAAACATAGAACTTTTTTCTAGAATTGTCTTAATTTGTTTTTAGTAAATTGTATGTACCACCCCTGCTGCGAGTATTTCCACCGCTATTTTTTCCACTGTCCACAGCACCGTCTACGCAATAATAGAGTACGCGGCTCGCAGAACGGACCAGCAGTTAGTGTTCCTGGTATTCCTCTATCAATGTGACAATACAGTCCTCTTGCATGTGACGTTGTGCCAGATACCTCCTGCCAACTTATGCTAGCCTAATACTTCTAAACAGATAAAGTAGGAAGCTCATCAAATTCTTCTTTTTGATCTAATAACTCTTCTCATTTTACATAAGCCTGATAATTTTATTAATGTTATCAGAAAAAAACTATTTATTTTTCTCATTGTTTACCATCTAATAATTATTATAAAGTACACGGCTCTAAAAAGACACAAACAGTTAGTGTTCCTAGTATCCTTCTATCAAAGTAACAACACTGTCTTCTTGCATTGTGTTCATTACATCTATAGAATTTATGCTATCCTGATACATCCAATAACTGTGTAGGTTCTATTATTCTTATTTGAAAAATGGCAGAAGAATTCAAATTCAAATTTCTTCCAATCCCGACATATCCTTTATACATTCATATTTTTTCTTTCGTTTCTTTTGCATTAAGGTACTTTTATAGTCCATACCTCGACAATTTCCACACTTAATCTTCTCGTTTGTCAATAATAATTGTTTACTTACATTTTCTCTTCCTTTCATGTAGAATTCTTTCACGTAAACAAATTGCTTGGTTGATAAAATAATGTTTGTGTACCTTATTCTACTGCATTTTTTAAACGTTAATGCCCATGTTTTGGGAAATTGCAGAATGGCTGAAAGAAGAAAATACTGACGTTTCGTTTTTCTTTTGATACTTCAAACACACAATTTTTACTATACCTACGTACTTCCTTTTTTTAACAAATTCTCTCTGATCTTCCTTAATCGCCTCTTCGTCCTGCTTGTCTCGATTCCTCTAATTCTCAGATTATGATCTGCGCCTGTTTATGGCCAGCCAGCGGTCCCTGTGCCTCCATACACAGTACACACTGCACCACGCGCTTCATCCAGCTTTTTGCTCCAGCAGCGGCAGGAGACGCACTGAAAGGAATTTCTCTGATGCATGCTGTACGCTTTCCAACCCTCAAATGACCAGATATCTCTCCCACTATAATGTAATCCATAATCGAAGTTGCAAAGATATATTATCATTTTAAATTCAAACATGCCCAGAAACAGACACTTGTAAGTTAGCGCTGACAAATTCTGCATGTGTACTTACAAATTATTATCCAAACAAGAAATGAGTATAAGCCCTGCAACTCTTGCGGACCTTCTCTGAAACAAGGGTGTCATTGGCAAAGTGAACCATTTTTGTGTGAACCACAGTATGGGCGGTCAATCTCATACCAACCTATAAAAAAAAACTAAACCACTAAGCTACACATATAGTGTAACTTCTTGCCGCATTATCCCCGAAGGGATCGCATGTGACGAGTTGAACCAATTCTTCTTTTTTCCATAAGTAAAGGAATACAAATAATAAATAACATTTGGCTTTATAAAAACCATTTACAAAAAATCAATTAACTTTTGTGGTTTAGTTTGAATTAGGTGAACCGATTTTTTTGAACAGCAAAGGTTACCAGTTTTTTGACAACTTTGTATTTTTGTATTTCATTGTATGAGTTGTTTTCATTTCTCAAGATGATATTTTGTATTACCTTTTTTGATACCAGATTTATTCAAGTTCAAGGCTCGTTGACTTTGGCCTCGGCATGCAGCTTCCATACTGTAAAAAATAATTCGCTTTTCAGGGAGTTTTCACTTCCGTTTCAAGAAAGGGTGGCAAAAGTTGGAGTGTTTATTTGAGGCTTAGGTTTTTTCTCTGTTTTCCATTTTCATTAAAACCTTCGAATAAAAAGTAAATAGAAACATTCTTCAGCTAAAATACAATGATCTGTAAGATTAAACAAATCAATCCCTCGATTCCTTTTCGAGAGTCGATAATGCGCGTAGATTTTTTTTGCAATAGATATAGACAAATAAGGAACTAGGAAATATTAACGAATAACGTGAAAATAAAGGTGTGATCACAATACAATTGTAACACGATGCTTTTTGTTATTTAAAAAAAAATACATGTAATGACAAAAAAGTTCGCATCACAATAAAGAAACTTATAAATATTTGATTATCGCATTGAGGGTTGAAGGCATAGTGAGAGGGTAGTATTATTTTCAAGTGCAGGCATAGCTGCGCTGTATGTGGGTAGATGTTCCCGCCAAATAAGGGATGATTGTGCCCGTCGTGAAATTAACAACCGCGATACATGATGGCAACACAATAACATCAACTCTTGTGATAATTCATAAAAACAGCAACAATCGCCGGGTATTCATTTTATTTCATCATACCGATGTATTAAAGTGGCAACTTTTATATGAGAGAAAATTTATAGTAAATTTTGTTTATCGTAATATATTTGCCTGTCTAGTCATGACTGTCGACATGTTTTGAGTTTTATCCCGATATACGAGTATATAATATTTTTTTTAAAAACTTTTTTTGACACAGAAGACAACTCGACGCTTCGATAATCAGCCTTGATAATGTTTTTTGCTCGTTTAAATAAAACGTCGACGAATAAAATAACTGCAAATAAAACAAGGTTCAACCTTAAATAATTTCAAAAATTGTCATCCAACGCTGGCCATGATAAGCAAAAGTTTTATTAATGAACAAATATTTTTTCTATATTTGCATCTATCCATTGCACGCGTCTGCTTTGGAATAATAATAATAAAGATTAAAATAAAGTACACAACAAGCTCGTAAAAAGTCTGGTCGATAGCTTATTTGGTAGAATGCTTGCATTCCATGCCGAGAGCAAAAGTTCGATCGTCACCTAGGGTGTCCGAAATGTTTTCCCCTTTCGGTGTTTATTTCAAATACAAAATAAATACCGGCAAGGTTTACTCAGACTTCACAAAAAATAAGAACCAGTCCCCTGGGAAACCCCCACTTCAACAAAAGGGGTTGGTGAGAGGCCAGCCACCTTACCCGTTAAATAAAGAGCTCATTTGAAAATATAAATGGTATTTTTTTGTGCTCCGCTGGGATTTGAACCCACGACCTTCCATTGACGAGTCCGAAGCGCTACCACTAGACTAATAGACCGGTCAATATGAATTAAAATATAAATAAACAGCAATGTAGAACTAGCATTTCATTTATGTAATTATTTTCAACTTAAACATTGGTTTTATAAACATTGTATATACAAAATCTATCTTTTCCCAGCCATGTATTTTCCGATCATGTTCCTAGTGAACCTGTTACCTCCGCATTCTTATTATAAATATTCTTCACAGCTTTTTGTCCACTTATGTCACCTTAGAAATATATCACCATCCATCAATCTAGAAACACCCTGAAACTAACAAAAAAACCCACACACACTTTATAATTAGCTGCATTAATTTTTCCGATGGCGTTGGCACTTATTTTGTGATAAAATAGCTATTATTAATTTATCCAGGAATAGATAGAGCTTGTAACTTTATACTGATGGTTTCCCATATTCTCACAAGTACAAGAGAAACGAGATCTTTTTTATGCAGCCTTTAAATGACACAGAGGTTCAATCAATTAATATTATTATTATTCTTCTTTGATCAATGCCGGATTTAAGCTAGTGATTTAAGGTTCCCAAAATTAATTAAAATAAAGTTACGTGTATTTTTTTAAATAAGATATGACAAAGAAATAAGGAAAAGCAAACGTGTAAAGCAAAATTAAAATATTATGTATCTTAAATTTACATTAATTATAATGTATCTAGATATACCTAGTTTGTCGGTGCTATGGCCGAGGGAGTCAAGTCGCTTTTCTTGACTAGCGTATTTGGAACAGAATAACGTTGGTTCGAATCACGCCTGGCCCTTTGACCATAACTTCGACCCTGGTTCAACAGATGCCATTGCATGCACACAACCTTCTGCTTTCGCATGAAGACAACCGGCCAGGCAAAATAGGTTGATGAATTGCATTCCTCTTCACAAATCTATTTTTATTAAATGTTTTCAGTTTTAATTTGGATAAGAACTGAGCCAAATTTCGGCACGCACTTCCTTTATCTATATATATACAACTAGCAGACTGACCGCTTGCGTACGGTTGTCTGCTAGGCCCTTCGGGCAGTGTAAGTCTGGCTTCGCAATAATTTTTCCTCAGACCTCCTTCATAGTAATTAAATGCTTTAAGAAGTAATTTGAAAAAAAAATTGCGGTAAAAGGGTTATTTAGTTCTTTCATGTTCTGAGTATCTTGTATGAAGCATGAGGTATGAGGCTGACCTCCCATACCTAAAAAAATGTTCACTGAACGAATGTTTCTCTGTTCCTGAAAAGGTCGGCAAAATTGCAGGGCTTATGGTCAAGAGAGGCTGAAATTTTTATTTGTAATTACACATGCAGCGTTTGTAAGCGCAAACTCACTCATGTCTGCTTGGGGGCATGCATTCAATATGAATTATAAAATGTATGTATGCAACTTAGATTTATATTCTAAAATTAAAAACATCAAGTGCCACAATTATATGTTAGCGTGAAAGAACATTTGCCAGCTTGTGGGTGTGCATTGTATTTGAATCATCAAAACTCTTTTTGCAACTTAAGATTATAAATTAAGATAACCGTTGTTTAAGGATTTTTCAAACCCAAACTCCTTGACCTAAGGGTTAGTATGAGGCTTACCACCCATATCGCATAAATGGGTTCACTTAACTAATGTTCCCCCTGTTTCTGAATAGGTCGGCAAAAGTTGCATGGCTTATGGTTATGAGAGGCTGAAATTTTTATTTGTAATTACACATGCAGCATTTGTAAGCGCAAAGTCACTCATGTCTGCTTGGGGGCATGCATTGAATATGAATTATAAAATGTATGTATGCAACTTAGATTTATATTCTAAAATTAAAAACATCAAGTGCCACAATTAAATGTTAGCGTGAAATGACATTTGCCAGTTTGTGGGCGTGCATTCAATTTGAATCATCAAATAACTTTTTTTGCAACTTTAGATTATAAATTAAATTTAACATTGTTGAAGGATTTTTTAAACTCAAATCCTTGACGGATAGGTAAGTATGAGCTTGAATACCCATATCGCAAAAAATGGTTCACTTGACAAATGTTTCCCCTGTTTTTGAAAAGGTTGGCAAAAGTTGCAGGGCTTATGTTCATTAGAGGCCTTAATTTTAATTTGTAAGTTAACATGCAGCATTTATAAGCGCGAACCCACTCATGTCTCCAGGGGGGCATGCATTGAATATGAATTATAAAAGTTATTGTATCTGTGCAACTTAGATTATATATTCTAATATTTAAAAAAAATCAAGTGCCACAACTATATGTTAGCGTGAAATGACATTTGCCAGTTTGTGGGCGTGCATTCAATTTGAATCATCAAATAACTTTTTTTGCAACTTTAGATTATAAATTAAATTTAACGTTGTTGAAGGATTTTTCAAACTCAAATCCTTGACTTATAGGTAAGTATGAGCCTGAATACCCATATCGCAAAAAATGGTTCACTTGACAAATGTTTCCCCTGTTTTTGAAAAGGTTGGCAAAAGTTGCAGGGCTTATGTTCATTAGAGGCCTTAATTTTAATTTGTAAGTTCACATGCAGCATTTATAAGTGCGAACCCACTCGTGTCTCCAGGGGGGCATGCATTGAATATGAATTATAAAAGTTATTGTGTCTGTGCAACTTAGATTATATATTCTAAAATATTTAAAAAAAATCAAGCGCCACAACTATATGTTAGCGTGAAATGACATTTGCCAGTTTGTGGGCGTGCATTCAATTTGAATCATCAAATAACTTTTTTTGCAACTTTAGATTATAAATTAAATTTAACGTTGTTGAAGGATTTTTCAAACTCAAATCCTTGACGGATAGGTAAGTATGAGCTTGAATACCCATATCGAAAAAAATGGTTCACTTGACAAATGTTCCCCCTGTTTTTGAAAAGGTTGGCCAAAGCTGCAGGGCTTATGTTCATTAGAGGCCTTAATTTTAATTTGTAAGTTCACATGCAGCATTAATAAGCGCGTACCCACTCGTGTCTCCAGGGGGGCATGCATTGAATATGAATTATAAAAGTTATTGTATCTGTGCAACTTAGATTATATATTCTAATATTTAAAAAAAATCAAGCGCCACAACTATATGTTAGCGTGAAATGACATTTGCCAGTTTGTGGGCGTGCATTCAATTTGAATCATCAAATAACTTTTTTTGCAACTTTAGATTATAAATTAAGATTACCGTTGTTTAAGGATTTTTCAAACTCAAATTCCTTGACTTAAGGGTTAGTATGAGGCTTACCACCCATATCGCATAAATGGGTTCACTTAACAAATGTGTCCCCTGTTTCTGAAAAGGTCAGCAAAAGTTGCAGGGCTTATTATGGTCATGAGAGGCTGAAATTTTTATTTGTAAATACACATGCAGGATTTGTAAGCGCAAACTCACTCGTGTCTCCGAAGAGGAGTGCATTGAATATGAATTATAAATGTTAATGCGTCTATGCAACTTAGATTGTATATTGTAATAATACTTTAAAAAAATTAAATGCCGCAATAAGTACGGTTTCATATAAAAAGTTGACCTAATCGATCGTCATTATTTCTAAAAAATACATGTTATAACTGGTTGAAGTATAATTTTGAAATAAATAAAGAATATAGGTAGGTACTCAACGGAATTCAACCGAAAAAGAATCGACTTGGCAATGGCAACGATGGCAACTTTGAAGCCTATGTTGAAGTGCTGGCAATTTATTTGAAATTCGAATGTCAAAATGAGTTTTGTTTCTCGCATAGGTTTTACATAAAAAGGTGTTGTGATTGATCATGTTTATTTATTTAAAAAACAACAATTTAAAATCTACTAATGATGAGGAAGCACATCCCAAGTCCTGAACAATATTTGTTGTGAATATGACGTGCATCTGTTCAGGAGTTCTTCAGTTTGAATGCCATTAACGCACAACTATTTTGTATGGGGAGGCCGTTGCATTTTATATTATAGGGGGATTTAGCATTGATGACTAGTATGTAAGTTTATTATGTTTTATTATGAAAAAATTGTCAATGTTCTGTTGGTGCCTTTACTAATAAATATATAAATAAATATACCACGTCACGTTGGATACGACTTCAATAAAGCGCTTAGAAACCTTTTCTTCTCTCCTGCATAACTCGTAAAATCCGCTTTTAAATCTATACAAAATGTCTAAAGACCGTAAGCATAATAATATTCTAGTAAAACCACGAATGTTCCAGTTCCCGATGTTCCGAGAACCGTCCTTATGTCATACTATACAAAGGCTGAAGCTGGCTCTAGCGCAGACTTGTATCAGGGCCGTCGAGCTGAACAGTTAAAAAGCCACTCTGTAATCGAAACAAATTTGATCCTTGTAATTTAAGGGTTTTTCTGTTACACAGTGAAAGTTTATTGTATTTTTTATAAATTTAATAGAAAACAACATTTTTTCAATGCACATTTTTTTTTTTTAAATAAAAAGTTAAGTGATAAAAGAATAATTAAATACACCTAACAATAATACATTTGAAATCTTATATTGCTATAAAATTTTGTCGTTGATTTTTTTTTTGAAAATTAATAAAAATAGTTGTTACAATTATGGTCCTGAAGATGCATTATTAGGCGAAAACGTATGAGCAAAAAATAAATATTATTGAATTAAAACTATGTTTGCAAACGGATGCAAACGGATGTTTGCGAAACCGGTTGTGGTATAAAATATATATACTCAAGTAATCGAAAACAAAATTGTTTTTTTTTTATCCTTTGTTTTTTCTATTGAATTTATAACAAATAATAATCTTTGTGTTTTGTTAAATCTGCCGTTGGTGTAAGTCTCATCTAAGTACCTACTCTGCTCCGCCGAAGTTATCCGAAGACTTTAAGTTTTTCCCTCGTCTGCCTTAAACAGTCGCGAATAGTTGCAGTAAATACTGCTTGGCCGCTGGAAAACGCGTCACCAGGAATCTGGAGCAAAAAGTAACGGAGGGGGCCGTGATGTCCTCAGCCCGCTGCTGATCATAAATTCTGCAATTTCTTGGTTTTTCACCACATTTCGACATTGTGTTGTTTATGGTCGCTGATGCCAAGTGACACTCTTGATGAAACAAGACAACTGAGGATCTTTGAGAATGAGTCCTACATATATATCGTATTGAACCAAATGTGGCAATCTAGTTTTTTTATTCAAAGTTAAAAAGCGCATTTATGGAAAACCAGAAAAATGACGTTCTCGGTGTTGTCATAAATTAAGCTCATTTTCCAAAACAAAATTGGTACATTAATTATTTTTCACACCGTCGAAAAGCATGTTGGAAAAGTATACTGTTAGGTAGGTATGTTTGTTTTTTGTGCTCCGCTGACTGGTCCGTGGTCCAGTGGTAACACTTTGTACTCGTAAATGGAAGGTTTTGGTTTTGATCCCGGCGGAGTACAAAAAATATACCATTTATATTTTCAAATATTCTCTGCGTTGGTTTGAAAAATTCATAAGCCTTTACCAAAAACCAATCATCAAAGGTTCATCCAGCATTACAGCAAATGGGCCTTGCTTGAGAATTGGCGCTTTGTAGCGACGACCGACCTCGTAAAAAGTCCGATCGATAGCTCAGATGGTAGAATGGTTGCATACCATACCAAGAAAAGGATTCGATCCCCCCCCGAGTGTGCCAGAAATGATTTCCCACTTCGGTGTTTTTTTTTTTCAAAACCAAAATCAATAACCCCGCAAGCTTTCACGAGAAATTAAAACCATCCCTCTTTGGAGTTGAAAATACCAAACCTTTCATGAAATTGAAGTAAATTTAAATGGATGTACTAAATCTTCACAAGAGATATAAGGCCGGTCATCTTACCTGTAAAAATAAATATGTTTCACACGCAGCATTCGACAAAGCTCGAAGAAGTTGCACTATTTGAGCAGTTGGGTTGCACTTCCTGTAAAGGATCTTACTTGTTTAATACCGAAATGATTTTTGTTGTTGATTAAAATGAAGGGAGTCTACTTTTTTATTTGCGAATATTCAATCTCAAACCCAATCGATCCTTTATTGACGTCATCAATCCAAAATAATGAAATAATTGATGATGTCCCTGATTTACATGGATACGCCATCAATATCTGATTCACTTATTCGCCATTACCCTAAAGACCAATTAAAAGACAATATTTCACACTGAGCGTCTTGCATTCCCACAAAATTTACATCAAAACTCCTTACATTTACACCAAATTTACATGATAACCTACTCTATATACACGGTCATAAAGTGTAAATTCCTACAGCGTGTAAAAAACTGAGATTTACATTTTTTACACTTTTCTCGTGTGAGATTTATCGATGTGACCAATATGTCAAATGTAAAATTAGTCGTTATGTATCCTGGGGTGTAAAATAAATTTAATTTATTTATGAATTATAAAAAAAAAGACATTTACAATCAATCTCAATTTTGAAATTGTAACTAAAGCTTCAAGGTGATTTAAATGATTCGTTTTATGTTCATATCTGAAATAATTTCAGTGAATTATTTTAATTCGTTAATTTGTGGATGCTTTAACTATCTGGATACCATGTTCCAAGTCACGGATAGGTTTCATGTCCCAAAACAAGGATTACATTCGTCAAATCATGGATAGTATGTCCCAAATCAAGGATATCAAGACCCAATCACGGATACCATGAACCAAGCTATAAATACCAGTCCCCAAATCACGGATATCATGTTCCAAGTAGCAAATCACGAATACCATATCCCAAGTCGCAGATACTATCTAGCAAGTAAAGGATACTATGTAGCAAGTCATGGATACCATGTTCCAAGTCACGGATACCATATTCTAAGTCACGTATACCATGTTCCAAGTCACGGATACCATGTTCCAATCACGTATACCAATTGCTAAATGACGCACAGGACGCAGGGAAAACCCTAAAATTCAAGTAAATTAGTTAGCGTAAGGCTGCCTGTGAAAATAAGTAGGTTTCACATGCCAATGCTACCCACTATTGCAGCAGTAACATTGTCCAATAAGCAGCCGCACTCATTATCTCCAAGTTCGTACAAATAATTGGTCAGTAAACATGTCAGACAGCCACAGGTACTTGGCGTGTCCTTCACCAAACAGGCAGGGCTGACGAAACAACAATTTTATTTAAAAAATACATAACAAGCAATATGTAAAGCATAAAGATTTCAAGTGTGGCTTGGTCCAGATGCTTAAACCCTCCTCATCACGTGGACGCTCATTTAAAGCTACCTATAGATCAGAAGCGCTACATTCTGCTAAATGGCGCTGGCGATTTGGGTACAAAAATAAGATGTACTGTGGTTTTTTTAACTATGGAGTTCTTGTGCAAGCGCTAGCAATTTCGGACTTGTATGGATATCCAAAGTGAAAGGAATTTGCAGAATAGCGCTTTAGATGGCCTTCCCGTGATGTTAAAAACGACGGCACGGTAGTAAACAAACACGGTAATGTTAAACATCGTCAGGTCATATTTTTATAGAATTGATGAACATGCTAAACCAATTTCGTGTAGGTACCTGTAAACTTGTCACCATTACATTATGAGTGGGCAGGGCCCATCCAGAATTGCCTCTACTTCATCCCATATTTTTTAACGTTTTTCATACCTTCTCTTCTTCTACCTACATCATCGAGTAATAACATTGGTCAAAGAGGATACTGCATTGGTACATACTATAGACCACATTTGTCTCAGTTCTGTCAAACGTTGCAGTGGTGTAGTCATACAATACATGTTTTTACTTGTCAAATTTTATGTTTTCTTGCCTTGTCCATTTTGTGTTTTGACACCCAATTACACATGCCATAATGTCATACAATAATTCCTTTTTATTTTAAAACTCGCCAATTTTATCGATCACAAGATTTATAACAACGTACGTGCTATGTTCCGACTGGTTCGGGCATAGTACGCATACGGCAATGTTGCCACCTTTCTAGAAACATTCTTACATTCGCCCGAGTTTTTTTATACACATAGAAATGCAACTGTAAAGTCCTTTGTTCTCTTTCTTACTAAGGATTTTTATCGTAAGTAAGTTGAGATAGAAGTAGTTGAGATAGAGAACAGATATTATAAAATGTCTATTTTCGTGAAAATAATTTAAAGTCTACAGATTTCATAAATAATGACCTACATCTATATCTATAAAGAAGGATGTATGTATGTATGTATGTATGTATGTATGTATGTATGTATGTATGTATGTATGTATGTATGTATGTCCCCTATAGACTCATAAACCGCTCATCCGATTTTGACGAAATTTTCAGGAAACATGAAACATATTCTTAGAACGAATCCTGTGAAGTTTGATGGTGATCAAATAAACAGTGGTTCTCAATTCTCGATATTTCAGCAACGAGGTCGGTAAATTTCGAAACCACCCAATAGAAGACGACCATTATATTCAACTACAATACATAATCTTTGTTGCAAATATACATTTACATTAAAGATTCATATAAAATGCATGCTCACAAGTAGACACATGTAAGTTCACGCTTACAAATGCTGCATGTGTACCCACTCATAATTTAAAATCCAAATCTAAAATGAACAACCCAGTAACTTTTACTTTACGCCAACTTGAAATGGATGTTATTCAGCTCCTGAGTGGATTGACACTCATTTCTTATGAAGGCTGAGTAAGACTTGCCGGTATTTTATTTTGGGTTTAAAATAAACACTGAAACGGGAAATAATTTCTGACAACTTCGGTGGGATTCTAACTCGAGATCTCGGCATGGAATGCAATCTATCTATCTATATCTATAAAGAAGGATGTGTGTATGTATGTATGTATGTTCCCTATACTCATAAACCGCTCATCCGATTTTGACGAAATTTTCAGGAAACATGAAACATATTCTTAGAATGAATCCTGTGAAGTTTGATGGTGATCAAATAAACAATGGTTCTCAATTCTCAATATTTCAGCAACGAGGTTGGTAAATTTTGAAACCACCCAATAGAAGAAGACCATTATATTCAACTACAATACATAATCTTAGTTGCAAATATACATTTACATTAAAGATTCATATAAAATGCATGCTCACAAGTAGACACATGTAAGTTCACGCTTACAAATGCTGCATGTGTACCTACTCATAATTTAAAATCCAAATCTAAAATGAACAACCCAGTAACTTTTACTTTACGCCAACTTGAAATGGATGTTATTCAGCTCCTGAGTGGCTTGACACTCATTTCTTATGAAGGCTGAGTAAGCCTTGCCGGTATTTTATTTTGGGTTAGAAATAAACACTGAAACGAGAAATAATTTCTGACAACTTCAGTGGGATTCTAACTCGAGATCTCGGCATGGAATGCAGTTACTCTACCAACTAAGCTATAGACCGGACTTTTTACAAATATGGTGGATCGATATCGGTTTGGTTAGGGGTAAGCAACCTGCGGCTCACCAGCCACATGCGGCTCTTTGGGTGTGAAGTTACGGCTCTTTAGCTTCATACGCAAATATAAAAAAAACACAGAATTATACTTCTGATCGAAAAAAACTAAATCGTTCTGAATCGATTAACGATCTCTCCGCTACTTGTACTCGCTTTTCACCCTCCCCCCGCCCCATCGACGCTATTTATTGTTGGCAAAAAAACATTTGTGGATCTTTACAAATCCAAATCCAAAATAAGATATGTATCATTTGAGATTCACATCAAATGCATTCCCATAAGCAGACACGCATAATTTCGCGCTCACACATAGGTACCGCATGTGGAACTACAATATAAAAACCCAATCTTAAATGAACATAAGCCCTGCAACTCTTGCCGACCTTCCCTGAAACAGGGGCGACATTGGCAAAGTGAACCATTTTTTACAGTATGGGTGGTCAGCCTCATACCAACCTTGTTATGTTTGATTAAAGGTATCTTCAGGATACTTACATCCGGCTAGCTCTCATCAGCATCACTCTCAGGGCGTGGGGTTCTTTCTTTGGTATTGCTTACTTATATCTTGGGAAGGGTTTTATAATGAAAAGATAAAGTTAACATGAACAAATAAGGGTTTATTACTGTACTAATATGGGGGGGGAAAGGGGAAATAAGGGATTGGCCAGACCTACAGGTTGTCACTAGAACACTCCCTATTCCGTTGGCTGGAGTTCTAAACGGAAGGCCTGGGGCAGCGCCCCAGGCTAGCGGCGGTTCACAAGGCGGGCGCCTCCACACGTGGGAGCCCCTGGGTGGGCGCTCCTATGCCTCTGGTCCACAAGGCGGGTGCCTTGCTGGCAGGAAATCCAAGTAGATGGGGGGGGGAGGGAGCTCCATCGTAGTGCCCCCTCTTGCACCGCTTGGTGCTTGGTCGCTAACGTCTGACTCACTTCACATCTCGCCGGGAACTAACGAACGACGGCCTGATTAGTTCATACGGTGCAGTTCGGCCGCTTCCGTGACCGTTCGGCTCCGTTCGGCTCACAAACATACACTGCACACTTCGGGATTGTTCTTTCAATGCTATTATAAAATAACATAACATTCCCCTTTCTCACAAAAATAAAGAAAGAAAAAAACCAGGAGCAACACAACAGTCTTCACACACAACACCAGGTCTTTGGCCATTAAGAAAATTGAAAATTTTATGGGAACACAAAAAGGGAAAGGGGATTTACAGGAACATCCTTCTGTCCTATCAACACACCAGAAAGAAGGAAGAAGAAAACTGGTGGCTGTGAGAATTATCGATTTGGTTTGGGAAATTTCAAGGTGGTTCCAATAACCGACAAGACGCGGATTAAAAGCGATCTTGTAACAAGGCCTTTTTTCTTCACCAAAACATGTCGAAAACTCTAAGCAATAAATAATAATCACAGCAATCAAAACATATTTTACACTGGTACTTATATTAACCAAGTCATAACTCGTTACAGGAGTCGACTATTATATAACAATAAGTTCTGAGCTGAATACAAAAAAAAAAATACATATAGAGACAACATCCAAGATTCGCTCAAAATATTTAATATGTTAGTGCGTAAAATCCACTACGAACTCACTCGAAAAAAGAGTGGAACATTCCATATAAAACACCTTAAAGTGATAATGGAATACACAAACAAAATATTACAAATACACCAGCTCTTTCGAGCCTCAAACACGTCTGTTCTCACAGACATTTTCCCCCTTCGACAAAATGAACAAGGCTTTAAGTGTCATCTTATACACAAAAGTGCATATCAGATCCCAGATTTACGAAACGTAAAATCTCAAGAAAATGCGCTCCCTTTTCCAAGAAAAAGGCCAGCATTTCTTCCCCTCACATCAATTTCCACTCAAAGCAGTGATAATTTCATCCCTACATCAACATACCGTGGAAAATCCACACACGGACCTACGAAAGTAGAATCCCGGAAAACGGCTTCCCTTGCCCAAAGGACCACATCTTCCCACTCTTTCTCAATGGCGCCACTTCATTTTTTAGAAGAATAAAGAAACTTCATAATTCAATCTTTTTCCAAAGGGTTAATTCGGAAAACCATTGAAATTTTACAAAAAAAAAACTGTAGAAGATATTTACATACATAAAAACAAATGTAGTCAAGAAATCCTAATTCTAACTAAATTACCTATTTGTACACTATAAAACAAAATTTCTCCGATGTTTTTTGAGAACTGATCAAGTTTACATTTCTCCAAGTGACCCGTATATCAGTCAAACATCGCACAAAAGTGATATGCTATTGGCTTGCAAGAAATAAAACCATCGTAAATATTAAACTAAAATGAATCCTAAGCTACCTTTTTACAAAAATTACAATCCTCTATCGTTTTTTGAGGGTTCTTGGAACGATTTCAATGTTCCCTGACAACACACAAAAGTACCTAAAGCTGATCTATAAAATTATTTACAATGGCAGCCAACAGAATAGCCATAGTTCGTAGTAAATTTCCGAAAGGACCTAATCACCAGTTTACCCCGAAAAAAAATATATATTTTAAAATGTTTTTTGAGAATAGCACATTAAAAAAACCAAATGGGGGAAAAAACATCATGAATTACCAAACACTTAATCCTCACATTAAATAAAATACTTCTGAGAATCCTTTAATGTGGAAAAAAGTTTGTTAAAAGCTTTTATGAAAAAAAACATAAAGTGAAAGTTTATTTGCCTAGCAACAAATAATGCATCAATTTCAAGGTAGGTACTTATGTAAAATAAACAAAGCTAGATTTCTGTGAAAAAATGAAACAAAATAATGATGCTTTCTCAAATGAATTCTCAAAAATGCATGTACATTTTATTGATATTAAAATTTCACAGAATTTTAAATCGTCAAAGTACATTTACGCAAATGCAAAAAACAAAAAGGAAGCGACCAAAATAGTGTTAGAATCAAAATAGACAGAAATACTAAATGTTGAAGAAAAAATGAAATTTGGCATAAAAAATTAAAATATGACGAGGTTTCTTAGCAAATGATAAAAGATTTAATGATCTATTTTTCAGGCTTCTCAAAGATTGCATGTCAATTTATATTGATATAAAAATTCTATCATAATTTTTAATCGTCAAAAGGACATTACAGCAAAATGCAAAAGCAATCAAAACAAAAACAATTCATTCTAAAATCAAAGCAAGAAAACATATGACGTCATAATGAAAGCAAAAAAAAAAAAAAATTACACACAAAAAAAAAACAGAGCTTCACAAAACAATTCCCAAAATAAAAGTTCGCAATATCGAAAGAATCCCAGTTGGATGCGCCAGTGTTATGTTTGATTAAAGGTATCTTCAGGATACTTACATCCGGCTAGCTCTCATCAGCATCACTCTCAGGGCGTGGGGTTCTTTCTTTGGTATTGCTTACTTATATCTTGGGAAGGGTTTTATAATGAAAAGATAAAGTTAACATGAACAAATAAGGGTTTATTACTGTACTAATATGGGGGGGGAAAGGGGAAATAAGGGATTGGCCAGACCTACAGGTTGTCACTAGAACACTCCCTATTCCGTTGGCTGGAGTTCTAAACGGAAGGCCTGGGGCAGCGCCCCAGGCTAGCGGCGGTTCACAAGGCGGGCGCCTCCACACGTGGGAGCCCCTGGGTGGGCGCTCCTATGCCTCTGGTCCACAAGGCGGGTGCCTTGCTGGCAGGAAATCCAAGTAGATGGGGGGGGGAGGGAGCTCCATCGTAGTGCCCCCTCTTGCACCGCTTGGTGCTTGGTCGCTAACGTCTGACTCACTTCACATCTCGCCGGGAACTAACGAACGACGGCCTGATTAGTTCATACGGTGCAGTTCGGCCGCTTCCGTGACCGTTCGGCTCCGTTCGGCTCACAAACATACACTGCACACTTCGGGATTGTTCTTTCAATGCTATTATAAAATAACATAACAACCTATAAGTCAAAGAAAAGCTTTGAAATTTGTAAATTGTAATTTTTGGCTCTTCCGACTCAAAAGGTTGCCGACCCCTGGCCTAGACAAAAGTTACAAATTAAAAAATGTTATTCAAGTATTCCAAGTTGAATTTTAGAAATGTAAGAAAGCTTTTATATCCCGCACTTATAAAAAATACGATAAACGAAAGTTCGTAGGTCACAACTAGAAGACCATATTGAAATATATTATTATTATTAAAACCTTTTATTGAAACATACTTTTAATTAAAATAAACATAATATAGTTGTTTTTTCAAAAACCGCATTTCTGTAAAATTATATACTCACCACAAATTTAAAGATCGTTTTTTTCTCGGCGGTTAAACGTCTTTCTTCTATGTGACAATGGTCCAAACGCAAAAACGCAAACGCAACTAAGCTACACATATAGTGTAACTTCTTGCCGCGTTATCCCCGAAGGGGTCGCATGTGGCGAGTTGAACCTATTTATTTTTACAGGTAAGGGGGCCGGCCTTACGCCAACCACTTCAGTTGAAGTGGAGGTTTCCCAGCTCCCGAGAGTGCTGGTACTCATTTCTTGTGAAGGCTGAGTAAACCTTGCCGGTATTTTACTTTGGGGTTTGAAATAAACACCGAAACGGGAAATCATTTCTGACACCCTCGGTGGGATTCGAACCCGAGCTTTCGGCATGGAATGCAAGCACTCTACCAAGATAAACAAAATGTTTGCCTTTTACCTAACCCGGCCGTGCGACTTACAATTTTGTTGTCAATAGAAAATGTTCCGTGTGCACTACCTAAAACTTTCACTTATTGAAATAATGGATAGAGCACATTTTAAATGTGGGGAAAAAATGTGAATTCACTTGGCCGGGATAAAGACAGGACAGGGAGTCAAAAATTCAACATAAATTAAACACTTTTATGGAGATAGTTGAAAAAACACTTACGTGCATCATATTGTATGAAGCATTTTCCCCAACTGCATACGTTTCACAGTGCGGTTACATTGAAAAATATTCCTGATTGCTTGGAATACATTTATTTCTTCACTTTGCTCAAAGAGTATAGTGAATTTTATAGATTAGTTCTTTAATTGTATGATTATAAAATTTAATTTATTGTTTATATTCTTTTCTTGTATGGGTAAATATGCATCTGACCAACTATAAATAGAAAATGGTTCACTCTGCCAATGTCACCCCTGTTTCAGGGAAGGTCAGCAAAGAGTTGCAGGGTGTATGTTCATTTGAGATTTGGGTTTTTATGTTGTAGGTTCACACGCAGAATGTGCAAGTGTGAACTTATACGTGTCTGCTTGTGGGCATGCACTTAATGTGAATTCCAAATGTAACAATTATATCCATGCAACTTAGAATAGATTATATGAGTGACGTTACATAGCCGATTTTTTTATCTTAAATATAAATGGAGCACCGCAATCGATTTTCCTTATGCTTGGCTCTGCTGCTTAACAGTTGTACCTAGACCTTTTTTTTTAGAAAACGTGAAGATTAACCTAGAGATAAATTGTGTGAAGCTTGATTCCGATTAGCACACTTTTTTTTTGATCCTGTTGTTTCCTCTTTTATCTGTAGAAAAAAATTGATACCACATGCCCAAATGGCGTAGTGAAACACGCCGGGTACTGCTAGTTCACTTATATATCCCATTTTTCCAACAAATGATAATTTCATCGTTTGGCAACCTTGTTGGCCTAAAAGTCAGTCTGTGCTTCGATCGATGTGTGGATCGATCGCCGGGATTTCTTTAGATCCCCCTCTCCCCTCCCTCCGTCTTCTCATACCGCAAACACCTCCGCCACCCCGTACCCCAACGGAAGGAGGCAAAAATTGTTAAAAAAAGTAGCCGAACCGCGTGACAGCCTGTAATTACTGTACCACAAACAAGAACTGTTCCTACAATTAATATTGTGTATTGAAAGGGTGCGTACAGTAAAGGGCATATTAACCTTCTGATGTATAAGAAAATCTATAATCTAATTTGCAAAGATATATTAAAATTTAATACTCGTATTAAATGCATGTCCACACGCAGACAAAATGAAAGGGAAAAGATAAATCTATATCACCTTTTCGTGACCATAGTCACCTCAAAGGCGCTTGGTGTGTAACTGCACACTGTTGGGTTATTTTCTTCTGACACTCGCCTCCCTCGATCACCACAGAGGGGCATGGTGTGATCCTGGAAACAGGTGCGTCTTGAGGCTTCTTCTAAAGCCCGCCTCTGTCGGAGACTCCCTCAGATATGTGGGCAGCGCGTTCCAAACCACCGGTGCCGCGCGGTCTCCAAAGACTATCCTTATCGATCTTTTTGGGATCTGGAGGAAACTCTTGCTCGAGTTTCATGATCGTAGAGTCTGCACACGCGCTGTTACCACCGCTTTCTTCCAGCCACGTTATCCCCAAAGCGTTTCGCATGTGGCGAGTGAAACCTATTTATTTTTACAGTTAAGAGGGCTTGCCTCACGCCAACCACTCCAGTTGAAGTTGAGGTTTCCGAGCTCCCGAGGGACTAGTTCTCATTTATTGTGAAGGCTGAGTAAACCTTGCCAGTATTTTATTTTGGGGTTTGAAATAAACACCGAAACGGAAAAAACATTTCTTCCACACTCGGTGGGATTCGAACCCGAGCTCTCGGCATGGAATGCAAGCACTCTACTAACTGAGCTATCGACCGGACTTACATGCAGTAAATAATTATTTTACCTTTGCCGTGCATTACCAGCTCTTGGCAATAATTCCCATATAGTTACCACCGGACACAAGGTCCCGCGCAATTACCGCTCGACAAAAACCCACCCGAGATTCCGATTCTAAAATAACTGCCGCTGCTCAAATGAGATTTTCCGATAACTACCTACCAGTGACACGATAAAAAAACTTCATATGTCAGATGTCTGTACCCTGTGTACCTTTGCTTCATTTACAATGGACTCGACACAAATTCAATAAACAAAGAAGTCGGTACGACACACAGCTGAGTCGTACCAACTTATTAGTCAAGGAATAAACTTATAACACAAGTAAATTAAAACACACAGACACGCAATGATAAGTAAACATATACAGATATCGCACAAACAATCACACATTCGTAACAATGATAATATTGATTCCTTGACTTATAGGTTGGTATGAGGCTGACCATCCATGCTGTTAAAAATGTCACCCCTGTTTCAGGGAAGGTCGGCAAGAGTTGCAGGGCTTATGTTCATTTGAAATTGAGTTATTTTATATCGTAGGTCCACATGCGCCATGTGTGAGCGCAAAATTATGCGTGTCTGCTTGTGGGAATCATTTAATATGAATCTCAAATGATACATATCTTTGCAACTTAGATTTAGATGGTGATGATTGCACGCTGGTTAGGTGAATTTCTTTCTATTTGAATTTTCCCGCCAACGTAAATTTATGCGAATATAATTTTTAATTACTCCCATAACGAGTTATATAATGGCGGACCGCCACATTTTATGCCGTGTATGGGCGTTTATCTGCTCAAACAATAAATTAACGTTATTGCGCATTTCTCAAACATTACATTTTTGCCTTTTATGGCGGGAAAAATGTCGGCGAAAACTCTTTCACAGTTCGCGCGATTCGCATTCGATCAACGTGCAAATTTATATATGTGAGTCATTGGCATGTATGTAATATATGTGGAGAAGAAACTATTTTCACGAAAATAGACACTGTATATCGCCACCTTAAAGATAAATCTGAATAATTGCTGATTCACTGATTTGACAAATCGTGGATAGAAGATTTCATTGTGTGTAACTTCTCATAGTAAGTGAACTAATTATAAGGTATTGCTCATTGCTGAGGACTTGTATGAAAAAGATTATGACTCTGGATGAAATGAAAGAAGTATGCAAGGACAGGAAGAAGTGGCGGCTAATCTGCAATGTTGATTTCTAATTTTGGTGTATTAATTTGCTACATTTTTTGCATAGGAAATTTTCGATTTTGAATAGATTTCTTTTGAAGGTTTTGTTCTTTTTTATATTTAAATGTATTTTATTTATATTCCTTGACTTATAGGTTGGTATGAGGCTAACCACCCATATTGTAAAAAATGGTTCACTTTGCCAATGTTATCCCTGTTTCAGGAAAGGTCGGCAAAAGTTGTGGGGCTTATGTTCATTTGAGGTTTGGATTTTATTTGTAAGTACACATTCAGCATTTGTAAGCGCGAACTACACTTGATGGTTTGTTGGCATACATCTGAGAGCTTTAAATGAATATATCCTTGCAACTTAGATTATAGATTATAGATAGCTCATGACAAACTTCTAAACTAAAGGATTTTCACACTTGACGTGTGATAATAGATTAAGTATACTCGTACTTGGTGTACTGACTGGACTCTGCGAGTATGCATCATATTGTTCTAGAGAGTGTGTGCACTGTGCTCATCGAATGTTACAATAAATTGGGCATGCGCAGGTGCTCGGTCCCTTTAATCGGAATGCATGGTTAATTATGAGGTTTTTGTGTGAGCGACCATCGATCGATCGCTGCCGACAATTTGCAGACGGCAGGAATCTTAGCGTGTTGTGTCATGGAGGCAGTTGAAATGTTTCGTTAAACATTGACCGATACTTTAATTTTTTAGAAAATAATACGCTACATTAAAAGTCTAAGAAGGGGGCAGTGCTGCGAATGTGTGTATGTGTGTTTTTACTTGTGTGAGTGTGTATGTGGCTCTAGACATTATAAGTGTTTAAATAAGAAGGCTACAGGGACTTGACTTATAGGTTGTTATGCGGCTGACCACCCATACTGTAAAAAATTGGTTCACTTTGCCAATGTCACCCCTGTTTCAGGGAAGGACGGCAAGAGTTGCAAGGCTTATGTTCATTTGAGATTGGGTTTTTATATTGTAGGTCCACATGCGGCATGTGTTAGCGCGAAATTATACATATCTGCTTGTGGGAATGCATTTAATATAAATCTTAAATGAAATATATCTTTGCAGCTTAGATTAGATTAGATTAGACAGGGGAAGAAAAAGGAATGCCAGTTGAAGATAATTATGAGTAAATCAAAATTTAATATTTTAAATCATGGTTATTCTATAATAATCTATAATCTAAGTTGCAAAGATATATTAACATTTAAAGCTAATATGAAATTCATGCCCACAAACAAACACGTGTAGTTTGCGCTTACAAATGCTGAATGTGTACTTACAAATAGAATCCAAACCTCAAATGAATAAACCCAACAACCTTCCCTGACACAGGGGTGACATTGGCTAAGTGAACTCTTTTTTTACAGTATAGGTGGTCAGCCTCATTATTGCCTCACACAAAGAACCGAAAATAACACCATAAACTGTTATAGCGATTAGCGACTTGTTGCATTACAAATTATGCAGAGCTTTAGATACACACAGATGCCACTAGATTTTACTTTTTTCTTACGAACGTATTTTCTTATTTTTGCTGACATTCCTTGCTTTTCCCCTATAGTCTTCATTATTATACTTGCATTTGTTCGATGGTGTGAGCATTCGCTCGAATCTTGTAAGCAAGAATATTCTAGCGTGGTCTGGCGTGTGCCAAAATAACCCTTTTACAACAATAAATAATATAGATTGCGATGCTTTGAAGAGACACTTGTATCTGAGCTGGTGAGCAACACAGTACAAAAGTTAATTTGTTCGAACCAAATGTGAATGGAATTTTAAAATAAATTAGCCAAAGTGTTTATCAAATTGAACCAGTAAATCGTAACATATTGATAATATAATAACATAATCGTACAATGTAAATATTCATATATTTTTAAATGTTATCTTGATTAATCTATAAAATCTACATTTAGTTATTAAAAAAACCTTGTTTTATTTTCACTTTTTTTATTATATATATAAAGGACACAAACGTTTTCGACTACTTCGTAGTCATCATCAGGTGATACGAAGTAGTCGAAAACGTTTGTGTCCTTTATATAAATAATAAAAAAAGTGAAAATAAAACAAGGTTTTTTTAATAACTAAATAAAGATGAATTTTCACAGTGTTAATGCACCAACCATCCAAAATATAAAATCTATGTTTCGAAGATATTGTTACGAAATTAGGGTTCAATTGTCTTCAAATTAAAAATACACAGGTCTTCTTCAATAGTTATTTATTTTACACAGTTACAAAATTTATTTTCACACTACTTTCTCGATTATTCTACTTGGTTTCGGTTCACTGATCAGATGGCTTCGATGTCTTTGTTAGTCGCTATGATACTGGCCCGCTCTGCAGGCCATTCGCACCTTTATACTCTTCAGAGCAGTATCTTCCAGAACTAAAGTCGCCAGACGGTTCCAGAGTAATTATTACTTCTCGACGCTTCACGTACTACCTAGAGATACAACCAAAATCCTACCTACAAATGTAACACAGTATTCCTATAATTATAACAAATACCTTGAGTTATGAGTTAAAAGAAGACCAAGAGGCAGACGAGGCGGCCGCAATGACCGCAGAAACCCGGGGACAGCTGCAGACAAGGAGGGGCCCGTGGAAGCTGACAATGTCCACCGCCCGGAATCGAAGGAAGTGTCAAATGGCCTCTGCGGAGGTGTTGAAGCTGACAATTCTGTCAGGAATGGAAGTGTGTGTAAAAGGAAGTATGTGAAACAGGAAGAATGGATATTTGCAACGTGGAATGTTAGAGAATGGAATGACTGTAAAGAGAATGAAATTACTGATATTATGGAAAAGAGAAGAATACAAGTGATGTGCGTGACTGAAATAAAAATGATCGGGGATGGAGAAAAGGTATTGAAGAATGAGGAGTATTTTATTTGGAGTGGAATTAAGGATGGATATAAGAGACAAGGCGTGGGAGTAATTTTGAGCGAACGGGCTAAAATGTGTGTAAGTAATTATGAAAGAATATGTCCTAGGATTCTGTTGGTAAGAATGAGATTAGGACGTGTGAAAATTCTAATGGTAGCGTGTTATGCTCCAGTAGAATCTGATAGCAGAGAAGAAAGAGATGAATTCTGGGAGAGTGTAAATAATGTACTAAGAATGAAAGATGAGAATGAACGAATTATCTTATTAGGAGATATGAACGGATGGATTGGTATGAAACGAGATGATTGCGGAATGGTTGTGGGTCCGAGTGGTAGAGGAAGGATGAATAATAATGGACGAAAGCTTGTCAATACATGTATAGAACACAGACTTTTTGCAACAAACACCTGGTTTAAACACCAAGACTTGCATCTCTATACATGGCAAAATAGGGCAGGCAATCGAACAATTATTGATTATATATGCGTAGATGAAAGAATGAGAGGATATGTGAGAGATGCAAGAGTGTACCGTGGAGCTGAACTCAGCACAGACCACTATTTGTTATGCGCGAGAATAATGGTAGGGGATTGTAAGAAAGGAAAGAAAAAAATATTGTTAAGAATGAAAAGAATAAAAGTGGAAAATTTGAACGATGACAATGTGCAAGATGAATATCAAAGTGAGATTGCCAAAAGATTAAATATGGATGAACTACAAAAAATGAAAGATGAAGGATGTGTGGAAAAAGTGTGGCAAATGATGAAGAAAGAACTGACCGAATCTGCTAGGATGACATGCGGAGAAACAAATGTTGGTAAGAAAAAAGGTGATGCCTGGTGGAATGATGGAGTGAAAGAAGCAGTAGAGCAAAAGAAGGAAGCGTATATGAGATGGTTGAAAGATAAAGGTAATTTAAATTTGGAAATGATGTATAAAAGGGCAAAAATGAATACTAAAAAGCTTGTGTATGAAAGTAAGATGGAATTAGAGAAGAAAAATAATGAAAAGGCACAGCAGGACTTCCACACCAACAAAAAAATGTTCTGGAGTTGGGTTCGGAATAATAACGAAAGTGTGGGAGCAACAACTCCGGGCATAAAGAATGCGCAGGGAGTCTTGCTGTGGGATGAAGATGATGTATGTAATAGATGGAAAGAATACTTTGAAGAAATATTAGGACAGGGTGAAAGAAATTTATATGAATGTGACCCTACAAATGAAAGTAATGAGGATATTTTGAAAGAGGAAATAAAAGCAAGCATAAAAGAGCTGAAGAATGGAAAGGCTGCAAGTATGGATGGATTGAATGCTGAGATGTTAAAGGCAGGAGGAGAATATGTGGTAGAGTGGATGTTTGAATTATGCAAGATGTGTATGAAAGACAGGGTAGTACCGATGGACTGGAGAAAGGCGGTCATTGTCCCTATTTACAAGGGTAAAGGGGACAAGAAAGACTGCCGTAACTTCAGGCCCATTAGTCTCCTTAGTATACCTGGGAAAGTCTTATGCAAAATTGTCATAAAAAAAGTGAGAATGGCCACCGATCACAGGGTCTCTGATATTCAATCTGGCTTTATGCCAGGACGAGGTTGTGTGGACCAAATCTTTACTCTCAGACAGATTGTTGAAAAACATCTGGCTGTGGGGAGGGTGGTCTACGCAGCATTCGTAGATCTTGAGAGGGCCTTTGACTCGGTGGACAGATGTATGCTGTGGAATGTTCTCAGGAAGTACGGTGTGAATGATAATCTTCTGAATGTGATACGTGCCATCTATGAAAATAGTTCGGCATGTGTAAGAGTGGATGGGAGATATAGTGACTGGTTTGATGTATATAAGGGAGTGAGGCAAGGCTGCGTGATGAGTCCATGGTTGTTTAATATAATCATGGACAGTTGCATAAAAGAAGCTGGAATATCAGAGAGCGGAGTGAAAGTGGGTGAAACAAGAGTTGGAGTACTTCTTTATGCTGATGATGCTATAGTTTTAGCTGACTCGGCGGAGGAACTCCAAACGATGTTAACCAAACTAAATGATGCATTTTGTAAGAATAGCTTGAAAGTAAATGCGAATAAGACAAAAGTATTAGTTTTTGACAGGAATGAAGTATGTGAGGAACTTACAATTAATTTGAATGGAATAAAAGTTGAAGTAGTGAATGAGTTTGACTATTTAGGAAGTAAGTTTGAGGCGAATGGTAAGATGACGAAAGAATTAGAGAAGCGTGCCAGCAAAGGAAGATGCGTGATAGGAGCGTTTGGTAGAATAGCGAAGAATAAAAGGATACCAAAGAAAATGAAAATGGCGGTACACAATTGTATTTTGTTGCCGACCCTGATGTATGGAAGCGAGTCATGGACGTTGAATGAAAGAGAAGTAAATAAGGTATGCACCGTAGAAATGGCCCATCTGAGAAGTATGACAGGAAAAACACTGAAAGATAGAGTGAGAAACGAATGGGTTCTAAATGAATGCGGAGTAAAAGAAAGCGTGAAAGTGAAAGTTCAAAGAAGTGTGATGCGATGGTTTGGACATATTGAAAGGATGAATGAAGACCGACTGACAAAAAGAGTGTATAAAGGGAATGTAACAGGTAAGCGTGGAAGGGGAAGACCTAGGAAACAATGGATTGATCAGATAAATGAGATTGCGAATGAATGGAATCTACAGAGTGGAAACAAGAGAAGAGCATGCATGAAAAGAGTGATGAAATTAGATGAGATGAAAGAAGTATGCAAGGACAGAGTCAAGTGGAGGCACTTGTGTGGAGGTACTGGCCACCCCTAGAGGAAAGGCGGCAGGATACAAGACAAGACAAGACCTACTTAGCCTAGAGAATTCTACACTTATACATAATTATCGATCTTACCTACCAATACTTTTGAGGATTCTTATAACTATAACTATCCATACTTATTTCAATATTTATATTTACATAACACTATAACTACCCATACTTATTTCAATATTTATATTTACATAACAATATGTTGACATGTAAGGCTCACATACAATGTACGCCCACAAGAATACACGTATAAGTTCGCGCTTACACATGCCGCGTGTGAACTTACAATATGAAACCCAAAAATTCCAAGTGAACATAAGCCCTGAAACTCTTGTTGAACTTCCCTCTAAAAGGGGTGACATTGTCGAAGTGAACCATTTTTTACAGTATGGGTGGTTAGCCACATACCAACCGATAAGCTAAGGAACTTTTTGAAAAATGACATGTATTTTTTTTTAAATAAATCTTTCCTACTTCCTTTGTATTAGTTTCCAACGCACAAAGTATGACAATATTGTAATATAAATACTATACATATCACCAGGCCCGGATTAACCCCTCTGGGGGCCCTGGTGCGGAAAAAAATGTCGGGGCCCCCTATAACCCCCCCCCCTCCCCCCTCTCCCCTCCCTTCTTATCACAAAATCCCCTCCCCTCGCGCTTATTTTTTTTCAGAACGCAAAATATACAATTTACGAACATGCTAATTAAATGGTTGAATCCCTTGATTGTATTCTTGACTTTTAGGTTGGTATGGGGCTGACCACCCAAACTGTAAAAAGATGGTTCACTTTGCCAATGTCACCATTGTTTCAGGGAAGGTCGGCAAGAGTTGCAGGGCTTATGTTCATTTGAGATTGGGTTTTATATTGTAGGTCCACATGCGGCATGTGTAAGCGCAAACTTATACGTCTCTGATGATGATGATGATGATGTCTCCATCCTTCCGGGCTTGTAGACCATGTTCAATAATTGTAGGCTGCTTTATTCTTTTTTCTTTTTGTAAGGCTGCTACGTTTCGTCAGTGACGTACGACTGACTTCTTCAGGGCTTGTACTTCGACTGATCGCTTTGATTAGAGAATGCGGTATTTATGTGTCATCTGTGGAGTGGGCGGGGCTTGTAAATTTTGTCGGGAAAGGCAGAGTTTGAAACAAATAGAAAAAATAATAAAGCAGCCTACAATTATTGAACATGGTCTACAAGCCCGGAAGGATGGAGACATCATCATCATCATCATCTGAAGCCAGCCATGAAAGCCTAAAAACACTTATTATACGTCTCTGCTTGCGAGAATGTATTTAATATGAATCTCAATTGATTTTCATCTTTGATTTAGATTTAGATCAGAATCAAAAACGACACTAATTAGGTAAAAAAAATGCAAGTACAATGCTACATCTTAGCAATTTTCACTCCGAATTTGCAGAGGTCTTTTGAGGTGTGATTCACACATAATAGATAAAGCTTATTCGACACATAAGTTTGTGTGAAACTGACCTCTATAATCTATAGTCATGATTGCAAAGATATATTACGAGTGCCATAACTAATTTATTAAGTTAAACCTCGTACATTCTAGATTCATAATAAGTACCTACATTAATTCGCGCATACATGTTCCGCATGTAGACTTACAGCATAAAAACTCAATCTCGAAGGAACATATAGCCTGCAACTCTTGCCGACCTTCCCTGAAACAGGAGAGACATTGGCAAAGGGAACCGTTTATTACAATATGGGTGGTCTATACACCAAAAGTATCAGAAATCTTTGGGGGGAATGCGGCAAGAAGTTTTTCTTTATGTGTAGCTTAGTGGCGTTAGTAGCGTTTTCTATAAAAAATCTTCTTGTTCTTACAATAATAATACCAGTGATGATAATACCAGTAATAATAAAGAATACCTCTATTTGCTTCCACACATAAACTTGTTTTTGGGCAAAGGTAATGCATTCTTCCAATTATTTTATTTGCAAAGCCAAATGTATTGACGCAATAAATCAAAAGAGATAGTTTGAAAACAAAAGTAAATACTGTTCAAAGCCGCCGCCTCGCCGCGCCGGCCGCACCTTCCCCTAACGCCTTTGTTTCATTTTTCTTATGAAATTACTAGTACAATGAAAGGAATATATTTTAAAATAAAAATCTTCCATGGTATTCACTGAGCCCTGGAACCTTTTTTTGTGATGTACGAGCACTTACGATAACCATCGCATCTGTCAATTCAAGGTGTCAGTTCAAAAACTAAAATCTGATATTGTCATTTAATTAATGTTTATAAAAGCTGCACTTATATTTTGCAGCATCAGTATCTTACCATATGGTCAGCGAAAGGATTGCATGTGGCGAGTGGAACTTATTTAATTTTACAGGTCTTACTTATTTTACTTATTTTAGTTGGGTTTGAAATAAAAATTGAAACGGAAAATGATTTCTGATACTCTTCGTGGGAATTGATTGAGCATTCCACAAATTGAGCTATGGATACATTTTACGCGACAATATAAAAAAACACGACTTGATAATCAAGTACTTGCGTACCTTTTTACGATAAAGGAGCTACTAGTTAAAGTTTTTACGTTTTGCTTTTTACAAATAAGGTTTTAGAACAATAATATAAATTAACCGAAATATATCTTCAAGGTAATCGAAAAAAGAAGCTGCGGATAAAGAAAGAAGTGAAGTTGTAGAAAATCGCAATTAGGTTAGCATTCCAGGGTTTAACAATTTATACGTTGCATTTGATAAATTAAGATTAACATAAAATTCATGCCCATCAGCAGACACGCGTAAGTTCGCTTTTACACATGCTGCATATGCACACACAAAATAAAAACCAAAACCTTCAATGAATATAGCCCCGGAAACTTTTGCCGACCTTCCCCGAAACAAGAATGACATTGCCAAAGTGAACCACTTCTCACATTTTTGTTGGTCAGCCTCATAACATCAAAGAACGTAAAAGTATTTTCATTTTGTTAAAAAATATACTAGAATGGAATAACTTTTTTCATTTCAAATTAATTGAAATATCACTGGCGTACTTATGTTAAGCAGAATGTAAATCTATTAACTTGTATTTATCTATAATGTAAGTCTGGTCGATATCTCAGTTGTTAGAGTGCTTGCATTCCATGCCGTGATCTCGGTTTTCGAGTCCGACCAAGGGTGTCAGATATGATTTCTCGTGTCGGTGTTTATTTCAAACCCAAAAATAAAATACCGGCAAGGCTTACTCAGCCTTCGCAATAAACGAGTACCAGCTCCCTTGGAAGCTGGGAAACCCCCACTTTAACGGGAGTGGTTGGCGTAAAGCCAGCCCCCTTAACTGTAAATATAAATAGGTTCCACTTGCCACTTGCGGAACCCTTCAGGAATATTGCTATTGATATAGCAAAGATATATTATTCACATGCCTACAAACAAACACGTGCAAGTTTACGCTTACAATTGCTGAATAAGTACTTACGAATTAAAATCCAAGCCTCAAACAAACATACACCGTGCAACTTTTGCCGACCATTCCTGACACAGAGGTGACATTGGCAAAGTGAACCTTTTTACAATATGGTAACCAACCTATATGTTAAGGAAATGCGTGTGCATGTTAGTGTGAATTAATAAATTTTTGAAAGGAAGATCTAGTTAGATTAAAATAATATCGAAGCTCTTTAAAGAATAGCAAAAATTATTTTCAACACTATATTTTTTTCAACCAAATATTTTGTTTTGATATTTGCATTGTTTATACTTTCTTATCTTAGTAGAGAAAGATTTATAATCCTGTCCTCTGAACTGTTGCCGACATGGCAGGAACAAAAGCGCTATAATCCCTAAGGCTCTATTGTTTGACATGGACGGGTACGACTGCACATCTTCGGTACCTTTGCTTGCTTTGTTTTTTTTTTTAGTTTGAGGAGAAACTTTTATTACTTGATTACTGTTTGGAATGCTCGGGGCCCTATTCAGTTCTTCTGGGGCCCTTGAATAGTTGTTGTGAGAAGCTTGTATTTCCTAAGTATTGAAGACTTTGTCCGTATGAAACGTAGCGTTATAAAGTGGAAGTAAAAAAAGTGGCATTTCTTTACATTTTCTGTGCTTTATTTTTTAGAATAATGATAAGAATAAAACTTTTGGGGGCCCTTTGGCAGCGGGGGCCCTGGTTCGGTCGCACCGCTCGAACCGCCCTAGATCCGGGCCTGCATATCACACGACGACATTAGTTAACAAAGACCACATGTTACTTATAAAGTAAAAGTGGTTGGCGTAAGGCTAGCTCCCTTATTTATGGGAATAAACAGTTTCACTATCCACGTCGTTAGACGCCTTCGATGACAGCTTGGTAAGACATTCTACCATCTGTGCAGTTTAGTTGAGTTAATTGATATTCTCTGTGTCGTCGATAGCTCAGTTATAAGAACGTCGGCGTTTAGAGCGAATGACTTACGTTTGAATCTATAGGCGTACATATGAACTTACGCTTTAGTGCTTTTTGTTCAACAATCTTTCACAACAGCAAAACCGCCAATTCGCGATCAGGAAAATTCTGTCTATCTAAAATCTAATTTGTAAAGGTATATTACATTTAAAATTCATATTACATGCATTCCTACATGCAGTAGGTATAAGTTCGCGATGACACATGCATGTGGACTTACAACATAAAACAACACCTAGTCCTACGCAACTCTTGCCGACCTTCCCTGAAACAGGGGTGGCATTGGCAAAGTGAACCATTTTTTACCACATAGGGGGTCAGCCTCTATCAACCTATAAGTCAAAGGGAAAATGAGCACTTCCTTATATTTAATTCACTCACGATGACAAGTTACACCTACCAAAATGTCACCCGATAACTACTTAATCAAGCATGATAAAGTGATAAAATGATGAAATAGTTAGAAATTATTTATATTTAAATTATGCAGCTTAGATAAGATTAGATGAAAAAAAAAACGTAACTAGGCTACACATATAGTGTAACTTCTTACTTGCGATATCCCCGAATGAGTCGCATGTGGCGATTCGGGACCTATTTATTTTTACGGGTAAGGGGCCGGTCTCACACCAACCACTTTCAGTTGAAGTGGGGGTTTTCCCAGCTCCCGTTTCTTGTGAAGGCAGAGTACACCTTGCCAGTATTTTTATTTTGGATTTGAAATGAACACCGAAATGGGGACACCCTCGTTGGGGATCGAACCCTTGCTCTCGGCATAGTATGCAACCATTTTTACAGCATGGGTGGTCAGATGCATACTAACCTATAAGTCAAGGAACTGTCAAGAAGTTAGAAATTATTTATTTAAATTTTACAGCTTAGAGAAGATTAGATGAGATCCGAATATTTTCGTTTGGCAGATATATCAGGGTAGTATCCAGCACAGGGCGGCGGCGCTAATAATATCTGCTACCAGATCCGCATTCAGGGCACGTAGCGCCCCCCGCCCCCGTACTTACCCCCCCCCCCCCACACAGACTCCCCCCCCCCTCGCAGCGGTTTTATCAATAATCAAGAGGTGGCTTATACATATACACACCACAACTGCAGATGTGTGCGGGTGACGCTGTTCAGGAAACCCTTCAGCGAAAAAAATACACTTTATGCTGTTATTTTCATTAACATATGCCTGCTAAGTCCTCTTAACAATGTTTGTTCACATTTAATACAACATTGATTTTATATGAAGATTTGAAAAGATTATTGTTTGTAAATAAACAACGCTGCTTTTCAAATCAATATCAAAAATTAAACACATTTGGATTATGTAATATTTATAATTCGAAGATTGAAGAATGGTTTTGTACACGTTAAAAAAATCATTGACTACAACGTTTAATAAATAAAATAATATAGACGTGTAGAATAGATAGAACTCAAACCTGAGTTTTTTTTAAGCATTGATCGATTAAAAAATAGCATATTTTGTATTGTTTGGGATTAAGACACTGTGAAAATTCATATTAATTTTTCAATTATATTTTTTTTAATCAAATTCAAATGAAACACTGTAGATTTTCACCACTTATTAATTTATTTGAATTAATATTTACGAACGTTTTCGATTTACATCATCACATTACAAAAAATAGCATAAGTAGTTGTTTTTTCTTCAAGAGGGAACTTTTTCTCAAACACAAAAAAAAAAAAACATTAAAAAAAAATACTTTTACCTACACATTATAGGTACATCACAATTTTGCTACAAAGTATGGGAAAAAAAACATATTTTGGTGTATTTTCCAGGAGTCCTCTCTATGGCGCAGGCTCCCCCGCCACCCTTATTCCGCCCCTCGCCGCCCACGCTCTCGCCCGCCTCCTACGTGACCTGAGTACCGCCCTGTGAAATTTTCACTACACCATACATTCTCCGTACGAAAATATGTCATATGACTACATATTAAATTTCCTACCCAGACTTTGAACTGGAGGACAAAAATATAGTCAAATATGATATTTAGACCCAGTGTGGAATTTCAAGGAATCCGGCTCGAAGGACCATAAATGGAAGATTTCGGTAATGGATTGTATTCGCAAAATAAACCATGTGATTAGTTGGCACAACCATAGTCTAACTATTGACCAGAATAGTCGGTGTTATATCCGAGTAAGTTAAGTCGCTATTCTTGACTAGCGTGTTTGGAACAGAATAACGTTGGTTTGAATCACGCCTGACCCTTGACCATAACTTCGACCCTGGTCCAACAGATGCCGTTTCAAGCACACAAGCTTCTGCTTTCGCATGAAGATAACTGACCAGGCAGAATAGGTTGGTGAATTTCATTCCTCTTCACAAACCCATTTACATAAATAAAAATGTACCCGGTTAGAGCTCCGTGTACTGTTTTAACAGTAAATTTTCTGGTTTAAGTGAGTCAGTGAATGAATCTGTCGATGCGGCGTGCAGTGGATATTCGTATCTCACAACAAGGGCATCCTCCCATCCTCTCCAAGTCACGCCTCATCTAGGGGAAGGGTTGGGGGGTGTCACGTCTGTGCGGACGCACGTGTCACGCGCTGGCACGTGCTGGCACACCCCGAACACGGAGAACTAACCCTTACAGTGTTGCAGGCGTGATGAAATCTGAACACAATGTCTGATGCGCCATCACGTGAGGCAGCTTGTGCAAGAAAGAATTTTCACATTCGAAGGTCTAAGCCACCTTAAATTGAAATCCCCATACTTGACAAAGACTGAAATATTGTGGTTTTACACAGCCTGGTTGCTAGGGCAAACGCATAAACGCAACACAACTAAACTTGTCACATTTCTTGTCACATTTATCCCGAGAGGGTTGTCGCTATTTGTTTTCACGGAAAAAGGGGCTGGCCTTACGCCAACCACTTTAAGTAATGTTTATGCAGTGGGTTCCCTGCTCCCGAGAGGTAGGTTTTAATTCTTGCAAAGGCATTTCGATTTCGGGTTTGAAATAAACACCTAAACGGGAAATCATTTCTGACACCCTCGTTGGGACTCGAACCCGAGCTCTCGGCATGGAATGCAAGCACTCTACCAACTGAGCTATCGACCGGACTTGAAGTCCCCAAATTTGACAATGACTAAAAGGTGCTATGTCACACGGTCTAGTTGCGAGAGAAAATTCTGATTTGTTATTGGTTGCTGAGAAGACTAGTTAATTGGATAGACGTTTGATGTTTATCCACCGATAAAAAAAAATATGTTTTCAACTTCCGTTCTGACTCCATTTCTTGTCCATAATTTCAATAAATATGATTAAGGTCTGCACATTTCAACACAAAAAAATAGTTGTGATGTCACAAGCCCATCGCTATGGTTAAAGCTAAGTTTAATTAATCCATTAATTTGTTGCTTTGGACTCAGATAAATAGACGTGTGACGTTTTTCCGCTGAAAAAAAAAACAATTTTAAACATCCATGCAAAAAACGTTTCGTCTTTATTTTTTTGTACTTTTTTCCTTGACTCATACACGTTGATATTTTTCCCCTTTTTACCTAATGTAAATGTTTGCCTGTTGCACCAAACTTCAATCAGTCAAAAGGCCAAAATTAAGTGTGATTTCTCCCATCAAATCAAACATATGGTTGCAAATACGTAAGTCGGCTGATTAACATAATATTTCTTGTTCAAATTATCATATTATTACCCACTACCAGAATTAAGCAACCAAATATGATGTATCAATGAAATATTGATTGGAGGTTGGTGCAACAGGCCCTAATGATTTCAATTTTGACAGATTGTATTGTTTTAAGTGATAATTATTGTACCATTTTTGACCCTCTATTCCTTTCTCAGTTGTCAAATTTTGCCTCCACCAACATCTGTTGTATAGGTTTACATTCAATACATAATCCTTCTCAGTGTTTCTCAGTGTTTCTCAGTGGATTATCTATTACCTATAGGTGGAGCAGCGTGGGCCTAGATGTGACTTTGCGGTATGTGAGATGAAGCACATAAATCAACACTGAGCTCCAGTTATTAGGGGGGGGGGGGGGGTACTCCCCCACCCTCAGGGGCTGCTTGGAAAATAACAGAGATCGCAAATTAAACCGTATGTGAGCTGTTGAAAAATTAAACGTGGAAATTAAATGATCTGTACCCTTAGTACGAGTTGCAAAACTTGAGAAAAGTAAAGTGTACGGAAAATATTAAAGAGTGATTTCTCCCAAAATCTGCCGTTTTTGTTTCTTACACTTTATGGTCTTAGCAAAAGAGTTACAGTGATAAGGAAAATCAAGTTCAAACAAACAAAAACGACAGATTTTGGGGGAAATCCCTCTTTAATAATTGCCGTAAACTTTACATTACTCAAGTTTTGCAACTCGTACTAAGGGTACTGAAGTAATAAAACTTGTGGTTCGGAAAGGATTGACAACCTACTTGTTCAAAGGCTTACAAACCTTTGAAGTGACGAAAATATAAAAGACTTTTATTATTCCTTATTATTTTATTGATTGTTGAGGCATTATATTTGTTCACTTTTATCTTCTATAACCTAGGTTGCAGACATATAGGCATTTAAGGCTCATATTAAATGTATGCCACATGTAAGTTTTCGCTTACGAATGCTGCATGTGTACTTTCAATTTGAAATCTAATCCTCAAATGAACATAAGCCCTGAAATTTTTGCCGAACTTCTTTGAATTAGGGGTGACATTGGCAACATGAGCCATTTTTTACAGCGTGGGTGGTCAGCCTCATACCAACCTATAAGTTAATGTGTAAATTTTTTTTTTAATTCGCAAAAAATATTCCAGAATCAGACAAACGTTTGACAGAACAAGATTCTGACATTTTTTAATTTTAGCTAATAGTACAGTTTGTGGAGACCAAATAATTATAACCTGAACCTTAAATAAATCACAAAAAGTGTTCCAGACCTTGCAGAAGTCTACAAAGGCAAAGAGGGCATTTCCTCAAAGGCTGAATATTAAAGTGAATTAAGGCGGGACATAAAAATTCCTGGCCACTCCTAGCAATGGCTACGGCATAATTGTGCAAGGTGGCGGGGAGCCTTAACGGCCTGCGCCGCAAGTACAAAACTCAACTCATTCAAGAGTTTCACAAAAAAATGTAAGAAATTTGAAACGCTCACCAGAGGCGCTATTTTAGCTTTTATACTATTTTTGAAAAACGCTATTATTAAGGTTTAACGTTGTGTTGGGAGGTACTGACCCTGCAGAATTAAAGAAATGCTTGATTAAAAAATACAAGAATCAACGCAGTTAGAGCGGAAATTTATTGCGAGTTTTAATTAATTAAACTGAGGGAATTCATCAAAGAGGTTTCTGCGGGATTTTTAGTACCTTTGCGAAAAAAGTGTGAAAATGTGAGAAAAATAATTTTATTTGTAGATACCACTACTTGTAGATATAACTCTCTGTAATGTAAGTTCTTCTTTTTTAATATATTTGTGATGAATAATGTAATTCACCAACTCATTATTTATAGATTATAGATTATAGATTATTTAAGACTCCGGTAAAAAAAAAATCTCGTTGTTTGTAAAAATAATTTTCTTATACTTTATGGCCTTAGTAAAAGAGTGACATTAATGAAAAAAATCACGCGTGTTGAGTAATTTTTTATCTTAATTTTAAAGTTAGTTTTTTTTTATATAACTTAAAAAATGACGCCACAAAAAATATTTAAAAACACTTTTTTTTTTTACTTTTTTTTGCTCGCAGTTTGTTGTTTTGTATTTTGGAAATATATTTTTTATTCATAATTATAGAATGATACAAATTCTAGTTTGTAGTGTGATTTTTAATAGAATAATGTGAACAGTTTTTGCGCTAATATGAAAAAACTGAAACTAATTAACTTATTTAATTCTTGAAAACAGTTTTTTCATATTATCGCAAAAACTATTCACATTATTCTATTATAAATCACACTACAAACTAGAATTTGCATCATTTTTTAAGTTATATAAAAAAACTAACTTCAAAATTAAGATAAAAAATTATTTAACACGCGTGATTTTTTTCATTAATGTCACTCTTTTACTAAGGCCATAAAGTATGAGAAACATATTTTAAAAAACAACGGGATTTTTTTTTTAATACAGCCTTTGTATTTTAATGAATTATGAATTAATAATAATAGCCCTATGACATCTTTTGACACAAGGTCAAAGTCATTGTCGATAGGACACGGTGCAGGCGGGGTTCGACCTTGTAATTATTTAATTATTTCAATAACACAAATTCTTTACAGATTGGCCAGCCTCATGCGAACCTATAAGTTAACCTATAATCCAAGAAAGTACCTATACTTGAAAAGAAAATGTGCTCTACCTGGAATTGAACCAACTGTATTCCAATTACGAGTCCGAAGCTTTAACCACTGAACTATGGACTGATTTTGAAGAATATCATGAAAAAGTTATTCGAGTTGTACAAAATAAAAAAATAAAATTCTTCTATTCATTTCAAACAAAATTTGACACTCGCGCCCCCTACATTTTTTCCTCATACTCACCACAAAGAAACACACACAAAAAAAAACATTTTCAAATTTTCTGCATGCGGCGAAAATTCGTAGCAATCCAAGACGTTTCGTCCTCAGATGTCGAATTTGAATAATTCCTTTAAAAATTCAAAAGCGCGGTTTTTCGCGTCCCCCCTCCCCCTGCCTTTCTAAAGAGAAAACAGAAAGTGGCGGGACAGAAAAGAAAAAGCGCAACGCTGACATCTGTTGAAAATAAAAATAACTTTGCATTATAATGGCATTACAGGGGTTGGCACTTTATTCGATGGTGATTTTATTACCATCGGTTGGTGAGCGCACACCCACCTACAATATTTCATAATATTTTCAAATACCTAACCAATGCACTTCAAAAAAATCACATGAATACACACATCTGCCATATTTTTTGGTGCCCAACAAACATAGTCGATAACTCCATTTTTAGTAAAAAAAAAATATTATTTGTAAGCTGAACTAACCGTCGGCGTCGCGTCGTTTGATATATTTACAAATTACAATTAATTTCAATGCTAATAATACTTTTCAGATATTAGACGAACCACTATGGGAAAACTTATATTATTCTCGGCGCTTGGTAGAGTGCTTGCATTCCACGCCTAAAGCTCGGGTTCGAATCCCACCGAGGGTGTCAGAGATGATTTCCCGTTTCGGTGTTTATTTCAAACCCAAAATAAAATGCCGGTAAGGTTTAATAAGCCTTCACAAGAAATGAGCACAGCCCCCCATAGGGAGCTAAAGTGGTTGGCGTAAGGCCGGCCCTCATGACTGTAAAAATAAATATGCTTTACCCGCCACATGCGAAAATTCGTCAGGAAGTTACACGACATGTGCAGCTTAGTAACGTTAGTAGCGTTTATCGTTTCGTTGGCGACGCGACGTAGCCAACGTCTTCAGAAGGCCTTCTATCTCTGCACGACGATTGGAACACATTTAAAAAATTTGATCTGAACAGCAAAAAAATATTTATTCTCAAAAACACACAACTCTCATAACGTTTGTTTTTTTTTCTTATCCCATCTAATTTTCAAAGTAACAAATTCTTGTAATATTTTTTAAAAATCTTATTTTTAAAAAAAGAACGCTTTGAATAATTCGTCTCTCCCTCTCTTATTCGCGCAACCCTCATATCGCCCTCTCTCTCTCCAGCAGTGCAGGAGACTTTATCAAAAGGAAACGATAAGATTGCGTTAATAGTCTGACGCGCCCCCGAAGACTTCCAAATTTGAATTGCAAATACCTATTAGGTAGTTTTCCTTGCGACTTTTTCTGCGACACTTTTTTCATATAAAGTTGTAGGGGTTACATTAGCTCGTCAAATTCGTAAGCCTTTTGATGGCAGGTTTTTTTTGTAAGTGCATACTAAATTTGAGTAGCAGTTTTAGTGTTTTATTTTCATCGCAATCATTACCTTCCTTTGAAATTTTTAATTTAAATTTTTCCATTCTTTTGTATGAATGTCTTATCTTCTCTCTTCCTCAGCCTTTCTCAGTCCACTCCTGGACGTAGACCTCCTCCATCTCTATTTCTATCTATCGGCTGTTATGTTCAGCCATCCTCTGCCTGCAGTACCCTTGATGTCATCCAGCCACCTCAGTTGGGATATGTGTGAATCTTACTAGTTATGAAGGAAAACTATGAGATTGGAGTATTTTTATTGATTTGGAACCTTGTTCTTGGATGTATTGACATTTAAAGTTCATATTAGATTCATGCCCACAAACAGACGCCTGTGAGTTCGCGATTACAAATGCTGCATGATGTAATTGTGATGTAAAAACCAATCCTGAAATGAACATAAGCCCTGCAACTTGTGCCTACCTTCCCTGAAACAGGGGTGACATTAGCAAAGTGAACCATTTTTTTTCAGCATGGGTGGTCAGCCTCATACCAATCTATAACTCAAGGGATCAAGTGTTTTTTTTTTTAGCAAAACGCTTGGCATAAAGTTTATCACCTTGTCTGTGAAAATAAATATGTTCCACACACCACGTACTAATGCTATATTTATTGACAACGAAGGAATGAGAAATCGCATACAAAATGTGAACCTAACATGGGTTTTTTCATTCATTTCTCTTACTCCTTCAACAATACATTTCTTCCCGCTCATTCATAATAAATTTCCCACTAAAACACTTGTATGTTATTTTCTTTCTTTCCCTCAATACAACGGGAATGAAAGATGGATGGTAATTTATTTATTTATTTATTTATAAATTCACGACACTTAGTGCCTTTTACAAACCATACTAAAAATAGTGTTATAAATACAAGAGTAAGTAAAAAGTATAAAATGAAACAACAAATATATCAGAACTACAATTGAAAACTATCCGGGATAAAAAGTAACATAAAACAAAATAATGATTACATAAGTAGGTATTAATACTTTAAAAAAAAATAGAGAGATGAGATAAAAAAACAAGAGAAAAGACAGTTTATGAATGTATAAATAGTAAGCAGAAATTAGAAGTAAGTAGCTGAATATAAAACCACAATTAAAAATAGATTGAAAAAAATTATAAATACCTATATATGAAAGTAAAATGAAACAAATAAACACAATAACAAAAACTATATAAAAATAAGAATAAAAATCAAAGTTACTATTTAGAGAAAAAATATAAATCAAAAATCAAAAGAAATATACAAGCAACAGAAATAAAAACATTATTCATCCAAAAAGTACCTCAACAGACCAGCTCTATACCTATCAAAGTTATTGTTGGGTGGGTCAAAGTCTAGTGTACAGGTATTACCACTATGTCATGTGTTGTTTATGATAGAGGGAGGTTATTTATTCGCTAGGGAAACATCCCTTCGCCCATCTTCGTCACAGCGTCCCGTTTTGCCGGCAACAGGACAGATCAGAACAGTGACAAAACAACACATGACATAACATCACATCACATGATAAAGGAAGGCTATTTATTCGCTAGGGTAACATCCCTTCGTGTCATCTTCGTCACAGCGTCCCGTTTTGCTGGCAACAGGACAGATTAGAACAGTGACAAAACAACACATGACATAACATCACATGACATTACATCCTATGATATTTCATCATTTGACATGATAAAGGGAGGTTATTTATTTGCTACGATAACACCCCTTCTTGCCATCTTCGTCACAGCTTCCCGTTTTAGCAGTAACAAGACAAAATAGACCAGTGACAAAATTACTTATGACATAACATCACATAACATCACATCTATTTTTAATTGTGGTTTTATATTCAGCTACTTACTTCTAATTTCTGCTTACTATTTATACATTCATAAACTGTCTTTTCTCTTGTTTTTTTATCTCATCTCTCTATTTTTTTTAAAGTATTAATACCTACTTATGTAATCATTATTTTGTTTTATGTTACTTTTTATCCCGGATAGTTTTCAATTGTAGTTCTGATATATTTGTTGTTTCATTTTATACTTTTTACTTACTCTTGTATTTATAACACTATTTTTAGTATGGTTTGTAAAAGGCACTAAGTGTCGTGAATTTATAAATAAATAAATAAATAAATAAATAAATAAATGACATCCTATGATGTAATCATCACATAACATGATAAAGAGAGGTTATTTATGCGCCATCTTCGTCACAGCATCCCGTTTTACCGGTAATAAAACAAAATAGAACAGGGACAAAATTACTTATGACATAACATCACATGACATCCTATGATGTAATCATCACATGACATGATAAAGAGAGATTATTTATGCGCCATCTTCGTCACAGCATCCCGTTTTACCGGTAACAAGACAAAATAGAACAGGGACATGACATAACATCACATGCAATTACATCACATGAAATAACATAACATGATATAGCATCACATGAAATAACATCACAGAGAATTCATCATAATAAATAAACATCTGGTGATTTTTTTCATGTGCCGTTTATGGTGTGTTCTGTTTGAGGTATGTCTTGTCTTGGTCATGTCTTGTCCTGTGATATTTTGTTTTGTCATTGTGGTATATTGTCATGTGTTTTTTGGTCATGTCATGTGATGTAATGTCATGAGTTGTTTTGTCAGTGTGCTGTTCTGTCATGGAACCTGTTTTGCCACCCCATCCCACTTTGTCCTATCGTTCCATTTTGTAATATGGCACCGTTTTGTCTCAAAATGGGTATGTCTCGCTTTGTCATGCGAACGACCCCAAACGTTCATCTTATTTTTAGGGTCCAGAGATTGACGAATCGTTTCATAAAATACGGCGTCACATTGGGAAACGATTTTCGATACGTCGTAAATCAAAAAAATATGTATTCAAAATATGTTTGCGGTCGTATTGCGTAGGCAAAAAGGGGTATTTTATACAATAAATCAAAAATTGATTTCCGTGCGTCTAGCAGAATATTGCAAAGAAATTTCAAATAGAAAAATAAAAAGTGTTTCGATTCTACCATTTTACAAGACTTCGCTGGTATGGCGACGGCACTCGAATTTGCGTTATTGAAACAAGCGCTAGTTCGGACCTCGCCTGTGCCGTGTCCTATCGACAAAAACTTAGACCATCGCTCAACAGTTGTCATATTCATCAATAATTCATTTTTACTATGAAATAATGAATTATTAGTAGATAATGTCAGAAGGTACCTGATTCTGGCCAGGAAATATAGGTTGGTGAATTGCATTTCTCTTCACAAATGTATATTTTTTTAAATGTATGCATATTTGAAGACAGAGCTATAACATGCTAGTAGATTCAAGAGTGAGTGTAAAAGAAGAAAATGTATGGAAAATGTGATGGATATGAATGAATTGAAAGAGATTTGTAAGAATAGGTAGAAATGGAGGCATCTCTGGCCACCCATAGCGGAATGGCGAAGTACAGTTATGGCGCTGCTTTGACACCGGTTGATTTTTAGAATGTTATACCTACCGTCTACCGATATCCACAATGCGCTACAAGAAAATCTTACTACCATCAGCCATATTACACAAGATAAAAGCAAACCTAATCGACCTAATTAATCCCCATTTAACCCTCGGGATAATCTGCGAATTGACTTTTAGTCTTAATTTCCCTCCCCGTAAGTATCAGGGTGGCAGGAGTGTGTGAGAGAGCAGAAAGAACAAGGCGGTCGGCTCGTGTATTATGTAATTTGGTTGCCATCCTTCACGCGGGTGTGCCGCCATCAAACATTCATGTTGATGGTGACGCTGTGTGACCCTCTGCGCCATTCTGTTACCCTGGTGCAAAGAGATGTGAAAGAGGTATCTGGGTAACAGACGCGTGCACTGTGTAGGGGCAAATACATTTGAAAATGGATCCTCTGGTGTTTGCGTTGAAAAGGCAAATAAGATAAGAACTGTCATTCAAGAAGTGCTGCCATTACACAATTTAATTTTTTAGATTTTGATTTGAAAGTGTATCCTTGAATAATACTTAGATGATTTATTTGGTAACGCAACGCACATAATGAAGCTACACATATAGTGTCACTTCTTGCCTGCGTTATCTCCGAAGGGGTGACATATTGTGGCAAATTGGGACATATTTATTTTTACGGGTAAGGGGGCCGGCCTCACACAAATCACTTTCATTTGAAGTGGGAGTTTCCACGCTCTCGGGAAGGCTGCTTCTCATTTTTTGTGAAGGCTAAGTAAAGTTTGTCGGAATTTGTTTTGAAGTTTGGAATAAACACCGAAACGGGGGATCATCTCCGACACCCTCGGTGGGATTCGAACCCTAGCTCACGGCATGGAATGCAAGAACTCTACCCACCGGACATAGTAAATGCTTAAAGATTTTAAATTATGATTACGGTCGTTAGACATTTTATAGCATGAAAAAAACGGATTTTACTGACCGTGCAAAAAGAGAAGAACGATTTTATTTACGTTTCGTCGGAGTCATATCCGATCAAACAACAATAATTCAACAGTTCGTGGTTCTTCTTTATAGTAAATGCATTAAATAAATAATAAATCAAACGCACTTAAATGAAATGAAAACTTGAAAAAAAAATTGGAAAGTATCCAGATTACTTTGAGTATCACAGATACTTTTCTACCAAATGTACTCTCAGCTCTGCCGCAACTCTAGTTAGAATATGCATTATTTAAATGTATCTATACTTTTTCTGTGGGAGAATCCCGCGGCTGGTTTATTGTGACTTTTTAAAGTTTACGATCGTGACTCTTGCAGCGGCATTGTCTCCTCTAAACTCTAAGCGAGTGAGCTCTCCTTATACCTCAAGTATAAAACATAAAATTAAAACTCAAGCAAAGCGTTTCACGAGAAAATCCGTGAAAACTAAAACTCTCACATGCACGCGCTGTTTTGTTTACATTCATTCTTTGATTGAGTTTAGACGTAGGGTTTAGGGCTGGAAGAGACGATTTCATATTTTATTTAGACACAGTATAAAAACGCCGTCGTTTAAAACGCCTTAAATCTAGAGGACAAAACAAGTGGTGGATTTGAGAGTAAAGTTTTATTTTCTGCAACCTGTGGCATTCAAGAATATAACATTTGATGATAAATAAACACACGCAATAGAATGAAAGTTCAAAGCATTTTTTAAATAATATATTGTTATGTAAATATGAAATATAAATATTTAAAATAAGTAGGTATTTGTTATAGTTATAAGAATTCTGTATTGCATTGTGTGGGTAGGAATCATTGAATAAAAATACTTCATTGAATAACAGAAGCATCGAGAAATAATGATTACTACGCCTTTCTGGAACTGTCTCGCGAATATGGATCTAGATTGTACTGTTTTGAAGAGTATAAGAAGGGTGTGAGTTGCTTGCAGAGCCAGTATCATACAAGCTTTACTACTACATACCTACATCGAACCAAAACCAGTGAACAGAAACCAAGTGTAATGGAATAGTCCAGACTACCTTTGTGAAAATAAATTATTAAAAGTGTAAAATAAACAACTGTATAAGAAGACCAGTATTTTTAATTGAAAGACTTTTGAACCCTAATTTCGTAACAATATATATTTTTTTAGTATTTGGAGTTTGAACAAGTTACCTTTAGATTGGTAGTTGAAAGCGAGAACTGTTACACCAAAATCAGTCGGATTGAATTTTGCGGATGGATGACCCTGCAATGTATGTATGCTGAAACCCTCCTCATACTTGTTATGTATGCATGTGCCAGAAGAACCCACAGCACATGGACGCTCATGAAAAGCTAAATATTTTCTCAAGTGGCGGAAGGCTTTCCCGTGAAGTAAAAGCAACGGCACGGCAAAACAAGAACCTTTAGAGGCGTGATAATGTATGTGACGTCATACATTGTAAATAAAAAAAATATTCCCGACAATCAGGGATTTTTTTTAAATATCAGCAGTATGAAATATACACCGGTGACATACCTGTATGTTGTCTTCAATGCGTACATAATTTAAACCTCAACCTCACCCTTAATTCATCCTCAATCGTCGTGCAAGGAGGGAACCTTCTAAAGGCTTGGTAACGTCACCAAAGAAACGTCAAGAATAATGTAAGTTCTCCCAAAACGATTCGTCTAATATCCGAAAGTTTAATTAACTTTGAATTTTAGTTATGATGTCTAAAAACTACCTACATAATATTTTATTGACGTTATAAATTAATGTCCTGCCTTTATCTCGGCAAATTTGCGTCACATTTTTGTCCTCCACTTTAAATGTGTCGGGTCCTTTAATATTTTGAAAACTCAATAAATTATTTCTAAATTTGGAATCTCTCTTGGAGGGCGCATTCAACGAGCAATGTTTCTTGTTCGATGGATGGAGTCTTTCCCGAGTTGCCTCTACGGGTCGTACGTCTCTCCCAGCGGCCGTGTGCATTAAATATGCAGTTTTATGGCGGCAATTCCGCGGTGCAGCTTCCACGAGACTAGAGTTGGCGTAAGTGCACTTAATGCCCGAGTGCACTTTCATAACTCACCCCTGTTTTATGGGTGCCCTTTTTTTGGCTCGAGGTCGTATCAAAACCCACCTCAATTTATCTTTTTTTTACCTGTCTTTACCGCTAATTTTTCAGGTAAGTGTAATCTAATCTAATCTTAGTTTTTTTAAGGAAGCCTGTGCGCGAGACTCCCTAGATTCAAGAGACTCTAGGGATCTATGACACTTGTTGTAGTGCCACAGAAGTGTTGGTGATGTGGCAGTTGTCCTTATCCGGTTGCAGGGCCGTTAGTTGCGCAGTGCTGTGGTGTGTGTTGCGTTGCTTTGTTTTGAGACACTGAGCAAAGATATATAAACAATTAAAATTCATATTAAATGCATGCTCACACACAGACACGTGTAAGTATGCACTTCAAAATGCTGCAAGTGTACAAACAAATTAAAAGCAAAGCCTCAAATGAACTCTTAAGCCCTGCAACTATTGCCGACCTTACCTGAAACAGTGGCGACATTGGTAAAGTGAGCAATTTTTTAACAGTATGGGGGGTCAGCCTCATACCAACGCAATTTATTGAAAAAATTAAAGAGCGAACCTATGTTTTTGCAGTAGTTTTGAACTTAAATTTGTAATATTTCTGTGCAACTTAGATGAGGTATGAACTTATATCCTACACTCATAAATATTCCAAAATTATTTGGATATTTTCAAAAATGAATTTCCAAAACTCTTGGCTTTCTTTCTGCTGGTTTGTTTTTTCTTTACTTATTTACGTATATTAACTTATCGTTTTCATAAAAGTTGCATTTCCAAGCTGTGCCCCGGATATTTTATTCATTGAATGAATACTCTCTGTTCCAATCCTGTTCGAAGCGATTCCATGGGAAAAATGCTCGAATCAAAATTGAGATTCTTTGTACAAGAAACTGACGCTTTTCCCTGCAAATTGAGTAGAAATTGCGTGTGTTATTTACTTTTACTGATGAGATTCCTTGACTTATAATAATAATAATAATAATAATATCAGGCTAATTTATTTTAAATTACAAATGATAAGAGAGCGCCGTTTTTGTGTGTGTCACACCTCAAGGGCCCTCTCCGATCATGGATAAGACTTTCTAAATAGGTGTGTCTTGAGTGCTCCGCGAAATACATCCATAGATTTGGAGTTCTTCACTCCGGGTGGCAGTCTGTTCCACTCCACCGGACCCGCAACACGGAAAGCGCGGTCTCCGAAATTTGTACGAATCTGACGGCGTGGCTGAACCAAATTGACTACTTCATCGCCCGCGGATCTGAGTGTCTGCCTCCTTACACCCATCTCAACAGGCAACATCATGTCAGTCAAATAAGGTGGAGCCAAGCCATTGATGGCTTTATATACCATCACACAAACACGGTAGACCACCCTCTCCGGGAAACGAAGCCAATGTAGTGTTTTTAACAGCGGAGTGATGTGAGTGAATTTGGGTATCCCGAATATGAGTCTTGCTGCCGAATTCAACACAGATTGAAAGCGATTGAACTGCTTCTTTGGCTGACCACTATAAAGCGTCGAACAATAGTCAATCCGAGACACCACAAACGCGCTCACTAGGGTCTTGACTGCATCTGACGGTAAACACTTTCTAATAGCCTTAATTTGGCGCAGTGAAAAAAAAGAAGAAGCTATTGTGGCATCTATTTGCCTCTCCAGTGTCAGATTCCGATCCAGTAAGACTTCTAGAAGTCTCACTGAATCAGAAGGCTGGATTAGCTTACCTCCTATGGAGAGTGGTACTCCGTTCACTAATAGGTGATCACGCCTAGATGTGACTGCCCACATTATATTATAGCCCATTATATATATGCCCATATTATAGGTTGGTATGTGGCTGACCACCAAAACTGTAAAAATGTTTTACTGTGCCAATGTCATAGCCAATCGCTACTTCCTTTCAGTGTCTCAAAACAAAGCCAACGCAACTCACAACACAACAATAAGCAGCTAACATCCCTGCTACAAAGTATCACGACATCAACCGCCACATCAGACACACCTCGGCGGCACTACAAAAAGTTTCATAGACCCCTAGTGTCTCCTTAAAAAAAAATGTCACCCCTGTTTCAGGGAAGGTTGGCAAAAGTCGCAAGGCTCATCGCGAACTGATACGTGTCTGCTTGTGGGCATGCATTTAATATGAATTCTAAATGTAATATATCTTTCCAGCTTAGGTAGATAAATACTAATTTTTACCTAAATGTCAATATTTTCTCATAGATACCTACATTTTTTTCAAAATTTCAGTATGCCTTGTTAAGATCATTTATCTTTTTGAAATTTTTCAATCACCCATACACAATAATAAATCGAAACACATTTTCGAAATGAATGTTGGGGCCAAAGAAATCGAAATGTAGCGTACGGTTGAAATGTTGAAATGAAAGTAATTTTTTTTGCCGCCGAAAATGTGAAAATGCAAATTCTAAAGTGTCCGCCATTCGTCTTACATTGGGAGTCGGACGTTGAAAAATATGTGCAAGCTTTGAGAAAGTGAGAAGCTGTATTCAAAACTTTTAAAATGTAAATAGGTGTGTAATCTATAATCTCTCTCTCAACTTTCACACTTCAAATTTAGGATACTATTCTCCTATTAACAGAATGTGTCGTCTTTTAAATTCTTCCTCTCATCTAGATTTATGCGGCATGAGCCTATCTGAATTCCGTAGAGCTTTGTTTTGCTGAGGAAAGTATAAGTATTTATTTGTCTATGCTATTATGAAATATTAATTCTTGTATTATATTATTTTCTTTGTCATTTTCTGTAATTACTTTTTCATATAATTATGTAATTGGACTATTATGTCCGTTAATAAAATAAATAAAAATAAAATAAAAAATAAAATAATCTAAGTTGCAAAGATACATTCCACTTAAGATTGATAAAACATGTGTTCACTTTGCCAATGTTACCTCAGGTTTTAGGGAATGTGGCCAAAGTTGCAAGGTTCATTTGAGGTTTGGATTTTAATTTGTATGTACACACGTAGCATTCGTAAGCGCGAACTTAAACGTGTCTGTTTGTGGGCAATTGAGCATGCATTAAAATATATAAATTTTAACTATTTATATATCTTTGCAACTTAGATTATAGATAGTGAATTGCTCATTTTTTTCTGGTTCTACATTCTGAAATATCACAATCTCATGTAAACTACAGGACGAACGACTCTTTTCCTACGAATTGTAGATCACTTTTGTCCATTTTCCGTCTTCCACAAGCTTGTCAAGTCCACTGCCATTCCAGTCCACTAATCTTTCAACATCATATATTTCTGTGACGTATTTTTTGCCACCTGTACTAGCACAATTACAGAAATTGCTTTCTGGCAAAAAATATGCCGCAATTTCAATCGATATGTGGATACAGAAAATAACATCATTTCTTTCAATAAATGATGCGCAAGTATATTCTGTAACAATTTTTTTTTTATATAATGAACCGTATTTTATGTTATAGGCGACTTTCAGATATCTAGCCTACATCCTCAACGACACGAAAATGCCTGTTAACCTGAAACGAAGGGTATAGGAGCCATGCGTGCTTCCAGTATCCACCTACGGCTTAGAAACAAAAAGGCTCACTCAGTATAGCGCCAACAGACTGAGGACGTGCCAAAGAGCTATTGAAAGGAGGATGCTGGGAATCAGCCTCAGGGACACGGTTTTAAACCAGGAGATCCGTAGACGCACTGGTATCACTGATGTCATATAGTGAGTGGCCTGTTTTAAGTGGCGTTGGGCTGGTCACGTTGCAAGGCAGGACCATGACAGGGGGCCGAAAAGGATGACCCAGGATATCCAAGGCCATGAGGTTAAATGGCAGAAGTGGAGCTATTTAAAAAATATATATAATTCATTTTCCCTCTTGTAATTTTAGTGTTCTACTTCAATGGTTTGAACGCAAACTCAACTAAGCTACAAATATTGTGTAACTTCTTGCCGCGCTATCCTCAAAGGGTTTCGCATGTGGTGAGTGTAACCTATTTCTTTTTACAGTTAAGCGGGCTCTTGATGGTTTTATTTTTCTAAATTGGGTTACCTTCTGAAAAAAAATAACCCTTCACCACTGCTGATAAACGGCTTTTAACGAAAAACTATGTAGCTATTGCATTTTATAAAATCTTGATGGTTGTATCAGTGGATACAAAAAAAAACAGCGGAATTCCTCGCAATATAATATAATAGTTTATGTATTTTCTATAACATTTTACATTGCTTGATATTACCGACAAATTGAAGAAATCAAGATCTGAGACGTCTTCAATAGATTATGGTCTCCAATCCAATGCAAGTTTAAAACTTTACGTTTATACTCAACCATAGCGTTAAACAAAAACTGTATGGATACTGAAGCATCGCTACTAGTAAAAGTTTTAGTTGCGATACATTTTCGATAAAATTATATGGTTTAGCTTGGGAAGGGAATTTTCATTTTACGCAAGCAGAATTGAGAATTTTTCAATCTAGTAGAGACGGCTGATAAATATGCAAAAAATCAGCGTACAGGATCTGGTACACACAACTCGAATACTAGCCAATACTTGAAGTGAAGTTTTCGATACGATTGCTAAGCACGCCTAGGTTATTTTTCCTAAAGCGACAGTAATTTAGGTTGACAATATGTCGCGTACTTTTTGTTTTCTTTTTTATTTCTTTTCATATTTTTTTTTATCTTCCAAGCTTATACACATACCCCCTTTTCACACGATCCGGTTTCAGCTATCCCGTAGCGTCAACCCAGACGTATGGGATCGCCAGGAAAACCGGCACCGGTCCCGATTGTTTTGCGGATTTTTAGGCTTCATCAAACAGGAAGCGTTTTTAACGCGCGTCAAGGTGTCGGCGTTTAAACGCCGTAACGTCGCGTACATTGTGTTTGAACGGCTTCGACGCTATTCAGTCGTCGTCACTAATCACGATGTTCAGTGACTCAGATAAAAATATGTTTTTATTGCTGCTTTGTGGAAACATTCTTAGAGGCATTGTTTCTTGTATACAAGCACCGGTTCGTTTTTTTAGTAAATCTTTTTAATTTTGACGTTAAAAAAACGCCCGACGTCAAAGAAAATTTTGTAGCAAAGTACTAAGCGACGTCCATGCTCAGTAACAGATCGTCGCGTACTCGCTGCCTTAGTTCTTGTTTACCGTATATGCCATTGAGAAAATTTTACATGAGCAATGTTTGCATTTGTACTGGACCAATGTGTCTTATAAAAACAAGAAATTTATTTTAAAAATATTTAAAAGAACTCTCACATTATCGAGTTTTACGGTTTTTCTTAGCTCAGATTGTGTAGAATTTGATTCATAAGACAACTGCATGACAAAGTCACATTTGACAAGATTGGCGAATACGGTAAACAAGATCTGGGGGAGCGTACTGGTAGCACGTTTGATTTGTTTCACAGATGTACACATGTTTAGTACCTACAACACAACGCAGCGTTTTACATAAACCGGGATGCTTTAGCATCTTGACGCGCGTTAAAAACGCTTCCTGTTTGACAAAGCCTTTATACTTGAATCACTTATAAGTTGGACGTTCTTAGAAACCTAAGAGCAGAGATTAAGAAAGATGGGGACAAGTCTAGATTGATTAAAAAAGGAATAAATCTCCGTCGTGTTTTTGTTATTTTTCTTTGGCCGCGGTGCATTATATTGATTGCCGTCATTCAGCAGTTGACTTATTGGTCGGAATAAAAAGTGGATGGACTGGTATGTGCGGCGCTCTGCAGAACTGGAGTACAGGGAGACCGCCCCATGTAAGATATGGGAGATGGGACGAGGCCTCTGCAAATAGCATTGCTTAGCTCTGTTTCCATGTCGCGCTTCTTGTCTAAATGATTTGATGAAAGTGTTGAATCAGTAAAATCATAAGTTTGAACTGTTAGAATGAATGATTATTTTAAATAGATTTGTGAACAGGAATGCAATTCAGAAACATATTTTTCCTGACCAGTTGTCTTCATGCCAAAGCAGAAGCTTGTGTGCATGCAATGGCATTTGTTGAACCAGGGTCGAAGTTATGGTCAATGGGCCAGACGTGATTCGAACCAGCGTTATTTTGCTCAAAATAGTCTAGTCAAGAACAGCGACTTTACCCTCGGCCATAGCCCCGACATTTATGTCTGTGTTTATTTATTTATGATTGTGTGTCTGTATGTTTTTACTTACTTGTGTATGTCTAGAGTAGACGTAGGTGTTTAGATGATTGTACTAGTGTTAGATCGAAGCTTCTCACTGAGGAGATTCTGGCATGGTCTGGTGTATGCCAGAGTATCCCTTATTCACCTATAAATACTAATTGCAGTGCTTTGAAGAAAGATTAGTACCTAAACCGGTGAGCGAGATAGTACGAATGATTAACTGTGAACCAAATGTTAGTCAATCCTACAATGAAATGTGGAAAAAAATTGAATCGAAGTTTTATTAAATTTAACCCAAAAAAATGTAAGATAACGATATTTGATGCAATTTCATCACACTTTTCTTTATTTATAGGTGCTGATTTCTACTCACATCTGCCATCTGCAAATCAAACTCCATGAACTAATAAAACGGGAATTTCAGGAGTGCTCTCCAACATATGGTAGTACCTACAAGTTTGTCAACACGGTATGTTTTACTTATTTTGTTTATTGGATCTTGTATCTTTTCCTTACATCTGATACTGATATCAGAAATGAATTCTGATTCACTGTAGTCCAATTACCGGCAAGGTAAACCCTTCTCTAGACGTTGCAGACAAGTGGTGTATTGTCATTATTTTTGTGAATTGGCGTAAGCTTTGCTTTATGTTTCCTTGGGAACTGGCGTTCAGAACGCGGCATAATTCTGTTATTAGATCTCGCGTGGCCATCTCATGGCTGCCAACTACATAAATATAAATAAAACCATTACCCACCCCATGCTGTACCTGTTCCTGTATCCATATGGGACGCAGCGGCATTATCTGTAGGAAAAGTCCGCACATATCATAAGTTGAACGTTTTTTGTACCTTTTGAAAATGAGATCAGAAAAACAAAGAATTTAGGGCTCAAACATGTATTTATCAAACGTCATTCAGGTTCTTAAACTTTCATAAAAACAGGCACTTTATGCCGAATGAGAAAAATGGCAAATATTCTTTTGCACATCCTCTCGGCAGGGAAGAATTCAGGGACAACGGGGTTTAGGTCAAAGGAGAACATCATAGCATTCATAGCTGAAAAACATGAAAATAGATTTAGCTGAAGCACAACTTCCCTATTTCGTACAATATTATCGAAGGTGAAAGTAATTGTTATTATGGTATCCAATCTTCGCTAAAGAGGCACAAAAAGGAGAAGAAGTATGTTCAGCCCTCATACCTACGTGAATTTTGACAGAACCCTCATTACAATCTCTTTTCGTCAAACAGGAAGCTTTTTAACGCGTCAAGGTGTCAGCGCTAAAGCGCCGTAACATCGCTTATTTAATTTCCAAAAGCTTTTATTTTCATAAATATTTAAAAATTAAAATGGTAAAACATGGTTTTAATTCACTTTATTATTTTTGTTTTGCTCGAACATTTTCGCCTAATGAGGCATCTTCAGGAGCAGAATGGTTACAAATATATTTTTATAAAATAATTTTCAAAACAAAAGCAAAATTCGTAGATAAAAAAAAATTAAGCACAAAATGTAAGATTCAAAAATGCATTATTGTTAGGAAATTAAAATTTCTAATACAATAAAAATAAAATGTGTTAGTTAAATAAAAAATAAAAAAATAATAACAAAATAAAAAACAAGTTATTGCAATATTGGTGAATCATAGGAAATCTGCACATTCACTAAGTTAACAAAGCTAACTAACAAAGTTAACAAAGTTAACTACATTAAAAAAGCTTTTATTTTCTTTTAAGTGTCAGTTTATTGAACCTTACATTTTTTTTTATACAATAATAATGGGAAAAACTGAATGTCCCTTTCACTTTATTAGAGCTTCATCTCTCAACCTCAATTTCGACAATCTCCATTCTCCATGTGATAAACTCCGCCCGGGATTTCACGTTATACTTATCTCGCAAAATGCAGAATTTATTGCGTCAGTTTATCATCGCTCCTCGTGCCCGCGTATTATTTCATATCGGAGGATATTCCTCAGGTATAGAGGCTCACTACTCTGCGGCAGTGATTTCTAACATGTGGTACGTGATACCTTTGAGAAAAATCTAGAAAACCCTCATTTGTACAGCAGAGGGAAAATACCAAACAGTATCTGTTGTCTCAGCCCACTCGGGTGCTGGGAAAAACCCACTTCAAGTGAAGTGGTTGGCGTAAGGCCGAAAAATAAGTAGGTTCACTCGCCACATGCGACGCCTTCGGGGATAATGCAAGCAAGAAGTTACACCATACGTGTAACTTGGTGACGTTTTTTTGGGTTGCATAGACAATCAAGAGCCTAGTTTGAAGTGGAATTTAGGAAGGCTAAATCTGCTCTGTCTTGATGGGATGGATGCTGACCATAGATGCTGACGGTCAAACCCTGAAGCGCTATTCTGCTAAATTCCTTACACTTTGGATATAAATCCAATTCGGAGCTTGCTAGCGCTTGCGAAAGAACTACATAAATAAAAAATCACAATACACCTTATTTTTGGGCACGAATCGCTATTTCGTCGCCTTAGCGCCTGTTGCACCAAACTCTAATCAGACAAAAATCAAAAATAAGTGTGATTTCTCCAAACAAATAAAAAATTGGTTACATATGTACGACTGTACGTAAATCATCATCTTTCCTGTTCATATTCCATCATATTATTACCCACTTCCGAGAAATATTTAACCGATGTCCTTACCAGAATCAAGCAATCAAGTTTGATGTGTCAATCAAATATTGATTGGAGGTTAGTGCAACAGGCAACAGGCAACAGGCAACAGGCCCTTAAGGTCGTAAAGAATTTAGCAGAATAGCGTTTCCGGATGCAATAAATTGAAAGGTGACAGCGATTGATAGACGCAGATGGTGACAGCTGTTGGAGAAAGCCAAAACCCTTACAGGTTGTTGAGTTGAACATGATTATGATAGCCTTCCCGCGGACCACTGGTTGGCATGCACTGCTGTACTGTAGACCTCGGTACTCGCTAGAGGCCGTTTGGTAATATTGAAACTAAATTGTCGTGACGTGGGGACATGATCTCGAGACAGTAAGGCAGTAGAAATATGCTCACGTGTACTGGTACTGGCGCTGGCAAGTACTAGTGGAAACCAGAGTTCGCTTTCAGGGAGTCAAATTTACTACTAGCAGTGCAGTCTCATTTCTTTGAGGTTATTCATGCTTATACTATATAATCTATAATCTAAGTTGCATAGATATCTTAGATACATATAAGATTCATATTTAAATGCAAGCCCATAAGCAGGCATGTGTAAGTTTGCGCTTACAAATGCTGCATGTGTACTTACAAATTAAAAATCAAATCTCAATTAAACATACACCATTCAGCTTTTGCCGAATTTCCCTGAAACAGGAGTACATTAGCAAAGTGAACCATTTTTACAGTACGGGTGGTCAACCTCATGCCAACATAAAAGTCAATTGTTCTTCATTTATTTGAAAGGTTTGTTAGTTGACGGATGTGAAAGTTTGAAATTAAAAAAAGGATGAAGAAAAGATGGTTCAAAGTTGTGATAAATTTAGATTGGAATGCATTTTTATCTGATACGGTGGTTGAAAATGATTATAAGAAATACGTCTTTTCAAATGGTGATATTAAATTGAGTATTTATTTGCTCATTTTTATCCATCCCAAATCTACAGTTTATCGTTAAACTTAGTTTCTTAAATTACTGTTTTCAAATTTCTTATTAATTTGAAATTCGAACGTTTTATTTCTTTGAAAGTTACCGTCACGCTTCTGCTATAAATATGACATCATCTTGCCCGCGGTGACCACAGTTTTGCCGACTTCTGATCCGAGCGGTACGAGCGCAAGCGCGCAGATGTGGGGGGTACGCTGTCTACACAGTTCACTAGTGGACCGGGGCCTCCTCTCTCTTGTGTTGTCCTCTGCCGCCCGACAATAAACCATTCCCAGCATTGAGACATTAAAGGCATTTTTTTTATTTTCCCTTTACATGCATACACGAACTGCTGTTCAAAAGGCTTAGACAATAAACGTACCTTCTTGTTTAAAGTTTATATTATTTTGCAATGGTTTTATATTCAAGTACATCAATTTGAGTTTGGAAAAAAAAACATTCATAGTATTATTGAGGAACAACGAATGATGAACTGAATAGAGATGTTTTTGGAAATTTTGAATCTGATTTAGGTCTCTAAAAATATTTTTTTCTATTTCATTTGCAAAAATATTATTTTGGTTTTAAATGTGTTTTTGATACGGAAGATTCAGAAAACAGCGATTTCAACTATTTTTTTAACATATTCGAGTATTACTGGCATAAATTTATACTGACTTCAAAAAGAAAAGAAGGTACCTACTATGAAGTCTTCGTTTTAATTTCTATCCTGGTGTAAAAATACGTCAAAAATTAGAGCTCTTTTTCTTGTTCAGGTACCTTTTCAATAATTGGTGAGGCATTCTCTTTCTTATATAATCTTTCATCTTAAATAAAAAACATAGTGTTTCGATTCCTTCTTTCGATCGCGAAAGCTTCATTTTTCATACATTGACAATAAATATCAAAATGGTTCAATGATTTTAAAACGTGAAATATCAATGAACACACTGCACGAATTATTAAAGTGATAACTTGTTATTAACGGTAGTTTTTCCTTTCCAGCAAATCAAAAAAAGAAGCTGAACGGAAGAAATCAATAATGGAATAATACCAGACGATTAACCAGAGCAACGCAGCGCCCAGAAGACAGATTAAGGGAAATTACTCGCAATTACCTGGGAAGCCTACAGCCAGGTGTGAACTCAAAATCACTCACGACTATACTTAGTTACTGCCAACTAAACTTAGTCACTCCCAACTAAACTTGATTACGGTTAGGGCGTGTTGTTTCAACAATAGGTGGTTGTAAACTGAAAATAAAACTAGCGACAAGATTTTTTTTTTTTTTTGTTTCAGTTTAAAGTCGCTTAGATATTGCTGAAACAATACAGGCTTCAATAAATTTGATCAAACTCAACGTAGGGCGTGTGGTTGCAAAAAAATGTAATCTTATAGTGTTACTCACACGCAGCAAATCCACCACCTAACGTGAATTTTCACAATGATCCATGGATCAAATGTGTTGTGAAAAAACGACTACGGAGATACGCCGCCATGTATTTTTTATTTCGTCCTACCTTCAAATATATATTCTGTAAGATCTATCGACGGTCATCGAGACTTCCCATTCAGGGGCTTCCAAACTGTTGAAGTTAAAGCGTGTTGGAAACCCTGATCTAAACGATTGTTGAAACCACCAGTGCTAAGGTTGTGGATTTGGTGATAGTGGCTTGTGATCAAGCCTGGGCGAGATCTGTGAATTGTAGATGAGATAACAAATGGCCGAAAGATTATTGAAAAGTAATGATGCCGCAATAAAGCACGGAGACGTCAGGGAGACTGGATCTGGCGCACGACCTGGAGGAAACTCGTGCGATGCACCGGAAGCAGACCCGCATTAAGACTATCGGGGGCCCTGGTGCGGGGAAAGTCAGGGAGCCCCACAATCCCCCCCCCCTTCCTTTCTCCGCGTACACTAAAAAGTACGAGTATATACTTATTGCAAACCAAAGCGATAACTGACGGCTTTTAAGTTTATTTTTGGGAAACCTGTTCGGCAGGTCTATGACATTTGTTGGAGGGAATTTCTTCGTGTCTTTTTTGTTACTATTTTTCTATAAAATATCATGGGTCTCTTAGCTATCAAAGGCACATTTTGATATGGACCCAAAAAAAAGTAAATATCTTCTTTAACTAATTTCTAAAAAGTTTTTGCGGGTCGTGAATGCTTTAAAAACCTGGATACCCGAAAAAAATTATGTCGAAAAATTCTTTGAAGTATATTTTTCTTATACGTCTCAGGGGCCTTGGTTCGGTCGCACCGCTCGAATCACCCTTATGCCCGCTTTCCACTGCGAGCGGAGCTGACTCCGTACGGACTCCGTTCGACTAGCAACAGTAAATTTCATAGAAGTGCTTCCACCGACAGCGAGTCAGCGGAGCGGACTGAGCGAGTACAAAGAGTTACGAAAGTGGTCGCAGAGTTGAGCGAGTTTCCAGCGGACTCCGTACGGACTCCGCTCGACTAGCAACAGTAAATTTCATAGAAGTGCTTCCACCGACAGCGGAGTGAGCGGAGCAGGCTGAGCGAGTAAAAATGACTCCGCTGTGTCATGGTCTCGGCCGCTAGTTTTCAACTGACTTCGCTCCCCCGTGCCCCCCGCGCCAACCCGCGTAGTTGCGTGACAGCGATAAAACACATCATACATGATTTACAAAGACACATCATACATTATTGTATTAATTTGAAAATATTAAAATGTATGTTTTATTTCAAACATCTACATTTTATGTTAAAAGCAAAATAATACATTACTTTTTATGTTTCGAAACAAAAAAAAAATCTTTTATTAATAATTAAAACGTTTGATCTGGGCGTAGGCTGCAACGAGCTGTCACACACTGCACATCATACATTATTTTATAAATTTGAAAATATTAAAATGTATGTTTTATTTCAAACATCTACTTTTTATGTATTAAAGCAAAATAATATATTACTTTTTATTTTTCGAAACAAAAAAAAAAACTTTTTTTACTAATAATTAAAACGTTTGATCTGGGCGTAGGCTGCAACGAGCTGTCACACACTAGTTGGCTCCGCTAAGCCAGCTGTAGATGGAAGGCAAACAACTCTTTCATCTGACTCATCTCATTTCCCGCCTAGCTCACTCCGCCGAGCTCGTTAGCTGTGGAAGGCAAATACCATTATTTTTTAAAACTCTTTCGCAATGGAAGGCCAAAACTATTTCACTACGCTCCGCTCAGCTATTTCCCGCTCCCGCTCAGCTATTTCCCGCTCGCAGTGGAAAGCGGGCATTATTCCGGGCCTGACAGGAATTTATATTCTCTTGAAAGTATGTACACAAAATGATGAATTTATGAAATATTGCGTTGGAAAAAATAATTATAGCAACCAAGAAGTTCCATATTGATTTACAAATTGCACCCAATAAATATCCTGAATCAATTTTCTTCCATGGATGTGAAATGCTTTTAAACGATCGATAATCCAGTCGATAGTTCAGTTGGTTCAGTTGCTTGCATTCCATGCCGAGAGCTCGGGATCGAATCCCACCGAGGGTGTCAGAAATGATTTCCCGTTTCGGTGTTACTTTCAAACGCCAAAATAAAATACCGACAACGTTTACTCAGCCAACAAGAGATGAGTACCAGCCCCGTCGGGAGCTGAGAAACCCCCACTTCAAATGAAGCGTCTGGTGTAAGGCCGGTTCCCTTACCTTTAAAAATAAAAAAGGGCTCACTCGCCATTTCCCCTTTGGGGAGAACGCGGCGATGTGTCCTTCTCGGAAGCTGGGAAACCCCCACTTTAACTGAAGTGGTTGGCTTACCTGTAAAGATAAATAGGTTCCGCTCGCCACATTCGAAACCATTTGGGGATAACGCAGCAAGAAGAAGAACTACCTATATGTGTTGCTTAGTTGCGTTGTGAAAAAACTGTGCCGTTTACCAAAGATCCATCCAGCTTTACAGCAACTGGGACTTACTTGAGAGTTGGTGATCAACCAATCTCGCAGAAGGCTCTTGAGGTGTGATTTATGTAAAAGCAATGCTTACAAAAAAAACATTAATACGTATAAAAATAGGATCATTGCAACAAATAAATTTGTTCGAATTGCAATTGCAGATTCTCAAAAAGAACCATCTAGCGTGAAAAACTTCAAGCTTTTTATTGTTTTCCTGATTTTAATTTTGCCAATCGAATTATTTCTAAATTGTATTTCATGAGAATATTTACAATAAATGGAAGCTAGAAAGTTGTTATTTGATTAATAAATTGTATGTGCATCTTTTCATCTGATTTTAGAAAATAAATTACATTTCCTTGTTCTTCTTTTCAAAGTCCAAACAACAACAAAAAACAGACAAAAGCTGAAACTAATTTCGCGTGAAGACATTAAAACTGGATTGGTATTTTTGTTTGTTGGTTTTGTGTTGGGAGGAAAATGTAATCTGCCCAATACCCCAAGTTTAGCGTTTTATTAAAAATGTATTAAATGTTAAGCACTCACTAGAGGCACTGTTTTTAATTTCCATACAGGTTTTTGTAACACACAGTGGTTGAGTTGGAATACTTGGAGTACAAAGTATTTGGAGGGATGGTGGAACATAAAAAAGTTTCCCCAGCATGGACAGCATTTATAATTGAACATTTTACGATTTTGCACCTCTCCCTGCTACAATGGCACATGAAATGTATTTACTCGAAGGTGTTTTACCGTAGTAAATATTTTGTACTTTATTGTCAAAAAATAAAGTTGTTTTTGGCATTGTTTATTTGAAATTTAAATATGTTAATCTATAGGTACCTACTTCCGGTCATACCAAGATAATTTCTCCTTTGATTTTTTACTTTATAGCAGTCCGAAGGACTGTTATAAAGTATTGTATTCGTCCGAAAAAAAAAAATGAGGTTTCAACGGAAATGAGTTGTCCTGCACCAGGACATGCAAAAAAACCTAATTTGTCGAACCTGTCCGTCCGTCCGTCCGTCCGTCCGTATGAGTGTATGTCCCAGCCGAAACTACTGATCACAGAGACACCAATTTTTGGATTTAGAGAATTGACAACCACAGATTTTGATGGGCCGACTGGCATGGCACCACCCTGAAAATTCAAGATGGCTGCCATACAAAAAAAACATAAAATTGCACTTTTCTGAAAAACGGCTCTAACGATTTTCTTTAAAATTTCAGTGTGGTCGTTGCTTAAGTTTTTTCTAAGAAAATTAGGTATGGCAACACTCTTGCCAACCTGCGTCTATGGGTTGCCATATGAAAGAAAAAAACGATTGTGATTATCTCGGAAATGGCTGGGTTGACAAAAAAAAAATGTTGCACAATATTACGCGCAATATTAATTTCTACAAAAATTTAAAGAAAACTTTAAAAAAAAATTTACTTAAAGTACCGTTTACACGATCTCAAAATTTTCATCGAAAATATTAAAAAGACCCATAAAAACGCAATTTTGTAAAACTTTTTTTAGGTTCAACAGAAAGAAAAATTTATAAACTTCTTTGTAATATAATTTGTTTTTCACTATTTTGAGAATTCAAGATGGCTTCCAAAGAGGAGAAAACTTCAAATGCGATTTTCTCAAAAACGGCTCTAACGATTTTTTTTAAATTTTCAGTAAAGTAGTTGCTTGATACATTCTTACCAAATTTAGTTATGGCAACATTTTTGCTAATCTGCGTCTATGAGTTGCCATATGAAAAAAATAAACAATTGTGATTTTCTCAGAAGTGAAAGCGTTGACAAAAAAATAATGTTCTACAATATTATACGTAACATCAAATTCTATATAAAAATTAAATAAATTTTTTGAAAATAAAAACATAAAGGGCCGTTTACATGATATCGAAAATTGAAATTAAAAGGCTACAAAAACCCATCAGAACGCAAAAATCTTTTATGTTTCTTAAATTTATCAGAAAAAACTTTGTTATAACTATAATTCATAGTGAAACATTTTTAAAATTTTAGAAAATTCAAGATGGCTTCCGAACAGCTGAAAATTTCAAATGAGATTTTCTCAAAAACGGCTCCAACGATTTTCTTTATTTTTTTTGCATAATCGTCATTATAATACTGCTATGTAACAACAATAACCATTGCCTCATAATTTTCTTTGTTTTGGGGGTTGCCATACAAGAGAAAAAAATAATTTAAAATTTCTCGGCAGAGAAAGGGTTAACTAAAAAATAATGTTCTACAATTGAAAAGCTTTTATATATACCTACATACATGAATCATTACTTTTTTCAAAAAAATATTATAAAGTATAGCCACCATACAAAGTGACAAATTTTCATACAAAAAATTATTGTAATATTTTTGGTAGCAAAACGTCTAATACCCATAAATAAACCTACATAACAATTCACTCAATCAATTGCTATATCACAACAATAAGCATTGCCTCTTAATACTCTTTGTTTTGGGGGTTGCCATACAAGAGAAAACAACATATTTTAAATTTTACCGGCAGAGAACGGGTTAACTAAAAAATAATGTTCTACAATTGAAAAGCTCTTTAATATACCTACATACATTAATCATTACTTTTTTCAAATAAATATTATAAGGTGTAGCCACCATACAAAGTGACAAATTTTAATACAAAAATAATTGTAATATTCTTGGTACTAAAACGCCTAATATAAAATACTAGGCTACGAGTCTTAAAATCTACTAAGTAGTACCCATATAATAATCAATCGTAACTTTCCAAAATATCAATGAAAAGTATAGGTACCCACCAAACAAAGTGTTAGTTTTGATACAAACGGGATCAATGATAATACTGCAAAAAGACGATTGCTTAAAAAGATAAGCTTCATTACTTACACACAACTAAATGTTTTGTTATGAAAATTGGCTATGAACTAAACATGACCGTATTTTGTGCTATAAAGTCCTGAGCAGTCCACTGTACAATTTATTTAAAGATGTTTACCACATACCATGGGCGTATGTACTCACCTAAATCGTTTTTGAATTTTGTTCTGGAATTTATTGTAATTATTGAAATAAACATTGTTATTATCAAATTAAATTGTAGAGTTGACTGTACCTACATTACTTTTTAGCAAAACATAAGGTCGTGTTCAATGTTTCATCTTCAATTATCAAAACTTCCAATCCAGGATGTTCTCTCTTCAGTCTTTACTACTAGACAAAGACCTTCCTTATATTTTTCCACGATTTTCTGTTCAAAGCCTTTGAAATCAGTCACCAGTAATTATTCTCATTATGTATCTCACTGTGTTATAAATGTTCTTTTATAATTTTTAGATGGCTCGGCCGACACATTGTTACATCATTCTATCAAAGAAAATTCAATGTATTTAAGTTCATTTTACTTCCATTCTATATCTTCTTTTTCACTTTATAGCAGTCTGTAGGAACTTTTATAATATAGTGTTGTTACTCACGCCAAAGCGGCATCTATTGGTCTGCCTTTAAATTAATTTCCTGCATCCAAAACTTCCCCTATACAGTTACCCAAAATCTGCTTTACCTACCTATAGCTCTATAAGTATAATTCCGACTTGTTGTTAACCTTCCATAGGAGGTTGTCGTAATACTGGTGATCGAGATCTCGTCGCAGATAATCATCGAGTATGCAACAAACGCCTGTGGGCATCAAGATCGCTACTTCGGAACTACACATCCTGGGACAAGATAACTGCAGTCTGCCAAGATCTGGATCACGGGCGGTAGAAGCAAGGTGAGTGGAAATCCTTTGGTCCTTCATCCTTGTTGTCCCGACCAATAGAAAGTCCAGACTCTCGGAATGGTTACTGCGTCCCCTCGTCGCGGTACCTCTATCATTGTCAGATTGAGGAACCTCGAAAACTTAAAGCCACTCCACCAAGTGAGGATATGCGCCAGGAATTCATCTGCACACTTTTAATCATCAGCGAAAAATAGGTTTCAATCCATCCGTACTTATGTATTTCCTAGCCAAAGCTACTGATCCTAGAGACACCTATTTTTGGATTTCATCGTTGAGATATGGAAAAAAACTCCAATACATATTAATCATTGTCAAAAAGATTGCAAAGCTGCAGTGGTAGATAGGAGGAGTTGGGGGCGAAGGCTGATGTAGGCCAAAGGGAGATATGAGCTGTAGGGCCATCAGAGACGATTGTCAAAAACAAACATTCATCACTTCACAACACAATCAAACAGTGTACAAGATTGCTAACGCTGTATAGATAGAATTTCGCAAGAGAGGTTTTCATTTCAGGAAGGAAAAATGTAGAAAAATAAAAATGCAAGACATTATTTCTTATATATTTTATTCATTTCATGGATAAAAAAATGCCCTCAGAATAAATAAGCTGGCGAACATGACTTCCAACAGTGAAAACAGAAAATCTCCAATTGCTGTTGATTTTAAAATTGAAAACTGAATTGAACAAAAATTATTATAAAAATTTTGACAGAAGTTTAGTAAAACGCTAAGCGCCATCATTTCCAAAAAAATATTTTATGGTATTGCCACTTTAAATATAATATTTTGAAGATAATACATAATTTTTTATTAATTTTCAAAGGTAGATTTTTACATAGCGGGATAGTCATTGGCAATATGAGGAAAATTTGAATTTTCCTTTTTTTAAATGAATTTGTAAAAAGGAATGCAATTCACAAATTATATTATTTCTGCCTGGCCAGAGACAGGTTTTACATTATCAATGAAATGTCATTATCATTTATGTAATGAATCATTAATTAATGACTACCCAATGACACCTTTTAATTCCGGGTCAAAAATTTCATTAAGATGGAGATCATACCGGCGCCGTTGGATTTCAAGCATGGGCCTGAGCATCGACTAATATTAGACAACAACTAATATTTTACCAGCTATCGCAAAATCTACCTTCATTGTTTATAGGCCTTTGTAAATTATTAAATGTAAAGAAAATTTAAGAAGTCATTTTAATAAGCAATCTATGGCTTTTTTAAAAGATTTTTTATTTAATAAATTGTTTTAAAGCTGACTTAAATTTTATTTCATATGAACATGATTCAGTTATACATCCGTACTGTAAAAAATGGTTCACTTTGCCAATGTCACCCCTGCTTCAGGGAAGGTCGGCAAGAGTTGCAGGGCTTATGTTCATTTGAAATTGGGTTTTTTATATTGCAGGTCCACATGCGGCATGTGTAAGCACGAAATTATGCATGTCTGCTTGTGGGAATGCATTTAATATGAATCTCAAATGATACATATCTTTGCAGCTTAGATTTAGATATAACTGGATTTGAAAAATAGTTATTAATTTTAGAACCAACATAGACAATAAATTTTAATAAACCAATATTTTAATTGATTTCTTAATCTTGACTTGTACAAGTTTTCTTATATCTCCACATTTGCTTCAATTAAACACCAATAAGCTACACAAATTGTGCCACTTCTTTCAGTGTCATCCCAGAAAGGGTAATTAAGGTCTTAAATATGCTTTTACGTAAATCACGGTTAAAAAAAAATATTAGCCTTTAGCTAATACCGATCACCAAAGATCCATCCAACCTTACGGCAACTGGGTCTTGCTTGAGAATTAAGAACTACAGAAATCAATTAAACTATCAATAAATATAAAATCTGCAGTCTATGGTAGCTCCAAGAGGCCATATTTGTTTAAATAATTAATTAATTTGTATTATAACTTTGATTTGATTCGATGATTAAAAGTTTTCATTTTATCTTTCAGGATGTACTGAGGTTATAGGCCATCTATTTTATAACAAGGGTAAAAAAACAAAAAATGAGTATTACAATATTGAAGAATGAAAAAACCAAAACAAGAAAAACAGAAAAGTTCACACATTAAATATGTAAGTATAAATTATTGAATGCAAGAAAATAAATATGAATAATTATGTAAGAAAAGGAGCTAAAGCATACAGACATTTGATATTTTTATTTCAAACAGTAAAAGAGATGAACATTTTTATGAAACCCTTTAGTAGAGAAGTTAATTCATCATTTCCTTGGAGACATATTCAAAAATATTGTAGTTCTGCAACAAATAGGGTTTGTTTAGAATTTGTATTGAAATGATATAACTAAGACACTGTTAAAATATTTTATTTCTTGGAGCGAATGTTCCAAATTTGTTTTTCTCTTCGTCCCACGTCTAGGGTCCTTGGCAGCCCAATAAAAAAATCTTAGTTACCCTTTTCCCTAGCAACCCGGTCATGTAACATCAAAACTTTTAATGTTTTCAAATACTCAGACCTTGTTCACGTGAGGTTGCAAATATCTACATCACAGTCTCTAATATGGTCTGTATTTTTGTCTTTTAAAAATTGTTGTCCACATCTGTCAGGTAGTATTGTTATAACCTATAAATTTGCTTTGTAATTTGTAAAATCTCTCTTTACAATATTGCACAACTAATATTCAATTTATTCAACAAAATAAGTTAACCAGAAGTAAGACTTGTCATTTTAAGAACCAAATTACTTACAATGACAAACTGTCATTCCTTGCGTATCATAGAATAAAGATACTTCCTGAAGAAGTTGCATACAACTCCAATCAAATCTAGAGAAATCTACCTTTTCCATTAAAATGCTTGATAAAGACATCCATCTCTTTTTTACTATTTTAAAGAACATGCCCAAAGACCATAATTCTAATCTAAACTTTGATCATGTCTTTTATAATGATTGAATTTAAAAAAAATACCATACAGTTAATATTATACAAATATTACATAAGATATCTATGAACACATCTTTCAGATTATTGTATTTATTTCATTTTTCAGCCAATTCTCTAATTACATATCTATAAATACTTCCTAATGAAACATGACCAAATTTCAATACAAGTTATGGGGCATCCACACGCTTGCCAACCTAGCACAAGTCAAGCGCACAGTGTGTCGTCTAGAACATGCTAGCTGGACAAAATTTTGTCTAATGGACTAATTTTGTCCAGCTAGCATGTTCTAGACGACACACTGTGCGCTTAGCTACAAGCCAAGTGTGCAGTGTGTCGTCTAGAACATGCTAGCTGGACAAAATTAGTCCATTAGACAAAATTTTGTCCAGCTAGCATGTTCTAGACGACACACTGTGCGCTTGACTTGTGCTAGGTTGGCAAGCGTGTGGATGCCCCATTACAATGTAAGGCTCGGCCTAGACTTTCTTATTGGTCGATAATTCAGTTGATTTGACTATGAAAATATATGTAAGCGTACAATGTGTGGTATACCTTATACACAGGCATCTCTTGTAATGATTAATCGGCTGGATTATCGTAAAAAAAAATACAGCAATGAAGATTAAATTTAAAAAGTTTTTATTTAACAGGTATTTATCCAAAGACATCGCTCTGTCACTTGGGACTTATTTTACAAGTTGGCCGGGGCTCGATGAGTTAACCAAGAAGCTTTGTCTGTAGTTTGCTAGCACACAGTGATTCAAATATAAATTTGTTAGACTAGATTTGCATGTATTAACTACAATGGTTTGGCAGTTTTTTAAGCTTATTTTGGAAGGTAATCTGAAATGGTGCTATATTGATGCTGCGCTACTAATTTACTTAGGGGCTGTCCATATATTACGTCATTCGCATTGAGGGGGGGGAGAGTCTGGTCTGCGGATGATGGTAAATGATGTACGAGTACCAAAAGTGACGTCGTTCTTGTAAATACCAATTTCTACAAAATATTATGTAAGTAATATAACATTATTAATTATTAAGCTCATCCATTATTACAGCAAGAGGGGGGGGTCATTAAATAATGACTATAGGATGATTGTAAGGGGGGGGGGGGGGGGTCGAAAATCGGCCAAAATCGATGACGTAATTTATGGACGGCCCCTTACACACATACTTACAATGTTCAAAAACCCAACTAAACTATCAACCAATATAAAGCCTGCCATCTGTACCCCCAGTAAATTCAACCATTGTGTCTGATAAAAATGTATGGAATAAACCACAGCGCCTTTAGAGAGTGTTTTAGACTTCATAAATTTTCCTATTTGCAAGATGGTTGAATATTGATGTATTATACTAGGGATATGCAGTAGCCAAAAATACGCAATACAATAAATAATTAAAGACATAAAAATGAACTTTGAATAATACATAAGATTGTATTTGAAAATAAAGTGAGGGGAGAAAATTTCATAGTTTCAGATAATTGACACATTTTTTCAAGTAGTTCCATTCATCTCTCGAGGACAATGTTTTTGCACAAAAAAAAAGAAACTAATTGTTAAAAATAAACCTAGGGCACAAGCAAAACATTCTTCCTTCAATAATTAAATACAATTTTTGCTATCTAATTTATATTATTTGGAATTATGGGATGCAAGACGCTTTAACTATAAATTATTACAATAGTGAAACTAGAAATAATTCTAAATAATCAATTTTCATTTTCAAATTAGGCCAGTTGTTTTGTATAAATTTTAACAACGTATTTCGTAATTTTGAAAAACTATGGACTTAATGAAACAGCTGAGGCCTTAAAAAAAATGCAAGCCTTGAGGGATCAAATTGTAAAAATGAAAATACCTAAAATTATAAAGAATTTTATACATTAACTTTTTTTAAGGGTTTTGCAGGATAGGATATTGTCCTAACATAGTTTTTTTTTATTTTTTTATTCACGTTATTTACAATGTTCTTTGAATCTTTGTTTGTTTAAAATAATTAATGAGATAAATGCATTTAATGTCATAAGAATACACCTGACTACAGTTATCAAATGAGGTTACAACTTATTTATTTAGTTTTATCTACATTTTCCATTATTTTCTGAAAGCTTCATATGTGGATTAACAAATCCCCATTTATTTACGATTAGATTTCCTCACTCAAACAAAACATTTTTGATAGCCAACTCTTTTATAAGCCGTTAAATTTAGCTTTAAAACAAGCACTATATGTAGTGTAACAAATACAATTGACAAGAATAACTGTAATAAAGAAGTTAGAAAGCTATTCAGTTTATCTTGGCAGGGTGACGTCACATGTCTAGAGGACTTGGCAACCTTTTACTGCTTGGTTCGCATTCCTGCTGGGTGACATGACAATTTTTCCTGTATTTTTTGTTCAGACTCCGATATTATTACTCAAGAAATAAAATATAAGGATGTGATGTGACTATGAATAGACCTCAAATGATAGCCAATCAAAATAAAAAAAACAGCTGTCAAAAATAATCAGTTAAAATGGAAAACACTACGCCTCTACAAAAATCACAGACTACAATTTTTTCTGTGAAATTGTACTCGATTTATAAATATCAAAAGGCAGTGTGCATTTTCCAGGGTGGGATTGAATGATGTAATCTATTCTATGCTTCTTGTTGGACAGGCAGCGGCTGCTGGACGTCCATAGAATGGTGGATGGAAGTGGGCCGGCAGTCCAAGCAGAATTCCCCGACAATGTGGCCGGCTTCCGAGCAGTCGGTGGACGATGCGGGTGTGAGGACGGGTACCGGGTCGGGAATCGGCTCGGGAACTGCTGGGATTTGGGGCTGCTCTGGCACGGGTTGCGGAGAAGCCTCGTGTGTCCTGCTGCCTTGGGATATCGACGAGTCATCATTCTGTAATTGTATATACATTTTTAAATTAGATAATGTTCAGTTTTTCGGTGAGCGTGAAGAATTGTTTTGTGAAGAAAGAATATATGGAATGGAAAATAAATTGGTAGGCATGAATGGAAATTCTCAATTTATTTGATCATAAATAAATCTATGTGCACATAGATTTAATATTTAGAGAGTTTTTCTCATAAAAGTATTCAAAGATTCAAATTAGGAGGAAAATAATGTGGAATTAATACAGGTCAACATTGTGTCTATAATTTATATTCTTTCCATCACAAAATTTCATTTCTCTTGATGAATAAAATTGATAACAATGTGTCTACAAAATGGTAATGTGATAATTTAAGAAAAATGGATACAGTTTTATAATATGATAAAAATACAATATTTACACAAATATATCTACTAAAATTGTAACAGGGTTATTCACCAACACGTTTGATCTGTAGCTGATCCATGAATCACTGTTTTTTTGTATAGAAAATTCACATAAGGTGGCAGTAGAGCCATGGATTTGCTGTGTGTGAATAACACCGTAAGAACCTATTGCAAGCTTTTTTAAGTATATACAGTATTTAATAAAACAATGGTCAATTCTGTGTTCTAATTGGTATTTTTCTTCAATTTCACTCTATAAAAAAATTCATTGTCTAAGCTATGTAAAAAAATATACCTATTTTACTATCAGATCAATTCTATTTTAACTTTAAAAAATACCTGTAGACTAAAATTAAAATTTGTTATTAAGTACTTAATATCTATACTCTAAGAGATAGTTTGTTTTATATAATTTTATGGAACAATACAACTTACGGGGAAATCCTTGAAAAACATACAAAATATTACATTATTAGTTAATGCATTTTACACAATTCTTATAATTCTATTCATTAAAATCTAATTATACGCTAGTATCACAAATTAACCCTATTTAAATTCCAACTACCAACATTTCCAATCATCAACTAGGCAGTAAAAACTTGTACATCCTAATAAAACAATATAATTAATAAATATTTAAACATTGTATCTGTTGAAAAAACACTTGGGGGCTAACATGTACGCTGGATAATAAAACTTTCTAAAAGTAAACTTATTTTATTATTTTTGCAAATCAAAATATCCCACAATATTTGATACACCACTATCTCAAAATATTCCAACAGAAAAAATAAACTTCACTTACAGTGTAAATTATTTTGAAATATTTTTGACAAAGGATTACTCTGTGCCTCAAGTATAAAATATTGCGTAAAACTCACCTCGATTGCGTAAATAAAAAATATATGGAATATACAATGGCAATCCTAGAAAGCGATTTACTTTTCATACATTTTTCCGATTTACGCAATTTAAGCAAGTTTACGCAATGTTTTATACTGGTGTGTATTCTATAGGTGCATTTTTTTTGTTCCTATCTCCGCTAAATCTATAAACAACAACTTTTTCAATGATTCGTCACCAAAACTTTTATCACCGTCATTTAAGTCGATTCCCCAAAATCAGCTTCGTGTGGAGATCGCGGACTTAAAAAAACAAGCGAATCATGTACTGCATTTATAAAATGTGCTTTATCCTCGTACCTCACATTCAAATAATAAAGAGTCAGAATTGTACTTCACAAACGGCTCAAAGTTAATATTGATTCTTGTGGGATGTTTTGATTTCATCTAAAACTTGGAGGGTGGTAAGAGCATGGGTTGAATCACGCGTAAAAATGGCTTGAGGTCTATAATGTTACACCATTTATGAGCGCCAATGAACTTGATGTAAAAATCACTACAAACTATAAAATGGGAGAGTCAACGTTTTGCATCAAAATGAGAATTAAAATACATTATGGGGTCCAATAGGGGATCAATTGAGCGTATTATAAACCCTGCTTAGCTATGTCACAACATCAATATTATATTTTTCGATCTGAAACTCTCCAAGATTGAGGATTTGGAAACAATCAACTACTTTGAAGAATTCCCTATTCACAGATGTTTTGGAAGGTTTAACCTCCAGTGTGCCGGAACGCAGATCCGTGCTCATAGCATGGATTGCAATTTTTTTCATTTTTATTTAGTTTTTACACAGCAATAAGATCGAAAATCATTTCGCATATTCCTATCGGTTAAAACTATCAACTAATATAATCATAGCATTCATTTGAAAAAAAAACGGTTTGTTTAAATTACAAAGCTTCTCTAGTCGTACACATGTATATTCCTGCCTAGTTAACGTGCTCATTCTTATTGATCTCATATTATATTGATCACTTATGATGTTCTACTTGCTGACATGGCAATGTGATGTAAAATAAGCAAAGCAATTGGCTTGCTTGTAAAATAAGCTTGCAATTTAAGCGCTATTAGTGAAAAAACAGCGCCACATTTTTTTTGCATCAAACACCAAAACGAATAATGAAAATAAGATCTTGGAGAGTTTCACATGATCTACACTAAGTAGGTAGTTCTGCCACATTACTCAAGTCTTCTGTACACAAATTGTTAATAAGTATTACACACGGAATGTCTAAGATATAGTAATTAGGGGTCCCCTCGTGTTTAGTTGTGTGTGTTGCGGTCAGATGGCGCTGCATGCACTTACTGTTGGCGACATCTTTATAGCCCCAGTAGGCCGCCCTTAATGCGCACGCAACGCTCGCCTAACACAAACACACAAACCAGCCTGAATACATGTGCACACTGTTCCCCGCCAGCTCATCATCACTAACACTTGTGGCATTGTGTACTTGTGGGACTAGGCGATCATCAAATGTAACGTGTGCTATGATATGTACTGATTAAATAAACCAATTTTAAAATATCGCCTCCTGAAAGGTTAAACTGAATAAGTGCTGATTCACCGATTTGAGAAATCGCAGATTAAACATTTTATTAGGAGTAACTTCTCATAGTAAGTGAACTAATTATAAGGAAGTGCTCATGAAAAACTTCTTAACTACAGGATTTTCACACCTTTTTGTGTTTTCTCACGCAGAAAATAGGAAAAAAGGTGCATTTATCTGAGAAACCCGTGTTAGCTTCATATGTCTCTTATTCAGTTTTACCTTCACGGTATCAATAGAATTTCCTTTGAATTGATAAATAAAAAATTTTGAAAAAATTAAAAATGTGTTTCTTTTAAGCACGCTGGAAATCAGCCTCTACAAATTGAGTTATACGTAATAAAAAATATTAAAAAATCATGTGTTAGTATATAAATAAATTCATTAAGGCCCGGTATTTTCAACGTTAGCATATGTGACTTTAAACTGATAAAAAAATCTACCCACACGATTGACATAAGTGCGTCCTTTTCATTCTGTATAAAGTCGCTATGCCAATGTTGAAAATACTGAGCCTAAAAGTAGGTAGCATGTAAAGGCAAATGTTATTAGCTATTTGAATATGGGGGGTGCAAGAAACTTGAGTAGATATTATATAAATATGTTGTCTATGATTTGTCTATGGTTGTGATCATATCAGTTGAATATTTTGATTTGTCTAAAGAAAAAGTGTAGAATGGTGTGTGGTAGAATCCTAGGTGTTTAGAATTCATGTTAAAATACACTAAATTACATTATCAGAAAAATATTGTTGGCATCTCTCACACAAATGAAAATCGCAACGGGCTATTTCAAACCCCATAATAAAAATACCGGCAAGGTTTACTCAGCCTTCACAAGAAATGAGTACCAGCCCCCTCGGGAGCTGGGAAACCCCCACTTCAACTGAAGTGGTTGGCGTAAGGCCGGCCCCCTTACCTGTAAAAATAAATAGGTTCAACTCGCCACATGCGACCCCTTCGGGGATAACGCGGTAAGAAGTTACACTATATGTGTAGCTTAGTTGCATTTTTTTTTTTTGCTTTGGAAGTTTCAAAATACTTGAAAATTTATTCAGTGATAGAAGGGTTAATTTAACATTTCTTGTAAAATGTAAAAAAGCAAGAGTGAGCATTCCATACATGCAAATGTAGGCAGCGGAGATCCACCTTGAAATTAAGATTTCAAATTGAAATTTATGGTTTATGTTCAGTCATTGCTTTACCTCAAATTCATTTCGTATTTAATCTAATCTAATCTAATCTACATTGGAGATTCACTTTACATGCATTCTCACAACCAGACATGTACAAGTTTGCGCTTGCACATGCCTCATGTGAGCCCACAACATAAAAACCAAATCTCAAATGGGCATACACCCTGCAACTCTTGCCGTCCTTCCCTGTAACAGGGGTGACATTGGCAAAGTGAACCATTTTTACAGCATGGGTGGTCAGCCGCATACCAACCTATAAGTCACGGAACAGTTTTCTTTACTGGCCATAAGCTATGTTGCAAAGATATATTTGTTAGGGTTTGGTGGTTCACACAGTAAAAGTCCATTGTATTTTTAAAAAAAACACACAGTTTTAATTCATCATTTTTTTAATTTTATTATTTTATTTTATGCTTGAATATTTTATATGTCATGGCGAAAATATTCCAGCATAAAATAAAATTTAAAAATAGTGAATTAAAACTATGTTTTTTTTTAAATAAATAAAAATAAAAAAAGTTGCAAAGATACATTGACATTTAAAGCTCATATTAATGCGTGTCCACAAACAGACACGTGTAAGTTCGCGCTCATAAATATTGTATGCGTATTTACTAATTAAAGCCCAAACCTCAAATGATCATAAACCGGGTGGCATTGGCAAAAGTTAACCAAGGTTTTACAGCATGGGGAGTCAGCCTCATTAACCTATTAGTCAAGGCTATCGCAGAATTAAATTTATCCTCGGTACGTCTAGTACAAAAAATTGCGTAAATTCGCCAACAACGCATAAATAGAAAATACAATAGCACTCCTAGTGAGTGATTTCCATTTCATACATTTTTTCTATTTACCCAATCGTGCGTATTTTATGCAAAGTTTTACGCTAGAGGTAAAGGTGAGAGATACCAACAAATACATATTTTACACAATACAAGATTTGGAAAAATTCAATGAAAAAAGTTTTACAATATCGTGAAGCCTTTGTAGGTTAAGAATTAACAATGATAAAGCATAGATATGAAGATTATCGGTGTTGGCTGAGTATATAAGGTTGAAATCTTTCTATTCTAAGCAGATCTCTAAGCAGGTCAAACAGTGAAACTTCTAGATGTGGGTCATGGTTCCATCAACAGCTTTAGAGAGAAGAAAGAGTTGTTATATTCTGTTGAAAAACTAAAAGTGTACCAAACATGTCCACCTAATTCTATTTGATCAAGAAGCAGAGATGGGATTCACTTCGACAAACAAAAACATGAGATTTTCAAACTCTTTCAAAAGTTTCATCTATTTAATTAGTTGATATCTAATTGAACAGTACTTGATAGATAATATATATTCACAAAATACAGGAATGAAGATTTTGCAGTAGAATAAAGGAATGTCATTTGTTGCATAAATACAGGAAGTTAACTTCAATTCAAATATATCTTTTCAGTCCTAGAAAACTGCTCTGTACCCCAAGTATAAAGCTTTACGTTTAAACTACGCCCATTGCATTTAATCAAAAATGTATGGGAACTGAGACAGTGCTTCTAATGAGTGTTATAGTTTCCCAACATTTTTTTGGTAAACGCTATGGTTGAGTTTAAACGTTAACTCCCGTAATCGCCAATCATATTTAAACCTCCCTTAGGTCTCACTAATACTTCAGAATGATTTTTGTTTATGCACGGTATGAATAAATAATAATCAATCTAAGCGCACGGGTGGAAGTCTCAGTCGGTAGATATTACCATATCTATTTGAAGGATGGAATAAAACATGGTGTGTCAACAGCTAATACATTTTATTTAGAACGGCAATCAGCTGTTCACTCATCGCTTTTTTTATTGCGTTACATCTTCAAATGGGTACAGTAATATCTACCGACGGCCATTGAGACTTCCACCCCTGGAAGTTTTAGTAAGGTTGATGAATACGGCAGGAAGTTTTGTACTTAGGATACTGTTCTGACCACTATATTGATATTGGTTGTCATTTCAAAAAGAACATGCTAGGAAAAATATGTTTTTCCGTTGAGTGTGCGACCATTCTCAACAAACCAACTCACCACTTGCCGTGCCGCGACGCTGGCACCTGGAAATTACCTCAAGACAGATCCCATTGCTTACAGCTTACACAAACACCAAATATGTACACAATTACATCCTGGATAAATCAACTTGTACAATGCTGGAGAGTCGCTTTCCGGGATCTGTTGCCGTGGTCTGTGGGAGCTGGATCTTTTGAAGGTTTCGCCGATGTCTACGATGTGCTTCTCCTCCCACAGACCACGGCGACAGATCCCGGAAAGCAACTCTCCAGCATCATCAGCCGGCCGTGTGAGCCTAAAACTCCTATTCAACATGTACAATGTGTCATCACTTAATTAACCAGTAATTCAATGTCCAATGGTAGCTTTACAAGTAAACCGAATAAGAATTGTGTAAGACATTCCCGCTTAATCATAAAAAACATTTCATTTTTAAACAAGTTTACAGTCGTTTTAAAGTTGGTTCAACTCTTGTTTTACGTTCAATCAATCTAGTGAAGAAGACTGATGGGGTTTAAAAATTTAAAATTAAACAGTGGTATGAAAATAAGGGACAAACCTTACATTGTCTGGAAGAACTCAATCTGATGGTTTTATTGACACACACAAGTATTAAAGATTTTGATATTTTTTGCTTTTGAAAGCAGATAACTGAATGAATGATTATTTTACCCAGTATACAGAGAGCGAACTTAGTCGCTTTCTATAAGTAAATATCACCAAATATACTTGTTTCAAAAGTAGCATAGCAAAAAATCTTTTGTTTAGACACCATCTGAAGAGTAATTAAGGCACCCGTTAATAAAATCCTCAAAAAAGTACAAATACTTTCAGTGAAAATCAGTCTGACATCAGATATTCCAAATTTCATAAGACAATTTATTAAATACCTGATGATGACCTTCTAGGTCGAAAACGTTAGTAATTTGTTTAAAAATTTTAATCTTATTGAATAAATTTATCCGTGAAAATAAACAGTGTTTTTAATTAATCAAAAATCATAAAATTAAACAATTTATTAAACCTTATAATACCTTCGAAACAATTCATAAATTTAAATACAAGATCTCTTCGACAGGTCGGAGTCAAATTTAATTTTGTTAATTTATAAAGACTTTATCATTCTGGAAAATCTTTAAAAGACCTTGTAGCATAATAATAATGTTAAGATTGTGAAAAGATTGTTACCTTGGCAGGCATGGGAGGAACTTCTAGATGGACGCCCTGATCACAGAGCTCTTGCAGTCTTTTGATGCCTGGAATGAAATCAAGAACAACACATTCAAACAATGTTTTACTTTGATGAACTTGAGCACATTTACATCTTTCAGTGGAGCTGTCCGCCAGTACGAGATAAGCCTGTCGACTGCCGCATATCCCGGAGAGCCTCGAACTTACTCCTAGCAAACTTTTTTTTATTTTCCGGGTCAAGAGACCTAAAAAAAAAGCATTTCCAAGCAACTTTGACAGGGTTCTTTCACAGCCTTGCACACTTAACTTCAGACGCCTATAAACAATAGAAACACTGCTGGCAGTGGGGTGTGGATGCCCAAGGGGCATACATCAAAGAATCTTGATTTGCTGTACGCAAATGTTTTGTTGATTTCTAATCCTGAGACCAGTCTTATTTTATCTAATCTAATCCAAGTTGCAAAGATATGTAATATTGGAGATTCACATTATGTGCATTCTCACAAGCAGACACGTATAAGTTTTCACTTGCACACGCCGTATGTGAACCTACAATATAAAAACCAAAATCTCAAATGAACACACACTCTGTAACTCTTGCCCACCTTGCCCACCCTGAAACAAGGGTGACATTGGCAAAATGAACCATTTTCTACAGCATGGTTGGTCAGCCGCATACCAACCTATAATCAATAAAATCAGTGTCTCAAAACAAAGCAACGCCACACACACCACAGCACTGCGCAGCTAACGGCCCTGCAACCGGACATGGACAACTGCCACATCACCAACACCTCTGCGGCACTATAACAAGTGTCTAACCCCCATATTCACGATCAAAACTGATTTAAGTGCCTTACTCAAGCGCTACACTGTTATGTTTAGATTGAAAGGTATCTTCAGGATACTTACATCCGGCTAGCTCTCATCAGCATCACTCTCAGGGCGTGGGGGTCTTTCTTTCGGTTGCTCACTTGTACTTTGGGAAGGGTTTTATAATTAAAAGATAAAGTTAACATGAACAAATAAGGGTTTATTACTGTACTAATATGGGGGGGAAAAGGGGAAATAAGGGATTGGCCAGACCTACAGGTTGTCACTAGAACACTCCCTATTCCGTTGGCTGGAGTTCTAAACGGAAGGCCTGGGGCAGCGCCCCAGGCTAGCGGCGGTTCACAAGGCGGACGCCTCCACACGTTGGAGCCCCTGGGTGGGCGCTCCTATGCCTCTGGTCCACAAGGCGGGTGCCTTGCTGGCAGGAAATCCAAGTAGATGGGGGGGGGAGGGAGCTCCATCGTAGTGTCCCCTCTTGCACCGCTTGGTGCTTGGTCGCTAACGTCTGACTCACTTCACATCTCACCGGGAACTGATGACCGACGGCCCGATTAGTTCACACGGTGCAGTTCGGCCGCTTCCGTGACCGTTCGGCTCCGTTCGGCCCACAAACATACACTGCACACTTCGGGATTGTTCTTTCAATGTTATTATAAAATAACATAACAACACTTACTCAAGGGTTGACATTCTGGAGCGTTTTGTTTCACAAAGAACACTCAAGCCGTAATCAGCGTAGTGCCCAACCCCCAGGAGACGTACGGGTTTGCCATTGGCTCTCGAAAAAACCCAGCTCTGTAATTGGTCAGTACCTTCCGACCGATATTCGGCGTACTTCACTCTTATCATTGCCGCTTCTTTCAAATTTCAATGTCATATCAGCTTTGCATAAAACTTGACAACAAATAAGTACGTATAACGCAATTACTAATTTAAGTAAACCGTAAGTACGAATTTGTTTGTGTACAATTTCTATTAGTTTTTAAAAATACATTTATGTAATATCCAATGTAAAGTGTTTTGATCGATTTCAGCGCCAAAAAGATGTTGTTTTCTCCAGCGGAAAAGGAGCTGCTGGTGGCTCTGATTAAAGAAAAACCTGTAATAGAAGATAAAATAACAGATCGAAGAAATCGTTGGCTTTGCAACCCTCAATGAGCAACGGCAAAACTGTATACAGAACGACGCATTTTTTCAATCAAAAACGTCTTCTAAATTCTTCCTCTTCGTAATACGTAAATGGGTCTTTACAGTCTCTGATATATTTTCTTGGGACACTATTTTTGAACAAAACAATGTTATTATTCTCGTTGAAGTCAACTGTATCGAAAGAATTCATTATTTTATGTAAATAATTCACAACCAAACAAAAAATGTGCTGATGAAATGCGGCGGAATATTTTGACAGTTCATCTGTCATTGCAGTATGGTCCTAGACCACACCGGAGAACAAACCCAATTCTGATGGTCAAGCAATGAAAATGAACTCGTCAAAACAATGTTAATACACTCGTAAAAATCATGTTTATAGAAATAATTCATTTTTTCATGTAAATTCACAATCAAACAAAAAATGTGATAACAATGAAATATGACGGAATATTTTGACAGCGCTTAAGCGTTGGTTAATATACGTGTCGACCTTACTTACCTGAGTGCTAGTTTTTGGAGCGCTTAAGCGCTAATTTTACCTTAAGTATTGTTCTTGAAATGAATTTCCCCAATCTAAGCGCTAGCTTGCCCTTAAGTAAGTGCCAGTTTTGATCGTGAATACGGGGGTAAGAGTCTCTCGAATCTAGGGAGTCTCCCGCATAGGCTTTCTTAAAAAAAAAAAAAATTTAGGCTTTATGTATTGACATTGTGAAGGTAACATTAATACCAGAAACAGGTATTAATGTTATCAATCAATAATTCATTATTTACTATTTTTAATGAATTATTAATTAATAACTACCCAATGACCAGCGTCGAAGTAATTGTCGATAGGACATGACGCAGCGGGGTTCGAACCAGCCTTAGTGTCAATAACGCAAATGCTAACGTCGATACCTTATCCCCTCGACCATCCCAGTGACCATTTACAACTTAAAGAGAATAAAAGCCTCCTCTGCGGCACTACAACAAGTGTCATAGACCCCTAGAGTCTTTAGAATCTAGGGAGTCTCCCGCACAGGATTTCTTAAAAAAAAAAAAAAAAGCGAAGACATTGTTGATGCACTCACCGGCCTTCCTGTTATTGGCGTACTTGGTTTCCCAGGCATCGAACAGTCTGTTGTAGTAGCGCGGGCCGGCGAAGTAGTCCAGGTAGGTGTGTGTGTCGGGTGTGGGGAAGATCTTCTCCAGGCTGGCCTTCTGCGTGAGCTCGTCCTCGTACTGCACCAGGTGGCGGACATCGTCGGGCGTGAGGTTGATCAGGATGTCAGACAGATACTGGAAAGTTGATGCCAACAGCTTCAAATACATGTCCTGAGAGAAATCTATGCTAAGTATACAACATTGTGTAAACTCCCTTCTGCACTGTACTGTATCCTGCCGCCGTTCTACTAGAGGTGGCCGGTACCTCCCCAGATTCGTCTCCACTTTTATCTGTCCTTGCATATCTCTTTCATCTCTTCATTATTCATCACTTTCCTCATAGTCTTCCCCTTCCAAGCTGTTTGCGTAAATTGAAAAAAAAATTGAAAGCCACAACGTTCACCAGAAGTGCCGCTGTGTATTCCATACTTTTTTTTATTTACGCGATCGAGGGGAGTCGTACATGATTCATACTGGAGGTACTGGAATCTGATTTATTCAACACCAACATAGCAGTCATCACTTTCTCTCGCAAGTGCCTCACAGCAAAGACAGCAACTGAAGCATACTAACCCCTCTGAAGCACCCTCACGCGGGTTTTTTTAAATATGGACTCTCATGCACAATTTTTCTTTAATTTGGACTCTCATGCATAGGTTTCTCTACTAAAAAATAAAATTCGGCACTTTATTTATGTGATAAGAATTACTACAAGAATAACTGAATAGAAGTTTTAGGTTTTCACGACCGGCAGTTAACACTGAAGAGTTGCTCTCCGGCATCTTTTGCCATGGTCTATCAGAACTGGAGCTCCTGGACATTTGGTCATACAGTTCTAGTGGCGACTTACTTATGTGACACACATCTGGGGTCAACGCCTTCATCTAACTGTGCGGTGATAGCTACAGGGTTCAGTTAGACTTGCCGCTTGTTTTTGTAGTAGGTATGTAACTATCGTAATTTGACCACAATTTGGCAAATTTTTGAAAAATAAACAAAGCCATCGCATCATAGAAACTTGTTTTTTTCCTTTGGCCCGCGACCCACAGATTGAAAAACACTGCTTTAGATGAATGATTTGTATGCAATCTCAAGGATGCAGTACACCAAGCTTCACAGAAAAATCTGACTGTAACTTACATCCATTCTGCTTACAAGTTCAGTGAAGTAAGTATGCTTGGCTTTCTCTTCCTTGGACAGATGAATGGTGTACAGGCGCTTGTCATGTAATAACGGACCCTGAAAGTAAAAAACAGTAATTAAAATGAATAAATAAGTAAAAATAATAATAATGACCGGTCCTAGTCTAGTGGTAACGCTTCGGACTTGTAAATGGAAGGTTGTGGTTCGATTCCCGGCGGAGCACAAAAAATATACCATTTATATTTTCAAATATGGTCTTTGCTGGGTTGAAAATTCATATACCTTTACCAAAGACCGGTCACCAAAGGTCCATCCAGCCTTACAGCAACTGGGTCTTGTTTCAGAATTGGCGCTTTCCATAGCGACGACCAAGCTCCCACAGAGAGCTCATGAGGTATGGTTTACACAAAAACAGCGCTCACCAAATAAATCATCCTAATATTATAAGTATCTCCATACACAGCTGGCTTCCAACCTGGTGCCGGATAGAAAAAACTTAAATAGGCAGAATGGTTGCAGAGTGCTTCTAGTGTGTAATGGCTGTTAGATGCCAACATTACAAATCAATCGCCATTCTTTCTCTCCTTGCATTATTTAATTTTATCCAGAATCCTGCCCTTCATCTCTCTGACCATGTCTTTCACATATAAATAAGCTGCTCACCATTTCCTGCGCCATGCCCTCCATGTTGACCTTGGCGGGCATGTGGAACTGGGCCATGTTGAGCAGCGAGGCCACCAGGGGGCCCTTCACATGCAGGTCCAGGGGGGAGGCACTGTGCAGGCTGGGGGAGATGTTCACCTGCAACCAAACCAACAACATTGTTTTACACGTGGTAGGTTCATCACATAACATCAGGTTAGGTTCTTCATAGCCATCTATAATGTGCATTGCAAAGATATATCGGCATTTAAGGCTCATATTTAGTGCATGCCCACAATCAGGCAAATGTACATTCGAGTTTACACATGCTGCATATGTACATACAAAATAAACCAAACCTCAAATGAATGTAAACTTTACAACTCCTGCCGTCTTTCCCTGAAATCGGGGTGGCATTGGAAAAAATGAACCAAGTTTTTACAGCATGGGGGTCAGCTACATACCAACCTATTAGTCAAGGAGCATAATAAGTTGAAAACCATATATGGATACAGGTTATCACACCCCTCGTATTGCTTCAGTGAGAAATACACCGGCAAATACATAAACTTGTGACATCAGCCTGCTGAGGGAAATTCAAACAGCATTATTCACAACACTTTTTGTATGGGATTTGCACTTTAGGAAGCGGATAAGACATGGCTTTGCTACAAGTGAATAACGCTGAAGATGTTAAGACGATAGCTCAGTTGGTAGAGCACTTGCATTCCATGCCGAGATGATTCCATGCATTCAAAAGAATTGATAGAAAGATAAGAAACAACACTATAACTTGACATAGATGTTTATGAACAATCAAATAACCTCCAAAAGCCACGGCTTCAGATGCTCATCCAGCAGGACATCAATGCCAAACAGCTCGTAGCAGTTGAAGCGTGAGCCTATGTTGGCCTTGGTGAGGCAGCTAATGCTGCTCTCGCCGCTCAGCACCGTCTTGACCACCAGGTCCCTCATGGCGGCCCACAGCCTGGTGGTGTCCACGCCGCGCTCCGCCTTCAGGTAGGCGAGCAGCGCGCGCAGGGTCCACTTGTGCCCCTGGCAGGCGGAGGCGTCCTGGTTGTGCGCGTACGTCTTGGACAGCCGGTTGATGGAGTAGTTGGTGAGGTGCATGTAGCGGTCGTGCAGGCTGTTGTTCTCCTCGCTGTACTTCACTGGAAATGTCAATTTTTACTTTAATGACAAGCACATTTTGAGAAATAAGAAGTACCGTCTCCTTCATTTTATCATACAGGATAAGATTAAGGGGAGAAGATCTCAGGGACGCTGATGGACATTGAGGCTGAAAAACCTGTGACAGTGGTTCAGCAGAAGCACCAAGTCCCTGTTTCGGGTTTCAGCATCCAAAGTCAAAATAGCCATGATGATTGCCGATCTTCGATAGAAGTGGCACGAAAAGAATAAGAAGAAGATGCCACAGCAATAAAAATGAGGAAGAAAGACATGAAGATCTCCAATCAATAATAAAAAATTACGGTGTTTTTCACACACAACAAATCCATAGCTCAACCACCACCTAATGTGAATTTTCTATACAAAAAAAAATGATGGTCCATGGATGAGTTATGGATTAATGTGTTGTGAATTACCCTGTTTTATTATGTATTGACATTGTGAAGATTTTATTTTATTAATTTCATTAAATGTCACTAATGGTTACTTATTATGGCTAGCTGACCTGTGAAAATAAAATACATTTTTTTTAAGGAATCCTGTGCGGAAGATTCTCTAGATTTCAGAAAATGTGGTTCTATAAAACTTGTGAGAGTGCCACAAAGGTGTTGGTGTTTGCAGAGTCCAAAAAAGCACTGTGAGGGGAAGGCAACTGGTGTCTAAACAACACTTGCAGTGAGCGGTTACAGTTTCCTTGATATTTTGGATAAACACCACGTTTGACTTAAAATGAATAAACACCAATAAAATTAAGTTGATCGTTTTTCCAAAACAAGCCATGAAAAGCTTGCACACATTGTATCTTATGATTCATCAAAGGCCAGCTGGAACACATCCTAAAAAGTAAAAAGATACATACGGAGTTATTCACAACGCATTTACTTCATAATTAAGTATGGATCATCTTTTTTCGTATTGAAAATTCACGTTAGGTGGTGGTTGAGACATGGATTTTCTGTGCGTGAACAACACCTATAGACATCGTCATCTCAAGATCCATGAACCAACACCAAGTGTTTTATGAGACATAGATTGAAAGATCTAAATGAAGAAAAATAAGTAATTATACATACCAGAAGCAAATCTGGCCAACCCATCTGGATACAAGTATATTCTCAAGGGATGCACCGACGTAACCAACACGTACAGTCGCATATCAAACTTGCTGCCGTTAATCAGGTACGGCTTGGCTATGTACCGTTGCACAACCACGGGTCGTCTCTTGGGAATCTGCGCCCATCTCGACACAACTTTAATCCCCGTACCCCGTGCGGACGCCGGCGGCTTAATGATCCACTTCTCATTCTGAGCAGCGTACTTTTCCCAATCATACTTCAGCAGCTTGAGATCGTGCGGGAGGACGTAGGTTTTGGGCATGAGGCCAAACTCCTTGGAGCCGTACTTCATCATTAGTTTGTGCAGATTACGCCACAAGCGATCTTTCCGGCCGATTTGAAACGTCCCGGGAAAGTGGTTCATTTTCTGCGAGTCCTTTAGTGTTTTGAAGCATATTGACTTCATGTGTTTGCCCCATGTACCGATCCAGTCCATCGATTCTGGAAAGCATAACAAAACATCAGAAAAAATACATTTTTATTATAAGGCTTAAGTTATAGGAGCATTTACAATAGGGTAATTTCAGTGATGAGAAAACGGGGTTGACAACGCTATGGATGTGTAGAGTACATTTCAAGGATCACAGCCATATATTTTTTAAGTAGTAAAAATAAACATTTCATTGATAATTTTCTAAAATAAAATGCCGAGAATTTGAGTCCCGCTAAAACACAAAGCGGTCGGCCAAGCCGTGACGTCACTGGATCCGCCAGGCTACCTGGGGGGCTTGGTGCAGTTCTGTGAAATACATACTATCCGAAGATCCAGTAACGTCACATCCCCCTAAATAAAAAAATGACCTGTTTTACCGGAAATCGAAAATTACCCTATTATTTACCCTTTTCATCACTTTAAATGACTGATTAAAAAAAAAACAAAGCAATTGAAGAAAATTCACTTGGTTAAGATTTATTTCTAAAAAAAATCTATTTCTAAAAAAACTATTATAAATTTGAATCCCTAGGAGACACTACTAAAACTAAAACAGGGAGGAAATTTTGTAGGATGTGTATTTTTGAGTAGAACTAATGCTACAAAAAGCCAATCATTCAAACAATTCATTTTTGTGAAATGTGATACAAGATGAAAAAGCCTTGTCAAACACTAAGTAGTGTTGCAAAAATCTTGTATGGTTAAATTCAATGCACAATTCTTGATTTACCAAAAATATTCCCCCTATTTTTGCACTTAAAAAGAAATTGAAAGACATTGTCACTTGACTGATATCATAGTTAACTACATTTTTGTTTGATTAACATTTTTTTTAATTGTGAATTTTATTAAGTGCCCATTTTCCTTTATTACTTTCATAACCTGCCTATAGTCTTGTCTGTCAGTTGAATAATTTGAAGATACCTTAAAAAAAAAATTACTAAAGCATTTATTTGACAATGGCGTTACATTAAGATTGGCAAATAGTACAGCTGTGAATAAATTGATTGTTCCAAAACAATCTAATAAAGCAAAGTACTGGATCGTGCCTTTTGCATGGCCGGCCCTGCACTGTGAAATGCCGTACCCCATGAGCTGAGAGCCGTAGAGAGCACAAGTGCGTTTAGGTCGGTATTGAAGACATGCTTGTTACAAGATGTTACAGTTGAATAGTGCCCTTGGAGTGATTTATCACTAAACGGCACTATAAATATTGTCTTATTATTACAACAATATGTAAACAGGGAAATAAAATAAAATTGTATTTTCTTTTTGGATGGTAGGAAATCAATGTCACCACACTAATTTAGAAAAAAAATATATGAATACCAAAGAAGCTACAGTCACTACAGTATGCCGTATTTTTGTTCTCCAATTTGGTAAATCAAGACACTAACTTTAAATCAAACAAAAACTAAATCTACATAAAAAAATATATACAAGCCAATGTGTGAAAAAAAAATTGAGTGGAAAGCAAAAAAAAATTGGTGAATATCTAGATTAAACTAAAATGTAATCAAAACAAAAATTGTCAGTCATTTTAGTTGATTGTTAAGTTTGTACAACAGTAAATAGCACATTTCATTGAAATACCCATACAATCATGGTTCCGGATGCTTCTCAACCCAATCTCGGCTAGGATAGTCTCCTGGTTTCATACAACAGTATATAATTAAAACAGAATACGGAACAGTCAATTTAACTGCTTATTTTGATATCCAAAGGTTACATAAGACTAATATTAATTGAAATATTTATTTATTTTCTTAAGAAATATTGAGAAACACATGCATAGTGTTGATACATATCAGCTACTTGATAGTCCGGTCGATAGCTCAGTTGGTAGAGTGCTTGCGTTCCATGCCGAGAGCTCGGGATCAAATCCCACTGAGGGTGTCAGAAATGATTTCCCGTTTCGGTGTTTACCTCAAAACCCAAAATAAAATACCAAAAAGTTTTACTCAGCCTTCACAAAAGATGAGTACCAGCCCCCTCGGAAGCTGGGAAACCCCCACTTCAACTGAAGGGGCTGGTGTAAGGCCAGTTCCCTTACCTTTAAAAATAAAAAGAGTTCACTCGCCATATCCCCTTTGGAGAATGCGGCGAGGAGTTCCACTTTATGTGTAGCTTAGTTGCATTTGCGTTTGCGAATATAAAACATTTGCCTTTATGTAGATCCATAATCTAGTGGTAATGCTTCAGACTCATAAATGGAAGGTGGTGGGGTTTGAATCCTGGCGGAGCACAAAATGTATATCATGTGTATTTTCCAATGCTCTTCGGTGGGGTGAAAAATTCATAAGCCTTTACCAATGACCGGTCACTAAAGGTCCGTCCAGTCTTACAGCAGCTGGGACTTGCTTGAGAATTGGCGCTTTGTAGCGACGACCAAACTCGTTAAGTTTGGTTGATAGCTTAGTCGGTAGAATGCTTGCATTCCATGCCGAGAAGAAGGGTTTGATAGTGACAGAAATGATTTCCTGTGTTATTTTAATCTCAAAATAAATAACGGCAAAGTTTACTCAGCCTTCACAAAATATGAGGACCAGCCCCCTCAGGAGCATTTTTTTTTTATAATTTAACTCATAGGAGAAAAGTAACTAGTGAATACAACACATTCGCCCCTATGTAATGCTGGGATATGTATCAACACCGTATCAACAAAAATGAAGTAATTGCAAGCATGTTGTGTGGTGTGGTGTGGCTGGTTTACCTCCCTGCGTGGCGCACTCACTTCTCACGAGCTTGAAGCCGGAGGCGAGCAGCGTGCGGCGCACCACCACGGGCGTGATGGGCGTCAGGCGCCAGCGCAGGTGGCGCTGCAGGCGGGGCGGGGGGCGCTGCGGGGGGGCCGCGTCATGCAGCACAAAGCGCAGGTACGGCGGAACTGACGGGAACAGAGAGGGACGCAGCATGCTCAGCAGGTTCTCGTTGTCTGTAAAAAATTTCAAAGGCACTGATTTTATTCCCGATGCATAACAATGATTTTATTCTAAACGAGTTCATACGAGACATACATACAAACATACATACATCCGTTTGATTTTATTTATATAGATACTTAACCTTTTCGCTTCTGAATATTCGGTAGACACTTCAAACTATGTGAACATTCACATGTATTAATTATTCAAGAACATAAATCACAAGGGTTTATCACATATTTCCACTTGCAGACTTCTGAATTATCAAACAATGTCAGGGATAAGTTCAAAGTTGGATGGCATCTATGATTGACAGCCGCACTGTATGCAAGTTTACACTTGACGTCTATGTGTGTCACCTGCAGTTAAAGGGTTAAACTAAAGATTATCACACCTCACTATTCACCACAACTGAAATTTCAGTTTTTCATATTTCTGTGCAGCAAGTTTATGATTGTCATTACCTGGAGAAACTGTGGCACCGACGCTGAGTGCCGACGTGAGCCCGTTAAGAGAGGCGGAGTCACTGGTGGAGGAGACGCTGGGGCCTGAGTCACTGGTGAGGCACTCCTGGTGGTCCACCGGCTCCACAGACACGTCAGAGTCTCCGTCCAGGGAGGCTTTGGAGGCGGCATCTTCAGGGTCACTCAGCTCACTGGGGAAGTAAACAACAACAATTTATTACATCACAATCAAACAAATAATTAAACTATCATGGTGTGATCTACACACAACTAGGGAATGCAAACTCGAGAGGAGATCGCTGAGTCGAGATCTCGAGGGATCAGAAATTTGATCTCGGCGAGATCCCGGCATACAATATTCTATCATCAGAACATCCCTACAACAGAAAATGACCGTCAGTTTGCGAGCGGAACTAATAAATTGTGGCCATTGCTTTCTGTAGATACAAAATCAATTTAATTTACTCAAATATAAACATAAACTGGTATTTAGGAGTGAAACGATACTTCAAATTTTTTGTTACAATTTGTCGTATTGTTGAGTGCGTTAGCTCATTCCTACGTCTCAAAGGATTGCTTTATTAGCCCATCTAGTTCTTATATATCGACAGGCGCGTGCATAAGGTATAGGCAAATAAATTTCAGAATAAATATTTTCTCCCATTCCTTTAAAATAACTCATTTGAAAATGACCAAAGTGCCAACGATGGCTCCAATCAAACTTAAATTTTGAATTCTAAATCTTAATATTTCAATCTTGAATAGCTTTTTACCATATATTGCCTACCTATTAGGCGCATGTGCCTATATAGGATGCACGCCCCTGTATATCGATGTACCTACTGAGCTATTGACCGGATCATGCTAGATTGAAAAGGTATAAGGAATGGTGCTTACTCATCGCTGAGTTCAGATCCCGTGGAGCAGGTCTCCACGAGGGCCTTCTTGGCCTTGATAGCCTGCAGGCGGGACTTGGCCCGGGCAGACGGCTGCTTGCCGCCCTTGGAGACCACAGACTTCCAGGCCGGGGACTTGGAGGGGTGGCTCTTGCTGAAGGAGGAGGCCAGGGTGACGCCATCAAAGATGGACCACTCTCCCTGCAAACATAGAAATCAAACAATCAATATGGTTTTTAACCCCCCTACCTTCAGGTTATTTTCGGAGAAATCGGAAAAAAATAAACAGGTTTTGAAACCACAATGTACGTACTCCTGACTTTTGAAGAGTATGTATGAAAAATTACAAAATGTCAAACAAAAAAACGACAGCTTAGCCTGCCCTCGAGGAACTGCTTGTCTAGAATTGTAATGACGTAACTTTGGAACTCAGGCGGACGTCAGGCGGTTTGTAGTTTTAAAATATGTTCATTTTTCTCTAGCGCGTACGTGACACGGAATGTAACAGAATGGTACACTCAAAGTTTGTGTATCGCGTACGTTCATATGAACGTATGCGATATTTATTATATTATGAACGTAAGCACTTATGCATATGCATAGGGCGGTTAATTAGAAAATATTCACATTTCAGAGACAATAATATAGCAATTCTAATGGAATCCACACATGAATTGGAATAGACAAAATTGGGAAGTCACACGGCCTGGTCGCTAGGTAAAAGAAAACAAAAATGTTATTGGTTACCAAGGACATAAGGCCACTAGCCCGCTGAGAAAAAGTTCTAAATTGAAATTTGTCCAGAGTCTGTTAGAAAATATTCACATTCAGCGACAATGAGGAACATTTTTGAATTTGGAACTTTTTAGTCTTGTATGGGACTGCCGTCCTTAGCAACCAATAACAAAATATTTGTACGCCTTTTCTCCAGCAACCGGGACAGGTTACGACACAATATTGTCTATGTCGATTATGTGCATACCTCATTATTGTCAGTAATAATTAAAATGAAATGCGTTATCCACATTTCCTTTTTTCATTTGTACATATTTTGTATGTTTACATTAATCAATATTCCAACAAATCATTAATACATTTTCTTACTAAATAAATAGTAAAAAAGACTTACATCCATGGAGATGTTTGGCTTTAAATTTTAATATCATTAAACTACTGAGTAAGTAGGTAGGTATGTAATTCATTATATATTTTTTTGTAACATAAAACCTTGAGAGAAAATAAAAATATTTAAAACAACATTTGCACAAGTGAGAATCCTAATTAAATAATGGGCTCACAAAAAAAAAACATTTTTAAACAAGTTTCAACAAAATTCAGTGTGTCACCTGTAGTGTCAACATAACCTCAAAAAAAAACAGCATGCTATGATCATGTTACAATATTTGTAAATCAATAATCATAAATAAACTTACAAGAAATTTCCATATCATAGAGATGGAAAATGTCCCGATTACAATTGCCAAGTAACAGAATTGAAAAGACATTACAAATGGAGATCAGAGATAAAAATGTTATAGATTGGAATTTGTTCAGTGTTATGAGGAAAGTCTAACAGATTTATTTCTGTACTGTAAGAGAAAATAATTACATAATGAGGAATGTACTTTATTTTGTGTGAAATATTTGAAGTTGGTTATTGAAGTATTATAATCTGAAGACAGGTAGGAATATCTGGCATAGCTGACATGTGTGAGCTTTTGTTGGTCCATTTCTGTGTTTATAAATAACTCATGCAGAACATGTTCACACTTGTCAACTCCTAGCTCTTGTGTGTGTTTTTGTTTTTTTATTCAATTTCAGATTCTGACCTTCCAAAGATAGACTACTTCCTGGTTCTCACAATAAAAATGTGATTATTGAATTCTTTTGAGTTTTATTTTTCTGCGTAAATAATATTTTGAATCAAAAGTAATTAGAGTATTATTTTCATATTATTATTTTCTATTTCATAGAAGTAGAAAAAACAAGTTTTCCATTATAATAATAATGATAAAGACAATATTAGTGGCATTTTATGATAAATCACTGCAAGGGCACTATTCAACTGTAACATCTCGGACAACAAGCATGTCTTCAATCCCGACCTAAACGCACTTGCGCTCTCTACGGCTCTAAGCTCATGGGGTAGGGCATTCGACAGCACAGGGCCGGCCATGCAAGAGGCACGATCCAGTACGAGACTTAACCAGTTTAAAAGAAGTCTCAAGACTCACCTCTTCGTCCAATCATATGGACAAGCGCCTTTGTAGTGACACATTGTTATAAAAGGCGCTATATAAATTCTGTGCTTATTATTATTATTATTAACCCTCCACTGTGTCCATCACACAAAGTTCTGAAATATACCGCGGGGCAACACACTATCGATTTAAGGACAGTTAAACAGACCTTTTACTCCATCCTTTCCTCAATTGCAAGACAGTGAATCTGGTCTCTTAATGTAACGGTAATGGAAGCATTGTTTGTAGACGCAATTTTATAAAATAAAAATCTATTTCTTTCACTGAAATGGTTAACCTTTTCCTACCACTGAACAAAATCATGGAGTCTACACATTACAAATTTTCTCCAAGGGCGCTTAGTCATAGAACTAGTCAAGAAACAGAATGGTTCTCTGATAAACAGATTTAAATACAAATATGGCCCAAAACCAATGAAAGATTTTATAGACATGGTTACACAGCCCGAAAGATATAACACGTTAACTTCTAGCCACAAAAGCAAACACATAAATACAGTAATTTATGTCATCTACATACCACTCCTATGTCCCTCCTCAGTACATTGATTTCAGCCTCTTGTGTACGGCCCGGGGTCCTTTCTCTCTGCAAGCAGGTCTCTCGGGGTGGGGTGGGGGTGGTGTGGCGCTGCCGAGGGGGTGGGGGGGAGCTGCCGCGGTGACGCTTCTGCACGCTGGTAGCCAAGCAGCAGGAACCAAGAGAACAACTGCAATATTGTCAAACGTGTTAGTGAATGAATGGAAACAAGAGAAGAGCATGCATGAAAAGAGTGATGAAATTATATGAGATGAAAGAAGTATGAAAGGACAGAGTCAAGTGGAAGCACTTGTGTGGAGGTACCGGCCACCCCTAGAGGAATGGCGGCAGGATACAAGACAAGTGTCATGACAAACAAAAACTGGCAATAATTTGAGTGTCGTTACTTTTAGATCAGTGAATCTTCTAGTAAGTGATGCGCAAGGGTGAAATGTATTTTAAAACAATTTTAACACGTTCGCGGACACACGAAATGTGAAGTAGGCTAGAAAAAACACACTTATTTCATCATCTCAAATTGATTTTTTATTATAATTTTTTTTGACATCCAGGGACTTGCCGTGTTCTTTGGATTTCTGTAGGGACGCACGAATGCTACATGTATGCAAGTTCTAACAGAAATAGTCGTTTCGTCCAGTCCTAGACAAGCTCATAGAGCATAACCGTTTCGCCCGCGGACGTGTTAAATGATATACACAGTACCCAGAGCTTCAGCCTTTTTTTCAAACTAGCTACAGAATATTGCACTGATGTGTGACAGCAAAACCTGTGACTATTGTATTTTTTTTATGCACCACATGTTACCCTTGTAATAGTGCCCCCTCACATAATCATCATAACGAGTTAACGCCACCACATAATATATTATTGTGTACAGTTTGGAGACAGGGCATTCAAGGCCTCACTGGGGCCTCTCTCAGGGAACTGGATTTGGAGAGACTGTTCAAAAGACGTCTCAAGACTCACCTCTTCGTCCAATCATATGGACAAGCGCCTTTGCAATGACACACTGTCATAAGAAGTGCTATATAAATTTTGTACTTCATTCAGTGGTCAGATTCGGAGCTAATGTTCTTAGCAATCACTCAAACAATCAGAAAGAAAACCAGCCGAGTGACATAATAGTTATTTACCTCAATTCAAATGTATGGACTCAATTAAAATACATACAACGCTAGGCTACCGAAACACCAAACAAATACATGAGTGGAAGTATGTTTTTTTATCTCAATATTGTACAAATACAGTATTTTGTATGTCCAAGGGGACATAAGATTTGCACATGAATAAATCATTGTTATCTTGATAGGGACAAAGTACAACCAGGCATTTACTACAATTTGTTAAGTTTTTAATCATAGGGCTAAGTAAGTGGCATAATATTAAAATGTACAAAAAACAAAGGCTTATTTATTTGGTGACTGCCAGTTTGCGGTGATTCACACCTCAAGAGCACTCTACAAACTTGATCATCGCTTGGCAGTCAACGATGACCCAGTTTTTCAAAGGCTTTATGAATGTTTATAAATAGTTTTGAGATACAACATTTAAAGAACAGATGCTACTTCTTGAAGTCTATCTAGTAGGAGTGTGTACAAGGTAGTAGCAAATAATATAGTAATAATATTAGGATGATTTATTTGGTGAGCGCTGTTTTTGTGTGAATCACACCTCAAGAGCCCTGTGCGAGCTTAGTCGTCACTATAGAAAGCATCAATTCTCAAGCAAGACCCAGTTGCTGGAAGGCTGGATGGACCATTGGTGACAGTTCTTTGGTAAAGGTATATTAATTTTTCAACCCAGAGAAGAGCATAATTGAAAATATAAACAGTATTTTTTTATGTTCCAACGGGATTTAACCCACGACCTTCCATTTATGAGTCCGAATAGACTATAGACTGGTCATTTTAGATCAAATATTTTTTTACTTTGCTCTTTGAAATAATACATTAGAACTTAACTTGAGTCCTAACAACCACTCGAAATTTACATTTTCAATATTAATTTCAAGGCTAAATGCATTTTTTACCACAACGCCTTCCTTCTAGGTACTTTTGCCTGCACGGGATGCACACCCCCTCTGTCAAGAATACCAAAAACCAACTTAATGCAATGTGGTTTCAGTAATATTAATGGATTTAGAAGACTCATGACACTCTAAAATTAGAAGTGATAAAAAGTTTAATATAAAATTAGTAGGTAGGATAAAATAAATAAATACACATGTTTACCTTTCACTGGCTAAGCAGACAGTCTTCTCAGATTCACTTCTGGCCCGCACTCTTCGTTTCCCTTCAATGATGGATTCCCTAATGTTGACCTCCGTCCAATCAGCCGCTGGCTTCTCAATCCCACTCTTTCTGAAACAGCTCGGCGACACACTTCTTCTATTGTTGATCAGGATGGACTTGAGGGGCATCTTGCATTGCTGCGCTGATTCAGAAGACCGCGGACTCGAGTCAACAATTCTATCTTTATATTTACTAACAGTACACAAACGGGGTTCTTCGTTTTCAATAAATAAACTATTATGACAAGCTTTATCGTTGTACGCCACTTTGCTATCGAACCACGCGTTCTGGCAGCCGTTGCTACGCACTTTGTAATTTGATAATCTAGATTCAATTTTCAAGCAGTCTCCATTTTGTTTACAGACGCCGTATTGGATCAGGCTGTCGTGGTGCTGATCGTAGGGCTCCCGAATACTGTGAAACTTAACGTAGTGCATCTTGGTGGGGGTGGCGGGGAGCTTTCTGTGCTCCGCGCGATCTGGATGATGGTAATTGTTGGAGTAAGAGTTTTCTGGCCAGTCGCGGGGGTGGTTGATGGACTCGGAGAATGGAGATCTCTCCAAACCTTCGCTGCGACACCTTCGACGAAGCCTGGATTCGTTTTCTGCCGAGATGCACGCCGGACAGGAAGAGAGGCCCATGTTCTTGTCCCTATACAAGGACTCGCAGATCTTCTGACCCCTGTTGTCCATTGCGATAGGCCACAGCTAGGATTGTATCTGAAAATGCATTTCTCATTTTACTAAACTTGACAAAATAAGTACAAGATTGGAGTAGGCAAAAAATAGCCAGGAAAAAAATGTGGTGTCACCAACCCGGGTTGATCAGGAAATAGCTTGCCAATATTTATTACCATTTGTTAAGGACCCTAATCACCTTAAGCTGTGACGAAACAAAAACAAAAAAAAGATCTTTATATTGACTCCAATGGTGGGAAGGAAATCACCCAGGAACAATTTTATTTCACTTCAATTTTTTTTAAACTTAATAAAAAAAAAATAGAGGGTATTTTAAACAGAAAATATTATTGCATTAAATTAAGAATATTTACGATTTTGAGAAGATGTGAGTAATCAATGAAGCACGCAGTAACGCCATATTTTAAAAGCAACGCAAAAAACGTGGGAGGTCAAATGACAAAATATTATATTTTCGGACAGATACATTTCCAAAGAATAACAATGGCTGACATTGGACTGTTTAATTTTAAAAGATAAAACAATGTAATCGAATAATAAAGATTCTCTTGTGTAAATAGTTATAAAACTGTAAAATTATAAAAAGAAAATCATTTTGAAAAAAGATCGCACTTGAAGTTTAAAATTTAATGACCACCATCGCAGGTTGACAGCTTATTGCGATTCGGAGAAAAGAGCGTTCCCGCCAAAAATAACAGAAAAGATTATATTTCGCTGAAAACTATCCAATAAAAAATTAAAATCCGACGGAAAATTACTATATAAAATATCTACACGCGACATTTACAGCAAGATCGGTTGAATTAATAAAACCACGTTTTTGGCTGTCACCCACAATGGCTTACTAATGGCGATCATCTTGATCGCCCATGTTCCAACATTATTCCAACAATGTTTATTTCATCCAATCAAACGTAATCTTAAATATTAAAGGCATTTTAAGGTAATCGATTAAACAGAGCGTCTACTCGTTGACCTAATTAATGGGTGAAAATGAATTAAATCGATAATTTACGGGTTTAAAAACTTGCTTACCACAGTCATTGGAAATGAATAAAAAGAAAACAAGATCAGCGAACGTCAATCCGAAACCACAAGCAGCGGAAGAAAACGAACAGAAAAGTGTGGCCATTATTTCCCAATAAAAAATCCTGCATTTCAACCATTGAATCTCAACAAATGGTACATGAGTCCTTTTTCTCGAATTTTTTTTATTTGTATGTTCTTACAAAGATTATTTATTTGAAAGCACTTTACATAAGACGTATTTTCAATATTAAACAACATTAGGCATTTAAAGACTGGGATGAAATAATAATATGAGGCCCGCATATGTTATGAATTGACAATATTGTGTCATCACCCAGCCGGGCTGCTAGGGAACAGGCAAACAAATATTTTGTCTTTGGTTGCTAAGGACAGCAGTTCCAAATTCAAAAATATTTCAATGTCATTACCACTTTTTTTTTTAATTAAGTATGTTTTTGTAGAGGCTTAAAATGAATTGATTGAAAAGGAATATTATCAATCGCCATACACAAATTCGTACATGTGAAGGATACCTATATAATAAAATACCTGTTTTTTTTATTTTACCCTAATATATTATTATATAGAAATTAAAAAAAATGCTACAATAAGCCTTATTATTTTAATAAGTCTAATTTGGTTTGAAACTAGTAATAGATACACTTAAAAAACTTCTTTTCAAGTTCATAATTTCAAGAAATTTGATCATTTTTTAATCAATAACTTTTGAGTACTTATTTATTTTTCACACAGTAATAACCGATTGGTTTGGTAGTCATGTTGAGCTTCACAAAGTAAAATAATATAGGTGAGTAAATTTTATGGTCCACTTACCAAAAATAATTATCACTTGCTTTCTTTAAATATAGTACGTCTTCTCGACATCTATTTTCGATTTAAGCAGTGTCCAATGTTTGCATGCTTGCTGGATATTTACGCCTTGAATAAAGTTTAAAGGTCATGATATTGAAATGCATTAAGCATTCAGTACTTATAAATAAATTCTTAAAATACAATAATTCATCAGGTTTTTGTAAAAAAATATGAAACAAAAAATACTTTCATCGGATTTTTGTCGATATTTTTTGTTCTTTCCTGAAAATAATTATTTTTATCCTATGGTATCATTACGGCTTATAATTTGCTGCCAGGTTGAAAAGATGAATTCCGCTTTGAAAACAATTTTTAAAGTAATGGCAAAAAAGTAGTATCTACGAATGTAACCAGAGTAAAATAAAAACTAACTCAAATGATCGAAAATTAAATAAAAACTTACCTCTTGTGAAGAGTTTTCAAGGAACACAAAATGTCATTGACGCTTCTGGCAGCACTTTCTAAAACTAAAAAACAAAATGGCGCTGGATAATTTTGACATTTCGTAGAGAAAGTCATAATCGTTATTTCTGTGGTTATTTCTATAAGAGTTGCTCCACGATTTATAATTTTTTGCCAAAATGGCTCTTCAAATGTGGAAAAACATTGTCAGCTGTAATACACATGTTCTTCGCAATGCCAATACACCGAAAATATCCCCCGGTAATTTCATTATTATAAACATTTTCTTGAGGTTATGTTTTCTCAGGATTATTTAGTTTCAGATTTGAAATTGAATTAAAATTTATGATTTTATTGCAGCGATTATTTGCCGATGTTACCATCGTTATTATTTCGAAATTAAGAAGAAATACCCTAAACAGCAGTTTCCTAACCTTCACAAAGATTTGCCTACCTTGTCAGAAATGGACAAGACTTTTATCAAATCCAGGAAGCAGCTAGCTCCGCTGGAGTTCAGATTTGTGTATCCTGAATTTCTCCCGGATCCAGATGTCTCCAAGAGAAATCCTCTGAGGGAAAAGTTGGAAAGAATCGACATGATGAATAGAAGGAGTCATATAGACATTCCAGAATTCTACATCGGTAAGCAAAGCCTTTTATACACCTCAAGGTTGTTTTCTGCAATCTGCTGCCGTGGTCCGTCGAGGCTTGAGCTTCAAAACGTTTCACCCATCTTTTCAATAGGCTTGCTAAGCGATGTGCAGTTGGTATAACTATAAAATAATGGAAGGTTGTTTTTTCTTATAATTATCTTTTGGAGTATGCATTGACCGGTCCATAGTCCAGTGGCAACACTTCGGACTCGTAAATGGAAGGTTGTGGGTTCGAATCCGGGCGGAGCAAGAAAAATATACCATTTATATTTCCAAATAAGCTCTTTGCTGGGTTGAAAAATTCATACAACCTTGTCTTGTATCCTGCCACCATTCTTCTAGGGGTGGCCGGCATCTCCACACAAGTGCCTCCACTTGACTCTGTCCTTGCATACTTCTTTCATCCCATCTAGTTTCATCACTCTTTTCATGCACGCTATTCTCTTGTTTCTACTCTGTAAATTCCATTAATTCGCAATCTCACTTATCTGATCAATCCATTCTTTCCTAGGTCTTCCCCCCTCCACGCTTACCTATTACATTCCCTTTATACACTTTTTTTGTCAGTCGGTCTTCATTCATCCTTTCAATATGTCCAAACCATCGCATCACACTTCTTTGAACTTTCACTTTCACGCTTTCTTTTACTCCGCATTCATTAAAAAGCCATTCATTTGTCACTCTATCTTTCAGTGTTTTTCCTGTCATACTTCTCAGATGAGCCATTTTTACAGTGCATACCTTATTTACTTCTCTTTCATTCACCATCCAAGACTCGCTTCCATACATTAGGGTCCGCAACAATATACAATTGTGTACCGCCATTTCCATTTTCATTTACCAAAGACCGGTAACTAAAGAGGTCCATCCAGCCTTACATCAACTGGGGCTTGCTTGAGTATTGGCGCTTTGTAGCGACGACCAAGCTCGTAATTACTTCTGCAGCACTACAACAAGTATCATAGATCCCTAGAGTCTCTAATATCTAGCGAGTCTCCCGCACAGGATTTCTTAAAAAAAAAAATGACAGCAATCAGTGTTGCAATGCCATGTCAAAATATAGTCCAATCATCATCAAAGAGTTAGTGAATACAAAAGTTTAATAACTTTGTTTACAAAACAAATAAAAACAGCACAAGAGTTTTGTTTAAGATGCAGAGAATACGCTAAACAAAATAATTGATCTCCAAGACTCTAAGACTAGGCATTTATTTGACTTTAAACTGATAAAAATAATTACCCACACAATTCACATAAGTGCGTCCTTTTCATTCAGAATAAAGTCGCTATGCTAACGTTGAAAATACTGTTCCTAAGGGACTTTGGGACAGGACACATATTAATTTGGTTTCTTTTCTTGTAATTTAGTATGTTAATAATGCTTTGCAGGTTCCATTCTTGCTGTCACCATCTCAGATTTACATTATCAAGGCAAACCTAATAAGTTTGTTGGGATTTGCATCCATAGAGAGGGTTGTGGACTTCGAGCCATGTTTACACTGCGCAACTGCATCGATAACCAAGGAGTTGAAGTAATTACTCACTTATCTTGTCATTCATCTAATGAGTCTTGAAATATCTTTCACTTATAGACTATAAGGGCCTTTTCACAGCACGGTCCACTGCCTAGTAGTGTATGGAGATGTATGTCTGGTGATTCCATACATTTACGTCCCTAGTCTAATGGTAATTCATCGGGCTTGTAAATGGAAGGTTATGGGTTTGTTAAAAATATACCATTTATATTTTCAAATATACTCTTCGTTGTTTTTAAAAAAATCATATTCCTTTACCAAAGACTGGTCAACCAAAGGTCCATTCAGTCTTACAGCAACTTGAACAAAACTGGATCAGTTGAAAAGAGGGTAACTCTCATACATGTTATCGTATCATTTCTTGATTTAGATATTTCTGTAATGTATAATCATTTTGGAAAAGGAAAGCGTTACTTTCAAAAGTATCTTACAAGTTCTAATAAGACAACTGTTATAAAAAAATAATTTACAGTCAGGGGCATGCTGTGGGTAGAGACAAATAGAAGGCAAGCAGAATATATAATTTGTCCCTCAGCTTTAAAAACCATGAAAAAATGTTTGCCACGATACCTGTATATATTTTACCATTTATTGTCTACTTGTGCCTGTACGGAATGCTCGGCCTTAAAGTCCTGTCTTGTATGAACAAAGCTTGCACCTACCAGTGGCGAAGGGTGCCATATAAGCCGGTTCCCATCGGCTTCCCTTTTAAAATTATGTAACAAAGTAGTTAAACACAAAGGCACAAAGTAAAAAAATACATTTAAAACCAAAGAAATACATATTGTTTCCCCATTGAAACCATGCAGTCTACTTTATTATCATTTTTGCCTCATTTTAAACGGGAAACCGATGGGAATCGGCTTGTATGGCACCCTTCGCCACTGGCACCTACTATAAGCCACTGTGTTTTCCGAGTCTACAATGATAGGGAATTTTTTTTCATCACTTTAAATTTTCATTTTGTTAAATCGCCTTCCACCCGTTCACACACAATACATTCACTGTCCTATATGGCCCCGCAGAATCACTAGTATCACTACACTTAACTCAGCTTAATCATAATGTGTACATTGATTTATGTGCATTGAAATGTATTTTTATTGTTTACCAGGTCCGCTATGAGATGTACGATCCCGTTATTCAAAAGATCCAAGTTCTCCGTTTGGAAAAGCGCCTGGATGATGAGCTTCTTTATTTGCGGGATGCTCCTGAACAATACAGCACTTTTGATGTTAATATGGAGCCTGAAATACTTCCCGAAGGCTCTCCAGTTCCTGTTAATCCATTGAAGGTACTGTCATCATGACAAATCTAACCTTGATTGTTCAACGCTATTAGATATTACAGCCAATGTAGGAGTCTTAACCTGGTTTTTATTTTCCTTTTTGAGAAAAGACTGTTGAATGTTGTTGTAAATCCTTCTGCCACAATTATTTTTCACTTTTATTCCACGATGCAGCTTTGTTGTTTTTTCAATTCATGTTGCAAAATATTGTTAAGTGAATTAAAAATATAAAGAACAGTAAAGGAAATGATGAAAGGCTTTCTGTCAAATGATTACTACAAAGGTGTTGAAACAAATTCTACATAAAATTTATAGGATAACAATGAAATTGTAAAGTCAACACAGTTTGAAAAATAATTTCACTAAAATTCCCTACTTCTAGGTATGTATAATCATATAATCTATATATATATATATAATCATATAATCTAAGTTGCAAGGATATATTCATTTAAAGCTCTCAGATGTAAGCCCACAAACCAACAAGTGTAGTTCGCGCTTACAAATGCTGAATGTGTACTTACAAATAAAATCCAAACCTCAAATGAACATAAGCCCTACAACTTTTGCAGACCTTCCCTGAAACAGGGGTGACATTGGCAAAGTGAACCATTTTTTACAGTATGGGTGGTCAGCCTCATACCAACCTATAAGTCAAGGAATATGAATAAAAAATTACATTTAAATATATAAAAGAACAAAACCTTACAAAGAAATCTATACAAAAAAAAGTCATGTATTTTATCAAAATTTAATTCTACCTTGAATTTTGATAATTTCATTGCAAACATTACAATTTTATAACTTAAAAATTTCAGATTGAATTGAAGGCAAAGCCGTGGCTGTCGAAATATGAGCGGATGAACCTGAAAGGTGTCGTCGGGCTAGAGAAGCATCTGACACCAAAAAATATAGCCAAGAAGGAATTCAACGAAAAGCCATGGGAGAAATATGACCTGATGAAATCTTACAGGTCTGTCTTTTCATATTTCTTGTAAATCTTTTGAAGGAATAACTACATAACCGAAGAATTATTCCTTTTCAGAACAAACTTGTGCCATCAATTTCTTGCTTCCTTTGAATATCATCCGTATTCAGAAGAAAGGGGACGAGTCAGGTCAATTGCTCACTTGGTAGAGCGCTTGCATTCCAAATCCAAAAGGCCAGGGTTCAATATCCACTGAAAATGTCAGACACAATTTGGTGTTTTCGTCTCATTAGAATCTTGGTACCGATTGGTCTGTTCTGTCACCTCAAAAAGGCAGAACCTACTTTCTTGGTAGCAGATAAAGCCTTAACTCTAATATGGCGTTTGTCCTAACGCCGTGCTCTGCCTTTGAAAATAAATAGGTTCCACTTGCTGAATGTGGTTCTTCCGAGGGCTATACAGCAATACGTTGTAAACCGTGGAGCTAATTTGCATTATTATATTTTTCATTGAATGAAGATCTAATGTTGACTTTTTTATTCAGGGATACCATTCCAGAAGAAGAGCAGAGCGAGATCTGGGCGGACGTTTACACGCAGCTACACCAGCTGGAGCTGACGAGGAAGAAGCTTTCCCGGAAGAGGTCATTCGTCATCCCCAAGAAGGTGTAGAGAAAGAGACAATGATGATTATGCATTTCTAAATAGTCTTAATATTCACCATGAATGCTTTTATAAATGTAGTTGTATGAATTTTGAAGTATATTGTGAAAATATAAAGAAAACTGTTTAAATAATTAATTGTTTTTTTTTTCATTTAACCTTTTCGCTTCTGAATATTCTGGCTATATATAATATACCCTAGTACGGAATACTTTTTCAAGCACATTTGTAAAACATTTATTGTTTCCTACCTTAATTGATTGACGACAATTGTGAACAAACTATGTACCTACGCAGTCACAATATGTATAAGTAATTCAAGAACAAAAATCACAAAAATTTAGCTCATTTCACTTGCAGACTTTTGAATTCTTTAACACAGATGTCAGGGATAAGTTCAAAGTTAGATGACGTCTATGATTGGGGGCCGTCCATAAATTACGTCATCGATTTTGGCCGATTTTCGACCCCCCCCCCCCCCTAGAATCATCCTATAGTCATTATCTAATGACCCCCCCCACCTCTCTTGCTGTAATAATGGATCAGTTTAATAATTAATAATGTTATATTACTTACATAATATTTTGTAGAAATTGGTATTTACAAAAACGACGTCACTTTTGGTACTCGTACTTCATTTGCCATCATCCGCAGACCAGACTCCCCCCCCCCTTAATGCGAATGACGTAATATATGGACAGCCCCTTGACAGCCCTCTATGCAAGTTAACACTTGACGCCTATGCGTGTCACCCGCAGTTACAGAGTTAATATTAATTTTAAAAATACCACAAATCTAAGGTCCGGTATTTTCAACGTTAGCATAATATGTGACTTAAAATGGTACAAAAAACTTCCCACACGATTGACATAAGTGTCATTATCGTTTAGTGTAAGGTTGCTATGCTATCTATAATCTAAGCTGCAGAGATATATATATTTAAGATTTGTATTAAATGCATTCCCATAAGCAGACACATATAAGTTTGCGCGTACACACGCTGGATGTGGACTTAAAAATAAACACGCAATCTCAAATGAACATAAGCCTTGCAACTTTTGCCGACTTTCCCTGAAATAGGAGTGACGTGGGTGGTCAGCCTCATGCCAACCTATAAGTCAAGAAATTCATACCAACGGAAAGTCAAGGAATTCATACCAACGTATAAGTCAAGGAATCATACCAAACTTTTACTCAAAGATTTATAACTATAATACCACCATTCACCAATAATAAAATATCTATAAGCATACTCCGTAGTAACCTGGCCATGTGACATCACTTTTTTTTTGTGCATATCTGAAAGGACTAATAAAATATATGGCAGGTGTATATGGTAGTGTGAGTATCCATAATACAATATTTAAGTAAAAAAACATTATCTTAATAAAAATTAAAATATTTAAAAAATAAAAGAGGATGCACCAAGATTCTCACAGGATTCCCTTTTGATAACAAATTAATGGTTCGCGTCTGAGATAAATGCATTTTGCACTTTACCTGCTGCAGGTGGCGCCACCAACCTAAAAATTCAAAAAGTTTACTCAACTTTGCACGGCAAGGCCATCCACTTTGCAGGCTGCTAAGTGGTCAAAGTTTATGTCATAAACATATGCGTTATTGTGCTAAGTTTTGGTGAATATTGTGTCAAATTCCCTGGGATTATATCCAGAAAAAGCTGCATAAATACCGGTAAGTCTGACGGAATATTTAAACTTTTATTTCGCGTTCAGAAATCGAGTGTTATTGTTGTTTTTCTTTGAAATTGCAATCCGAACCGGGCGTCTGGTTTGACAGCATGTTTTTATATTGTAGTCTCGCGTCGCTGGTGATTCTTCAAGCAGACAAATGCAGTAAAATCTCCGTAAAAAATCACTATTATCTCACTGTATTCAATGTCATTATTATAGAATGATATCTCAATGTTTAGTCACTTCGATTACTTTCTTTGCATTCCCTAAAAACTCGGAATTTGCAGTGTAGGTAATAATAATTATTATGGTAACATAGCTAGGTAATATTATTACTACAAGTTTGTATTGAAATAAATATTTTAATTGCCTGAAGCCTTGGATTTATACAAAAAGGTAAAGTAATGAAGATAGGTACATTCTCCGAAAATAGCATTTTGTATTCCGCTTGCATTTCACTGTAGGTAGGAGAATTATAACTTTTATTAGGAAGTAGGTACTTTGTTGTTCTTGTGTAAATATTACTATTAAAAATAATACAGATGGTTTGTGTTTCGTTTATTTGGCATCATCTTTCATACTTAGTAAAAAAGACACAGTTTGTAAATAAGTAATTAGTGAACCAATTCAATATTTTTAAATTCTCGGCAAATCGATTAATAAATATTTTCTATCGGATTTCTTCTCCAATAATTTTTTTTGATCTATAATCTAAGCTGCATGTTTACGAGCAGACACGTGTAAGTTCGCGCTTTCAAATGCTGCATGTTCACTTACAAATTAAAATCCAAAACTCAAATGAACATAAACCCTGCAACGTTTGCCGACGTTCCCTGAAACAGGGGTGACATTGGCAAACGGGTGAAGAAAAAATGGTTCACTTTTCTAATGTCACTCCTGTTTCACTTGAGTTGCAGCCGGCTTATGTTCATTGAAGATTGGGTTTTTATGTTGCAAGTCCACATGCACCATGTAGCGCAAACTTGTAAGTGTCTGCTTTGGGAATTGCATTTATTATCAATCTTAAATGTAATATAACTTTGCAACTTAGATTTTAGATTTATTATAGAATACTGTTTGTTTTGTATTGAAAAATTGTCCGCACATGATATATAGGTACGTCTCGTATGAATATCAGTAGGTACGTATGAACTAATATCGATTATCTACCACAGGAAACTGCCCCAATATTATGTTACCCCAGTCTCCCCTATTGTGTTAAAAGTTAGACAGTTTAATATGGTATGTACTATATTTTCCCAAAGTCATAATGTGATACAAACATACCCTTTACACATTACTATACTCATGTTTAATACTAACACTTATACTAAAGTACTCATTACCGTAGTATACTAGCAGTACCCTTAGTACGAGTTGCAAAACTTGAGTAATGTAAAGTTTACGGCAATTATTAAAGAGTGATTTCCCCCAAAATCTGCCGTTTTTGTTTGTTTGAACTTGATTTTCTTCATCACTGTAACTCTTTTGCTAAGAAACAAAAACGGCAGATTTTGGGAGAAATCACTCTTTAATATTTTCCGTAAACTTTACTTTTCTCAAGTTTTGCAACTCGTACTAAGGGTACTGTACCCGGCGTGTTTCACTACGAAAATTGTTATCTCAAAATATCGCATTTCGTCGCCTTACTTTCTCAACCTCGTATCTCAAATTTTACAAGTTTTCAGGAGAGACAAAAAAGTAAATAAATTGAGTAATTTTATAAGCATACAAAAAATTTAAATGAGGTTTTGTTCGTTATAAAAAAACACATGTTTTGAGTTATTTATTTATTTTTTATAATTTATAATAAGGGAGTAATATAACATTTTAGAGATACGAGTTTGTTGTATTCAGTAAACATCAAAATAGTTTTACCTTCATACCTAAGATACGAGGTTGCTGCAGCTACATTAAATAATCAATTACTATGTATTGTAAACAATTCATTTAACTTAACAAGATTACAGAATTTTATCATAACTGTCATTAGAAACGTTAAAAGAGAATGTAAAAAACTTAAAAAAAAAATCAATTTTAGGCATGGTTTTTAAATTAGAATTTGTTTTCTGTTAAGTTTTTGATATCGATTCATTATTATTTGTGGATTTTAAAAATGTACTTAGTTGCATATGTATGTTCTTTGACTTTTAGGTTGGTATGCGGCTGACCACCCATGCTTTAGAAAATGGTTCACTTTGCCAATATCACCCCTGTTTCAGAGAAAGTCGGCAGAAATTGCATCAACATACTCTTTGGCAGTGCTCTGTCGACAGTAATGCGAAGGCATTTTTGGAAGAGCCATCAAAAATGAAAAGAAGTGCTCCACGTTAGTTGTGTTGATTGCGTTTAATCGTTTTATTGGTTTCTGCTTTTTTGGCATCCCAATTTCGATTTTTCGTTCTTGACCCAGTTTGCCGCATACCATTCGCCTAAGCACAGTATCCCGCAAAACATTTTTTTTACAAACTGGTCTTATTTCACCATCAACTTTGAGGAAATATTCCAGAGTGTATGTCCTTCTAGATGGAGTCCTTTGGTGTGGGCAGTTACTGGTTGAAGCGTGACCATAGACACAACATGGATTTTTCTCTTCCAAAGTGAATTTAAAAAAATCTTTCTGGCATCATTAGATACTTTATGACATTCCTTGGAAAACATTTTGCTTCATTTTTGTGGATCATAATTGATTATAGACATCTAAGTTGTAGTGCACTTCGTTTCCTCTTTTCTACTCCTGCAGTTCCTTCATTTTTCTTTCTTTTAATTGAAGAACTCTCTTACTCCATCATTCTTTTAAGTTTAAGTATATTTCTAGTCCTGTTTTTTTATTCTCTTGCCCTTTTTGAGCACTTTTAAGATTCTTGGTTTTTCGACATCTGGTTCTGATGATGAAGAATTGGCATAATCGTCACATGAATGAATTCGGATTCACTGAGGTGAAAGTGTGGGTTTAAAAATGATGGCATTCTGCATTTCTGCTTATGAGTTGTGGTGTGGAGCAGTGGCATCTGTATATTTTGTAAGTATGTGAAACTGTGGCGTATTTCAAAAACTTATCTTGCTTCTACAGATTTTTTACAACAGATCCCGGTTCGCTCTCCAGAACAATAATTGTAGGTTATCTACTTATAAAATAATGCAAATAGGTTCCAAGACAAGAAAATAAGTTGTCACTTACCTTTTAAGAGCGATATCAGAAAACAGTTTTCTCCAATGATAACCACTTATTTCTAAGATAAACATTCAAATCTGGCTAAAAAATGGCGGCTTTCACGCATATCTATACACTAATCGTCCCCCCAGTGCTTATTTGGCTTATCTACCATTTGATTCGAAGATGACCTTTCAATGAAAGTGTTTTAAGAATCACATTCTACACAATCTGAGCTAAGAAAAAAACGTAAAACTCGATGATATGAGATTTGTTTTACATTTTTTTTAAATCAATGTCAGGCATTCATTAGATACATTGCATTGGTTCAGTACATATATACAAACATTGCTCATGTGAAGTTACCTCTGATGGACATATGACAACCAAGCACTAAGGCATACAAACGACACACAAAAAACAGTTTTTAAAAGTTAAAAAGTGTTGTTTATTGAATAACAAACTAAAAAGCACTAAGGGGTTGTAATAAGAGCGGCAATCTTGCATCTCACTAGGCAAGGTGAAAAAAATCTTCTGGATGAGTTTTCAGTTTATATTGTCTTTTATTTTAAGACTCCGTTCAAAAAAAAAATCCCGTTGTTTTTTAAAATATGTTTTTCTACTCCCATTTGGTAATTTACTAATTACAAAACGGCTAACGCAATCACAATGCCATACATTTCTACACCCGTTGCATAATGTTACATTATGCAACCGGTAACCGTGTTAAAATGAACATGTGCGCATGCACATTGTCAGAATTGGAACCATTTTTTAATTTCAAATGTCAACCTTGTATGGGGGTATGAAGACCTGTCAATCCAAGATGGCCGCAAGCGATCAGCTGATTAGGCTTCATACAATATTAGTGATATTCGGTAGGTAGGAATTACCGTGGTGATGAGACTTTCAGCCCTGTTCAGATGAAAATAAATAAGTATATTTTATGTGTAGAGTCAAATAAAAATTGTTAATAGTGCTAAAATTTATCGAATTTATTTATCGGATTGCTCCAAATAAAGCTTTCCTTTTTTCAATGGAAAATAAAAGGCTTGAAAGGAAAACAATACAAAAAATTTCACCGCAAAAAATAAACAAACTCAAAAAGTTACTTGGTTAATAGGTGAGTATGAGGTTGATCACCTATGCTGTACAAATTTGGTTCACCTGCCAATACAACTGCAGGGCATATGTTTATTTGAGTTTTGGGTTTGAATGTTTAAGCTTATATGCAGGATGTAAAAGCGCGACCTTATACATATGTGTCGGCTTGTGGGCATGAATTCAATATGAAACCTAAATATAATTTATTTTTACAACTTAGGTTAGATTAGATAATCGAAGGGAATGATTAATCACACGTTTTGACAAAGGTAAGGTTTTAATTACTTCAAATGGACGAGTACATTATAATGACTATTATTCACTATTTTGTTAATTCTCTCATGGTCGTAGAAAAAGTATTGTATGCCACTGCACGTAATTAGTCTTTGTAACACTCGTGCTTTCTATTGTGCCATTCGGCTGCGCCTCATGGCACAAACTAGCACTCGTGTTAAAAAGACTATCATTACTTGGCAGTGGCATAAATAACTATTCTTATACTTTATGGCCTTAGTAAAAGTGTGACATCAATGAAAAAAATCACGCGTGTTAAATAGTTTTTTATCTTAATTTCAAAGTTAGTTTTTGTAACTTAAAAAATTACGCCACAAAAAAATCTTTCAAAAAAACTCGTTTTTTTAATTTTTTTTTGCTTTCATTTTGTTGTTTTGTATTTTGTTTTTTTTTCTTTATTATAATTATAGAATGATACAAATTCTAGTATGTGATGTGATTTTTAATATAATAATGTGAATAGTTTTTGCGATAATCTGAAAAAACCGTTTTCAAGAATTAAATAAGTTAATAAGTTTCAGTAAAAATCACATCACATACTAGAATTTGTATCATTCTATAATTATGAAGAAAAAAAATATTTCCAAAATACATAACAACAAAATGAGAGCAAAAAAATGTAAAAAAACGAGTTTATTTTGAGTATTTTTTTGTGGCGTAATTTTTTAAGTTATATAAAAAAAACTAACTTTAAAATTAAGATAAGAAACTATTTAACACGCTTGATTTTTTTTCATTTATGTCAATCTTTTACTAAGGCCATAAAGTATAAGAAACATATTTTTAAAAACGGATTTTTTTACACAGCCTTAAGATACGAGCTTGTTGCAGTTATCATTTTTGTTTTTTAAGATACAAGGTAATTGCATAGCCCCTAAATCGAAAACTACATTTGATATCAATATACGAGTAAGTTGTAGTTATGTAATATCGAAAAACAAATAGAAAGAAGTACTTAAAAAAAAAAAAAAGATTTTTTTGAGATACGAGGTTGAGAAAGTAAGGCGACGATTTGAGAAGCGTGACAGGAAAAACTCTGAGGGATAGAGTTAGGAATGAATGGGTAAAAAAATAATGTAATTTGAAAGAGGATGTGAAAGTTAGGGTACAAAAGAATGTGATGAGATGGTTTGGGCATGTGGAAAGAATGAATGATGATAGACTGACAAAGTATGTATGCAAAGAAAGTGTGAAAGGAAAAAGAGGGAAGGGACGACCGAGAAAAGTATGGAGTGATCAGATTGAGGAGATTGTGAAAGAATGGGATATACAAAGTGAGCGTAAAAGAAGAAAATGCATGAAAAAGGTGATGGATATGAATGAATTGAAAGAGGTATGTAAGGATAGGAAAAAATGGAGGCAACTCTGCAGAGGCTCTGCCCACCCCTAGCGGAATGGCGACAGAGTTACAGTTACAGTTCCTAGACAAAAACGTCAAACACGTTAACGTGAGAGTTGTAGTAAATATTTTTAAAATTAATTTCCAGTTTTCATAAGACACATTGGTACAGTACACATACAAAAATTGCTCAAACAAGCACTAAGGGGACGTAGTGTCTAGCGCTTCGGACTTGTAAATGGAAGGTCGTGGGTTCAAATCCCGGCGGAGCACAAAAAAATATAATTTATATTGTCAAATATGCTCTTCGCTGGGTTGAAAAATTCATATACCTTTACCAAAGATCGGTAACCAGAGGTTCGTCCAGCCTTACAGAAACTGGGTCTTGCTTGAGAATATCTTAGATTGATGCCTTGGATTCCATTCGATTTAATTATTTATTGTGTTTTTATGCATTATTTATACTTTTTATCGTACCGATTTCTTTTATTATAATGAAAACTTTTTGGAAAATCTATCATCGAGGCGGCAGGAGACAGTATCATCGTTGAAAAAATTTGGTGTCAAGAGATTATTTCGGGCCGAGTTTAATTGATGTGACGGCGATCGTTTGTCCACCGCGACCGATTTCGCTGGTTATAGGTTATGTATTGTATTGCCTATAACCAGGCAATACATAAATACATAACATGTACCGCTACTTTGGCGCCGTCATCTCGTTCCCGGTGACGTGACGGTGACGGCGTGCGGTGGACAAACGGCCTAAGGTTCGAAATCCGTCTAGACCCAAAGGTCATTTATTTAAGGACAGAACGTCAACATTTTTTAAATGTTTTTCCTACGACTGACATCATTTCTTAATCAGTTAGGCAAGTACAATAAAAAAATATATGCAAACTAAAACAACTCTTGATTATATAATATTTGTCGCTGGTATGGTCGAGTGGATAAGGCGTCGACACTCGAATTTGCGTTCTTGAAACAAGCGCAAGTTCGAACCCCGCCGACGCCGTGTCCTATCAACAATAACTTTCATCCAGGTTCAACAGATGTCATTGGGTAATTATTTATTAATAATTCATTAAAATAATAAATAAGGTTTTGTAATTGATAATGTTGATATCTGTTTCTGGCCAGGTGATTTGCATTCTTCTTTATAAATTTATTTTAAAATAAATTAATAATAAAGTGTTAAATAGTCAAAAATTTATGCACGCACTACAGGTAAACTTTGGATCCAATACGTCATGTTGTTTTCATACACTTTTTTGCTACTTAATCTGTGATTTATATTATGTAGGAACATTAAACATATTTAATTTCTTGTATCAATGTCATTTGGAGAAAGCATAATAGTTGCAGATAAATTACTACGCAATAAACGAGTACTTCTGTACTATGTATTTTACTTCTATTAAATACCACCATTATCATTAACATTGCCGGGTACAAACCACACGAAGTATCGCCGAGTAACTATGGACGAATGTTTGGCGAACAGACCTGCGTTCACTTATTATGTTCTAGCTTTCTTACTTTTACTCTCAAGGTAGAAAGTCACACATTTTGATTTAAAAAATTGTATACTTTGACTTGATTTGAACATAGAATTAAATCATCATTCCTTTTATATGTTGGTATGAGGATTATCACCATTATTGTAAGAAAATTATCACTTCACTAATGTCAGTCCTGTTCAGGGAAGGTCGGCAAAAGTTGCAGGGCTATGTTTATTTTAGATTTGGATTTTAATTTATAAGTACCTACACATGCAGCCCTTGTACGCGTGAACTTACACGTGTCTGTTTGTGGGCATGCATTTAATATGAACTAAAAAAATGTTAATATCGACTGCTCCAACGAAGACAGCACTAAGTCAAAAAAGATAGTTTTGCAGGAAAGCCAATTGAATGTTATTTATTCCATGGAAAACAATGCCTTTTTGACATACAACTATTTTTTACATTAATTTATTAACGAAATTAAAAGAGATAGAGACACGTCTTCTTGAAACGAAGATAATGATTCATTACGTTCAAAAATAGAAATAAGTCAAAAACCTCAGTTTCGGAGTTACTGCCTTCTTCGTTGGAGCAGTCGATATGTCTTTGATGATGATGGTAGATGATTTCTTTCCTGTGGCGCCATTTAATGGTCCAGAACCATCTTAAGGGCGCCATGGCTAATGGAGAAAAGCAGTGTCTTCAGTCCCTTTCTGAAGGTGGTGGTAGGCTGGTTCGCGCGAACTTAGTCCATTCTCACTCTCGAGTTTACTCGGCGAATGTCTTGATCCAGCTTTAAATATACATTTTTTTCCATACAAACGTCATGAAGGTATTTATCTGAATCATGGTCGTCTCATATTCGAATGGGTATATACGTAAATCATTAGTCATTAAATTCAAATTATTATCATTAATTTCTTAATGACTCATGAGAGGGAAATTACTGCTGGCTCTGCATTGGTTTTTTAAATGATTTGTAAGCTGTTAGCGTTGAGCATACTGTTTTGATTTTCGCGGGTTGAATTCAAATCAATTTGCGGTGATTTATTTTTACACAATTTATTTCAGATACGGTTCACATACAGAGTCAAATTTTACCTTCACAATTGAACCGTCAGTTTTTTTATTTATAGTAACACTAAGGGCAATTCTCGAATCACTGAGAATTTACTACAACATCCGGAAACACTCGAGCAATCTTGACTAACACAAGTATCAAATTATATAAGTACCTACCAGTGGCGAAGGGTGCCATACAACTCGATTCCCATCGGTTTCCCTTTTAAAATGAGGCAAAAATGATAATCAAGTAGACTGCATGGTTTCAATGGGGAAAAATATGTATTGTTAATTTGGTTTTAAATGTATTTTTTTACTTTGTGCCTATATTTTTGAACTACTTTGTTGCCTCATTTTAAAAGGGAAGCCGATGGGAATCAAGTTGTGTAGCACCCTTCGCCACTGGACTACCTACATCTAGACTCTAGATTCTAGAGACTTCACAGACGCACACAGACACAACTCACACAGGCGAACAAAACACACAATTACAGATTCGCAACAATACATACTACTTTTTTGTTAATTAGATCAACTCATTTAAAGCACTGTCGACATTCTTGTGTGTAGAAACGGAGAAATGGATTATACACTCGGAATATATTTTTGAATTTGAGAGTTTTTCTCAGCTAGCAAACGTCAGTCTTTTATGGGACTGCCGTCCTTTTCCACCAGTTACAAAATATTTGTTTTTTTCCCTAGCAGCCCGGCCAAGTGACGTAATAATATTGTCTATGCCAATTGTGCGGACCTGATTGTGAAAAAAGTTTGCGCTGACGTCACCACTCTGACAATATTTAAAAAAAAACGTGTGTAAACTGGGCCTTAAAATAGATGAAAGATATATTTACAGTAATGTGTGATTTCAATGTTTGTATAAAATAAATTTGGTGTTTAGGTATCCTTAAAATTTCTCTCTTTCTTTTCTTCTTTTTTTTAAGCGAATTCCCACGAAGAGCAGTGGCGCCAGTGTTCAGGTGACTACTCGTAATACCTGAGGGTGTGTTAACAAAAATACCTTTTTGACCAAATTTTCCCTATAGGCTAAAAAGGTTGGGTAACACAAACAGTTAGAACATCGATACCTTCAAAAAATTATGCAGGCACACATTTGTTAATCGGAATAAATGCCTATTTCAAGAGGCTTTAAGAAGTGTACGTGTACTGTTAGTGTTACAAAATTTAATTTGATTTTTTTCGGTGCGTGCTGCGTTGTTACTTTTCAACAACTTAACAGGGTTATTCACAACACATTTAATTCCCAGCTGATCCGTGGATCATCATTAATCTGTATTGAAAATTCATGTTAGGTGGCGGTTAAGACATGGATTTGTTGTGTGTGAATAACACGGTCAGTGTCCAAAGCTGTGGACTCCCGCTGTGGTATTGTCACTTGAGAATTTAGACAACTAAATGTTCCAACATTGTAAGGCTTTGATGTAATATTTTGGGTTCGTTTCCAGGTCACTGGAATGCGTTTTTAATCTAAGAATAATCTAAACAAATAAGCAATAAACAAATACAGATTTTAGATGTCAATCTGTGTTGGAACTCTCCAAGTACATTTTTAATGGTTTTATTAAGGAATATATTTCCAACTTGAAGGTTAAACTGAATGAGTACTGATTCACTGATTTGAGAAATCGCATATAAAATATTTTATAGGGTGTAACTTCTCTCCATATGCCCAAACCATCTTACATACTTCTTTGAATCTGAATGAATGATGAAAGATTGACGAAGAAAGTATATGTTGCAAGAATAGAAGGATGTCGTGGTAGAGGAAGACCGAGAAAGGTATGGATCGACCAAATTTCCGAAATAGCGAATGAATGGGTTATTCAGAGTCATAATAAAAGGAGAGCTTGTATGAAAAAGGTAATGACTCAGGATGAAATGAAAGAAGTATGTAAGGTCCGAAAAAAATGGCGGCTGATCTGTAATGTAAGCGGCTAAGGCCAAGAATCAATTTTCATTTTTATAGATTTTTACATTTTTATAAGAGAAGAGCATGCATGAAAAGAGTGATGAAATTAGATGAGATGAAAGAAGTATGCAAGGACAGAGTCAAGTGGAGGCACTTGTGTGGAGGTACCGGCCACCCCTAGAAGAATGGCGGCAGGATACAAGACAAGACAATAGATGTTTTGTAGATTTTTTAGTGTTTGTTTGTTTGTATAACTGGATGTAATTAATTGCTTATATACCTTGACTTATAGGTTGGTATGAGGCTGACCACCCATACCGTAAAAAAATTATTCATCTTGCCAATGTCACCCCTGTTTCAGGGAAGGTCGGCAAGAGTTGCAGGGCTTATGTTCATTTGAGATTGGATTTTTATTTTGTAGGTTCACATGTGGCATGTGTGAGCGTGAAATTATGCGCGTCTGCTTGTGGGAATGCATTTAATATGAATCTCAAATGATACATATCTCTGCAACTAAGATTTAGATGTAACTTCTCATAATAAGTGAACTAATAATTAAAAGGAAGTGCTCACGAAAACTTATATACTACAGGAGTTTTACACTTTTTTAGCGTCTACTCTCGTAGAAAATAGGAAAAAGGTGCATTTATCTGAGAAACCCATGTTAGCTTAATATGTCTCTTTTTCAGTTTTACCATTAAAGTATCAATATGTAGGTACTGATTACAAATTTCTTCCACGTTTGTGCTTTTTCTGTGTTATCTCTCTTGTGTGTGAATTAAGTTTAATTGACTTTGCCATTACATGTCAACTGTACAATACATCCAATAATGTCTACGTTACAGAAAGTGTACCGCACTTGTCTAGTTAAATAGGTTACGCTCGCTTCTATAAATCGTTTTGACTTCGCGCGTATTGTCGGAATGATTCAGCGCTTACTTACTTTACAGTCGTATTCGCAAACGATGCTGTGAGAATTTCAAATGCTATGCTTGCTCTCTGAATATGAGCGTGGAATAAACGCTCTAAGCTACACCAATAGTGTAACTTGTTGCTGCATTTTTCCTGGAGGGGTCTTATTTGGCGAGCGGAACCTATTTATTTTTACAGGTAAGGGCCTTGCGCCAACCACTTCAGTTGAAGTGGTGGTTTCTCAGCTTCCTTGGGGGCTAGTGCTCATTTCTTGTGAAGGCTGAATAAACCTTGCCGGTATTTTATTTTGGGTTTGAAATAAACACCGAAACAGGAAATCATTTCTGAGACCCTCAGTGAGATTCGAACCTGAGCTTTCGGCATGGAATGCAAGCAATTGCAATTAATGTAACAATTGATTGATAAGATTTTTAAAATAAAAATGTATCAATTCTATAAACCTGTCCGCTTTTGTGTCTTTGAGATCTAGATACTGACCGATCATGGTAAAAAGTCTGTTAAAAACCGCTGTATTAACGACCCGATAAAGAACGCGAACACATGGTGAAAAAGATACGACTCTGAATTATCCGTTTATAGTCCGGTCAATGAAAGTCAGCAGATTACATTGACTGGTTCACACCCAGCGAATGGGCCATCAAAGCCTTGAAAAGATGGTTGTGATGACGACCCAAAGGGGCGCAGGAAATTGGGACGACTCCGATTCAGATGGCTTTAATATTCATATTCAGCCTTCCTTCAATATTTAAGTAAATAATGTTATGGAATGCTTTTTTTCAGTGAATACTTTTGAATTTACGCACAGCATTTCGAACTCTCACAGGGTCGTCTGTGAATACGGGTGTTGTCCTCATAGAGAAGAGAAACTGGACCATGGCAATCAATGAACGACTGTATGGTCCGCATGCAAATAAACCCGCCAATACTCAGTGCGAGTTCCGTTGTGTTTAGTTTGCAAACCGTTGGCAATTGAAAGCAACTGCCGCTGTGGAGCAAATATGCCAAACAAGTTAACTAAATTATTATGCATACATATCTCAATTAAGTTATGTTTTGTAATAATACATTACAAGAAAATTATGCTTAAGTTCTTATTGAAATAAAAAGGGTAGCGCCATTTAAAAAAGTATGAAGAATTGTTTTCACGAAACATCTAATTTTTTCGTTTTTTTCTAGCTAAAATTTTATCGATTTTGCAAAACTTTTTCTATTGGTTTATTTAAAAATATTTTTTGACGAGTGTGACTTTAATTTTTTGTACCAGTATAAATGTTTTATTTATTCCTTTTTTTATAAGTTCTACCATATTATTTGAAAGATATTTTAACTTTAAAAAATATACAATCTGAAATCTATGACACGTAAGTAAAAAAAAACGAAAATACTTTAATATTCAAAACTTTCGATAAATCCATTTTAAAATTCCATAAAAAATCTCATTTTTAAGTTCATTCACTGCTTCAAAGTACAGAAACCAAAAAAAACAAATTTGCCAATCTTGTTAACAGCATAAAAACACGTAGATAAGATCTCTAAACATTTGCATGCAATTGCGAAACTTTACAGACATAAAACAATGAATTTGTTACCACTAACAAAATATTGTTTAATTTTTTTTTATGTCCGCTATCTGGTCGATATTACCCCTGTCTGCGACTCAAGTATAAAACATTATGTTCTACTTCAACCAAAGCGTTTCGGTTGAAAAATGTATGGAAACTAAGAAAGTGCTAACTAGAGAGCGTTTTAGTTCGGGAATATTTTTGTAAACACTATATGGTAGAGTTAAAATATAAGTTGCATTCCAGGGGTAGGAATTTATATGGCACGCGATGTACCACCCCATCTGTTGTATAGAGGCGCGTGCACTAAAAAGAGGCAAACAAATAACGCAATTGAGGTTTACATTTAGTGCAACTTCTTACCTGACATTCGAATTTACATTAATAAAAATATTTCTCACAAATATCACTGCTCCTGAAGATGACTTGTAAAGCGAAAATGTTAATGTTACGAATTTAAAATAATTAAGTAATTTTAAATTGGTTATTATACAAATATGCTGCTACGAATGTCTTATTGTGTCTCTGTGTGTTTTTACTTGTGTGAGTGTGTCTCTAAATGTAGGTGTTTGGATAATTGTACTAGTGTACTAGTGTTTGCTCGAATGTTTTGGCAATATCGTGAATGTTTCAGTTTGCAATGTTTCGATAACCGTCCTTGTGTCCTAATATATTAAGGGCTTAAACCGTCTGCAGCGAAGACTAATGTCAGAGACGTCTAGCAAGACAGTACAAAAGTGAACTGTGAACCGCATACCGTAACTCGTGAAAATACAATGGAATTTCATTGTGTGAACCACCAAACCCTAAAAAACAAAAGCAATGTCATCAGTTAAGTTTCTATTGATTTCAACACTTTTAACTAGAGTTTAAGCTTCACTGTCTAATTGAGCCCGACCCTCTGTTTAGGGTGACCCTAAATGTTTTAGGGTATTAATGCAGTGACTCACTGGCCGTATATTATTTTGGTTGCGGTGGTCAAAATTAGGGGAAGTTATACGCCCTCTCAGACATGAAAATAAAAAGGGGAGACTATTGGATTTCTAAGAAAATATTCGTAAATCAGCCGCCATTATTTTGTCCTGTTTTGACAATTTTTCAAACGTCATACAAATGCATTTTAAGTAGTGAATTGTTTTTTTAACCTTTGGTACAATCATTGGTATCTATAATCTATCATCTAAGTTGCAAATATGTATCAACATTTCAATTTCATATTAAATGCATGCCCACAAACAGACACGTGTACGTTTGCACTTACAAATGTTGCATGTGTCCTTAAAATGAATCTTCACAATGTCAACACCCAAACCCTTTTAAACTTGTACCAAAATATTAATTCCAAGGGTAGTATAATGGAGTCGAAACAGCGTCACCCCGCCGGGTTGCTTACCAAATAGTATTACAGAATACGTTTTATGTAAGCGCGTATTGAATACAAAACTGAAATGAAATACGGACTCATAAGAAACCAATTTTTGTTTTAGATTTTGAGAACATTGTTTTAATCATATTTGTACAATTTTAAAATTAATTAAATAGCCAGATATTTATACTAACCGAATCTCAATGTTCTCAACGTTTCCTTGGCTTCTTATCCAAAATCATGTTGGATGTCGGTGTTATAGCCGCGGGGATCAAGTCGGGTTATTTGGAACCGGATAACGTTGGTTCGAATCTCGCGACGATAACTTCGACCCTGATTCAACAGATGCCGTTGCATGCACACAAGCTTCTGCTTTCGTATGAAGACAACTGTCCAGGCAAATTAGGTTGGTGGATTCCATTCCTTTCCACAAATCTATTTAAATAAAATAATTATAAAAAGTATCCTGCTATTTATTTATTTTATAATTTTACAAACATGTCTAACGACCATAACTCGAACCTAAATTCGATTGTTGTCATCACTTTTAAAAATTATGTATCTGAGTATTGAAAGCGGGTTTTGTACTGTAAAAATCTAAATGCAGCACTATTCATGATGTGTAATTATCAAAGATAATCACGTGTTTATAGCTGTAAAGAAAGTGCACTTAATTAAAACTAACTTAATCTGTCATAATCTGTCGCCTTCAATTATTGTTGCGTTCTCACTTGCACGAACGCCTAGAGACGAGTGATTTTCTTATTAGGAAGTATGAGATTAAATCGATAATGATTGAATTGCGTGTTGACATGTTTTTTTTTTCAATTTACGCATTTAAGTTCGACACTAGTTTTTCGTTGCTTATTGATTCACTTATATATTTTTTTTCATGTCTTTTCAATTAAGTTCTGTAGGAATAATAGAAACAATGGCGGCAAATAAAACCTAAATAGTTTTTTTTTTAATTGATATTGGTTCACCTTGCCAATGTCACTGTTGTTTCAGGAAAAGTCGGCAAAACTTGCAGGGTTTATGTTCATTTGAGGTATGGATTTGTAAGTAGTTACACATGCAGCATTTGTGAGCGCGAACTTACACGTGTCTCTTTGTGGGCATGTATTTAAATATGAATTTGCATTGTATATATTTTTTGTGCATACTTGCCTAATAGTTTGTTATGAGGCTGACCCCCCGTGCTGTAAAAACTCGGTTCACAGTCGCATTAAATGTGGATATATCTTTGCAACTTTGATTACAGATTATAGACATGGAAACATGAAGAAAGATATTTTATGCGTTTCTACGTATTTATCTTATCGAAAAAAAACTAAATTTGTTACTTCGATTCTATAAGACTAATTACGTATATTTTTTCATATCATTTAAATTAAAAAAATATATTGCACAATACTAAACGGTAGTAGCAATGATATAACAGGTTGTCAAGGACGTTCATGCAGATTTACAAATGCGAAATCCATTAACTCTTCACTTTGTCGTTTTTGCACACCTTGTATCGCCTACTCAAATATTCATTGAAATCAATAGTGGAATTGAGTAATTTTTCTGAGGATTTAAAAAATGCATGCACCTTGTTCGTGCCACTCTACTGCTAGCCGTTCATAGTCTGGCACGATAATGATCGAAACCCTAACTTTTACGTTCATAGCGTTTAAGTACCAAAAAAACGCATGAAAAACAAAACAGAGCTATATAATGAGCGTCAATGTTTCTACACAGTTTTGATGAAATGAGTAGTGTATACTGTATACTGTGGAAATGAAGCATTTGAGAAGCATAACAGGAAAAACTCTGAAGGATAGAATTAAGAATGAATTGTTAAAAAATATGTAAGTTGAAAGAGAATGTGAAAGTTAAGGTGCAAAATAATATAATGTGATGGTTTAGGCATGTGGAAAGAATGAAAGTATATATACAGAGGAAGTGTGAAATGAAAAAGAGGTAAGGGACGACCGAGAAAAGTATTGAGGTCATTGTCAAAGAATTGGATGTACAAAGTAAATGTAAAAGGTCTAATCTAATCTAATCTAAGCTGCAAAGATATATATCATTTAAGATTTATATTAAATGCATTCCCACAAGCAGACATGTATAATTTCGCGCTAACACATGCCGCATGTGGACCTACAATATAAAAACCCAATCTCAAATGAACATAAGCCCTCCAACTCTTGCCGTCCTTCCCTGAAACAGGGGTGACATTGGCAAAGTGAACCATTGTTTACAGTATGGGTGGTCAGCCGCATACCAACCTATAAGTCAAGGAACAAAAGGTGAGGGATATGAATGCGGTTTGTAAGGATAGGAAGAAATGGAGGCAGCTCTGCAAAGGCTCCAGCTACCCCTAGCTGAATGGTGATAGATTTACAGTTAGATGAACCGCTGTGGTTAAGTTGAAACGCTTTGTTTTATACTTGAGGTGTGAACCGACCCCTTTTAGGTGGGGACTATTGATTTTTCGATCAATAAAGTTTTCTATTCACTCGTATGACATTTCAATGTCAAGATCATGCTTTGTATTTTTATATTTGTTGCAACCCCATCTATGTAAGTTTCGTGGAAGTTGATTAAGCCCTATTGAAAGCGTAATCACCTTATTGAAGGACAAAATCGCTCGTCAGAGTGACGTCACATGTTTAGGTGATAATGCACCAATAACAAAATATTTGGACTCAGAGAATGTGATTTTCTGTTTCCTCAATTTATCTCATTGTCGATAAGAATCCCGCATGGATGAGTTTAATTTTTTTCTCGACATACGTTACGCTTGTATGGGCTGGCCGTGTGACGACACATAATCTATAATCTAAGTTACAAAGATATATAGACATATAAGGCTTACATTAAATTCACGCTTACACATGCTTCATATCACTTAAAAAAAAAACCTCACATGAACCTTGAAAAAACCTTGCAAAACTCTTTTTACCGCCCTTCCCTGAGGCGGGGTGGAACTGGTAAAGTGAACCATTATTTACAGGATGGGGTCAGTCTCATATCAACCCATGTATAAGTTAAGGAATTTCGACAATTTTGACTTATAGTTTGGTATGAGGTTGACCACTCATATTGTAAAAAATGGTTTACTTTGCCAATGCCACCCCTGTTTCAGGGAAAGGCGGCAAAAGTTGTAGTCTTCTTCGTGTCAGCTTCACACCGTATTGGCCCAGTAACGAGCAATGTCTACAGCTCTTTGGTTTCCCGCAAAGAGATCATCCATGGAGCAGCTTGTCGGACAGGAGGGACAACACCGCAGGTGCTCCATAGTTTGCTGAGCTCCACACTCACATAGTGTAGAGTCCTCCCGTCCCAAAAATCCCCAGGTCAACATGTTGGCCCGGGCTCTTCCAACATTGGTCCTTAATCTGTTCATAGATTTCCACACGGGCCACTCGAGGTTCTTTAAAAAAAAAGTTGCAGTGTTTATGGTCTTTTGAGGTATGGAATTTAGTTTGCAAGTATACAAGCAGCGTTTGTAAGCGCGAACTTACACGCGTGTGTCTGTTTGTGGCACGTTATATGAATTTTAAAAGTTAAAATAATATTGCAACTTAGATTATAGATTATTATAGACATATCTAATCTAAGAATTTCAGTGCGAATTGCTGTATTTTAACCCGTTCAACACCACATCACAATCTCGAAAACAATTTAGATGTTTGTACATCCAGTCTCGCAGTTCCCAATAATTATCCTATTGGATACAAGAGTTCAAGAAAAATGCTGGATTTGAACGTGTCGGCGGATTCCCAGTAATCTCATGCAACCTCTGACCTGATAAACGCTACCTCTATATCGTAGTCTATCGATTTTAACGGTTTTTCTAAATGCCCATTTGTCATTTCCTCCATAAAAATGGCCACGCTCAGATAATGGTGCGTGCGTTTTTATCGATAATTTGAACGACGTAAAGTTTTACATTCAGGTACTGGAAAAAGTTTTTTTGATGTTGTTTATTTTATTTGCATATCGTTTGAAGATTTTTATTGTTTATTTGAAGAATTATGGCATTTTTATATTTTTTGAATATGAAAATTTAAACGATTTATGTACTGCATTTTTATGTTGTTTATTAAATTTAAAAATAGCGTTCCTTTGGGAAGTAGAAGATGTAAAAACGCAACTAAGCCACATATACAGTGCTACTTCCTGCCGCATTCTTGCCGAAGGGTTCGCTTGTGGCGAGTGAATCTATTTATTTTTACAGATAAGTGGACCAACCTTACGCCAACCGCTTCAGTTGAAGTGGGGTTTCCTCAGCTCCCGAGAGGGCTGGTACGCATTTCTTGTGAAGGCTGAGTAAACCTTGCCGGTATTTAATTTTGGATTTGAAATATATACTGCAACGGAAAATCATTTCCGACACCTTCGGTGGGAGTCGAAGCCGAGCTCTCGGCATGGAACGCAAGCACTCTACCAACTGAGTTATTGACCGGACAATGTAGACTGTTTAAAGATACAGTTGTTTATTAATGTTTCTCTTTAAAACATTGATTAATGCTTATCTAATTTATAGGTTCACTCACTGTAACTTTTGCTACCTATTCCTGTTAGGGGCTAAAATGGCCAGTATTTTTCTGTTCGTTTGTGTGAGTTCGAGTAATAGACCTTAGATGATTATATTTCTGCAACTAAGGTTAATAATTATGCGCTCTAGGATAAAGTATTTGAAAATATTTATGTAGGTAGGTACCTACTAACCTGTCGCTAGAATGGTCGAGAGGTAAGGCGTTGGCACTCGAATTTCCGTTATTGACACTAACGCCGGTTCGAACCGCGCCTGCGCCGTGTCATATCGGCAATACCTTTGACACTGCTTCAACAGATGTCATTGGGTGTTTTTTTTAAATTAATAATTCGTAAAAAATATTAAATAATGAATTATTAATTGATAATGTTTGTAATAATTGTAACCTGTTTCTGGCCAGGAAAAATAGGTTGATCAATTGCATTCCTCTTCACAAAACTATTTAAAAAAAGACCTTGGGTGTGTTTATGTCAATCGTAATGTAATTTGCCTGCAACTTAGATTATAGATACTTTTATTTGATAGATAAATATGTATGTAATAAAAAAAAATTTGGTTGTAATTGCCATTATAAAATATCTTATAGGCTACATAATTATTGTAATTGTATTTTTTTATATAGCAACAAAAACTCTGACAAATTACAAATGGCCTGTCAGTCAGCTGTCAAAATAAAACGTCACCGGAAGTTCAATGACGTTTAGATGTGATTTTGACTTAGCGCTATCACTGGCTAGCTAAATTGACTTCAACCTATAATATTTGCGCTCTAAAGTTTAACGGTGATATTCACACACAGCAAATCCATGGCTAAACTGCCACATAACGTGAATTTTACATGCACAAAAACGATAATTCATGGATCAGCTATGCATCAAATGTGTTGTGAATAATCATTTTAGGAACCATAGCAGCTGTTATTCACTATTTCTGTGCCGGCTGTTTTCTTTTTCTTCTGTCTTATTTCTTGAAAAAAACGGATTCCATGTTAGAACTACACAGTGAGAAAACGACACATGGCATACATGACAGAAAGACACATGACAGAACAACACATGACAGAACAACACATGACAGAGTATCTCTATGACAAAACATCACAGGAAAGTGCATCACAATGACAAAACATCACATGGCGAAACAGAACATACCATAAACGGCACACGAAAAAGCATCACAAACAATACAAAAAATTATGTCGTGTCACCGAAAAAATGATAAATCTTCTATAGTTCACAAAAATAATGGATGTATCTATTATCCTTCATCACTGTTCAATAATTGAAAGACGTTGCTAGTGACATCAACGATAGAGAATAAGGTATGTTATCCAATAAAGATTCGTCTGATATCCCAATTCCAATTCGTTAACGTGTCAAACGACCGTAATTTTCGTTTAAATTCCTACCCAACCTTCTTTTTTTTTTACTTCTTACTATAAATGATCAGCAATCGTCATAACATATTTAGCTTAAGATTCTGCTGCTCGAAACAAGAATCTGGTACTCTCCACCCACTTTGTCCTTCTTTCTTTAGGCGTCGTGGAGTCCCCAATATATTTTATTTTATTTTGATTTATCAGTGCACATGCAAGCGAACTAATTAGTGTCTGCTGGTAAGCATACATTTAAAATGGATCTTAATTGTTTATGTTTCTTTGCATCCGCAATTACAGATTGATAAAAGATTATAATATCAAAGCTGTTAAATTGTCATGTTGCAAATACTCGTAAAAGATATGTTGTAGAAGTCAAAAACTATACGAGATATCTTGTCTTCGGCAGTCATCGGGTTACAAAAAAATCAATGGCGAGTATTCAGGGCACGCGTGAATCTTTCACATTTTTTTTTACCATTTCCTCCGGAACTTGCGACGATTTTGTCACTTCTAACTCCATAAAAAGTGCAATTTCCTATTTCAATTTGCGGCTGGAACTTTTTTTGAAATTTTATAAGTTATGCCATTAGTAATTTGTCTATGAAAATAATTAGACACTAATATTCATTCCAAATATATTTGCAGGCGAATGAACTGCAGTAAACTGATCATTTTTAATAATATTTAAAGTACTTTAGTAGTATGTAAAAGTACGAGCTGAAAGTTATCTTATTGTGAGCGTGCATCAAATATGAATCATAAAAAAATACAGAGCAACAAGTATTCAATTTTTTTGTTGTTAAATAGATTTGTGAGGAGGAATGCAATTGACCAACCTAGTTTACCGTCATGGGAAAGTGGATGTTTGTGTGCATGCAATGACATCTGTTGGACCAGGTTCGAATTTATTGTCTATAGGATATTGTGCTGGTGGGTTTCGAACCAACGTTAGTGTCAATAAAGCAAAATCGAGTGCCAACGCTTTAACTCGACCATCTCAGTGACTTTGTAAACGCTGTTTTTTTATTTTCACTCTTTTTAATTGTTGAAGTAAAATATTCTGACGTTTTCGGTCCTTAGACCATCCTAAGGTACACGGAACTTTATACAAGATAATCCATGGATAAATCTTAAATGTTTATTTAGCTTTACAACTAAGGTCTAAGATTATGGATATGGATCAGGTCATTCACCAAAATCCATTCAGGAATGGATTGTTCACCTGTATAGCATGAGTTGAGTATTACAACTTTTCTAGTTAACCGTCTCATATCAGCTTTATATACTTTCATCATTACAGTGCAACAGTTTTCTTGTCGCATAAAAACGCAATTTAAAATAATCTTCGGCACACTCAAGTATTTGTCATTAATGCCTCGTTCAGACGGGTCGATGTCTCTAGTATCGAGTAGCGAGCAATTAGTTTTAGACTACAGGCAACTAATTTATGCACACGTGTAATAGATATTTTTCAAACTTTTAAGAGTTTGTGTATGTACATAGTGAAAATTAATTTTGATGAGAAATGTTAAAAAAAAATATATCCTTGCTTGCGGTGTAGTCTTGAATAAGACGCTAGCAAGTCGAAAGTGCTCGAGGTGAAATAAATGTTCAACTTGTAAAAATAAAACTGTGTTTATTTATTTTTTGTACAATCTCATAGATATTTTTTGTTGAAGACAATATCGGAAAAGTAATGAAACAACGTTAAATAATGCATATTTCATGAAAAGTTATCAGTAAATCTTACAAACCAAACATAAATTTAATAAAAAAATATTCAGAAGAATCTGCGATTGTTCATAAAATAATTTGATTTTGAAAATTGTTCGCTAAATTTATGTTCATTAAACAAATATATTTATTAATTTTAAAATATGACAACAAACAGTGTTTGTACTTATTTTACTTATTCAACTGACTAGAAATAAGTAGAATCCAACAGTGTTTGTTTTAATATTTAAAATTGTTAGAATGGAGTTCTAAGTACAAAGTTTCCGCTGAACCATTTCATAAATTTAAAAACTGTATTTATTATTGAATTCTCTGACTCTTGTATTCCTCACTCTCGAAAAATAGAAGCGAGTCTAATTGACTTCCTATAGGCTATAGGTCATCAAGTACGTGAGCACCGGCGTGGCGGCTCACGCATACACCCACATACTAATGCATTAGTTGTCGACCCGTGTGCACGTCCCATTTGTCTAAGCATGCGTTATTACTTATTACATATTGTCATCCAGTCTCACTGTTTCTCAGTAAAAAGTAACTCATATCGGGAAGTCGAAGCGATAATGTTCTTCATTCCATTCTAAATAGTCACGTATGCTTGTATAATATTCTTTCGTAGAAATTAAATGGGGAAAATGATGCAAAGAAATCGGGAAATGAATAAAATAAGTAGATTTTAATTGTATTTAATAAATAACACCTATAATGCTAAATGCAAAAAATGTGACGTCACCTGGAAAGGTAGATAGGGGGCTGTCCATATATTACGTCATTCGCATTAAGGGGGGGGGGTCTGGTCTGCGGATGATGGCAAATGATGTACGGTTCCAAAAGTGACGTCGTTCTTGTAAATACCAATTTCTACAAAATATACAAAATATTATGTAAGTAATATAACATTATTAATTATTAAGCTCATCCATTATTACAGCAATAGGGGGGGAGGGGGTCATTAGATAATGACTATAGGATGATTGTAAGGGGGGGGGGTCGAAAATCGGCCAAAATCGATGACGTAATTTATGGACGGCCCCTAGGGAGAAAGCTAAGAAATATTTTGTTATTAGTTGGTAAGGTCTCTATTTTGCGTTTGTCCGCTGTGAAATGGACCATTCGTCCCGAGTCCATCAAAGACAAAAAACAATTCAAATTTCGAAGCACATTATTTTAAATTTGAATTTAGAATTTTTCCGTCGCGAGGTTGACGACACTTCTTTATGGCGCAAGCGCACATCGCATTGAGTGTCCATTCAAACTTAGCAACCTTGTTTATTTATTGTGCAAAATTTGCGCTGTCGTATTTGCATATAAGCTGTGTTTTATTTATCTGTTAACACTGGTGACAGGATGACGAAAAGTATTGCTAAATAATTAGTTAAACACACTTTGGTTCTGCTAAATGGCATGTTTATAATGCGTTAAGTAACGAATATAAACTTGAAAATGTTGTGCAAGTGTTGAGTATCCAACTCATCTTGTCCCCTCAGCATTCATTCGTCTTTGGGATCTATTTTGTAATTACAAAAAAAATCATTATTTAGTCTCATAAGAAGCCGATTTTTTATGTCAATAGTTTTTGAGAAAATATAGAAAAACTGTTGTCAATAAATTTAATTAATTGTACAGTTTCAGTTTTTTCATGTTTTCTAAAAAAACTTTTCACATTATCAAAAATCGACTTCTTGACATATCGCTCCCCCAGTTCTTGTTTACCGTAATCGCCAATCTTGTCAAATATGACTTTTTCATGCAGTTGTCTTATGAATCAAATTCTACACAATCTGAGCTAAGAAAAACCGTAAAACTCGATAGTGTGAGAGTTGTTTTAAATATTTTTAAAATAAATTTCTTGTTTTCATAAGACACATTGGTCCAGTACACATGCAAACATTGCTCATGTAAAAATTTCTCATTGGCGTATACGACAAACAAGAACTAAGGCAGCGATATCTTCATGACATATTTTACTCGTAAGTTGTATGATAAGTAATCGAGAAACACGCTTGATTTTTTTTTATTACTGTCACTCTTTTACTAATACCATAAAGTTTAAGAAACAAAAAATTACAGGCTTAGGGTAGATAATACTCTTAAATGCATGCCCACAAACTGACATGTGTAAGTTTGCGCTTACAATTGCAGCATGTGTACTTGCAAATTAAAATCCAAACCCTAAATGAATATGAAACCTGCAATAGTTGCCGACCTTGCCTGAAACAGGGGTGACATTAGCACAGTGAACCATTTTTTACCGGGGTGGTCATCCTCATACCAACCTATAAGCCAAGGAATTTTTGTAAAGAAGAAAAAACATTTTTATTAAAAAAGGTTTATTGCTCTGAAATTCACCAACACCATGTGAATTTTTCATTTAAGAATTCATTAAGATAATCAGTCTTTTAATTGCGTAATTCGGAGGCCAACTTCACGCTACGCGAGTTCTCCATACAAATCAGACAGTCTGACGGATTTATTACCTACAAGTCTTGCCCATAAACAGATGTGGCTCCATTCTAACCCTATTAGCGGGCATCTTCGTTAATTAGCAGAAGAATTTCCCGACACAGATCAAGACGTAGCAAAAAAATATGACACTTGTCCATATATCTAACTAGATCATGCTTTTTATATTACCTGGGTGCCAGTGAAAAGCAGATGATAGCTTTTTTTCTATGCACTATTTGTATAATGCAAGTCACGTACGTTTCCTTCTTTTTTAATGCATTTTATTCACTGTGTTTGTCTGTGGAAGATTTCTAAAGAAATCTAGAAAAATGAAGGTAAAAAGTTGATCTCTGATGCAACTAAACAACATCAACAATAATTTTGTTGTAAATTTTCGAAAGATTTTTTGAAACTCTGTGGAAAGCCATTATCAAAAGGTGTTATTATTATTTTTTCATACTTAAAAAAATATCCTTTTAATTTTATTGTTTTAATTTGTTGATATTGATTTGGACTACAACCCCTTGAAGATTATCTGAGTTACAGATTTACACTAAAAGTTGAGAACCTATATCTATAAAATGTAAACCAAAGCGTGCCTAATTTATTTTTGAAACGAATACTACAATAATATATAATGTAAGTTGCGAAGATGTAGGTATTAATATTTAAAATTCATGTTAAAAGATTGCCCACAAACAGGCACGTCTAAGTTCGTGCTTACAAATGCTGCATGTATACTTACAAATTGAAATCCTATTCTGTTTTGTCATGTGATGTTCTGTCATGTGAAGTCATGTCATGTGTTTTTTTATCACTGTGCTGTTCTATCCTGTCACCTATTATTTCACATCACCTCCAAGCTCTCAGCTATTCACCGACACTTAAGACACGATGTACATCTAATCCAGTTCACAGAATCCAGTTGTATCATCTCTAAGCGCGACACGTCTTAGGTAATGAGGATCGATCGGATGGAAAACCGGATGGGACATTCTCGTACGGCGTTTGTGACCAGTTGGCAATTAGCGAGACGCGCCTATAACATCGGCAAATTTTTGCAATATCTTGTGCCAGATTGAGCGATAACGCCATTCTGCTAAATGCGAAGTGCAGAGAATTCTCTGTGTTTTCTACGGTTATAAATGGCACCTTTAAGGTGATAAATAGCCGTTGATTAGTACAAATATGTATGTAATTTATTATTAACAGTCGTTTAATAAAGCTTAGCCTATTAAGATGACGTTTACGCAGAAGCGACGCAAATCACCATGGAATCTGTAAAGAGAAATGAAAAATATGCGTTTTTTCTTTAGAATGCGGTACTTTAAATTAGGTAATTGCAATCAATGAAAATTAGTTACGAATAGGTAAAAGGGAAACAGTTGAAAATATGTATTTCTGCCCAATACCGTATACTTCGTTCGGATTTGAAAGTTATCCTATCTTCATAGTGTCTTCTTCGTATAAATGAAAAAGTAGTGGAGTAAGGACGTATCCTTGACGTACTCCTGTGCGTACAAGAAATCGTAACAGTCGTACAGTGTCTATCTGCTATCTGTACACATAAACGAATATGTTAATTTGATACGTACCAATTTGTGACAGTCCGTAGTTTTTTTTCACTCTTTCTGTAAATTTACAGATTAAGATGTTTCAAATGACGTTTTGATAACATTTTTTAGAATTCGGTTCATTACGGGTGGGTACTTATAAACCCTATAAAAGTTCACTGTTTTTCGAGTTAAAATTAACAGAGTAATGTATTTCACCGTCGAACTCTAGCGGTCTACAGTTACAAGATTAATTACAGACTTAATTGATTACATTCACATAGCAGATGCTCACAGGTTTACGAGTTTGATACCTGATGAAGGAACGGAACTCCATTAGCACTTTGATCGCCCGCGGTGCTTATTAACATTCAGATTCGAACCCGTAACATCACGACGACGAGAGGAACTGTTTGCGATTAGCCATCACTCGTGAGAGAGCGCCAGGGAAATCTGAGGACATTTTTGTGATCAGGAAGCGGAGGCAAGAGGTGAATGTGGCGATAGCATCTTCACCAGTGTAGTGACAATTAACCAATCTATCATCTATGCTGCAGAGATGTATTTACATTTGAGTTACTCTCTCCATACAAATATTTAATTAAGTAAGGGTGAGCATTTCAACATACAAAATTAGAGAAAAAAACAAGGTCTGAAAATTCAGTCAACTTTAAAAAGAATGGTTCAAATTGAGTCATTATTTCTCCAAAATTTATTAAGGTTTTAAACATTTGTTTAACAGAAGCTTCAACACATAAAAGCGCCCTTGGGGTGGCTAATCTAGTCGAATCTAATCTAATCTAAGTTGCAAAGATATCTTACATTGGAGATTCACATTACATGCATTCTCACAACCTCACAAACTTGCACATGCCTCATGTGAGCCCACAACATAAAAACCAAATCTCAAATGGACATACACCCTGCAACTCTTGCCTTCCTTTCCTGTAACAGGGGTGACATTGGCAAAGTGAACCACTTTTACAGCATGGGTGGTCAGGCGCATACCAACCTATATAAATTGTCCAATTATTATTATTATTAAGGTAAGGACCATGGAAAGGGTACATGAATGGAGTGGCTATACATGTGATTCAGTTCATAATGACATGAAACACCAATCTTTGACACCACACATTATTGTTGAAACGACAGACAATGGTGAGGACTAAATTCTATTTAGTCTAACATATTGTGTTTGCGAGTGCTTCTGCTTCCAATTTATACTAATTCTAACAGAAATTGTCATTAATTTGCATTCTGTTTAACTAAACAGGGACCAGGGTGGAAGTCTCCACGACCGTCGATAGATCTAACCGTATTTATTTTAAGATACGATGCAACAAAACAAGGCGGTTTATCAACAGCTGATGCATTTTATATGGAAGGACGATCAGCTCTTCAGGCACCACCATGTATCATTCCGTCCTATCTTCAATTAGATACAGAAAAATCTACCAACAGCCGTCAAGACTTCCACACCAAGTACTCTACATAAACTATTAGCGTAGATTCTTCAGTCACAATGTCTTTCTGCGCTCTTGAATCCTTCTCCTTCAATATTTCTGTTCAATCTTTTTGGCATCTCTCCTCACGGTATCCTCCTATCAAGTGTGTACGAATATGAGGGAGTCAGAACTGATTTTTCGCATTGAGCTTTCTTACTTTCCCGAAATTCTTCGTATAATTTCTCCTTTGATAGTCAACACATTCGAGACATGTAATAGCTGCGCTTATGGCGTAATGATGTGATGCTTTAGCCATGTTATGCGCGGTGAAAGATCTCTCTTATTCACATGGTTTCCTGGCGTGTCATGTCTGAAGCTTCTTCTCTTGTCACTAATTGAATCCATATACAGACACAAGTTGATCTTCACCACATTAGCTGATAGCTACGATTTCATAAAGCTATTGCTAATTAATTGAATGCTGTGTGTGCGAGCTCTTTCCCGATCAATGGTACAGTTGTCAGAGTGGCAGATTTCTGCGCTGGATCTTTTGGGTTCGAATCCATGAGCATCACATATGATTTCCCGTTTCGATGTTTTTTTCTGTCCCAAGTCTAAATCATTTTAGTAAGAAACGAGAAGTGCCTTTGGAATCAGAGTAATTTACGTATTCGGTTTTGAATGGAAGGAAGATATTTCACGCTATCTGAAACATAATATACATACACTTCCAAGTGCTTTTTAACGCCTGGGGGACTTGTCTAAACACACGGAGACGAAAGGTTTATTTTTATTGGACTTGCCCGCAATTTTTATCACTTCCATGCTTCATTGGATATTGTTGATTTCGTAACAATGAGATTATTTTTTACCAAGGATTTTCACATTTTTTTAACCCTTGGGTCATACTGATTCCTCGAGTAAGATCCGAGAGACTAAACAAAATAAGCTTCTACCATTGATAATTTCTCCCGTACTCTCGACATCCAATAAAATAAATCAAATTTCTTCCGAATCGGATTAAGCATTAAATAATCATTAATCTGCTCTGAGCACAAGCCGTACTTTACACGTGAATCCAATAATACTTATTATTTGTGTATTAATATCAGATAAATGTCCGAGTATGTACAGAGCATTACCTCGAGACTAAAACTTAACGTTTATATCTAACCACAAATAAATGTATGGAAACTAAAACAGCGCTTTTATTGAGCGTATTAGTTTTCATTCATTTTTGATGAAACGTTGTGGTGGAGTTTAAATGTAGTGGTTTATACTTGGTGCATTGTGTATTGTATGCTAGGCACAGTCACGACTTTGATAATTTCGCGTTTAGAAATTTCCGCAACCCACAATTAGCGCATGTCACTATCAAATATCATCAAATACCACAAAACTCGCAAACAATTGGCTGCTTTTTAGAAAATGCTTTGTTCAATGTATGAGACCCACTTTTAGGTAAATCTTTATCTATAAAATATAATAGATGTATGTATGTGAGTGTGTATGCTTGTCTACTACGGACTTCTAAACCGCTCGTTTGATTTAATTGAATTTTTCAGGAAATGTGTAAAATATTATCAGAATAGTCCCTGTAAAGTTTAGTGCCGATCAAATGAAAAACGGTTTCTTTTCTCGATTTTATAGCAATACGGTCATTCCTTTTTAGCTACACAGTCAACCCAGTGTGGGTGGTCAGCCTCATACCAAACTATAAGTCAAGGAATTAATAAATAAAAATATATAAATAACTTACTGAACACGTAGTAAGAAATAGTGAGGGCTGTCGGAAATACAGGCAATTACTTATTTTACAAAATTGCCATAAAATAGATTCATTTTTCATGTAGGTAATTGAAATGTCAGTTAACATTTAACAGCTTCCCTCCACTGTCAGACATAGGCCTCTTCAATTGCATACCGGAAAACTAGCTCCAGTGAATCAGGTCAATTAAATTCACATGATGTATTCGCAGATTTGAACATCGTTTTGCTGCCTCTAAGGCCCGGTATTTTCATCGTTAGCATAGCGACTTTATACTGAATGAGAAGGACGCACTTATGTCAATTGTGTAGGTAGATTTTTTTATTAGTTTAAAGTCACATAAGCTAACGTTGAATATACTGGACCTAAAACGTTCCCAGTAAGTGGAATTATGTAAGCTCTCCCAAAACGGTTCGTGTAATAACTTTACAAATGTATATTATCATTGAAATTAAATAAATAATGTAAAAATAAAATAAAAAGTTTTTCTTCCATGTAGGTTTTTGTCAAAAAAAAATCATAAATATTATGTTTTTTCAAACATTTTTAACCTAACCATCGTTCTATCTAAAAGCAATTCATTTCTATTTCACTGGCAACTCTGATAATCAAGTTTGAAACAAAACAACACGAAATTCCAATTTGAATTTAGAACGTTCTATTCACACGCCGCAATGTTTGTTTTCTCGCAATGTCATTTCTATCAAAATGATTTTATAGCTTTTCAAGGATCTTATTGCATTTGTGCTGGAATTTATTTTACGAATTTTAACAGATTTAAAATATTTCAGTCACGGTTCGAATTCCAACATGGATTAATTGAATTTATTTAGACAATTCACCGTTGGAATGCTGTGAGAACCAACTACTGTTGGCTGTTTAATTGATATCGATTAATATTTCTGAGGTTTTTACTTGTTATAATTAAAATCAGTTTCAATTGCGCCTGCATACATTTAGTAAAATAATTGATGTTTACTATTTAGTGTATTCAATGCTTTTAAAACTAATGGTATTTCTATACGGGTCTGAAATAATGCAATATCATTGAGGTGCGCACGTGAATTGACATAAACAAAATTGAGTCGTCACCCGGCCGGGTTGCTAGTAAAAAAAGCATACAAATATTTTGATAACGTGAATCTGACCCGCTTTGCTTTTATTTATGACAATACTGTCTTGATCCGGTCGATAGCTCAGTTGGTAGAGTGCTTGCATTCCATGAATGAATCCCACCGGGGGCGTCAGAACTAATTTCTCGTTTCGGTGTTTATCACGAACCCGAAATAAAATACCGGCAAGGTTAACTCAGCCTTCACAAGAAATGATTACTAGACCCCTCGGAAGCTGGGAAACCCCCACTTCATCTGAAGTGGTTGGCGTTAGGCCGGCCCCCTTAACTGTAAAAATAAATAGGTTCCACTCGCCACATGCGAATCCTTCGAGGGTAACGCGGCAAGAAGTTACACTATATGTGTAGCTTAGTTGCATTTTTGCATCAGCTTGGCCGTAGCGCCGTCATTACGGGTGTACATACTCATACCAGCATTACATAATAATAGGAAATCAAATTATGGCATCTCTCGGGGTTAAATCAGGGATCAACCTCGGCTTATTTAAACCTAATCACGCAGTTTATGGGCGGGCTAGTTCTGAACACGGGTTTATTAATTTTAAGCTCAGATGGTAGTCAACCTCTTACATTGTGCGCGTTCTAACTCGTATGTAAGCGTACTCGGTAATTTTGAGGTTAAGGGTGTATGATTTCATTTTAATATGAATTTATTTGCCCGTCACGACCACCTATTATCCAGTAGCCGCGAAAATGCATCAAATCCCGCGTTTAGTTTTGAGAGTTCGTCGGTAGGAGATCGTATTGTATCTGAACCATTTTGTGTTTTTTTAGCAATAAAATAACATGAAAGCGAAAGCGAAGCGAAGTTATACATTAATTACAAACAAGCATTTATTTTATTTTATTTACATACAAATACAAAAAAAGGCATTCATTTTATTTGTAAACAAATTTACAACAATTCACTTTCGTTCGTGTTAACAGATATATCCAAGTATATAAGTAAATAATTATTCACCCTGTACCGATTACTCAAAAATGCAAAGAAACTGGCATAAGGTCTCTAGAGAGCGTTTTACATTTCACAGAATTGGAATAAAACGCTACAGTTCAGTTTACACTGTAGTCACACAGAAGCACACACGTGTGTGCCCTGTATTTTTTACATTGCATGTTTTATCAAAGTGTAGACTCCAGTGGTTGCAGACCTATACAAGTGTATTAAAATAAAATATGAAAAAAAATATATATATTTCATTTTCATTGTTTATCTTGACTTATAGGTTGGTATGAGGCTCACCACCCAAACTTTAAAAAATGGTTTACTTTACCAATGTCACCCCTGTTTCAGGGAAAATCAGTAAAAGTTGCAGGGCTTTTGTTTATTTGTGGATTTGATTTTAATATGTAAATGCGCATGCACGATTTGTAAATGCGAACTTACAAGTGTATTTTTGTGAGCATGCACTTAATATGAACCTTAAATGTTAACATAGTTTTGCCACTTAGATGATAGATTATACATTGTGATTATGTCCCAATGACTCAGTTGATAGAGTGCTTGCATTCCATGCCGAGAGCTGAGGTTCGTATCCCACGGAGGATGTCAGAAATGATTTCCCGTGTCGGTGTTTATTTCAACTCAATAATAAAATACCGGCAAGGTTTCTCAACCTTTACAATAAATGAGAACCAGCCCCCTCGGGAGCTGGGACACCCCCGCTTCAACTGAAATGGTTGGCGTAAGGCCGGCTTCCTTACCTATAAAAATACAACTTTCATTTTTCTTTTCATCTTCGTCTCCTAAATGTTATTAATTTTTAAAGTTAAAAAAAGGTTTCATATTACTGCGTAGCCAGGGAATGTTTGTTGAGGCCGTGACTGCGTATGTGTTCAGTAAATATGCCAATGTGTGTGTGCTCATGGACTTCACCCTGTGCGAAGGAAGACAACGCATCCAAGTGCTATATATGCCTGTATACATAGTATACTTTTTTATACCATTGGATGTGTACATTGAAATAGCAACATGAAGTTTTTTTTCTAATAATTCAACTAAGTGATGGAATATATTCTAAGCATAAAAGCAGCACAAAAGATATACCATTTATATTTTCAAATTTGCTCTTCGCTGGGTTGAAAAATTCATAAAACCTTTACCAATGACCGGTCACGAAATGTCCATCCGGCCTTACAGCAACTGGGTCTTGCTTGAGAATTGGCGCTTTATAGCGACGACGATCAAGCTCGTAAAAAGGTCGATAGCTCAATTTGTAGAATGCTTGCATTCCATGCCGAGAGCAAGGGTTCGATCTCAAAGTTTGACTCAGCCTTCACAAGAAATGAGAACCAGCCCTTCACGGGAGCTGGGAAACCCCCACTTCAACTAAAAGTGGTTGGTGTGAGGACGGCCCACTTACCTGTAAAAAAAAATAGGTCCCGAAGCGCCACATGCGACTCCTTCGGGGATAACGCAGGCAAGAAGTTACACTACATGTGTAGCTTAGTTGCGTTTTTATATAATTACCCACTGATATAATATAAGGGTGTCAGAAATGATTTCCGGTTCGGTGTTTATTTCTAACCCAAAATAAAATACCAGGAAGGTGTACTCAGCCTTCACAAGAAATAAGTACCAGTCCCCACGGGAGCTGGTATGCCTTCGCATCAACGAAGTGGTTGGCGTAAGGCCGGCCCTCTTACCTATAAAATAAATAGGTTCCCTCGCCACATGCGAAGCCCTTCGGGGATAACGCGGCAAGAAATTATTATTTACTTAGCCACACATACTCATGACATTTTTGTTAGATTTCGACGGAACTTAGTTGTCTTGCACCAATCGAAATCTTGACTTTTGGATTACGAGTCCGTGAAAATCCGTGAAAACCTAAAATTAAACATATATACCTATATATATACATATGAGGATAATTTATTTATTTAATTTTTTACATGACCAAAGAGCGCCGTTTTTGTGTGTTTCACACCTCAAGGGCCCTCCTAATCATGAATTAGATATTTTAAAAAGGTGCCATTTCAGTGCTCCCTTAAAAATGCCAACAGATTCCGAAACCCTCACTCCGGGTGGCAGTCTGTTCTACTCCATCGGCCCCGAAAACCGGAAAGCGCGATCCTCAAAATTAGTGCGTATTTGACGGCGAGGCTGCATCAATCTGACAGCTTGACACCCCGCTGACCTAAGTGTCCGCCCCCTCACACTCACTTCAACGGGGGAAAATATGTCTGCCAGATATGATGGAGCCAAACCATTTAGGGCTTTAAATACCATCAAACACACACGGAACCCTCTCAGGGAAACGAAGCCAATGTAGTTCTTTCAACAGCGAAGTGATGTGAGAGAATTTGGACATCCCGAAGATCAGTCTTGCGGCCGCATTCAAAACAGACTGAAATCTGTTCAGTTCAGCGTTAACCACTAGACTAAATTACAGGCCTGAAAATTTCAAATTGCTCTACGCTAGGTTCAAAAAATGATTTCAATTCAACAAAAAAGGCCAGCCAGCAGAATTCTTTCCAGCTAAATCATTGAGCTAAATGAATTTCACTTTGAAATTCAAACAAACTTTCATATTATTCATGTAATGGAAAAAAACTTATCAGAATACTATAAAGTCGTGTGCAGCTCTCCGTACAATTCATTTAATCTGATTGAATGATCTTTTGCTGTTTTTCGCCATTTCGTTAAACTTTGCAAACTGTTTTTATTTACGTACGTATTATACTACCATAGCGTTTATGTATATACTCTTACACACACAATATAAGAGAGGGCTGACTCGAGCATCTTCGGCAATATACGATGATACACGAGTGTACCCGAAGTATGAAATGTAGCAAATACAGCGCAACCAAAAAATGTATGGAATCTTAAACAGCAACTCTAGATGGCGTTTTGATTTCCATGCATTTTTGAGAAACCAGTTGGTCCAGTTGTAACGTAAACGATTGTACTCTTTTGCATTATATAAATCTTGCTTCCATAAAACTAAGGAGATATAATATTTTTCTCCGCAGTTCATCTACCGGCCGCAGGTGACGCTAGCGACCGGGTCATTTTTTGTATGGAAATCTTTATTTTTCCAGGATAAATTGAAATCGGGGGAGAAAAAATAAAACAAGTATGGCATTACAAACATAAAAAATATCACTTCAAATCCTAAAAGGAAAATAAACCATTAAAAGACGAATGTAGCTACAATATCGTATGCAAAATTTGGGTACTTTTTAAATAATCATAAAAAATCAATGAAAAGTAAAAAAAAACAACTAACAAGTAGAAAAAATAAAGCTAATCAAAATTAATGTTTTGAAATAAAAAAAAGTTAGGATTTATTCATAAGAACAGTGGAAATCTCCATTTAAGGTATCTCCGTAAATAAAATTATTTTGAATTGGTTTTTTATGGAAAAAAATACCTAATTTTATGTGTTAATTTAATCTGGAAAAAAAATGCTACCTTACAATTAAAAATATGGGCTATTTTGGTCATCAAAGTTGGGCGCGCTGACCTCTCAATCACCCTTAAACCGTGGATAATGTGATAAATGCTCGTTTTGTTATTCAGAATCACAGGTTAACTTAAACCTCAAGCACTAGTCAAGGAACACAGAAATTTCGGACAGTCAAATATAATTGATTAAAATAAAATGAAACGCTCTAGCCGCTAACATTACAAACCAACCGCCATTTCTTTCGGCCCGTGCATACTTCTTTCATTTCATTCAGAGTCATAATCCCTTTTATACAAGCTCTTCTTTAATTATTACTCTGAATATCCAACGCATTTGATATTTCAGGAATTTGGTCCATCCATACCTTTCTAGGTCTTCCTCAAACACGACATCCATTTATTTTTGCAAAATATATTTCTATGACAACCTTTCAGCACTCATTCTCTCCATGTGTCCAAACCGTCTTAGTTAACTTATTTTAATTTTTACTTTCACACTGTCCCTTGCACCACATTCTTCTCTTACAAAATCATTCCTCTCCTATCACTCCGTATTTTTCCAATAATACTTCTTAGATAGTCCATTTCTAGTGTATGGACTTTACTAATTTCACTTTCACTCACCGTCCAGGCTTCACTTCCATACATCAAAGTGGGCGCTAGTATACCACCGTGCACCACCAGTCGAACGTTTTTTTGAGATTCTGGTTTTTGGCACGCAGTACACACCTGCTGGAGGGGCAACGCGTAACCATTACCCCACAGGGAGTATATAAATATGAAAAAACAAATAAAGAAACTACACCGTATTCCTCCAAATGAGAGATATGAAAATACCTAGATCTAATGCCTAGATATTTTGCCTTTCATTATTCTTCTTTCAAATTCACCAGCCATTCTTCCATCTTTTTCAAACTTACTTCCCAAGTATACTAACTTATTTACCACGTTAACATTCATTCCATTTATTTAAAATTTATATTTTCACCTACCATCTTTTTCAAAAATCAAAACTTTTTCAATTATTGATGTAAAACAAAAAAGTAGAAGAATAATCTTAATCGATTGAGCTGACTGCAACATAACACGATACAGTACTGAGTACTCGATTAATAAATGTCGTTCAGATGGTCATATCTTACTGGCACATCTCTCAGAGAAGCTGGGAAGGATTACCACGCAAGTAGCTTATATGCCCACTCTATATTCCATACCGTGAAGTAAGAGATGAGCAAGTTTTATCGCACCTAAGTGCAAAACTGTGTAACTTAGCTGTTGCATGATAAATGATTTAATTTTTTTTTGGGGCCCGAAATAAATGTTATTAATTTTTTGTTCCTTAAATACGTACCAGAAGCGCTATTCTGCTAATTCTTGCTCCTTACACTTTGGATATCAATCCAAGTCGGAGCTTGCTAGCGCTTACGAAAGAAATCGCTATCTCGTCGCCTTAAGGTCGTAAGAAAATTAGCAGAATAGCGCTTTAGGGGTAGAAACCTGCGGTAGATCTTACCGTATCCATTTGAAGATAGGATGGAATAAACCATGGCGTTGCCTGAACAGCTGATCGTTGTTCCATGTAAAATGGATGAACTGTTGATACGCCGCCATGTTGTATTTCGTCGTATCTGCAAATAGATGCGGTAAGATCTGTCGACGATCGTCGAGACTTCCACCCTTCATTCTTGCGGGGCGGGTTTTAACAAATTATCATAATATGTGATAGCGGAAATCATTTCAATCTCTTTGTTTCCTTTGTTTTCAATATTCCAGAAGATCTTTAAACTGAGATCTCTGTATTAGGCAACAATAGCCATTTCCCAACTCACCGTTTTGAACATAGTATACCACTTTACTTCTAAACCCAACCAAAGCGTTTACTAATAATCTATTAAAACTGAAACAGCATCTGTATCAAGTGTTTTAGTTTCCATATAATTTTGGTAAATTATTCTGGTTGAGTTTAAACGTAGTTTTGTGCTGGGGTAGAGTGTGTTTATTATCATGCCCTGTACTGTGAAACAATTATTTACGATGCCTCTGAAGTGGACAAACAAATTTACGGCTGACAGATAAAACAGATTTTCATTGAATGGACCATAGAGTTAGAACTGCAATACCATAGAGACCGTTGGAATTATTGGTTTGGGACAATTGGCTGTACTGACTCATATAAGTGCCTGGACATGGCATTAATAGTGTTGCGAATATGCAGGATGTTAGTGGTTGTGTTTGGTTTGTGTGTGTTGGTTGGAACTCTCCAGAAGTTGGTAGAAACTTAGGTAGGTACTCATAATAATTTGTATTTGTTTGAGATTAATTAAGTGTTGTATCGAATATTCTGGTAAAGTCTAGCAAGGTGGTATGTAACGATTCTTTACGTTTCGAGAATCTTCTTAATAATCCGTATAAATTAGGGCACAATCGCCTGGAGAGTCATAAATCAAATCAACCGTCGTACTATACTGTGCAAATGTATCTCCGAACCGAAAGAAATAAAATAAATGTTGCACAATAAATAGACCGCGGGTTTAATTAAATAGAACCCGCGTAAAAACATAAGATTATGTTAGATTAGAAATTTAAGATTCTTGAACTATGTATAAACTTGACAGTTCAGTTGAGCAGTTTCATAACAGATTTTAAATTTGTTTTTTTTCCTGTAAAATCTTGTCCACGTTATTTTCTAGTCTCCGGTAAGATCGTGAGACGGCGCAGGCGCATGCGCAGAACAGCTGAGAGCAGCGCCACTGCGCGTGGGCGGCGACAACGGGAAGTTCGTGTCCTTAGTCATGTTGTCTGTCTTTGTTCTGTATCAACTTACTGCGCGGTTCAGACGAGTCGATCTCTTTAGTGGGAGCTGTGACCGATTAGTGGCTTGAACTGTACAGGCATAGACAACAGACAATTAACCCACCTTAAGTTCCTTGTTCCTTGACTTGTCGGTATGAGGTTGACCACCCATACTGTAAAAAATGGTTCACTTTAAATAGGAGCTTTAGGTTTACACGGCTGGCTGATGATGCTGGAGAGTTGCTTCCCGGGGTTTGTGGGAGCTGGAGCTTCCGGACGTTTCGCCCATGTCTACGATGGATTTTTTCAGAGTGAAGGTGAAGTGACAAAGATGATGTTGATGAAACAGGTTCACTCTACCAATATCACCCCTGTTTCAGGGAAGGTTAGCAAAAGTTATGGGGTTTATAATAATTTAAGATTTGGTTCATGGGGCACATGCAACACTTGTAAACGCGAACTTACACGAGTCTGATTGTGGGCATGCGTTTAACATGAATTGAAAATATTTTTGTAACGTTGTTAATACGTTATGGGGAAAAATAATATACGTGTGCATTTTTCATAAAAAAAAAATTCCCCGCGTGGCACTTAATTTGCCTACTTCATTTAAAGTTTTTGTACACCCCCTTGCATGACTGAAAAATGCAAAGAATCGTTTCGTGTTGGTGTGTTAAAGGGAGTGTGAATTTACGCGCAGAAAAATTGTCGGACACACAGACACCCGCCAACTAATGCACGCATACTGGGTCCGTGTGAATGACATTTACAAGCCAAGGGAACTGTATCAAATCAAAATAATAATGGCGCTACGTCTGCGTAGGTTTACTTTTAATTCTCGTGTTTACGTTCTGTCTCACGTTCCGCGATATCATTGCAGTTCTCGTCATGTATGCGTCATAACTAATGCTCATTTCCCAAGTGCTTTTAATTCTACACAACGACATTTTAGAACATATACAAATCGATGATGTTAGCAGTATTTATGGTGTGATGAATGAGCGTCAACCAAAAGTGCATAAATAGACCCCACTAGGCAGGGACGTGCATGCCATACAGACACATGCGCCTAATAGGTAGGCAATGCATGATAAAAAACGCATTTAAGCTTGATATTGAGATTTTAATTAAGTTCGATTGGAGCCATCGTTAGCACTTCAGTCAATTTTAAATGAGTTATTTTAAAGGAATGGAAGAAAACATTTATGCCTGTACCCTATGCACGCGCCTGCCACGAGGGATGGAAGGCCACAGTTGAACCTTTACCATCTTGCCTTCAGCATCTTCTGTCGGTAGATCAGTCAGATTCAGGGCCGATTTTTTTTTCATATGAAAAAATCGCAACTTCTGCAACAATATTTTTAAGGAATCCTCGGTATATTTCAGAGACTAGGGATCTATGGCACTTGATATAGTGTCGCAGAGTTGATGATGTGGCGGTTGATGTTCTGATCCTTTGTAGCAGGGCTGTTAGCTGCGTAGGATTGTGTTGTGTGTTACGTTGGCTGTGTTTTGAGACACTGAAAGGAAGTGTGCGATTGGTTTCGAAAAGGACAAGGTTAAATTGGGGTGGAACACAGATACCAGCTACTCGTTGCATAAACGGACAGTTAGGCAAAGGAATGAGTCGTCAAAACACAAAGTTGTCTTAGTTTTGATGTCAACTGCAAAGGGATGAATGTGAGTCGTTCTACGAGTTGCCTTTTTTGTGACGAGATAAGGAGGTAATGTATTATGGATACATAATATTTTCTTCAATTACTTCCAAATCAAAATCAAGTTAAAACATCTGATGTCTGGAAAATTGAACTGTCGTGAGAATACCTCAATTAAGAACATACTGCTATCATTAAAAAAACAGTGATGCTCAAAAGAGAAAGACGAGAAGCAATATGTATGACAAATTGTCATAGATAGAATCAAAGAGAAATCCATTTGAAGATCAAATCACAAATGACAACTTTTACCAAATCGAAAAAAAACATTGAAATAAATGACCTTGAAAAGCTGGTGCATGACCACATTCATACAACTTGTAGAATTGTGAGGATAAGATCGACAAACATGTATTGAGTGAGATTTGAGAGTGAGGTTGTTTCATCCAAACAAATACCAAAATGTGGCATGGAATTCTCAATGAAGACGTCAATCCATCACTTTCATTTAGTTTGGACATTCGTTTAAGATATCAAGTGCCTTCTAACAATACCAGTACCCGCCTCTTTCAAGTATCATATACAATCATTAGAGATGCATTTATGTATCTGTTACTGTAAGTGAATGGAATTCAGGGATATTGTAAAATGACTAGAACGTTCTACGATAGCTCTGCGGTTAAAACCAAAGGGCTAGAGCTCAATCCCAACCAGGATGTCAGTATCAGAAATGATTTCCCACTGCGATGTTTATTTTTTTAATAAAAAAACCAGCAGGGCTTACTCAGATTTCACAAGAAATGAGAAACAATGCCTTCGGGAGCAAGGAAACCCCCAATTCCATTTGAATTGCTTGGCTTAAGGCTAGCTACCTTCTTTATATTTAAACATAATTAGGTTCCACTCATCACATGCGAATGGTATGGTTTGATCTTTACTTACTTACTTTTACTTTCTTCGGCTCATAAGCCTTAAAGGCTCAGGGCCTCCCGCACCACGATCCTCCAGGACTCTCTGTCTTGTGCTGCTTCCCTCCATGGTCCCCTTACTACCAGGACTTCGGCGTCGGCTTCAACGTTGTCTGCCCACCGCATCCTGGGACGTCCGAGTGGTGTAACACCCGAGGGGGCTTGATCAGATTGGTAAAATTGCGTAACAATTAATTATATAGAGTGAGTGTTAAAGAAAGAAATGTTTTAGAAAATTGATGGATATGAATGAATGGAGAGAGGTATGCCAATGTAAGAAAAAAATGGTGACTACTCTGCAGAAGCTCTGGCTACCCTTAGTGGAATGGCGAGTTACTGTCTGATGAAAAGTATAGAATTCCTAAAAAATATCTATGATAAACTTTATAGAGTACCTACACACTTTTTTGCTGATTTTGGGCAATATTAAAATTATTAAAAATTCTACGAGTGTTCGATTGTATGTATATTGAACACATTGCCGTTAACGAATTTAACAGTCAAACATGTCTAGTAGGCGTCCAATATGTTAATTATTTGTTTTGAACAAAAGGTCGAGACATTGAAGTTTTTGAAGCCATTGAAAACAAAATTGCTTTCCCTTTGAGGTGTGAATTTAATTTATAACTTTCGATGTTATAAATTTTTAAACATACAAACAATTCGAGAACCTTCAAGTACGGACGATTAATTGGTACAGCAGAATGCACTTACAATGTCATTTTTTAAATATAGTACCCGGTCCGTACGCTAGTGGTAACGCTTCGGACTCGTAAACGGAAGGTCGTGAGTTGGAATCGCGGCGGAGCACAAACAATATACCATTCATATTTTCAAATATGCTCATAACTAGGTTGAAAAATACATACACCTTTACCAAAGACCGTTCACCAAAGGTCCAGCAAGCTTACAGCAACTGGCTCTTGTTTGAGAATAGGCGCTTTCTATAGCGACGAACAAACTCGGCGAGGGCTCTTGAGGTGTGATTCACAAAAAACAGCGCGTACCAAATAAATCATCCCATTATTATTAGTAGTATCTGGCTTTGAACGCAACCATTCTACCAACTGAGTTATCGACTGGACGATTCAAACGTATATTTTCTACTTACCAGTTGTCCGGACAAAGAATAACTGATAAAGTCTAGAAAACGTATTTGACTTCAGGCGTTAAGAAAATACCACGTTTATTTCAATTCATAGAAACAAACGATTTGTATTAGCAAAAATGTACTCGAGAGCAAAACAATCGTTAAGTCGAAAAGGGTTCCATGATAAAACGACATAGTGACAAAACGACACATTACATAACGACACATGACAGAAAAACACATGACTGAACGACAGATGACAGAACGACACAGTGACAAAACGACACATAACATAACGACACATTACAGAAAAACACATGACAGAACGACATATGACAGAATGACACATGACAGAACGACACAATGACGGTACATCACTATGAAAAAACATCTCGGAAAAGTACATCATAATGACAAACATCACAAGACAGATCATCATATGACAAATATCACAAACCATAAACGGCACATGGAAAAACATTGTCAAAGTGATCTATTTTAGGTGATGTTTAGTCATAGTGATGTTTTGTCATGTGATTTATTGTCATAATGGTGTTATGTCATTGTCGTTTTGCTTTGGAATCTAGAGGTTGCTGGGTAATATGGTAATTAGGTATGTTTTTACAAATCCCAGTACCTTGTGCTGCTATAGACTAACCGCCGTTGGTATTGTTTTGTTTGACAGTCACTTATTAAATTTGAGTAAATTTGAGAAGTACGTGCTATAGCAATGTTGTGTGAAGATCGGATAAGATAAATATGATTTGTGTATGACTTCAAGTGAATGTTTTGTGAACTATTGTAAAGACCATTTTTTTACTTTTTAAGAGTTTGTGTATTCACACAGTGAAAATTCATGTGATGTTGTCAATATCATGTGTCGTTATGTCACTGTGCCGTTCTATATTGTCACTGTCGGTTAGGTATCGGTAGTCAAACGGCCGATCATTATGGATAAGTTATGCCTGTTCGATAATGCAGTTGACAATGGCAGATCTCTGCATCTGCATACATAAATGTGGCGGGAAAAGCGAAAGTGAAATGTCCGCCATGAGAGATTATGACAATTGTTCTTGTTAAGCGATCATGCTGAATATGTAAAGCAGGAACGGACAAAGAGATCAAAAGCGGGCCGGCATTCAAAAACAAGTACGCTCACAAAAAACATGTAAAGGAAATAAAGCTACTATAACATTCCTTGACTTAATTGTACATTGAAGCTTTCACGGCCGGTTTTTTGTTGACATAACAATCGTTTTTTTCGGGCTATGTTGCCGTGGTCTGGTTGTCTCTTTCCTTGACTTATTGGTTGGTATGAGGCTGCCCACCCATAATATGAAAAAAATGGTTCACTTTGCCAATATCACCCCTGTGTCAGGGAAGGTCGGCAAAAGTTGTGGGGCGTATGTTCATTTGAGGTTTGGATTTTATTTGTAAGTACACATTCAGCATTTGTAAGCGCGAACTACACTTGTTGGTTTGTGGGCATACATAGAGCTTTAAATGAATATATCCTTGCAATTTACATTATAGATAGATATATAGATAGATGAGGCTGACCACACATAATATTAAAAAAATAGTTCAATTTGCCAATATCACCCCTGTTTCAGGGAAGGTCGGAAAGAGTCGCAGTGCTTATGTTCATTTGAGGTTTCGATTTTAATTTGTAAGTTCACATACAGCATTTGCTAGCGCGAACTTACACATGCAGGTTTGTGGGCATGCATTTAATACGAGTATGATGAATTTTAAATGTCAATATATCTTTGCAACTAAGATTATAGATTATTATAGGTATCGAGGTCCGCACATGTATTGACATAGATAAAATTGTGTCGTCACCCAATACGCATAGTTCTTTGTAAGATACCATCACAAAGATAAGCTAACTCTGATATGAATACGCTTTTTTCTTACCGCTGCGGCCGTACTATTCCATATTCATAAGAATTCAGTATTGTTTTAACCTCTCCACACAAAAAGAACGCTCTCGTAATCAAAAAAGTTCTCTTACGGATATTAAGAAGTATATAAAGATATTGTAATTAGATATGTTTTACATATCCCAGTACCTTGTGCCTCTATAGACTAACCGCCGTTGGTATTGTTTTGTTTGAGTCACTTATTCAAAGTAAAATTGAGAAATATGCGCAATAGAAATGTTGTGTAAAGATCGGATAAGATAAATATGATTTGTGTATGACTTCAAGTAAATGTTTTGTAAACTATTGTAAATATGGTTTTACATTTTTTTTTGCTGAATTTACATAAACCATCATCATCATTAGAGCGTCAACCATGTATATATATATTCATCAGCATTCATTGTGAGATCATCCTCGACGGGAAGAGAACGTTTATTGAAACTATAAAAAAATCTAAGGTTTGTGTATTTACGGAGTGAAAATTCATTTTCAATATTCATTAAGTACCTATAACTTAAAATTATATTGTCTAAGCGCTATCGGACTCTATCCGTTCATATTCAGATGCCAACTGAGGTAAACAAACTACAAAATAATCAACATTCAAAGAAGAAAATAGAAAGTGAATGGGATTTTTCGGAAAGGTACTGTTAGTAAGAGAGAATGACTAGGTATTTGCTTATTAATAATATTATCTAACTTTTTAATTTATAATGTTTCAAGGGAAATAAGCTGTCTGCCTTTACACCCTGAGTGGAGGACTTTTACTCCTGTGGTATCAAATAATGGTCGTTTTCTATGCAGTGGTCCGCCATCTCAGAGTACCCAGACGTACCCCTAAATGCCCTTTTATGCTCATTTATTCTAACATTAATGGGTCTAGAAGTCTGCCCTACAGACGCGGCTTTGAATTGGTTATATGAAATGCGGTAAACTCCCTAAAAACTAAAAAAATAATAATTCAAAAACACTTAACAATTTTATTACTAGCCTAGTTATCGGAAAAGCACAATTTTGACTCGGTCGCATCAACGCGCGACACACAGTTTAGAAAGCCCTAGTTTATCGTATATGTGCGCGGACAAAATCATATAGCTGTCATCTTAACGATCTGACAGTTCTATTATGTGCTTAAATGAAAGATTACATTAAAGCGCGTTGCGAATATACTCGACATCTTATTTTTGCAAACGGATAGTAATCGAATGGGGTCAGAGGTGCTCGTGTCCCGTTACAGGTTAAATTCCTTGGATCAAGCACAATGTCCGTCTCGCATACAAACTTGCCGATATTCGTGCATTGCATTTGCTGGATTCTTGTAATGTGTGAACAATGCATTTCCGTGACCTTTGCCACGCGATGACACCCAGACACTTAATTCTGCGATTCATCCCCCCAGTGCTTGTTTGGCTTACCTATCATTTGATTCAAAGATGATCTTTCCATAAAATTGTCTTAATAATTACATTATAAACAATCTGAGCTAAGAAAAAAACGTAAAACACGATAGATTGAGAGTGGTTTTAAATATTTTGTAAATCTTTCCAGTTTTTATGAGACACATTGGTCCAGTACACATACAAACGTTGCTCATGCGAAATTACCTCTGATGGGCATAAGACAAACGAGCACTAACGAGACAAATTGTCTAACAAATATGAGAATTGCTTTTGTGATGCTATGGACAATGCTATGCGCACATTATCTCGTGTTTATATTATATTGTTATGTTTTTAGCGGGTTCTATTTAATTAAAAAATATTTTACACAATTTATTTCATCACTTTCGGTTCAGAGCTACATTTGCACAGTATAGTTCGACGGTTGATTGATATCTGAAGCTGCAAAGAATTTCGGTCTTTAATTTATACCAAAAAAGAACGATCATTCTCGAAACATAGAGAATCGTTACATACTACCTTACTAGACTTTGCCAGAACATTCGATTCAACACTTAATTAATGTCAAACAAATACAAATTACAGTAAACTGTAACTCTATCGCCATTCCGCTTGGTTTGGCCAGATCCTCTGCAGAGCTGTCTCCATTTCTTCCTATCCTTACATACCTCTCTGAATTCATTCTTACCCGTCATCATTTTCATACATGTTTTTCTTTTAAATTCACTTTGTACGACTCATATATGTATATCAAGACCAATCAAGACGCTGCAACTTAAGTATGAAGTAAACTGTAACTCTATCGCCATTCTGCTAGGGATGGCCAGAGCCAGCCTCCATTTCTTCCTATCCTTATATACATTCATTCATTTCCATCACCGTTTTTATACATTTTCTTCTTTTACATTCACTCTACATATCCCGTTCTCAAGTACCCGGATTATTCTAATTTTGTCCGTATTCTCTTCGTTTTTTAGCAGCGCATTTCCAAGTTCACTCTTCCTTGATCCAGCAGTCCTCATCCCGACTTCCTCCCGGCTGGTCGTGCGTTGGCCCCAACTTGCTCCCGATTTAGATCCCGACAGATTTGGTCTTATTTCGGGACATTCCGGTACATACGCCGGACCAGTCTCGTCCCGTTTTGTCTTGTCTTGTAAAATCGGGGAATGTAGTGATCAGTGAATAGAGTCGATTGCATATTTCAGTGAACCATCTATCTATAATCTAAGTTGCGAAGATGTATTAACATTTTAAATTCATGTTAAATGCATGCCCACAAACAGAAACGTTTAAGTTTACGCTTACAAATGCTGCATTTGTAGTTACAATGCAAAAACTAAACCTCAAATAAGCATAGGCCCTGCAACTTTAACTGACGTTACAGGGGTGACATTGGCAAAGTGAACCATTTTTTACAGCATGGGTGGCCAACCTCATTACTCTAGGTCCATTTATATTAGTTTTTATTATATCTGTTCCTGGACTTACAGGTTGGTATGTTTCGGGGAAGGTCAGCCAGCAGAGTTTATGTTCATTTGAGATAGGAATTTCATGTTGTATATCCAGATACGGCATGTGTAAGCGCAAACTTATTCGTAACTGATTGTGGAAATGCATGTAATATATCTTTGCAACTGAGTGTATCAATAGATCTGTTCGCATTTGGTTTGGATTTTCTAAATGATAAAATTAAATGTACTTCTTTTAAAAAGAATACTATGAAAGTGTTTCAAGTTTCCATTTTAAAAAAAACTCGATTGAAAAAACCGGTTTTCAATTTTTTTATCAAATTTTGAATCCATTAGCTCTACAGCAGCAGTCTTCTTTCAGTTATCAAAAACAAATCTTGATGTGAAAATTGTTAATCTAGAATGCCATTTTTGGAATACCCTATATCCTGGGGTCACTATTTGGTGTCCATCGTCCACTGTTGTGTTACCTATGTGAAGATCAAGGTTGGTATGCGCGCAAAGCATTTTTGTAGTCTGTGCCAAGAATCTTGCATGCTCTTTCTTTTTCGTTTCTTTCTTTTTTAGCACTCAATTGACAGGTCTTTGTTCTCATTTCAAGCAGTTATGTTTAAGTTATTTGTTATAGTTGACAAAACTAAATCTAATGGTGTTATTCTCAAACAGCAAAGCCATGGCTCATCCTCAGCCTACAGTAAATTTTCGATTTCAAAAAACGATGATCCTTAGATCAGGTATGGATCGAATGTTTTTTGAATACCACTGTAATTATTTTTTAAGGATTCAGTCCGGTCTATAGTACAGTTGGTAGAGTGCTTGCATTCCAAGAGCCGAGAGCTCGGGTTCAAATCCCACCGAGAGTGTCAGAAATGATTTCCCGTTTCGATGTTTATTTCAAACCTAAAATAAAATACCAGCAAGGCTTACTCAGCCTTCACATAAAGGATACCACCCCCATCGGGAGCTGGGGAACTCATATATCTAATCTAATCTAAGTTGCAAAATATATGTAACATTATAGATTCACATTATATGCACTTTCAGACAGACAAAAAGACTCAAACAGAAGTGCACAAGTTCGCGCTTAAACATGCCGCATGTGGTCCTACAAAATAAAAACCCGAATCTCACATGGACATACACCCTGCAACTCTTGCCGACCTTCCCTGAAAACAGGGGTGACATTGGCAAAGTGAACCATTTTCTAAAGCATGGGTGGTCAGCCGCATACCAACCTATAAGTCAAGGAACATACACAACAAATTACATTTTTAAAATCATATCAACTGAAGTAATCGGCGCGGGCCCCCTTACCTGTTGAATTAAATAGGTTCCACTCGCCGCAAGCAATCCTTTCGGGAGAAAGTGGCAACTAGTTGCACTATATGTGTAGTTTAGTCGTGTCACAACTACCACTTATTATAAGCAACTGTTTGTACCAAAATATGTGGTGGAGATGAGGACGTCTTTTGAGCTGCAAAAACGTTACTCTGTTTATTTCTTTAACAAAAATCTGATTAATATTTTGAATCTTCTCAAATACCTACGGTTCAAAAAAATTATGTATTTTTACCAAATTTACACACGTTCACACATTTTTTCTAGAAAAAAAAGAAACCAAACCGTTTAATGTGTTAACAAATGACCGCTCCAGATTTTTTAATATCTATGCATTTAGTAAACCACACGTTTCACACACGACTCTCGCACCAAATACTCAACTCCAAGTGTTAACCCTGCATTTCAAGTCGGTCATAGCGTTTACCAATATATGCATAGAAACGAAAATAGCGCCTCTATTAGTAGTTGTATTTTCTATTCATATTTAAAACGCTATGGTTGAGTTAAAGGTACAACTCTTGGGGTACTGATCTTGGAATAATCGTAGACATAAATTTGTACACGCCCTGAGAAGACTGGATCACGATCCGGGCATTAAGACGGTTATAAAAATCCGGAAGATAAATAATTGATGTTTATTTATTCAACTTTCTCATGGGCACACGAAAGCCGATAATATTTTGAGTTAGGACAGTGGCGGTGATGATAATCGTGATGCAGATTAACAAAAAAGTATAATTTATTTTAGGTCACTCCGCTGCTCAATGTCGGTTCTGTAAAAAAATTAGATATATTTTTCAAATAAAAGATGAAGGGTTTGTGTATTGACATTGTGAAGATTAATTATAAATTAATACTGTAAAAATAAAACACAAAGTTTTTCTTCACTACTTCATTTGTACCTATACTCGAGCGCTTTTGATGTTATCAAACCATTATCAACAACTTGTTTTTTGAAATCTAAGATTGTTAAGTTTTATTGAAAAAAAAGCGTTTCCAAGGATTTTCAAAATTATTGGTATGAGGCTGACCCCCCGTGCTGTAAAAATTGGTTCACTTTTGCCAATGGCACCCCGGTTTCAGGGAAAGGCGGCAGGAGTTGCAAGGTTTATGTATATGTGAGGATTTTTTTATTTGTATGCATACATGCAGAATGTGTAGGCGCGAACCGTGCCTGTTTAGGCGCGAACTGTGCCTGTTTAGGCGCGAACTGTGCCTGTCTAGTATGAGCCATAAATGTTAACATATCTTTGGAGCTTAGATTATAGATTATAGACATTGACATGATAGGCGAGATGACACGTCTATATTAAGTGTGTAGAAATTGTGTTCTATGAAACAAGAAATACAATAAAAATATTTTTGTGCCTTTTTCTTTTTGAGGACATAAGAGCCCGAATAACGTAACAGTGCCCACACACTTACGAAAAGGTGTTTATCAAGTCAGATTGAGACTTTCTAAGGTCTTTTTGTTGATGGGTTGCTAGAATTTAAACTCGAAAGGTCATCTGTTTTCGGAGGGCAATGATTGAAGATGGCCCTTTCAAAAAACAGGATCTAATGACGTCATCAGTGACCCAAATGATGATTCAATTCACACGGCGGGTGATGGATGTTGGGTGTCAGAAGTAAATCCATGATTGCTCTTGCATCCGCCCTTCCGTCACGTACCCACTACAAACATAATGCACCCTCAGCGCTTGTTTGGCTTATCTACTATTTGGTTCAATGACGACCTTTAAATGAAATTGTCTTAAGAATCATATTCTACATAATCTGAGCTAAGAAAATAACGTAATACACAATCATGTGAGAGTTGCATTTAATATTGTTATGAATGTATGATTTTATGTCTTTGTATGTTTACTTATGAGTGTGTCTCTAGACGTAGGTATTTGCATGGCTGTATTTGTGTTAGCTCGAAGTTTCTCATTGAGAAGATTCTGGCATGGTCTGGTGGATGCCAGAGTAGCCCTTATTCACATATACGTATAAATACAGATCGCAGTGTTGAAGGGGGGTTAGTACCTAATCCGTTGAGTGAGATAGTACGAAAGATTATCTGTAAACCAAATGTGAGTCAATTCTAAAATAGATTGTGTAAAATAAATTTAATCGAAGTTTTATTTAATTGAACCCAAGCAAATCGTAACAATATTTTCCAAATCAATTCCCAGCATTCATAAGACACATTATTCTAGGACACATGCAAACATTGCTCATGTGAAACTACCTCTTTTGTAGATACGACAAACAAGCACTAAGGTGACGATAATGCACCTAATCTTATGAAAGACCCATAACGACTCATTCTGGATAGAGAGACATTATATTTTCTAATCAAACAAATCGTTTCACCTACCATGTTTCCGATTCTCTCAGAAGAAAATCGACTCTTTAGTTACCACATAATTCTTATCTTTAAAAATATTAAGAAAAAAAATTTGGAGGGCGCTGCTTTTGTCTGAATTTCATCTTAAAAGCCCTCTGAAAACTTGTTGCTGTAAAAAGCGCCTTTTCTCGAGTGAGACACAGTTGCTGTAATGCTGGGTGGAACTACTTTGATGGTCTTTGGTAAAGATAGATGACCAGTCATAAGTCTAGTGGCTAGCGCTTTGAACTCGTAAATGGAAGGTCGCGGGCTCAAATCCTGGCGGATCACAAAAAAATACCATTTATGTATTCAAATATGCCCTTCGCTGGGTGAAAAATTCATGTACCTCTACCAAAGACCGGCCACGAAAGGTCCATCCAGCCTTACTGCAACTTGGTCTGGCTTGAGAATTGGCGCTCTCTATAGCAACAGAAATACAGATATCTGAAAAATATCACCTTTAACCACTTCTACATATTTTTGTTGTTGATATAACCTTGTTTTTGTTACAGGTGAGTACCACATTTCACTAGCTGTCTCGTCAATCATCAAATTATCGCCAGCATTTCAAGTTCGGCGTCTCTTGATCGTCAATGCTGTGAGAATATTCACCGATCGTGAGTAGACAGTGCTTGCATTATTCTCAATTGCAAAACCAGATAGTCGAGAGACAGTGTCATGGCGGAGATCGAGATATTAATTTGACTTGTAAATCACTGGGAGACTTTCTTCTCAATAATCGTCAAAATTCATTGTTTCACTTGCCTGTTAAAATCAATTTAAGAATTTCTTATCGATCGGCATGAATTTATCTTTAGCATTTTCGGATTTAAATTGGAATATCTAGCTGCGGTAATTTTTTTGAATTTCACTGCTAAAATGCAACCAAGCTACACTTATAACTCCTTCCCTGCGTTATTCTCGAAGGGGTCGCGTGTGGTGATTCGAGACCTGTTTATTTTTACGGGTAAGGAGGCCGCACATTTTGCATTTGTGCCTTTAATAGTTTGCCTTGGTTTTATCTTAGAATACCAGAGTTCTTTGTCCGGTCGATAGCTCAGTTGGTAGAGTGCTTGCATTCCATGCAGTGAGCTCGGGTTCGAATCCCGCCGAGGGTGTCAGAAATCACTTCTCGTGCCGGTGTTTATTTCAAAACCCCTAAATAAATACCGGCAAGGCTTACTCAGCATTCACAAGAAATGAGTACCAGCCCTCTCGGGAGCTGGGAAACCCCCACTTCAACTGAAGTGGTTGGCGTAAGGCCGGCTCCCGTACCTGTAAAAATAAATAGGTTCAACTCGCCACATGCTACCCCCTCAGGGATAACGCGGCAAGAAGTTTCACTATATGTGTGGCTTAGTTGCGTTTTTTTATTGCGTTTTTGCGTTGCTTATTTTCGCTAGCAAGAATACTTTTCTGAAAAACTACTTTTTCATTGTGATTCTGAACCATTATGGTATATATGGATTTTTTGCAAACTTTAATATTACCTTGAGGGAAGTAGGGTGAATGAAAAACCGAGTGAATGAATGCGTCAGTTTTCCCTTTTTATGTGGCGTGCGCGTATTCACGACTGATCCACATTTCGCTGCCGGTCAAAAAAGTGAAAATACCAGATGCGGCTTGCAAAAAATACGTACCCACTACCCAGTATAAGGAATTCCATCCACTTTGGCGTAAGACGGACGTATTATTGAATTATAGGCCACTCTCATATGAGGATACGGCAACTAGTCGCTTACCAGTAGCTAACACAGATCAGTGAATAAGTTGAATTCCTTCAAAGATAATCACAATTTCACAATTAACGAGAATATTTCACTGATCTTTAATGCAATTTTACTCGATTATTTACTGGATCGAAATAAGTTTAAAAGAAGAAAAGTTGAATATTTATCAACAAACACAGATTGAAGAAAGCCGGATAGAGTGTGGAAACATAAAGTTGATATCATGGTTAAATGTTATTGATTGATTAAGAATATAATTAAACTGTTTCTTTACAATTATAATAACCACACAGTAACAACAACAAAAAAGCTGATATTGAACGAGCCGTTGTAAGCGAACTTACATTATTCTCGACGTTTTGTTAACGACATAGCTGACGTCTTCGACTGAAGATGAAAGTTAAGAATAATGTAAATTCTCCTATAACGGTTCGTCTAATATCCGATTATTTTTGTTTAACTGTGTAGTTATTTTAATTGTAAATATGTCAAACGACCGCATGAATTCCAATTTAAACCTAAAAATAACTGTTTCTGTCGGCAACTGGTTACAAGTAAGATCATTTCACAGTTGCCTCTTGTGGTGGCAGGCTGGCTCCGCACTTCGCATGGCCCCTGCACAGAAGTTAAGTGGCATGTTTGTATGCGCGAAACCCAAACATCGTGAGATGTAAATTGAAGCAAAAAAAATCGCAAGTCCGATCTCCTTCAGTTCCCTTCGGATTCCAGGTCGAGCGTGCCATAGTTTAACTTTAAATGGACATTATGTGGGTGAAGTGAAATGCTTTATTAATGGGCTATTTTGACCAGTACTGTAGCTGTACTTCTGTCGTCATTTCGCTAGTGGTCGTCAGCCTTTTCGGAGCTACATCCAATTTTTACCCTTTAAAAATTATTCAAACCCATTAGGTAATTAAGCTACATATATAGTGTAACTTCAGGTTGCGTTTTCCCCGAACGGGTCGAATGTGGCGAGTGGAATCTATTTATTTTTGCAGATAAGGAGGCCGGTCTTATGCCAACCACGTCAGTTGAAGTGAAGTGTTTCCCAGCTCCCGAGTTGCTGTTAGGTACTCATTTATTGTGAAGGCTGAGGTAACCTTGCCGATGTTTTATTTTGGGTTTGAAATAAACACCGAAACGGGAAATTATTTCTGAAACCCTCGGTGGGATTCGAACCCAAGCTCTCGGCATAGAATGCTCTAAGCACTCTAGCAAGTGAGCTATCGATCGGATACGTTTTCGGATATTCACATCTTTTCCATTCCATCCATTCAATCACCATGGCCACCAAGCCCTTATTTCAGTATTTTTTGTTCCTTGACTAATAGATTTGTATGAGGCTGATACCCATGTTGTAAACACTCGGTTCACTTTTGCCACCCCTCTTTCAGGGATATCCACCCCTGACTTTCGTTAATCACCATTTTCTTTTTATTTAAAAATCTTTGCTTGCTGAATCCAGTTTTCGAAAAATTATATGTTTACCACAAAATATGTAATAGTAATTTCTAACTGGTTTTGGCATTACATATATATACCGTACTAAAAATAAATTCCATTAATCCTTGAACCGATGAAGGTAGTGTCATGACATTTTTGTTACTTAGTTATTGGTAAATTCTACAGAATCTTGCTTATTAAAAAGATAATATTTTAAATGTATGTACTTAGCGATTAGTCAATCTAATCAATGCTTTTAGCAATTCTGTCGTGATTATTTCCATCAATAAGTAATAATTTGAAAATTTAATATTAACTTGATTTGCCACACACTTATCTGCATTTCATCACATACAATCGTACAATAAGTAAACATGCGAAAATCGATAATGTTTCATAACATGAAAATTTAAAATTTAAAAAAAAATTCCGTCATGTGTTGAAAGTTTTTAAAATTAATATTTGTCTTTCTGTTTGTTAATATCCTCTTTGCAGAAGGAAAGGTTTGTAATGTTTTTATTTGTAAAATTACACACATTAAAATACTCCGGGATAATGTAAAATTTCAGAATCTATTCACTTTCCTTAAAATTTTAAGAATATTGATTATTATATTTTTTTATTGCTTTGTTTTTTTTTGTTGTTCCTTGACTAAAGTTAGTATCATGCTGACCGGCATGCTGTACAAGCACGGCCCACTTTTGCTAATGCCACACCGTTTCTGGGGAAGGAGGTAGGAGTTACAAGGCTTATGTTCACGTCAGATTTAATTTTTTTGTTTGTTAATATACACTTAGCACATGTTATTTCGAACTTATGTACACGTTTTCGCATGTGGCTATGCATTAAATATGAACATTTAATGTCAATATATCTTTTATTATATCTGTATAATATAAATTAAAAATAACTTTTAAGAAACACGCAGTTTTATTTTCACATTTTTGAGTTACATTGCCTAAGCGCTATCGGATTTTATTCAGTGGCTAACTAAAAAAAATGTCAAAATAAAACTATTTGTTGCATAAAAAGTCATTTTTAATTAGTATTAAAAAAATATTTTCACTCTGTAAATGCACAAACTTTAGAATATATTTAAAAGTTAGGATTAGAATCGCATTTCCTAAGATAAATTTTTGGTAACCGCTGTTTGTGAATCGTACCTCAAGAGCCCTCTACTAGTATAATAGTGACTAAATACAGTCAAGGAACAGTACCCTTAGTACGAGTTGCAAAACTTGAGAAAAGTAAAGTTTCCGGAAAATATTAAAGAGTGATTTCTCCCAAAATCTGCCGTTTTTGTTTCTTACACTTTATGGTCTTAGCAAAAGAGTTACAGCGAGGAAGAAAATCAAGTTCAAACAAACAAAAACAGCAGATTTTGGGGGAAATCACTCTTTTATAATTGCCGTAAACTTTACATTACTCAAGTTTTGCAACTTGTACTAAGGGTACAGATCAGATTTTTTTAACACGCTCAATATTATTATTTATCAATAAATATTTAGATATTTTAAACAGGAAGCAATATAAAAGTACACTTACACATTCCTCATATCTAAAAGTATTGAATCTCTTTCAAAAATAGACTTAGAGTGTTTCTATTTTAGAAGGTCTCTGTTTTATTCGAATCTTTCATCATCTCGGTAAAGTGCATCGAAATTTAATGACCGGTCTTTTACGTTCGATTATTTCATAACTCAAAAGGTGGAGGAGTACCTATCTTTGTCTTTAATCTAAGTTGCAAAGATATTCTGACATTAATGGTTCATATTATTAAGTACACGTCCAAACGCAGACACATGTTAGTTGCGCTTACACATGGCGCATATGTACTTAATAAATAAAAGGAAAATAAACCAAACCCCGCATGAACATATAACCGCCTTTCCCTGAAACCGGGGTGGCATTGGAAAAAGTAAACCATGTTTTTACAGCATGTGGGGTTAGCCACATATCAACTTATTGGTTGAGGAACACAAAATTTTTGAAATATGGCCTTCGCTTACACAAATATAAAATAAAATCAAAGCAAAATTAACCTGAATTATCTAATCTAATCCAAGTTGCAGAGATGTATTAACATTTAAAGTTTAGAGCGAACCATTTTGTACAGCATTAGTGGTCAGCCTCGTACCAATCTATAAATCAAGGCATACAAATAAGAAATAACATTTAAGTATATACAGGCATTTTAAAAAAACAACAGAACCCCATAAATAAATCTGTACAAATATAAATCAGGGGGTATATTAAAAACATAAAATAAAGCAATATGCCGCCAACATTACAGATTAAGTATTATTAACAAAACAAAATTTAGAATTATGAACCCATACTGTAAAAAAAAGATCACTTTGCCAATGTCACCCCTGTTAAAGAAATTGCAGAGCTGTTCATATGAGGTTTGAATTTTAATTTGTAAGTAGTATATATCTTTGGAACTTAGATTACAGATATTTCAAAGCAAGGACCTAAAACGAAAATGCCCCTTTTGTTGAAGTGCCTCTTTACCAATGATGCTATTTTCCATTTGTCGAGGAATTACCAAAGATGCAGTATTACCAGGTGAAAGCCTCAGGTATGCCGTCAAAGCTGACGCTGCCTTCTCACTGCACCATTTGTTGGTGTCATAATTTTCCATTTAACTTTGTATGCGCCATTAAATCTACGACAGGAAATGATGGAAAGTCTATTAATAAAAGCTGTACTCCAAGTACACAACATTACGTATACATTAAAACTCAAGGTTAAATGTATGGATACGAGCACAGCGTCTCTAATGAGCGTTTTAGTTTATACATATATAAGTGTTTATTTGGGGTACTGAATGCTATGACTTATCAAAGACCTTAAGATGTGAACAAACCTAAAACTAAAAACTGAATACACCCGAAGAGTCTAGCCCCGCCCCAAATCTTAGAACTGATTACATTGCCATTAAAAAACTTTATAAAATAGCAACTAAAAAGCAATTGTATAAAATACGTAAAGCTGGAAAACGACATGAAAAATGTTCTATTGACAGAATTTTTTAAGTATCATTACATGAAAAAAACAAAAGCCGCTTTCAGTGAAGAGGACGCCATGCCATCTTGCAAATAGTTAGTAACTATCATAGGTAACTGGCGAAATTCGGTGAGTTAAATACTAACTAAAATTAAAGAACAGTTAACTCAACCAAACAAGAAAATATCGGAAAGTCTCCTGTAGGTATAGGTTTTCTTCGAGAAAAAATAATGTTTTTTAAAGATTAATTTTGACACGTTTATCTTTTGAGTAACCGTTTTCAAAATTTCGTAATTCGACAGATAACTGTTTGTTGAGGTGTTGAAAAATCGACCAAGAAATGTTAACCCGATAACGCTGTATTTTCCCTGCACTGTTTATTATTTTATCTGTGGAAATAAATCTCTCTGCTATCAAAACTCCGCCGACATGACTACAACTGAATTTGTGTTCATTCATCATCTAGTGTGCCCCCATTTCCCCTGCCACCAAGTAGCATAGTGCGGACGAGAACACAACCTTCTAGGCCCGGTATTTTCAAGTCTAGTTAAGTTAGATTTTATTTCTAGTTTAGTTAAGTGAGATCTAGTTAAGTAAGTTTAGTAGAACTAAAATGCAAGAATGTGCTTACTTAGCTTACACAAAAATAAATAAAAATCAAAACTAAATTGACCTGAATTAAATTGAAAGAAATGCCCTAGCCGTTAACATTGTAAACCAACCGCTATTTATTTTGGTCCTTGCATTATTCCTTGACTAACATGTTGGTATAAGGCTGACCACCCATTTTCACCTTGCCAATGTCATCCCTGTATGTTCGTTAGAGGTTTGGATTTTAATTTGTTAATACACATGCGGCATTTGTAAGTGCGAGCTTACACATGTCTGTTTGTAGACATGCATTAAATGTGAATTTGAAATAATATTTAATATTTTTATAATATTTTAAATTAAAAAATAGATTTGTGAAGAGGAATGCAATTCACCAACCTATTCTACCTGGCCAGAAACAGGTATTTATATCATCATTTAATAATTCATTATTGTTAATTATTAATGAATTATTAAATAATAATTACCCAATTACATCTGTTGAACCAGGGTCAAAGTTAAAGTCAAGTGACCCAAGCGGGGATCGAACCAACGTTGTTCCATTCGAAACACGCTAGAAAGATCAGCCCTCTTGGCCCACGCGGCTATAACCCCGACAAATGTTAACGTATCTTTGCAACTTAAATTATAGATTATAGTCTACTGAAGCATCTTTGGGCATTCGTTAGCTTCTGTTTTTTATGTACTTAAATTAAAATTTCGTATCCTCTTGATATTAGTTTCATGTCTACATTTTTAACAAGTCAATTGCGCCTTCACACACATTCTAAAATTCCAACAATTCGACTTGAAAATGCGTGTAGAACTAGACAAATGCTTTCACAGGAAGAATGAGCTTAAGATCGATGCAGTATTGACAGTGTAATGAAGGGTAATGATACGGTTTTGTTAACAGGAACGCCCATAAATTTACTTTTCAGGAAATCGGTAATTTACGTGTTATTATTCTACGTGATTCTAAAATCATTATAAATCTTTTTTTTTCGAAGGAAAAAGTTCTGTTAGAAAATTAAATACGGATATTTTTATAGCAAACGCTAAACGCTACTAAGCTTCACGTATTGGGTAACTTATTGCCGCGAATGGGTCGCATGTTGCAAGTAAAACCTATTTATTTTACATGTAAGCGGGCCGGCCTCACGCCAACCACCTCAGTTGAAGTGGGGGTATCATCACATTTATCTAGCACTCTCCGAAATTTTCATGTTCCTTGACCAAGTGGTTGGTATGAGGCTGACTCCCCATGCTGTCAAAACTTGGTGCACTTTTGCCAATGCCACCTCGGTTTTTCAGGGAAGGACAGCAAGAGTTGCAAAACTTATGTTCGTGTAAGGTTTGGTTTATCTTGTACTCCTTGTTACAATTTTCCTTGACTAATAGGTTGGTATGACGATGAACACCCCATGCTGTAAAAACTTGGTGCACTTTTGGCAATTCCACACCGGTTTTTCAGGAAAAGGCTGCAAGAGAATTAAAGCTAATTGTGTTTGGGATATTTGTTTTGGATCATATTTGATTCTTACAAAAATCGTATGCATTGAAAACCAGTCTCGGCGGGAATTCCCAACGGTTGTTGACCGATAACAGTTTAAGTCTCGGCTTATTTATCGCCTAATAAATAACTCTGACCCACTGCTGTTGCGGCCGCTGCGGTTTCCCATCATATCTCACGCGTCAGCACAACACTAGCACAATTAATACTCGTAATACTAAATTGTCTTAGGAAATCCATGAGGTAATCAATGAAACTATCTGAAGGGAGTGCGGCTAGGGAATTACCGGAATTTATTTACCGGGAATGCCTTGTATCATCGCCACTTCCTTTCAGTGTCTCAAAACAAAGTCAACACAACGCACATCACTGCGCAGCTAACATCCCTTTTACAAATGATCAGTACATCATCAACCGCCACATCACCAAAACCTCTGCGGCACTGTAACCAGTGCCATAGATCCCAGATTCTCTGAAATCTAGAGAGTCTCCCACTCAGGAAAGAAAATGTAAAAAAATGGTTCACTTTTGCCATGGGCTCCTCCTCGGGAGCAGGGTAAACCCCACTTTAAGTTAATTTGTTGTTCTTCTTACCTGTGAATATGGCGAGTGGAACCTATTTATTTTAGATGTAAGGGAGCCAGCCTAACGCCAACCACTTCAAGAGAAGTAGGGGCTCCCAGCTCCCGAGGAGGCTGCTACTCATTTCTCGTGACGGCTGAGGAAACCTTTCCGGTATTTGATTTTGGGTTGTAAATAAATACCAAAACGGGAAATCATGCGTGAGGAATTCCTATAACGTGAATTGCTTAAACTTAAGATTGTTTGTTGTTGTAGAAAAACAAAAAAATATCCATTGATTTTTGGAATATAAAGCCCTCAACGTCTTAACAGCCCCATCATGTTGTCGTCTTAATTCATATCTCAATGTTCCACTCGCCACATGCGACCCGCTCGGGGACAACAAGTTGCGATGTATGTGCAACTTAGTTGAGTTGGACTGCGATGCATCTAGACTTGAGACTCAGCTCTGCGAATGTTACAATATGATTGTGCATTGTGCAATGAGCGTAGCTTCGCTGAAAGCGCGCTTTTTCCTTTCTTCGACTGACTTTGACAGATTGTTATGAAAACAAAAGTGCATTCACAGTGTGGTGGCATTTGTTGCAACCGTTGGTTTGGCGTATGACTTATGAGTCACCCGTGACTTACCTATCAGCTGACCTTTCAGCGCCATTCTGACTCAATAAATAGCTCATAACTCGACTCTTATCATGGACTCAAGTCTAATGGTACATAATTGTCAGCGTTGCCAACAAAAGACGATTCTAACGCTCAACAATGTATGGGAATGAAGTGTCAAGAGAGCCTATTTTATTTTTTCTCATGTGATCTATAATATATAATCTAAGTTGCAAAGATTTGTTAACATTTAAGGCTCATATTAAATGCATGCCCACAAGCAGGCACATGTAAGTTCACATGCTGCATGTGTACATACAAAATAAATCAAACCTCACATGAACATGAACCTTGCAACTCCTGCCGTCTTTCCCTGAAACCTGGGTAGTAATGACAAAAGTGAACAATTTTTTTTAACAGCATGGGGGGTCAGTTTCATACCATCCTATTAGTGAAGGTACCTACGTACGCAAAGATTTCGGAAAGTCGAATATAAAACTTAAAATCAAATTGAAATGAAACTACGAGTATATCAAATTAAATTTAAATTTTAACTTAATTCATTAATAAGTCTTATAAATAGTGTTACAATTGCAGAAAAAACATGAAAAAGTAACTAAAAATAGTGAAAGAAAAATACCAAATAATAGTTCATCGATTTTGTGTTCTTTTCTGTTTTTAAAGTCAAAAAACATGTCGATGATATCAGTTTTCATATTTTGCAACTTTGATTGAAACAGCCAGACAACAGGAAAAAAGGTAATATGATAACAAGGAAAAAAGAAACAAGATAACTAGAATAAAATGGATACATGGAAATCACGTTTTTACGTGGAACTTTTCATGCCAATAAAGCACTAAGCATTTCACTTACTTCAATTGCATAACTGTCTCTTTCACTCTTGTGTATATTTGCATTACAACGGAAAGAGATGTTTACGTTAAGTCTTCTCATATTTCTCAAAACGAAATCTGCAGGCATGTTGCGCAAATATTCTTACATTAAATCTAACGTTAAACATAAACAAAATGGGACCTGTGCTTCTAGTATAAAACTTTATTCAAACTCACCGTAACGTTTTACCGTAAATGTACGGAAATTAATTTTTCCTTTAGAATCGCTCTTTCAGTTTCACTAGATTTTTTGGTTGAACACTAAGGTTGGGTTTAGACGTTATGTTTTATTGTTGAATAATAGCTGGCAGGTTACCGGCTAAATGTTGTGTTTATTTTGAATGATGGCAAGTTTCCCTTTTAAGTGATTCCCGGAAACGCCGGTAACACACGAATAAGCGAAATGTGCTTACGGTAATCGCGACAGCAATAAATTCCGGCAAACTCTCCCCTTTATCCGGGTTCGGATTATCCGGTCATGTAATAATAATAATTATTACATGACCAATAAAGCTAGGATGATTCATTTTTTGAGCGCTGTTTTTGTGTGAATCACGCCTCAAGAGCCCTCTGCAAGCTTGGTCGTCTTCAATTCTCAAGCAAGCCCAAATCGCTGTAAGGCTGAATGGACCTTTGGTGACAGGAAAAGGCACAAGATTTTTTTAATCCAGCGAAGTGCATTTTTTTAAATTAATCTTTTATTTTCGTACCCTTCTGGAAGTTGAACTCCTTTGGTTTACAAGACCATAGCATCAACCACTAGACTATAGACTGATCTAGGTTTTATCATTTATATAACTGGACCGGAATACAGGTTTTACTATCATTATTCCTTGGCTCATAGGTTGGTATGAGGCTAACCACTCATACTGCAGAAATTGTTAGTGTCACCCCTATTTCAGGAAAGGGTGGTAAGATTTTATGGTTTCTATTCATTACAGAACATCATGTGTTTGAGTGTGTGAAACATGAATCTTAAATATGAATTTATCTTTGCAACTTATTTTATGAATAATACATAAATATTGAGGAAGCTGGAAGATGATGAGAATGTTGTGTCCTTTTTACTTTTTGCGCCTCAGATGTGGAAATAATAAGTCTTGTTTTCATATGTTTATACCAAATCACGAAATTTTTATTTATGAGACAAAAAACCTTTTTGCCATACTCGTGCAGTGAAAGCTTGCAATAAAAGTCATTTTTTACAATATAAAAAATAGAGTTTATGCTTCCATTCCAAATGTTTTATTGATAGTAAACGTCATTGAAAAGTTATGATTTATGTGTCGATATTTGTAAATCGTTATTTCTTAATCCGCTAACAAAACCATCATCAATAAGAAATGTGTGTGGCTCAAAGCAAGCAAAATATGTCGGTACGAAAAAACATTATTTATAACTTATGCATTGTTCAGACGCGTTGATTATTATTTTTTTGCTTAGTAGCAAGTGATTAGGGGTCTAAAATTTCCAGGCATAGACTTTAGTCAAAGAGCCAACATAAACAAAATAGGGAAAATGGGACAAAATACCTAAATAATAATGATACAGTGTTGAATAATTTGTATTTCATAAAAACTAATCAGGAAAACAAACAAATGGATTCATTCAAGGGCAAGTAGTAGACAAAACGTATGTAAGTTATTGCATGTTAGGTACTCTGTAAAAGGAATTAAATTTAAAAAATAAGTGGGTAATGTTATAAATTGTTCATAACGTTCAGTACTCTTAGTAAGAGTTGCAAAACTTGAGTAAAGCTAAGTTTACGGAAAGTATTAAAGAGCGATTTTCTCCAAAATCTGCCGTTTTTGTTTCTTACACTTTATGGTCGTAGCAAAAGAGTTACAGTGATGAAGAAAATCAAGTTCAAACAAACAAAAACGGCAGATCTTGGGGAAAATCACTCTTTAATACTTTCCGTAAACTTAACTTTACTCAAGTTTTGTAACTCGTACTCAGGGTACTGGGCAGAGCTTCAACCATAGTGTGTGTAAATTTATGGTTTTTTAAACAGCTCCCCTAGTGAGTGATTTTGTTTTTATATATTTTTACTATTTACGTCATTTTATTCAATCACACATTCATATTTTTACCGACATCCGGAAATCTAGAGGTCGTTGGTGAGCTAGCGGCTGATGCTCCGATCCTTAGTAGCAGGAGTGCTGTCTGTTCAGTTTAGTTGTATGTTGCATAGCCTATATTTTGGAACACTGAAAGGAAGTGTCGATTGATATCTGTTTCGAATAGAACAGCTTGTGGGCATGCATTTTTTATGAAACTTAAATGTTAATATATCGCTACCTTAAAGGTAAATCTGAATAAGTACACACACCCAACTTTTAACGCATTAGTACCTACTGAACCCGTGTGAACGCACCATTTAAAAAAAAAAGTACTTGATTACAATTCCCTTTCCTTTCAATGGAAGCGATATAAAAATATGATGTATGATTTTGGAAACAATGGAGAAATCACACCGTGCAAAAAAATCATGTTGATAAATTTGAAGTATCATTTTATTTCGGTTCAATCACGAATCGCAGAATTTCGCCATTGTGAAAGTGATCTTTATTTTTTTCAACGGAGATCTCATTTCTGCAAAAGGCCAGGGGTTGATGATGTCAAATAAAGCAAAATTAGATGCCCACTTTTTCTTTTCTGATTAAAATGTTTCATCGCCTCTCTAACAATGCAGCAATGGAGAGCTCATCTTTGGTTCAGAGGTCAAATACTATTTGTTAAATGAACCCACAGTTGTACTCTTCATTTTAGACTCCAATAGGTTGGCGTTATAAACAATTTCAATGGACTCTGAACATTTTTGAATCTGGTATCTAATTTTTTTTCGGCGACTGAACGTTAGTCTTGTATGGGACTGCCGTCCCTAGCAACCTATTAGTCAAGGAACAATGTAAGTATTGTATTCCTTAACTTAAAGGTTAAAAATGGTTCACTTTGCCAATGTCACCCCTGTTTCAGGGAGGTCGGCAAAAGTTGCAGGGCTTATGTTTATTTGAGGTTTGGATTTTAATTTTTCAGTAACCATGCAACATTTGTAAGCGCCAACTTACACGTGTCTGTTTGTGGACATGCACTAAATATGAATCTTAAGTGTTAACATATCTTTGCCACTTAGAATCTATCTATCTATCTATCTATCTATCTATCTATCTACTATCTATCTATCTATCTATCTATCTATCTATCTATCTATCTACTATCTATCTATCTATCTATCTATCTATCTATCTATCTATCTATCTATCTATCTATCTATCTATCTATCTACTATCTATCTATCTATCTATCTATCTATCTATCTATCTATCTATCTATCTATCTATCTATCTATCTATCTATCTATCTATCTACTATCTATCTATCTATCTATCTACTATCTATCTATCTACTTCTATCTATCTATCTATCTATCTATCTACTACTTTATAAAAATCAACGGCCTCCCCATACAAAATAAATGTGCGTTAATGGATGACAAACTGAAGAATTCCTGAACAGATGCACGTCATATTCACAACAAATATTGTTCAGAACTTGGGATGTGCTTCCTCATCATTAAAAGATTTTAAATTGTTGTTTTTTAAATAAATAAACACGATCGATCACAATACCTTTTTATGTAAAACCTATGCGAGAAACAACTCATTTTGACATTCGAATTTCAAATAAATTGCCAACACTTTAACATAGGCTTCAAAGTTGCCATCCAAGTCGATTCTTTTTTGGTTGAATTCCGTTGAGTACTACCTATATTCTTTATTTATTTCAAAATTATACTTCAACCAGTTATTACATGTATTTTTTAGAAATAATTACGATCGATTAGGTCAACTTTTTATATGGAACCATACTTTTTGCGGCATTTAATCTTTTTAATATTACAATATATAATCTAAGTTGCATAGATGCATTAACATTTATAATTCATATTCAATGCACGCCCCATGGAGACACGAGTGAGTTCGCGCTTATCAATGCTGCATGTGGAATAACAAATAAAAATTTCAGCCTCTCATAACCATATGCCCTGCAAATTTTGCCGACCTTTACAGAAACAGGGGGAACATTTGTTAAGTGAACCCATTTATGCGATATGGGTTGTAAGCCTCATACTAACCTATAAGTCAAGGAATTTGAGTTTGAAACATCCTTAAACAACGGTTATCTTAATTTATAATCTAAAGTTGCAAAAAAGAGTTTTGATGATTAAAATACAATGCACACTTACAAGCTGAGAAATAATTACGATCAATTAGGTCAACTTTTTATATGGAACCATACTTTTTGCGGCATTTAATCTTTTTAATATTACAATATATAATCTAAGTTGCATAGATGCACGAACATTTATAATTCATATTCAATGCACGACCCCATGGAGACACGAGTGAGTTCGCGATAATTACGAGAAATAATTACTATCAATTAGGTCAGCTTTTTATATGGAACCATACTTTTTGCGGCATTTTTAATCTTTTTATATTACAATATATAATCTAAGTTGCATAGATGCATTAACATTTATAATTCATATTCAATGCACGCCCCCATGGAGACACGAGTGAGTTCGCGCTTATCAATGCTGCATGTGTAATAACAAATAAAAATTTCAGCCTCTCATAACCATAAGCCCTGCAACTTTTACCGACCTTTACAGAAACAGGGGGAACATTTGTTAAGTGAACCCATTTTTTGCGATATGAATGTTCAGGCTCATACTAACCTATGGCTATAAGTCAAGGAATTTGAGTTTGAAAAATCCTTCAGTAACATTCATCTTAATGTATTATCAAAAGTTGCAAAAAAAATCTTAATTGATTCAAATGCAATGCATACCCACAAGCTGGCAAATGTCATTTCACGCTAACATATAATTGTGGCATTTGATGTTTTTTATATTAGAATATAAATCTAAGTTGCATAGATCCATTAACATTTATAATTCATATTCAATGCATGCCCCCATGGAGACACGAGTGAGTTCACACTTACAAATGCTGCATATGTAATTAGTAATTACAAATAAATATTTTAGCCTCTCATGACCATAAGTCCTGCAACTTTTGCCGACCTTTTCAGAAACAGAGAAACATTCGTTCAGTGAACATTTTTTTACGGTATGGGAGGTCAGCCTCATACCTCATGCACATGCACACAAGATACTCAGAACATGAAAGAACTAAATTACCCTTTTACCGTCATTTTTTTTCAAATTAATTCTTAAAGCATTTAATTACAATGAAGGAGGTGTGAGGAATAATTATTGCGAAGCCAGACTTAAACTGCCCGAAGGGCCTAGCAGATAACCGTGCGCAGCACGGTCGGTCTGCTAGTATATATATATAAAAGATGTAGATTTATTTTTTCTCTGCCAATTTCTATCTATTATAAAAGATTCGTCCGATCCCCTCCAAGCTTTCCTGTTAAGCGCCTTGCTAATTTTTTTTATCATGAAGTATGAAGCTGACCCCCATGCTGAAAAAACTTGGGTCACTTTTGCCGACGCCACCGTGGTTTCAGGGAAGGGCATCAGGAGTTGCAAGGTTTATGAGTTGCAAGTGCACAGGCAGCATTTTTAAGCGAAAACACTCACGTGCCTGCCTGTGGACGTGCGTTGAGTGTAAGCCTTAAATGTCAATATATCCTTGCTACAGTCGGTCTTATGGCCGAGGGGGTAGAGGCGCGTGTTTGACTTGCGTTCGATTATAGATTTATAACGAGTACCTAAGTTCATATATCATTTGCGAGTACTATTGCCAAATTTCTCCTCTCTCATCCCGTCTCTTGCGCCGACTGATACATGAAAGTCTCGGTTGATCAATCTTGGTAACATCTCACCGCAAATGTTTCGCGAATCACGATCCCTGCCGAGCACAAGAATGCCTTTTTGTTTCGCGTGCTAGCTCTTTAGGCGTCATCTCCACACAACGTTGGATCCATTCACTTATGAAAGAGTGCGGATAGGTTTCAACCGTCTCGGGACTGGGATTTTTTGCAATTCAAAATAACAAACTATTATTTAAATTTCAGTTTAGCCTGGAAGTTACTTTTCACAATATTTTCTTTTATACTCTTGTCGTATGTATACGGTTTTTAATACATTTCGAAAAGTGGCAAAAAAAATCTGACCTCATTCGGTTTTAATATCAAACATCAAAGCCATGGCTTATCCGCAGCCTACAGTGAAAAAAAAACAATGATACTGAAATACGCTATGAACCAAATGTTTTGTGAATAGCACTGTTTTATAGTGAAATTATTCCGAAATGTCGGTTGTTACAAAGATTTGAACGCGTGGGTAACTAAAAAAACTTAAGTCACAGCGGTTTTTTGAATTGTAGGCAATATATCTTTTTTTTAATGTAAAATATAACCCAATGTTTTTCTTTACGAGTTGATTTATTTCCTCGAGCGCTTTCCATGTTATCACATCATTATCAAGAGGGCAACTCTCCAGCATCACTTCCCGCTGACCCCAGTGTCTGTCTCGTCACGCTCACCTCAACAGGGGAAACCTTTTCTGCCAGATATGACGGAGCCATACCATTTAGGGCTTTAAATACCATCAAACCCGCACGGTAGACCACCCTCTCAGGAAAACGAAGCCAGTGTAGTTCTTTCAACAGCGGAGTGATGTGAGAGACTTTGGACATCCCGAAGATAAGTCTAGCGTCCGCATTCAGAACAAATTGAAATCTACTCGGTTACTTTTTCGACTGGCCTATATATTGTGTGGAACAATAATCTATTCGAGACAATTTATACCGTATGGATGGTCAACGTCACACTTACCAATAATTGAAGGCAAATAATGTGATGTCCCGATGTCCCGAGAAGTTGAGCTGCCTGTTGAATCCACACTTGAGGTTCTGTTAACGGCAAGTTATAGATACACGAAATTCGTAAAAGGCTAGATCTGTTGGTAAATGTCGAAAACTAAAAAAAGTAAGCATTGTTTTGCTAATATTAATGTCATCAGTCTCCCACAGATGGACATGACAATAATAATAATAAAATAGAGAATTTATAAAATATTTCTTCTCACACCGCTGCACAAACTAACACATCCACATATTTTTTTTCACTCTGTCCTTGCCTCCTACTATACGAGGGTTGACGCGAATGCAGTCTGTCAAGATAAATTAATATTTAAAGAGATATCAAGAGGAGTTCAGTTTACAGAAAATAATGCCTTTATTTATTAATCTTAACTGTTCCTTGACTTATAGGTTGGTATGCGGCTGACCACCCATGCTGTAAAAATGGTTCACTTTGCCAATGTCACCCCTGTTACAGGGAAGGACGGCAAGAGTTGCAGGGTGTATGTCCATTTGAGATTTGGTTTTTATGTTGTAGGCTCACATGAGGCATGTGCAAGCGCGAACTTGTAGGTACATGTCTGGTTGTGAGAATGCATGTAATGTGAATCTCCAATGTAACATATATTTGCAACTTAGATTAGATTAGATTAACTAGTTGTTTGGTATGAGGCTTACCCCCGTACTGAAAAAAACTTGGTTCACTTTTGCAATTGCCACCCCGATTTCAAAACACGGCGTTAAGAGTTGCTATGTTCATGTCCATGTGAGATTTTATTTATTTTGTAGGAACCTACACATAAAAAGGCACACCGGTCCGCAGTCTAGTGGTCAAAACTTTGAATCCAGATTGGAAGGAAGTGGGTTCGAATTCTGGCGGAGCACAAAAAAAGGTTTCATTTTTAAAATTGGCGCTTCGTTGGGTTGCAAAATTAATGTCTCTGTCAAAGGTCGGTCACAATAGATCGATCCGGCCTTTCAACAACTGGGTCTTGCATGAGAATTGGAGCTTTCTACAGCGACGACCAAGCTCGCAGAGGGCTCGAGGGAGAAAGGGTTGGATTGACACTAAAACAGCGCTCATCGAATAAATCATCCTAATATTATATTTTTTACTATTATTGTACAACATGTGAGGTTATGCATTAAATATATGCCGTACTTAAATGGCAATAGGGCTTTATAGATTATAGATTTTAAGCTAAGCCAAAGTAACGAAAAAATATTTTTAAATTTATTTCACGCATGAAGACAATATATTTTTGACAGCCCTAACGCATTAAATGGTTGAACACGTGCATTTCAAATAATAATAGTATGGAGACCCAGAAACTCGAAGAAACTGCCAAAATACTACAAAAGGTACCTACCTACTTGTTATATAATACCTACGTAATAATATTTCTTATTTGTTCGGGTAAAAACTTATAGGTTGTTATGCGGCTGACCACCCATAATGTAAAAATTGGTTCACTTTGCCAATGTCACCTCTGTTTCAGGGAAGGACGGCAAGAGTTGCAAGGCTTATGTTCATTTGAGATTGGGTTTTTATATTGTAGGTCCACATGCGGCATGTGTTAGCGCGAAATTATACATATCTGCTTGTGGGAATGCATTTAATATAAAACTTAAATGATATATATCTTTGCAGCTTAGATTAGATTAGATTAGATTAGATTAGAAAACTTGAATTCCATTTTTTATTATAATATTCATTAATAATATTATAATCTTAGAATTCGTGATTTTTTTCCTAATGCGTGCTAAAGATCGGTTCGTAGTCTAGTGGTTACGCTTCCAACTCATAATCGGAAGGTCGTAAGTTCGATTCCCGGTGGAGCACAGAACGCAACTAAGCTACACATATTGTGTAACTTCTTGCCTGCGTTGTCCCATGGGGCGATTCCGAGCCTTTTTATTTTTACAGGTAAGGGGACCAGATTTACACCAACCACTTCAGTTGAAGTGGAGGTTTTCCAGCTCCCGAGGGGGCTGGTTCTCATTTCTTGTGAAGTCTGAGTAAACCTTGAGATCGAACCCTTGCTCTCGGCATGGAATGCAAGCATTCTACCAATTGAGCTATCGAACTTTTTACGAGCTTGGTCGTCGTCGCTACAAAGCGCCAATTGTCAAGCAAGACCCAGTTGCTGTAAAGCTGGATAGACCTTTGGTGACCGGTCATTGGTAAAGGTGTATGAATTTTTCAACCCAGCGAAGAGCAAATTTGAAAATATAAATGCAATATTTTTTGTGCTCCGCCGGGATTCGAACTCACAACCTTCCATTCAGGCCCATTGGGAGCTTGGAAACCTAAGTGGTTGACGCAAGGCGACCTCCACCACCGCCCTCTCTTGCCCATTAGGAAAGGCCCTCTGCTGCCATTCCCTAATTTATACGTGGTGTGATTGGCAAAAGTGAATGAAGTTTGTATAGCATAGGGGGTCAGCCTTAAATAGAAACCTATATTTTGTCAACGAACTCAATAATCAGCTAAAATCATAAGCGACAATTCTCAAGCAAGACCCAGTTGGTGTAAGGCTGTGTTAAGGATGTGTTTTTAAATTAGATTTATGAAGAGGAATGCATGAAACGAGATAGTAAAGTGTGTTTCGCCGGCTGCCGCAATATTATTAATTCCATTGGAATTCCTATTATTACTCTTTTCCATGGCTCGGAGTTTTTTTTATACATATATACTCATACATATATTGCTTATGCAGTATCATAATGATACATTAGTGGTTCGGTCGTCCGTCCGCCATTGCAATCGGCAAAATACCCAAACGGGGAAGAAACCACCATCTGTGCAAAAAATAAAACAGTACAAAAATATAAAATTAGCTGATTAAGTTAAACAAATGAAAAATTTACGAAAATAATTAAAAACATTTCTTTAATTTAATCACGATGTGATTTTTTCGGAAAATTACTCGGAGGAACTTAAAACGCGTACGAAAAAAAAATACGTAAATACATTTTCAAAAAAATTAATAACTCAGTAACTAAGTAAATAATGAATTTTCGGAAATCCTGGTAATTTAGCTGAATACATACTCTATCATTAAATTGAATATTTGGATTTGAAATATTAATAAAAGAAACGTGAGTTGCATTGGAAAATGAGCCTTTTTTAAATAGTTTTTTGCATATTTCCAGCTGATTGGAAGGCAAAAAAAAAAAAAAAAAATATTTTCATTTCGTTTAAATATACAGGAAGACGACCATATATTTTTTTTTTGAACAGCCAAAGTTGTTTTGGGTCTCAAATCCCCCTTAAATTCTGCCTTGTCTATCAATACGTTTTTTCCCTCTATCAATGCAAAAAAAAATCTGAAGAGTGTTCTTCGTTTAAACATTCTCGTACTAGAACGTATTATGTTTCGTACTTTAGTGATTTGCAATCAATCATTGCGAATGAAAAAACTTAGCCAATAAATATTTGGTTTCAGGCTACAGTTAGATGTCAACTCATGTCTAATTTAATAATCCAACTGACTCCGGATTTGTTTTGACTCATATTTCAAACAGTATCAATTTTATGCCGACGTTTTTTCCGCTAGTTTTTTTTCTTTCATTGTTGAGACATTCACTTAGTCTTCATCGTAACAGACTGAAATGAAACAAAGTTAAATTTAAATTAAATTAAATTTATTGTAATAATTTTCAGTACTTTGAGTACGAGTTGCAAAACTTGAGTAGGTAAAGTAAAGTATACGGAAAGTATTAAAGAGTGGTTTTCCCCAAAATCTGCCGTTTTTGTTTGTTTGAACTTGATTTTCTTCATCACAGTAACTCTTTTGCCAAGACCGTAAAGTGTAAGAAACAAAAAACGGCAGATTTTGGGGAAAATCACTCGTTAATACTTTCCGTAAACTTTACTTTACTCAACTGTACACAGCCACTTTCGGGAGATGCAGTAGGTACCTCAATATTTGTTTACAAAATAAACTCAAAAAGTGAATTATAACAAATTTGAATATTATTTAAATTTATAAAGATGAACTTTTTTAACTACTTTGTTACATCATTTTAAAAGGAAAGCCGATGAGAACCGGCTTGTATGGCACCCTTCGCCACTGGAAGGCGGTATTTCTCATTTCTCATAACGTGACCGAAGTACAAGCTGAGATCTAGTATACACATTTCTTTTTATTCTCATATAGTTATAATGATAAATACAATAATCGTCCATCTTTTATAGCGTTTAACCTTCAAAATTTAATAATGATTCACGCATGAGTAGATGATCATCATTGAAAGTGAAATGGCGGTTCGTGCGTGCGGTTACGAAATGAACAGAACATCTTTATTTACAACTTAGATTAAAGTGTAAAATATGAAGAGACCCTAATTGACAGAGAGCATTTATAACTTTGGGCTTTGATGTTCCCAAACTGCGACGAAATAGCCTAAGTGTATTAATATATTTGTAATTTATTATCCCTTGACTTATTGGTATGAGGCCCGCCACCCATACTGTAAAAAGTAATTCACTCGGCCAATGTTACCCCTGCGCCAGGGAAAGTCGGCAAAAATTGCAGAGCTTATGTTCATTTGTGGTTTGGTTTTTGAATTGTAAGCACACATGAAGAATTTGTAAGCGTGAACTTAAACGTGGCTGTTTGTGGGCATGCATTTAATACGAATTGTTTATATATCTTTGCAACTTAGATTATATAGATGATGTGGTTCTTTGACTAATAGGTTGCTATGAGGTTGAACCAGTTACAAAGGTATATATGACCATTTAAAATTCATGCCCACAAACAGACTTATGTTGGATCGCGCTAACAAATGCTGCATGTCTACTTATGAATTAAAATACAAACTTCAAATGAACATACACCCTGCAGCTTTGCCGACCTTCCCTGACACAGGAGTGACTTTAGAAAAATATACCATTTTTTACAGTTTGAAAAAAATGGCAATCTATGATACCCACAAATAATTAGAAGATATTTTTATACCAGGAATAAGGCACCTAAGTATTTGTTTTTATTTCACCATTATTAAGATCTTAACATAATGACATGATGTTTGTACTGAGCACTTAATACATTTATTTTCTCATTACTTAGTACTTCAAGTATAAAACAAATGTCTATAAACTGCAACGATCACTAGAGGAGTTTTTTCAGTTTCCACACAATTTCGTGAAAACTCTCTAGTTGAGTATAAACGTAATGTTTTATATACTTGCAGTTAAGTTTGCGTCTTTTGTTGAATGCACGCAATATCTTTTATTGCATCTCTCAGTTCATTTATAAAGCGTGTATTTGAACTAATGTTTTGTATAATACTATAACTAGGTACTTATTTACGATTAGCTGTACTAAACGTTAGTTTACAAATGAACGCTTTGTGCGATTAAAAGTGTATTCACTAACAGTGCTATGGGCTTACTAATGCTATGCGTAAATCGTTAGCCTATGATTGGTATGCCCATATATGCAGGGCCGGCGCTAGGGTTGGGCGCGGTCGGGCGACCGCCCAGGGCGCCAGGTGTGAAGGGGCGCCGCAGGCGCCCCTTTATATTTTTTAGTAATTTTGAAATTTTTGTGGCATTAAAACTCGAAAATATTTATTTTTCGTTAATAGTAAAAATTGAACCTGTAAAATAATTGTTTCATTCTTAGAAAGAGAAATGAAAACAATTATAATTTTTTTTTTATTTTGTTATTGCTAGGTATACTTATTTCTTTTTACTTTTTCCTTTACAAAGGTACATATTTATTTCGCGACCTTGTTTTTTATTTCGTTAAATGTTGTAATTATGAATGACTGAAATTATTTTAAGGAAGATGATTTCAGAAATGGACTATCTAAGAAGTATGATTGGGAAAAAAACGAAGTGACAGGGTGAGTGGATGCGCACGCAGCACGCGCGAGCGAATCTCACGCACGCCACTGCGCCGCTGTTTCTTATTTGAGTATCTTAATTACTTTCGAGGGCTCCTCAATGCGAGAAATGATCTGAGGAGTCTCGACGACGACGATTGGGGGCGCAACTGCTCCAAACTCTCGATCGGGACAAAAGGAAGGAAGGACCCAAGGAATTTGCCACCTACCTCGTGTCTCCCGTCATCCAGCTTGGATCGACTGCAGTCGGCTCCCGTTGTCCAAAAGGCGCGCTCAAACCACACGGCTCTTGAGGACACAAAACACACACAAATGTCCAAACTTGCTATGGACTGCACAACGGTTCAATTCACGACGTTTTCGAATTTCACCCACGAAGTTTTTATCGACAACCTTCTTGCTCCAAGATCAAAATGCAAGAGGCAATATGTGGGTCGGTAAAACAGATTTTGGATAATAATGGTGAAGTTCCAGGATAAGGAGGTTAATTTGAGGAATGATCGAAAGATGGCGCTTTGGCGTGAACATCCCCCCGGGCTTGAAAGAACCCCTTCTTTCAAACATTGCTCATCCCTGCCTCAACACCCCACACCACCACCCGCATCAAGCAGCCCTCGATTCTGATTTACCTACTCACAACTACCTATTACAAAACGAAAACAAAAAATTTAAGATAGATGCCGAAACTATTTGCACCTATACTTATATCGACACGAAAGTGGACTGTAATATCTAAATCTAAATCAACGAATCGAAAATATTTACAAGTAGCTTAACTTATATCAAACAAAGAAAAACGACGAAAATAACGACGAAAATCAAAAATAAAAAATAGCAAAAACCGTATCAAAAAACAATCTATTGAGTCGGTAGAGGAAAGACTTTAACTACCGGTCTACGATATGTACCGAATTTTGTTCGCACCTCTACCACTCGAACAACTCCATCCTTCCCCGGGAAAACCTCCTGAACAAACCCTATTGGCCAGTTCAGCGGTGCGCCCGTTCCATTAGCCAATATTACGATGGAGCCGTTTTCAATCGATTTATGCCATTTTTTCCTCACCCGAATGGTGTTTAAGTTTTCCGTTCTCCAACGCTTCCAAAACGACTGCACCAGCTGGTCGCACCACTCCTTTCTTCTGACCAAACTTGTGCCTCCATCACTGGTCGGTCCCACAGGTAACGACTTTAATGGAGTTAAGGTCAGAAAATGAGCCGGCGTTAAAGCTAATGGCTCAGCCGGATCTCCACTTAACACTGTCGACGGACGGGAGTTGAGTATGCTTTCAACTTGCACGAGCACCGTCAACATCTCCTCGTAAGTTAACAGCTGCAATCCGACTACCTTTGCCAAATGAGACTTCATGCATCGTACGCCAGCCTCCCAAATACTTCCAAAATGAGGAGCGGCGGCGACATTGAAACAAAACTCAATACGATGCTCTTGAAGTTCATGTGCAAATCGTTCGTTGAATTCCTTTGAATCCAACATTTTATAAATAGCATCTAATGAGGATTTGGCTCCAACAAAATTAGTACCTCGGTCGGAATATATAACTCTTACCGGTCCGCGCCGGGAAATGAATCGTTTCAATGCACTCAAAAAAGCATTGGCACTAAGATCAGGGGCCAATTCCAAATGGACAGCCTTTGTTACAAGACCAACGAATAGACATATATATGCCTTAATACTTCGGACGCCTCGGCGCCGATAAGTGATAATCGCCAGAGGGCCTGCATAATCTACTCCGGTATGACAGAAGGCCTTGGCTTCTCTCACTCGAAACTCCGGAAAATCTGCCATCAAAGGGAACTCATTTCCCGTCTGCAGATTTCTTCGATGCCAATGATCAATCATAAGATTGACCACATGATCGCGACGAGGTAAAAGTATTGGATGCTGATTATCATATTCTATATTTGCATTTGATAACCGTCCACATACTCTTACAACCCTATCTTTCAGGAAGGCTGTCAACCTTCTAAAAGCGGGTTTCACTTGTTTTCCGAAATTCAACAATTGAATTTCATTTCCAAAATGCCGAGATTGTACATTCTGTACAATCAAGTTTTCTGCCGCTTCCGAATGCGGCATCTGGGGAGCCTCTTCTAATTTAAAGAACTCTAAGGAATTGGAGGGAAGCGTGTCTACCGAGTGAAAGGCTTCCACCTCGTTTGCTACCTTTTCTATGGCTGGAGCCTTTCCTACTATTATAAAGCCGAGTGCAGTTTCTACTGCTACTGGCTTCCCGGCAGATCTCGATACCGTTTTAGTACGTAGGATTCTTGCAAAAATGTCAGCTCCCAAAATGACATCCACCTTTGCTGGCTTGTCATAGTCCTCATCCGCAAGTACGATCCCCTCGAAATAGGTCAATTGTGATCTATCAATTTTCGCAGTTGGCAACTTATTTGTTATGGTGTCTACAACCAACGGTTCGATTTCAAGCTCAAATGTTTCGTCAATCCTTGATCGAATCGTCAAAGATGTGACGCCCTTTATCTCACTTTGACTATTTCCCACTCCAGAAACAAACTTCCTTTCCGTGGCTAAAATAGGCAAAGCCAACGACTTAGCGCACTCCACCGTGATGAAATCACGCTGTGAAGCGCTATCAATTATTGCCCGAATAATTTTGACACGGCCATTTTCATTCTTAGCAGTACACTTTGCCGTACCCAAAAGTACAGATGAAAATGGATCCGAGTCCGACCCGATCTTGCGCTCTCCAACAGAGCACAATGCCACCGATACAGGATTGCTGGTTGGCGACTCCAACGCAACATTTCCTTCAACGTCAGCACCAGTCGCCCTTACCGGCGAGCTAGCGCCCTTAAAATGCAATAGAGTATTATGATGGCGTGCACACACAGTGCATTCAATATTTTTGCTGCAACCGCGCATTATATGTCCTGGCTCTAAGCATTTTATGCATAATTTATTTGCTTTTACGACGTTAAATCTACAATAAACATTCATTTTCTTAAACTTTGGACACTCTAACAATCGTCCATGATCTTTAAGGCCACACAAAAAACATTTTATCGATTCTCGAATACTCACAAATGATTTCACATTGTTGGCTTTATACGAACGTGAAACAGAAGATGACGACAATGAAACTTTATGAGACTGCGTATGATCTGTCAAACCCAGTGTTTGACGAGAACGCTGCAGTATCTGTGCTTGTTTTCTAACGAAATCTATGAAATCCATACATTTAGGCATACGACCGCCTAAATTTAGGCTCCATTCTGTCTCAAAAGATTTCACTGTCTCGAAGCCAATCTTCTTGCTTCCAATATAAATAAGCAAAAAATCCTCCAAGTTTTCAATTTGTAACTGCTTCAATGCCGCGACGTTTGACGAGAAAGCATCTATAAAAGTTTCTAAACTTGAGGGTGACTGTTCAACACGATCTACGCTAGGTAGTTTGAACAGTTTCTCTAGATACGAAGTGGCCAACATCCTTTTATCATTGTATTTATCAATAAGCGCTTTCCACAATACCATATAATTTTCTGCCGATGGTACAATCCCATGACAAAGGTTTAGAGCTTTTCCAGAAAGTTTCCCAATCAAATATTGAATTCTCTCACTATCAGAGAGATCCTCATTTTCATGAACTACAGTTCGAAATGATTCATAAAATAATGGCCACGATTCTATTTCCCCATTAAAACTACATAACTCCAGTTTCGGCAAATTGAATCTCTTCTTTGCAGTTCCCGATTTTTCGACAGCTGGACTAATCGTTTGTAATTGATTAACCCGGAACTTTATTTTTGTATATAACTCTTCAACTGACATTAGAGAATTATAATTGGGAACACTCTCCGCAGAAACCGACAGCAGTTTATTTCGTTCATCAATAGTGTTTATGAAATCGGCACGTAGAATATCGATTGTAAAACTGTTAGCCAAAAAGTCATCAATTTTTACAGGATCATTATTTAAATTCCTACTTTGATCGAATATACTCTGAATTCTCCCGTAAATGGCCGTCAGTTTGCTTTGTAAAAGCTGAACAGCATATTCTTGATCTTCTTTTTTAGCCATATTTGGTTGTATATATCAAGTATCCAAAATATCAAAAAGAAGAAAAAGAAGAATAAAAAACAAAAACTCTGTTATGAATGATAATATTCCTTTGACCTTGAATATTATGTAAACAAACGTCAAAATAAATTCGCAAATCAAAACAACTATTATTTTTATTACCTCATTAGCAAGTAGGTACCTACCGATTGATGATTTCAAAAATTCACATAAACAGTTAGGTATATAAAGGGAATTTAATTTAAACAAATGACCTCTCCAGTACCAACCTTCAGATTTAAATCTGTACAACGAATTATTGTTACAAATTTTATCTCATCTACCCAAAGCTAATATTATGAATATAAAAATACGATTCTGTATAATCTATTCCAATATCTATATCAAAAACTAACTATTCAAATTAAGTACACCAAATGAAGAAACCAAAATATTTTACTGTCCAATTAACAGCAAAATAACACAAATCCGGCTCGAAGGACCAATGGATGCGCACGCAGCACGCGCGAGCGAATCTCACGCACGCCACTGCGCCGCTGTTTCTTATTTGAGTATCTTAATTACTTTCGAGGGCTCCTCAATGCGAGAAATGATCTGAGGAGTCTCGACGACGACGATTGGGGGCGCAACTGCTCCAAACTCTCGATCGGGACAAAAGGAAGGAAGGACCCAAGGAATTTGCCACCTACCTCGTGTCTCCCGTCATCCAGCTTGGATCGACTGCAGTCGGCTCCCGTTGTCCAAAAGGCGCGCTCAAACCACACGGCTCTTGAGGACACAAAACACACACAAATGTCCAAACTTGCTATGGACTGCACAACGGTTCAATTCACGACGTTTTCGAATTTCACCCACGAAGTTTTTATCGACAACCTTCTTGCTCCAAGATCAAAATGCAAGAGGCAATATGTGGGTCGGTAAAACAGATTTTGGATAATAATGGTGAAGTTCCAGGATAAGGAGGTTAATTTGAGGAATGATCGAAAGATGGCGCTTTGGCGTGAACAGTGAGGAATGATCTTGTAAGAGCAGAATGTGGTGTAAGAAAAAGTGTGAAATTGAAGATTAAAAGAAGTTTGCTAAGATGGTTCGGGCATATGGAGAGAAGGAGTGATGAAAGACTGACGAAGAAAGTATATGTTGCAAGAATAGATGGATTTCATGGTAGAGGAAGACCGAGAAAAGTATAGATGGATCAAATTTTTGAAATAGCGAATGAATGGGATTTCCAGAGTCATAATAAGAGGAGGGCTTGTATGAAAAAGGTAATGACTCTGGATGAAATGAAAGAAGTATGCAAGGACAGGAAGAAGTGACGGCTAACCTGCAATGTTGATTTGTAATGTTGGTTTATTAATTTGTTACATTTTTTGGATAGGAAATTATTGACTTTTTTGTATAGATTTCTTTTTATGGTTTGTTCTTTTTTTATACTTAAACGTTATTTATTATTTGTATTCCTTGACTTATAGGTTAGTATGAGACTGACCACTCATACTGTAAAAAATGGTTCACTTTGCCAATGTCACCCCTGTGTTAGGAAAGGTCGGAAAAAGTTGTAGCGCTTATGTTCATTTGAGGTTTGGATTTTATTTGTAAGAACACATTCAGCATTTGTACGCGCGAACTACACGTGTTTGTTTGTGGGCATGCATCTGAGAGCTTTAAATGAATATATTATGGTTAATAGTAATTCATTTGAAAAGTTGTAAATAATTCAAGTTATAAAGGAAGTTAAAAAATACATTTTCGTCTCGGCGGATAAGAGTCAAATAACAATGACATTATGTGCCATTGTTAGCTGAGGTTTATCCGCAGTAGCAAAATATCGGAAATTATTTTTCGAAGGATGTTCCAAATTTGCATTTTCTCTTAAAATGGACTTTCACAAAGTTACTGCCGAAAATCTTCATAATTCACAGTTCCAGCTTATAAGTTGAATGTCTTCTTCAAATATGCGGACCTCATTGTTATACTTGCAATATTGAATTCTGTTACATAAATGTTACATAAAATGTAAATTATTATGCCAGAATCTTAGGCCAGCCTGTGCAACTTTCTATCGTATAGTTAGAGTCTCCATCCTTCTCCCCTTTATTTTGATGGTGCTAGTGTCTGAAGCTTGATCGATTTGTTCACCACCTATATAGTTTCTTCAACATTTATTGGTATAACTAAAACATTTTTTAATTCTAGTATGAGGCCCATAAATTCAACATAACCGCCTGTGAAACCATGGAGGTATATTCAATGGAGGGGCTATAAATGGGATTTAGTATCAATCGGCACGATGCAACGTCTTTGACACCATACATTTTAAATAGTGCTGTCTCGCTCACGACATATGAAATGCTTTTGTTATTTTCTATGTAAGCAACGTGTCTCTAACCCGTCTTCAATCTATGTACAAATTACCATGGAAACCCATGAAATCACTATGGTAACGGTTTTTGTCACGAGTGTTGTTGAAAGTATGAAAATATCTGATAAATTCCCAATTCAAAAATGTTTCCACCACATTGCGTACGGGATGATTTTCACAAGTATCTATTACCGCGAGCATAGAAGTTACATACTTGAAGAAACAAGTACCTAGATACCTATTTGACAGGGGCGTGCATCCCATACAGACACATGCGCCTAATACGTAGGCAAAATATGGTAAAAACGCGATTGAGGTTGATATTGAGATTTAAAATTCAAGATTTAAGTTTGATTGGAGTCATCGTTACCACTTCAGCCAAATTCAAATGAGTTATTTTGAAGGAATGTGAGAAAATATTTATTCTGAAATGTATTTGCCTACACCCTATGCACGCGCCTGCTATTTGAATATCACTAGTTCTAGAAATGGCCTTCACTTTCGCGAACAAAATATTTCGACAAACGAAAAATAAATTTTATCAACGTAATCATATAGAATAGTGATTAAAGTGAAATATTATTCTATATTCTATAACACATTTATTCTCTTTTGTTAGCACGTTTAGAAATTACCCAGTTTGGCATTTACATGGATTTTTTTTCCAATTAGGTAACACACTGTTGACAGTTAAAAGGTTACCAATAGACTGAATTTGGATTTTTGTATGATGAGTGGGGTAGCGTATTTCTAATTCTCAAAGGATTGATTTCCTAGCCCATCCAGTTCTATAAATCGATGTGCGGAACGATGTAAGTTTTTGGTTTGTATTTCGGGTATGCGAAATATACACTCGGCGTGATTGTCCTCTTACATATCATTACATTGTACAAAATTAGACCTCAAGTTAAGCATGAAGACAGTTGATTTTTATATTTATGCAGCTGACTTTTGTATGGAAATCAGTTATTCATAATTTGTTTTTTTTATAAATGTACACGTTTTTTAATTTTATATTCTTTCCATTTTCTTTTTTTTCAAATTTTATATTTTATTTTTGTTCTGTAATTTTAAGTTTTCAATTTTTTGTTGTGTTTTTTTTCAGTTTTTGATTTCATGGTTTGTTCTATGCAATAGTTTTTAATTTTTAAATGTGTTTTTTTTTTGTCTTTCCATTTTTTTTTCCATTTTTATGTTTTAATTTTGTTCTGTCATTCTAAGTTTTCAAATTTTTGTTGTTTAATTAGTTTTTTATATGTTTTTTTCAATTTTTGATTTCATGGTTTGTTTTATGTAATAGTTTTTAATTTTTATATGCGTTATTTTTTTCTGTCATTCTATGTTTTCAAATTTTTGTTGATTTCATGGTTTGTTCTATGCAATAGTTGTTAATTTTTATGTGTAATTTTTTATTGCCTTTTGAATTTTTTTTTTCATTTTTGAATGCTTGTTTTAAATTATTAAATTCTTTCTATTTTAATTTTTTTTCATATTTTTTTTAAAGTTAATACTTTTTTGTCAAGACTTTTTTCCGTTTTCGTTTTTGTTTTCTTTTTTAATTTTTCTTTGTTTAATTTTAGATTTCATATTTTTTATTTAATTTTTTTTCTTCAATTTTTATGTTGTAAGACTATTTCTGTCTTTTCCATTATTTTTTTAATTTGTGCTTTCTAAATATTGAATTTCAAATTATTCTACATTCGTACATTTTTTTATAGTTTAATTTTTTGTACTCTTGTCAAATTTTCATTTTTGTCCATTTTTTATTTTTTATGAAATTTATTAACAAATGTATTATTTTTCAAAAAAATTTTTTGGACATGTATCCCTTCTCTAAGTTTATATTTTCCACCATTTGATTAGCTGTCAACTGTATTGTCATATATTTTTTTTAATAAATGGTTACTACGTTCCTTTTTTTCGTATGAATTTAAATTTTCGAATGGCGAATAGGGGGGGGGGGGGGGGGGGGCGCCTTAAAAAATCTCGCCCAGGGCGCTGGTAGTGCTAAAACCGGCACTGCATATATGTATGTATGCCCGAATACACCACGGCTTCCAAATGCTAAGTGGCCTCTAAGGCTCGGTATTTTCAAGCATGGATTAACTAAAATGCAGTTATAGTTAAAATTTTCATAATATTTATCTCACTGAATTTCGCCAGTAAATATTTAGTTACTAAACTAACGATATTCAAGATGGCGTCGTATTCACTGACAGCAGCTGTTTTTTTTATACAAGGATACACATCAAATTGACGCATAATATTTTTTTTTCTGTCGATTAAAGGTTAGATATTAAATTTTTATGACCAGATCTTGGCCTAAAAGTTTTGTATGGCATTGTTATATTTTTGAAGATTGTGAGGCGGGGCTTGTCATTTCGGGAATTCTCAGTTTTTGTCCAAAGAAGATCGTGGCTGAAAAACCTGCGACAATGTTTTCAACAAAAGCATCAAGTCAGTCCGCGATTTCAATCCACAGCATCTATAATCTATAATCTAAGTTGCAAGGATATATTCATTCAAAGCTCTCAGATGTATGCCCACAAACAAACACGTGTAGTTCGCGCTTACAAATGCTGATTGTGTACTTACAAATAAAATCCAAACCTCAAATGAACATAAGCCCTGCAACTCTTGCCGACATTCCCTGAAACAGGGGTGACGTTGGCAAAGTGAACCAATTTTTACAGTATGGGTGGTCAGCCTCATACCAACCTATAAGTCAAGGAATACGAGTAATAAATAACATTTAAGTAAACAACAAAATCTTAAAAATAAATCTATACAAAAAAAATGACGAAAACTAAAGAAAAAATGTAGAAAACTAAAAAACCAACATTACAAATCAGCATCCAAGGTCAAAATAGCCATGATGATCGCCGATCTTCGATATAAGTGGCATCAAAAGAAGAAGAATGCCAAAAACATGCAAAAAATCACATAAATAAACCTGGCAACTATTTAATGTCAAACAGAATTTTATTGCTTCAATAAAGACTATAATTTTAATTTCATATCTAGGTCGCAAGACGGTGACATGTTAGAACAGCACAGTGACAAAACGACTTATGACAGAACGACACATGACAGAAAGACACATGACAGAACGACACATGACAGAAAGACACATGATAGAACGACACATGACAGAAAAACACAATCACAGAACTACATATGACAGAACACCACAATGACAAAACATCACTGATGTACTTTCCTGTGATGTTTTTTCATGGTGATGTTTTGTCATATTATGATGTTATGTCATTGTGATGTTCTGCCATGTGTCGTTCTGTCATGTGTCGTTATATCATGTGTCATTTTGTCACAAAATCTCTATAATCTATAATCTAAGTTGCAAGGATATATTCATTTAAAGCTTGCCCACAAACAAACACGTGCAGTCATCACAGTGGCGTTATAGGTATCACTGTGTCGATATATCATGTGCCGTTTTATCATGTATCGTTTTGTCACTGTTTCGTTCTCTCATGTGTTGTTCTGTCATGTGTTGTATATCATATTGTGTCGTTTCGTCACTGTGTCGTTCTAGATATAACCGTCGCAGACACCAGAATTCTCCACCGCGCTAAAACTTGATAACTGATAGCAGAATATTAATAAGAGACCATCAGCGTAAGATCCATCACTTGGGCAACCGGTCTGCGAGCATTGTTATAAGAAAAAACTAATTCTGATCGCCTCTTGTTAGCGCTTGATTTATTCGCCAATCAGATGTACCAATAAATTAACTAGGTGTTAGATTTCGTGTAGAAAGTTCTCGATGGTATTGAAGCTACTTTCTTTATTTTGGATTTGGCTTATCATTTTTTTACATTTTTTTACATTCAGTTGTTCCTTGACTTATAGGTTGGTATGCGGCTGACCACCCATGCTGTAAAAATGGTTCACTTTGCCAATGTCACCCCTGTCTCAGGGAAGGACGGCAAGAGTTGCAGGGTGTATGTCCATTTGAGATTTGGTTTTTATGTTGTAGGTTCACATGAGGCATGTGCAAGCGCGAACTTGTACGTGTCTGGTTGTGAGAATGCATGTAATGTGAATCTCCAATGTAACATATCTTTGCAACTTAGATTAGATTAGATTAGATACATTAAATTTTTGACGAAAAAATGGTTTACTTTTTCAATGTCACTCCTGTTTTAGGGGAGGTCGGCGAGAGTTGCACGGCTTAGTATGTTGATATGAGATTGGATTTTTATGCTGTAAGTCCACATGCGGCAAATGTAAGCGTAAACTTGTACGTGTCTGCTTATGGGAATGCATGTAATATGAACCTAATCTAATCTAAGTTGCAAAATATAAGTAACATTAGAGATTCACATTATATGCATTTTCACAAAACAGACATGTTTAAGTTCGCGCTATAACATGCCGCATGTAGTCCCACAATATAAAAACCTGAATCTCAAATGAACATACACCCTGCAACTCCTGCCGACCTTCACTGAAACAGGGGTGACATTGGAAAAGTGAACCATTTTCTACAGCATGGGTGGTCAGCCGCATACTAACCTATAAGTCAAGGAACATACACGACACATTACATTTTATAAATGAAATAAATAATAATATCTATGGACAACAAACAGAAAACAAATTCCAATTTAATAAACCCTAGCCGCCAACATTACAGATCAACCGCCATTTATGCCACATCAAAATGGAACATATCTTTGCAACATAGATTGTAGATACTAAATACTCCTTTTATCATCAGAAGTCGCTGGTATGGTCGAGCGGATAAGACTTTGGCACTCAAATTTGTGTTAATGTCGTATGGAAAATTTAAGTCCGTTATAATTCATCAGAAATCCCAGGTGCATCACTTCATCTTATTCCAGCGTCTTAAGCAGACATTTACCCCACATTTCTTGAATAGGAATACCTTAGAAAGTGAGTCCTTACGGTCATTAATTCAACCGCATTCAGCCTGGCTATGATAATGTGGGATTGTGTCTCCACGGGCACGACCAGAAAGTGACAGTCGGGTCGCGGAGAGTGAAGCCGGTAGTCTGGTCGTCCAGTGAGCCGTATTTGGGCATCTAGAGAGACTAGAAAGGGTGAGGCGTGCACTGATATGATGCCCATTGAATTTCTCACAACAGAGTGAAATTCAATCCACGTAAAGGTGCATTGCTTGGACTCGAAACGTTTTTGGCATGTATGTTAATATCAGAATGATTTATTTGTCGGGCGCTGTTTTTGTGTGAATCACACCTCAAGAGCATCACCCTCTGTGAGTTTGGTCGTCGCTATAGAAAGCGCCAATTCTCAAGCAAGACTCAGTTGCTTTAAGGCTGGATGGACCTTTGGTGACTGGTCTTTTGTAAAGGTATATGAATTTTTTAACTCAGCGATGAGCATATTTGATAAAATAAATGTTGTATATTTTGTGCTCCGTTGGGATTCGAACCCACGACCTGCCATTTACGATTCCAAAGTTTTACCACTAGACTACGGATCGGTCATTTTTTTTAACGTTCAGAAGCTTCAGAGTCAGAAGTGTTAACCACTAGACTGCGAACCGATCAAAGATGGGAGTCATAGGACTTACGACCTGTCTCTGGTTGGTTAAGGATCATTTTTTCATGACAACGTTCCCAATTTCTGCCAACTCAATGTGAAAAATGAATTTAAACAAATCGAATATAATTAATTAACCACTGTTTTTATTTAATGGAACCCGCATAACAACAAAACACTAAAATGTTTATACAATTTGATTAAGCTTTGTGATATGGAGCAGCTGTCAGTTTATTTATTTATTTACGATTTCCCAAAGCCGTGTTTTGATATTCCAAATCCCCGTTGCATACAGAGTAAGTGCAGTAGATATGCGCATTTCAGTGTTGTCATTAGCATAAACTATAAAGCATAAACGACTGCCGTTCCAGAAGCGTGGGAGATAGACTGCCCTAGGCGCCACTATATACATGCTTAGAAATTTCTATTGTATCCAGCCGCCTTTCCGCTAGGGGTGGCCAGTACCTCTACAGCTGTGTCCCTGCTTTGTTCTGTCTTTGCACACTTATTAAATGTCATCGTCATTCTCCACTCTCATCATGCATGCTCTTCTCTATTTTTATAATAACAAATCTTCATTCCAGCCTAGTCACGTGGAGAGTGCAATGCGCGACAAGATTAATAAAATTTGCTAGTTAATACAGAAGAAACAAATGATAACAATATAATATGTAATACGCATTGTTAGTCATAAGTATTGTTATGATATACGGGGCTCAATTTAATAAAAATTGCGGTCATTTATTTTGCACCAAATATTTCAGATACGGTCCGTGCACAGAGTTGACTTTACACTGTATTGCTCGACGGCTTAAATACTAGTCTGGCTACAGAGCATCATGTTCTTCATTTATCGGTGAGAATAAGAGTTATTCTCGAAACATTAAGAACTGGCGCATGCCAGGTTTCGCCAGAACACTATACTTACAATATTCGAACACTCACACAATGTCGAACAAGTATAAATATCTAGAGACTTCACAGAATCACGCAGACACAACTCACACAGACAACAAACACACAATATCACACATTCGCTACAGTACCTTTATTAAAAAGAGTGTTGTTGAAGGATGCATGTTACTATGAAATTGATGTAGTGCCGGTTAATCATTGTGTTCTAATTTAAACATCAATATTACGACAGTTTTCTCAATCTCGCACATAAACCGTGAACCGTGTTACATGTTGGACACGCGATCTGAAGCGGCACACATTGCAAAGGGCTCCATGATAGATCGGCAAAGTGACAAAACAAGACATGGCATTACATCACAATGACAATAAATCACATGACATTACATCACATGACAAAACCTCACATGACATTACATCAGATGACAAATCATAAAAATTCCTTTGCCAAACTGCCCTTTATGGAATGATCTCCCAGTCTATGTGTTCCCTTCCCAATTTAATCCAGTTTTATTTAAAACCAACATCAGTCACCACTTCCTTGCAGCGCCTCGCGAAAGAAGCAAGTACTTAAGCAACACCTCTGCGGCACCCTTCCAGGGTGACATAAACCCCTAAGACTTTCAAGAATTGGGGAGCCTCCCGCACAGGATTCCTTAAAAAAATGGCAGAGGGCTCTTGAGGTGTGATACACACAAAAACAGCGCTCACCAAATAAATCATACTAATATTATTATTATTATCACATACCTAAAATAGAACACACCATAAACAGCACATGGAAAAACATCACATGATGAAACATCACAAAACAGAAAGCACCATAAACGGCATGATAAAAAAGTGAGACATGAGGAACATGAGAAAATGGAACTCATAGATTTATTATTTGGTAAAGCTTATAAAAAAAAAATCCCTCGATTATCATTATTAAATAAAAATGAAACACGTAACTAAGCTATAATAAAAGGCAAACTAAATTGTTAGTGATGTTTTTTTATGCGATGTTTTTTATGTACCGTTTATGCTATGTTCTGTTTTAGGTATGTGATGTTTTGTCATGTGATGTTTTGACTTGTGTTGTTTGGTTTTAGCGATGTTATTTCATGCAAGGTTTTGTCATGTGCTGTTGTGTCATGTGTCATTTTGTCATGTGTCGTTATCTCATGAGTTGTTCAGTCACTGTGCCGTTCTAAGCTGTCACCATTGCAAAGGTGTGTGATGGCAGTCTAGATGGATAGATACCTCTAGATACTCGTATCAACTCGGAAACGGGGGATTGTTATCGCGGAATATCGGATATTCAGAGGGAGAAAGTCCACACATAGGTACAATGTCGACCACTAAATCAGACTTTTCAAAATCACACCTCGAAAACGAAAGCTGCCATTGAAAGCGCCGCGGAATATTCAACGTCTCGAATCTCGCATCAAAAAGCTTTTACCCGTTCTATGCCGCCGATAAAAAAATGAGACGTATCTACTGCGCTGCTAGGGAAACATACAAGTCGTATCGAATCAAAGAGGAATTTTTACATGAGTGAAATATATGGTTACCCAGAGAACGATATTTTCTCTTTCTTTCTCACGTAGCATATGTCAATGGACAGTCAATTGACTTGGAAAAAGGGATCTTAATTTGCTGAATCCCTATATTTTACCTCTTTATTCCCAATCATAACCATATAATAACTTAACTTCATATTTTCAATTAAATATATTGCTCCGGTCCATAGTTCAATTGGTAGAACATTATTTTGTATTCCATGCCGAGAGTTCTTCAATGATTTCCTGTTTCGGTATTAATTTAAAAACCCATAATAAAATACCGGCAAGTTAAACTCAGCCTACAAAATAAATAAGTCTCAGCCACTTCGGGAGCTGAGAAACCCCCCACTACAACTGAAGTGCTTGGCGTAGGCCGTCCCCTTTACCTGTAGATTCACTCGTCACATGCACCGCCTTCGGGGAGAACGTGGTAAGAAGTTACACTACATGTATAATTTAGTTGCGGTATAAATCATAAAGATTTCATTCTCACATAAAAGCCACTAATTGATTTCCTCACGGATCTAGTAAAAGTCCTAACAAGTTTATTCTCATCATTCTGATTTCTGGTTTTATTTGAAAACTGCAACGACACAATGCATAATATTTGTTGAAAAAAAAATCAGGCTTATTCCTACTTTTTTCATGCAAAAACTGACCTTAATCCGGATTAAAAAGTTTAAAACTTTTAATAAATAATAATAGAGTATGTAGTAGGCACTTACCTACATGCTGAAACAAATAAATTGTTTTTTTTTCTGTCGGTATGAGCTAAAAGAATGACTCAATTTTAAATATTTGGTCGCACGGCCTTATTGGGTAGCAGATGCGATTCTGTTATACAATATATCTCCTCTCCGGCAGTCAACGGGTTAAGCTAAACGTGTAAGCTGACCACAAGGTTCCATTTATCTCGATTTATGTACAGAATGGTATGCACTACTGATTATTTTACTTTACTGATTTTATTACTGGCTCAGTCTGAACATGCTCAAGGGATAAATTCTCGGAATGTTTTCCTTGAAAAGCGATTGAAAGCTTTGATTAAGTGAATCTAATAAAAGGGATATTCACACTTGATTAATGGCATCTTAAAACACGGATATATAGACTGAAGTAGAGAAATTGTGAAGGTTTGGGATGTACAGAGTGGATGTTATGAAAATGTGATGAATATAATATTGTAGATTTTTTAGTGTCCGTTTGTTTGTATAACTGGATGTAATTAATTTCTTGTATTCCTTGACTTATAGGTTGGTATGAGGCTGACCACCCATACTGTAAAAATGGTTCACTTTGCCAATGTCACCCCTGTTTCAGGGAAGGTCGGCAAGAGTTGAAGGGCTTACGTTCATTTGAGATTGGGTTTTTATATTGTAGGTCCACATGCGGCATGTGTGAGCGCGAAATTATGCGTGTCTGCTTGTGGGAATGCATTTAATACGAATCTCAAATGATACATATCTTTGCAACCTAGATTTAGATTTAGATTTTTAGATAAAAACTAAGAAAAGTATGTCTGGTTAAGAATAAGTGAAAGAGACTCTGCTGAGCTTCTTACCAACCCTAGTGTAACTGCGGTAGCGTTGCAGTTACAGTTACATCAGTAAGAAAGAAACGTACATTTTTTTTTGGAAAAACGATGATAAAATAAGTATGCAGGCATAAAGCGCTTAAAGAAACATACCTTAAACAGAACATGCCATAAACGGCACATGAAACAGTTTTGTCTTGTAATGTTCTGTCATTGTGATGTACTTTCCTGTGATGTTTTGTATTGTGATGTAATGTCATTGTGATGTCTTTTAATGTGTCGTTCTGTCATGTGTCGTTTGTTACTGTGCGGTTCTATCCTGTCACAGCATTAAATATGATATTTTTTATAGTTTGTGTATTAACACTGTGAAAATTAATGTTTTTGATTGTTATTTACATAATTAAACAACACTTTTTAATTATAAAACACTGTTTTATTTCACCAATATTATATTGATGTGGATGTACATGGATGGACAATATTATGGATGACTAAATTGGTCGAAAACGTTTGTATTATTTAAAATATTTAAAAGTTAATAACTTTTTAAATATATTATATATTGGTGAAATAAAACAGTGTTTTATAATTTAAAAGTGTTGTTTAATTAAATAACAATCAAAAACATTAAATATGAGCTTTAAATGTCAATATATTTTTGCAACTTAGATTATAGACATCATTCTCGTGTACTTCTTTCTGACATCACACTCTTACATGCTTAATCACCAAGAATAAATTTGGTAATAAGGTTCCTTTTCCACCCACATCAATTCTGATCAAACTTTTAAGCTTGATGTCGCGATTTATGATCAATTTCCATCAGATTGACTTTCCCTACCTTGAGATTATGAAATGCGCAGTATGTAAGGTTTTTATTTATGAAGTCTCACAGAGTTAAGTAACTTTTATCGCAATTATTATTTCATACCATCTTTATCTCGTGCTGGCTATAGACTGTAAGTCATGCGTGTCATTTTTGAATAAAATCACAACGAACATGTGACAGAAACCATTATTATTCCTTATCTCAAAAACAACCAATATTCTTTATTTAAACTGTTTTATTACTTCCACTTTTTTGTATCTCATGTAAAAGTACAAACGCTTACGAGGTAAGTTTCAAGTAAACGGAAGTTGAATCTACAATGTATAATATGAGCTGCAAAGATTGTTAAGTACATTCTAATCTAATCTAAGTTGCAAAGATATGTTACATTGGAGATTCACATTATATGCATTCTCACAAGCAGACACGTACAAGTTCGCGCTTGCTCATGCCGCATGTGAACCTACAACATAAAAACCAAATTTCAAATGAGCATACACTCTGCAACTCTTGCCGTCCTTCGCTGAAACAGGGGTGACATTGGCAAAGTGAACCATTTTTACGGCATGGGTGGTCAGCCGCATACCAACCTATAAGTTATGAAACATTGAAGATGCATATTACATGTATTCCCATAAGCAGCCACGTATTAGTTCGCGCTTAGAAATGATGCATGTGTACTTACAAATTAAAATCCAGACCTCAAATGAAAATAAACTTTGCACTTCCTACCGCCCTTCACTGTAACCAAGACTAAAAATTGACCAAATTTTCACAGAATGGGGGGTCAGCTTCATACATAATGTATTAGCCAAGGAACTCTTTCGTTTTCTTGTAGAAATAACGTGTTTGAATGACAGTCTTATGCAGGCATGATGAACAGTGTTCCACTAACCTACGCTATCATGTTTTTGGAAAAAAATTTAGTATTATGAAATTCATAGGCATGAATAAAGATTGAACGTTTCATCGCATTTTTTTTAATATGTAGGAAGTTATCTAGAAAATGTGAAATTTATTAATCTTTATTAATTGCCGACTTGTAACAGCTCTAATCCCACGTTCAGCGATTGGCCAATGAAGTATGTTTGAAGGTATTAATGGATTTTATCCCTAAGCGTTTTTTGTAATGACTTTTAGATGTATATTCTCGACAGCAAAATATGGCATAAGCTTTGCTGTACAAATGATGAAATTTTGCTGAGTTGACAGTATATCTCTGTCGATGTCATTTGTCAACCATTGTTCTCCTTTTTTACAAAGCTCGTACACACAAAAGCAATAAGACAATTCGTGAAAGTGTATCGTTTTGCTATTTATCTCCCTTACACGTGCACACTTTTGATACATCCACTCCCTTTCTACGCGATCTAATCTTGTATAATCTAAGTTGCGAAGACATATCAATATTCAAAGTTCGAATTAAACGCATGCCCACAAACAGACACGTGTAAGTTCTCGCTTAATGTTGCATGTGTACTTACTTACAATTCAAAAACCAAACCTCAAATTAACCTTAGCCCAGCAACTTTTGCCGTCTTTCCCTGCAACAGGGGTGACATTGTTAAAGTGAACCATTTTTTACAGCATGGATGGTTAGCTCCATACCAACCTATAAGTTAAGGGATAATCGAGAATCGCAAAAATGACTGTCAGTTAAATCTTAGCTCTGAAGCGCTATTCTGCTTAATTCCTTACTACCTACCAGCGATTTGTGTCCAAAAATAAGGTGTACTGTGATTATTTATCCATGGAGTTCTTTCGAAAGCTCCAACTTGGATTGATATCCAAAAAATAAGGAATTAAGCGGAATAGAACTTCTGGATGGCTTCAATGCAGCAGTTATTTCCCAGAGCTTTTACCGATGAAGGCATTTAAGATAACATGTCACAATATATCATATCATTAGCGGGGAGCAATTCTTCATTTCCATAATTGCCGTGGAAAGTTATCGATTGCATTTTCTGGCCATTATTCTAAACAAGATGGCGGCGATAAACAATGGCGTGCGCGGGCGCGTGGACACTTGTGACAGAAAACATTTCATAATTGCGTCTCCGACAATTCTCCGATATCATGAGTTATGGCCTTTCTATGCCGTTCTAGAATCCGATTCATTCTCATTTGAAGCTTTCTTTTGCTTCCCACGCACCTATTCTGTATTCCCAGTATAAATTTTACATTTATTTCAACTTCCCTTTCATTGCTTTGCGGTGGCCGGGCCGGTGGCCTGGAACAATTTACCCATCGGTGTTCGCGCGAACCAGCCTACCACCACCTTCAGAAAGGAACTGAAGACACTACTTTTCTCGAGAAGCCATGGCGCCCTTGAGATGGTCCTGGACCATTAAATAGCGCCACAGGAAAGAAATCATCCATCATCATCATCATCATCATCATCATGGAGTATAGGTCGAGTCTTGTAAAAAGAACGCTGAGGAGAAGTGGAGGGGGTGTGTTTGCGCATGGGTTACAGTCGCGCAAGTACCAAAAAGTCCACTAAATCGCCTACTGCGCAGCTCGCCGCCAGCGTTCTTTTTACATGACGCGACCTATACTCGGTGCGATAATACTGTTACGAATATATGATTTTATGTCTGTGTATGTTTATTTATGATTGTGTGTTTTTACTTACCCGTTGTTTTGTGTGTCTCTAGACGTAGGTATTTGGATAATTGTACTAGTGTGGATAAATTCAAGGAATGTGAGTTTGAGAAACCTAATATATCGATACACGATAGGTAAAAATGAATAATGAATTTCTCAGATAGATGCACCTTTTTCCTACTTTCTGCGAGAGAAAACACTACAAAAGTCTGAAAACCCTGTAGTTTAGAAGTTTATCATGAACACTTACTTATAGAAGTTACACACAATAAAATGTCAGTTTTACCTTTAAGGTGGCGATATGTCACGCAATATCTAATGACTTTGACAAACCTGATGTATAATTTTCAAATTCAGGTTACCACTCTTATATCTTACGACCTACCCTAAATTAAAGTGTGATATATTCTGAACCTTCAGTCACGGTCTAATCTACGCTTGGCTTACTTGACTTGGCTAGCAATTTAAGCGTTGATTTTCTCCCATTATCGCCGGTCAACTGGTGTACGGTCACGATAAGGCAGTAGGCGATTGGTTCCAGCCTAGGTCAGTTGTCCTGATAACACAATAGCCTCATATACTTGTTGTAGGGCGTGAGGCTGTCCCGGTCACTTCACTCACTCAAGTGTCTCACACCGGTATTCGCAAACAATGTTAGGAGAAGTCACAGTGTTCTGCATGAATTCTAAAGCCCGCTATTTTCAACGTTAGCATAGCGAATTTATATTGAATGAAGAGGACGCACTTATGACAATCGTGTGGGTAGTTTTTTTTTGTCAGTTTAAAGTCACATATGTTTACGTTGAAAACACGGGCCCTTAATATTGTTATGATTTATTTTGGGTTTACTTTGAATAAAATTGCAGTTGAATTTATTTTACAGTATTTATTTTTGCAGTGAATTACATATGATTCACTCTGTAACTTTTTCACTGGTGAGTTCACGGCTCAAAGTTTACTGATCCTTCACAGAACTGCAGCCCGTATTTATGTTTGACGAAGGCCTAATCTCGCATGTTCCAGACCATACGATACGCCTCTCGAATCATCCATTCGAGATAGTACGACAAGGTACAAAATTTTAAACACTTACGTCCATACACACATGTATATAGCAAGTAAATACGCATATACAGACAATCATATAAATACACTGACATGAACTTATACATTCGTTACAATAAATATCCTGTATCCCATATTAATCCACAGATTCTCGTCAAACTTCAGTATGCGATATGGTAAATAGCACGTAGCGCCTTAGCAAAAGAACGTAAGCCTGTACGAACGCATGCACGTTGGAATAATAGAGTCAATATTTGCAGAGCGCGGGAAACGAGCAACTTCCGACTCCGCCAACCATTACTGGGTCATAAAGACCTTGCTTTATAATGCACCACGCTGCCAACATTCAGTACTTGAAATATATTCACAGGGTAAACTAAATATTAACGTAAACAGGCTTATCTCATAGTAAATAGATACCATATCAGTATTATGGACCATACATACGCAAAGCAGTACCAATTATCTGAGTTCTAGAAGATCGCTAACTTTGTTATGTGCATTCTAAAACCACCATTTTTCTTCAGTCTCAACCCTGAGATTGGCTTGCAGTTATGCTCATAAATATTTGTCGCTATCCCAAGATTTCAAGTTAACGGCTAGTTGTGATATTCTGATATATTGGTAGGACCACTGCCAGAAGTTTATATCCAAAATTGCAACTTGGAAAGACCTTTGCTAACTACCGGGCAGATAAAGAAGACCCTCTTCTAGGGGTTTTTCATGTAAGTTCTAAACTATGTGAATTTTGAATAATGTTTGTGTAACGATGTATGTTAAATTTGACTGTAATTGTCATAATTAAAAACCAAAATCAGCTCAATCTGTTTAATATTTAATAAGAAACACTTCTTCAAGAATGGACGTCTTTTTCCACGAATGTGAAATTTGAAAAAATGATCAATTTTCCACCCCGACATCAGGCAGAATACACGTATATTGGGAAATTTATAGAAATAACGTTGTTGCTAATACAATTAGCTTTAATTTAAGCACACAACAAAGTATGTAGGCCATACGGCTTACTCGAAGATCTTATTAAAGAAAAGAAAATGGGAAAACTGAATTGTTTACAAATTTACTCTTTTCATTAATATAATGTAGAATTTAAACGGAAATCCTAAAAAAAGTTTTTTGATCACCCTGTAGTTGACACAGGTCTTTTGAAGTTGCAAACTTGGATATACACTACTGACAGTGGTCCTGACAACGTACCAAAAAATCAGTACTAGCCGTTAGTTTTTGATTTGAGTTCGATTTCATGTAAAATATGACGGGCCTTCTTATCAATGGCAATCCTTTTGAGCTCCTCGTAGAAAAAACAGCTTGAATGGGGTTGAACTCAATACATAATTTAATCCGATTTTTTGCATGGAAAAAACGACGTTCAATTGTGTTTCCCATTGGTTAGAAAATGAAACCTTTCTCATGAATAGAGGGCTATTATTCCTTAGATGAGTTCAACTTAAAACACGTGACTTCCTTAAAAACATGACTTCAAAGTGGTGTATAAAACATTTAATTGGACCGGTCTGTAGTCCAGTGGCAACACTTCGGACTCGTTAATGAAAGGTTTTGGATTCGAATCCCGGCGGAGCGCAAAAATTTACCATTTTTATTTCCAAATGTGCTCTTCGCTGGGTTGAAAAATTCATAAACCTTTACCAGAGACCGGTCTTTACCAGAAAGGTCCATCCAACCTTACAACAACTGGGTCTTGCTTGAGAATTGGCGCTTTCTACAGCGACGATCAAGCTCGCAGAGGGCCCTTGAGGTGTGATACAGACAAAAACAGGCGTCCCATTAGCTCGAACTAATGGGACGCCTGCTTGTGGAAATGCATTTAATATGAATTAAAAATGTAATAGATACATCTTTCCAACTAAGATTATAGATTATTATAAAGCATTCGCATGACTAAAAGAGGAAATATTCGTTGGGTGAGGTGAACCCAAAACACTTGCTTCAAAGTGGCATAAAAACGAAACCTTTATCATGAATAAGCACCTCATCTGCCACAGGGAATACTTGTAGCAACATTGTGGTTAGCAGCGCTTATTGTTGTTGAGACTCCCTTATACGGGCCACACATTAAACTCACCGCAGGTTTCGCATATCCGTTTAGCAGGACCGCTAGCCGTTTAGCTGCGGCTCGCGGAACATTGTTGTAGCTCCACTGAACCAGTTAGCGACGCCAATCTTGCCAAATTTGGCACGCGGGCCTACTGACCCTTGGGACACTTTGCTCCAAGCAGGTATTTTAAATGTAATTTGGTCTGATTGCCCTGTAATCGGTCTATATGGCTTGCAATATACAAATTCAGCACATGTATTTTTTACCTTTTTACAGCAGTCATATTATGTTGAAATTCTCATTTTTCTTCTTCTTCTTTCGGTGCCACTTCTATCTAAAATCTGCGATCATCATGGCTATTTGAATCTTGGATTCTGCGGTTCGAAATTGGTGCTTGGTGCTTGTGTTCACCTACAATTTCACATTTTTTTCCGATCTGTGCCCCCTCTCAACACAAAGCTTTTGAAACTGAATTAATTATAACTATTTTGCCTTCTCGAGTTTCAATCCCACCGAGGGTGCCTGAAATGATTTCCCATTTCGGTTTTTTATTTCAAACCCAGAATAAAATACCAGCAAGGCTTACTCAGCCTTCACAAAAATTAGTACCAGCCCCCTCGGAAGCTGGGAAACTCAAACTTGAACTGTAGTAGTTGGCGTAAAACCCCCCTTACTTGTGAAAATAAACAGATCGCCATATGCGAAACCGTCGGGGAAAACGCAGCAAGAAGTTACACTTAATGTGTAGCGTAGTTACGTAGACGTACGTTAAGAATGTCTTATGCACGGTATATTCAACGTTTAGCATGTACGACTTTAAACTGATGAAAAAAACACCCTCGCCATTGACAGAAGTGCGTCCTTTTCATCCAGTATAAAGTCGCTATGCTATGCTTGAAAATACTGGGACTGGCCAAACTGAATTCTGTTTCTTATGCTTTAATTTACTTTTTTATACCATCTACGCATACGAGAGCATACTAACCCATTTTAAACACTCCAATCTTCTAAACAAGGTGTAAATTTGTGCATGATTTCGCCCATCAACTTTCATTGGCACGTTTCTCTTACTTGTGGTCAAAGTTACTGACGTTGAAGAGATCCAACTTGGTTTTTTCATCCTTCCGACACCATGTGAGACGGTTATTAGAGGCAATTATCATCAGTGGATGCTCGGCGATTAAAATATTGGAGTGTGAAATTGTAAGTCGACTGGAAAAAAATGCGCATGTGTGTTGACCGCAAACAACCATTTGTTTTAATCAATTTAACACGTGATCTGGTCAGCAACTTAGTTGTAATGCTTCTACTTTCTGTCTTGGTTCGAATTTTTTTCTTTTTTTTTTTAAATGAGGCTGATCACCCGATCTTTAAAAAAAATTGGTTCACTTTGCCAATGTCACCCCTGTTTCAGGGAAGGTCGGTAAGAGTTGCAGTGCTTATGTTCATTTGAGATTTGGTTTTTTATATTGTAGGTCCACATGTGGCATGTGTAAGCACGAATTTATTTGCGTCGTACATTAAGATACAAAATTAATAAACATGCTTGATTTTTTTTATAACTGTAACTAATTTTCTAAGACCATAAAGTGTAAGAAACAAAAACGGCAGATTTAGCTTTATAACGCGCCTTAATACGAATCTTAAATATTATATAATACATCTCTGCACCTTAGATTATAAATTATTATTTTAGATTAATTATTGAACTAACACAAACACAACTACTAACATCTTGCATATTCGTTACAATATTAAGTTTACCTGACGCATCTAATGGTTGATTAATTTCGACCACACAAAGGTAACACTTGAATGCATTTATTTTTACAGTTAAGGTTGTTGTTTGTCTCTGCCCCAGTCCGGGAGATAATTAACGCCGTAAAATTAACGAGAGAGCAGCTTTTAAGGCGTGATCCGTTAATAAAAGCTCAGAGCACCGGTTCCACGTTAGAACGACACAGTGACAAAACGACGCATGACGTGACGACACATGACAGAACGTCACAATGATAGTACATCACATGACAAAACATCACGGGAAAGTACAACTGACTGACAAAAAATCACTAGACAAATCATCAACTGGTAAAACATCACATACCTAATAGAACATACCATAAACGGCACATGAAAAAACATTGTCATAGTAATGTATTGTTTTTTTCGTGTCGTTTTTTTATGTGAAGTACTGTCACGGGTCGTTCTGTCATTTTTTAAAATAGATTTATGAAGAGGAATACAATCCACCAACCTATTTTTCCTGGTCAGTTGTCTGCATGCGAAAACAAAAGCTTGTGTACATGCAATGGCATCTGTTGAACCAGGGTCAAAGTTATGGTCAAATGGGCCAAACGTGATTCGAAGCAACGTTATTATGTTCCAAAAACTCTAGCCGAACAAGCGACTTGATCCCCACGCACGGCCATAAAACCGACATGTATCGTTATGTCATGTGTCGTTTTGTCACTGCGTCGTTCTAACTGTCAGTCAGAGCACCGTTGCGGGGAGCTTTCTGAGTTATTGTGCTTCGCAAGTTTGCGAATGAAAAATTCGGCGCAACAAATTGACTGCTTAAAAAATGAGTTAATTTATTTTATGCATAAAATTAACTTGTTATAAACGAATGAATATGTAAGGAAATATAAGCCGTTAGAAAAAAACAATGTGAAAGTATAAAGAATATGAATTTTAGGGAGCTTTTCTTTGCACCAGGGCCCCCAGAAAGATTTATCCGGGTCGGCACGCACCTTACATCCAGTTTTCGGTGTTATTTTTAATGCATCCATAAAAGACATTTACGTACGTTTTCAGATCCAGTTATTCATAGTGTTTACATGAGTATAGGTTTACGTGAACCGTGCACTAGTTGGTGTATTGCTGAGTTCAACAATCGCATTAGCAGCTTAGTGTGCGAGTAGTATCTGTATGTAGGATACTCGTATTTCTATAATTCCACGCGGCACATAAAGGATTTCTTTTGCCGCCTTACGTACGAATGGATTAGTATCTATTGTAAACCGCAAACAGAAATAAATTGTGAAAAGGGTTGACGTAGAAAAATAAACCGTTTCTAAATGTCTAGTCGATAGATCGAAAAAGTTGAGCTATCTTCGCTAAATTCACTTCAAGGTCTGGAGATCATAAACGAGTTCCAATTTCTTGGATGTCAAATAAGCAATGAAGGTTCTTGCGAAGGAGAGATCAGACGTCGTATTGCCATTTTTCAAAGTGCCAAGTCTAATCTGGACAAAATATGGAAAGACTGGGGTGTGTGTAACAGCACCAAGATAAAGCTTGTCAGGAGTCTGGTCCATTTTATTTTTCTCTATGCTGCTGAAACATGAACCATAAAGTGGGGGTGTGAATTCACGCCATTCTAACCTCAACAGACTGTTTACTTAAATCTCAAGCGGAACTGAAAACCCAACCTTACAGCAACTGAGTAGGTTTATCGTGAGTTGTCGCTGATGCAAAAGTTACAGTTATCGTACCCTTTGAGGCATAATTTGCAATTAAACACCTCACTTATACTATAGAAACTAATAAATGACTTATATGACTTCAGATTCTATTTACCCATTACTCAAATTGAAGACGTTGGATGAAAAATTGCATTTTATTTAAAACTAAAGTAAAGCTTGACGCTTTTGAATGTTTACGATTCCTTGAAATGCTGTTATAGGAATGCAAAATCACAGCTTGTGAAATACCTCCATTAAGTTTCTACCCTGAAATCCGATACGTAAATGCACTCATGCATGTATGAAGTACTTCGCGCGATTAAAACAGACTGAAGTGATAAGTCTCCAGTTAGTGCTAGATACCGAGTCAGTGTTGCAGTACAAGTCAGACCAGGTCTCAGATACCACATGGATTCCACACAAGCGCTCCAGGCAACCTCTGGAAATGTGGGTGTAGCATGGAGATCGGAATACCAAGTGTAAAGCTTTGCATTCAAACTCAACGTTATCGTATCATAAAAAACTTTAAGTAACTAAAACGTGCACTTAAAGCGCTGTTTTGGTTTCGTTACACAAGCTGGATGAGTTTAAACTCGGAGCTTGGGGTACTGAACCGCATCACTGTGCTGTGACGGAGATATCTGATTTGTGATAGTAAAAGTTGATATGCTGCCATTTTGAAAATCGAGACACATTCAATGCATGTGAAATGTAACAAAGCTGTATTATTATATTCATTTTTACTTTAATAGAGAAATTTACGTTTGTCGGTTCGTTTGTTAGAAAGCTTAGGATAAAAGCTGTGTTAAATTTACAATATCTGATGCTGTCGTAACTTGATCGATCCACCGTGTTCGTATCTAAATAACTTTTTAGAAAAGAGCTCTTTTTGTAGGCAAAAGTAGACACCAAATTACTCAATATTGCATGACCTTAAAAAAAGACAATGTAATGCTTCAAAAAATAATCCAAATATGTAGCCATTTCTTTGGATATATAATTGCCTTCATATCTGACGTATACTCCCATTACAGACCAACGCACCGTAACCATTTTTTCCTGGTGATCAGTTGTCGTTCACAGGAAGACCATTATTTTTTATCACACTCCGTTACATACGAGTTTCACACCTCGTATATAAAAATGCACGTTGTATGTTAGTCTACGATTGCCGCCCGCTAGTTATGTGTTGAACGTACAATGTTTCTTCCATCTGAACTGCTCGTATCACAAGAGTGGCAATAACTAAAGTCAGCGCTATCAGGCAAAGCTCTCACTGCCCATGGATAATTAATGTACTGCCGACTGACAAACAACCAGATTGTTTGTAAGTACTAAAGCAAATTTCACAGTGTGGACCATTATCGTTCAACATTTTAGGACTAGCAATGGTGTCCCGCAAGGTTCGCATTTAGGACCGTGTACTTTCTTGGTCAGTCTACGATTGTCGCTCCCTTTAAGTTATGTGTTGAAGGTACAATGTTTCTTCCATCTACATTGCTCCTATCACAATTGTGGAAATAATTGAAGTTAGCGCTATCGGGCAAAGTTCTCACTGCCCATGGAGAAGTAATGCACTGCCGACTGACAAACAAGCAGATTGTTAGTAAGTTCTAAAGAAACTTCCACACTGCAGGCCAATATATTATTGATTAATTTCATCTTTTATCATTTCATTTGAGATTGTAATGGAGTCCCGCAAGGTTCACATTTAGGGTCATGTTCTTTCTTGGTCAGTCCACGATTGTCGCTCACTAGTTGTACAATGTTTCTGCGATCTGGACTGCTCTTGTCACAAGATTGACAATCGTTTAAGTCAGTGCTATCGGACAAAGCTTTCATTCCCTACGGAGAAATAATATATCTACTGCCGATTAACAAAAAACAAGATTGTTCGCAAGTCTCAACGAACTTACACATTATGGGTCAATATTATTAATTTCCAGGGCTTATAATGGTGCCCCGCAAGGTTCACATTTAGGGCCATGTACTGATTGTCATTCACTACTAGTGTATCGAAGGTACAATGTTTATTCTATCTGGACAGCTCATATCACAGAAGTGGCAATAATTTAAGTCAATGCTATCGGACAAAGCTTTCATTGCCCATGTGAATTAATGTAAAGGCAACTGACAACAACCACAACAACCAGATTGTTCGGAAGTCTTGGGTCGAAATCATAAACTTTTCATCTTCTTTCGGGGTCATTTCTGTTAAGGGTTGGCAATTATCGTAGCTATTACTTTTATTACTAAAAGGCTTTAGTTTCTTTTGTAGAACCATTTTCGTAGATTCTTTATTAACGATTTATTAAGGCTTCCTTGATTCCTTCTCTAAATCATTCTTTGTATCATAAGATAGAGATTCTCATTTGTAATAACGTGTCTCCGATTCTCTAACTGAAAGTTGGCATAAAGCAAGATTTAAAAACTGTCATTCACCAATGCGTTATTGTAACCACAGTTAAACGGTATAATTTTCAAAATATGTGCAACTTGTATTTAATGTAACTGTAAAATTTGCAGCGTTGTCGTTTGGAGAGAAATTCTAGTACAAGGCATTACAGCATTTGAACCATAACCTCTGGACTCTAAAGTGGTTTTATAACCCGTGCACCTTATTGGCCATAACATTGCACCGCAAATTCTGATCATTTTACTGCGATCTAAACGCATTCAATGACACCTACGGAATATTTACAGACGCAATCTGAGGGCTTCCGTTATGTCGATTGATTCTGGTGGTCTAAATCTATTGGTTAACGCTTATACTTGCACTTGTACCTGTATCCAGCTGCCATTCTACCATGGGTGGCCAGGATCTCCAAAGATGTGTCTCCGCTTTGCTCTGTCCTAGCACACTTAAATCATTTCCTCGACATTCGTCACTCTCCTCATGCATGCTCTTCTCTTTTTCTCACTCTATACGTTCCAGTAATTTATAATCTCACTTATTTGATCAATCCATTCTTTCCTCGGTCCTTACGTTCTATTTTGACATTCCATTTGTACACTCTTTTTGTTAGCCGTTCATTGTCGATTATTTCTAGATGCCCCAACCATCTCATCTCATATTTTGTACTTTCACTCTCATATATTCTCGTTTGTACCGCACACATTCATAACCCACTCATTTCGGACCCTATCATTCAGACTCTTACCAGTGCCTTCAGAATCTTCTTCTTTTTTTAGTCCACTTCTATCTAAAATCGGCGATCATCATTTCTATTTTGACCTTTTGATCCGACACAGGGACTTGGTCCTTTTGTTGAACCATTGTCGTAGGTTTTTCAGACATGATGTCCTGTGGCGTCCCTAAAATCATCTCCCCTCAATCTTACTCTGTATGATAAGATAAAGAAGACGGTATTTCTCATCTCTCTTCTTCTGTTCTGTAACCTGATTAGGAGGCCATTAAAATGAAAATTTCGTTTGACTTTCTGATTGAATACTGAAATGCATAAGCCGGTGGCAGTGCGGCTTTAGGTGGAGTGTATTGTTGCTACTCCTGGCTTAATAATTAGCCTGTTGGGTTCGCTATCAACATTGTATGATAACTGGTTCGATGACAGGAGCGGTCTATCTACTGAGTACCATTTACCAATACTACATACTTACTATGTTTCGCCAGGTAAAACTGAATAAGTACTGATTCACATGCTGTAAAAACTTGGTTCACTCCACACCCGTACAGTGTAGGGTGGCAGGAGTTGCAAGGTTTTAAAAAAAATGGGAAATGTGTTTAAATATGTGAAGAAGAATGCAATTCACCAATCTATTTTTCTAGCCTATGACAGGTGCCTATTCACATTATCAATGAGTAATTAATTATTGGCTATTTTAATGAAATATTAATTAAAAATTACTCGACTGTTGAGAACCAGGGTCAATGGTATTGTCGATAGGACACGGTGCGGGTGGGGCTCGAACTTACGATTTGTTCAAAAGCGCAAATTTGCTTATCCCCATGACCATATCAGCGACATAAATGTTCATGAAAGTCTTTTTTTTTTTTGTAAGTCCACTTCACATGCAGCTTGTGAAATCGCGACTTTACACGTGTCTGCTTGTGGGTGTGCATTTAATATGAGTGTTAAATGCCAATGTTTAGGAAAGTAGCTTCTTCAGTTTTTGTTTTGTTATTACGGGCATAAGTTGTACTGGGGTCTCTAGCGTTAGATTATCTCAATGGATTCTTTCCTTTGGCCTTGATTTGTGATACACACAAAAACGACATCAAACAAACTAATAAACATAACTTAATATCGTTAAAAGTATACATAAACATCTTCATATTGAAATCGATCTTACATTATTACAAATTTATTGCAAATTTACGTCGAATACAATCACGGTTAATGTAGTATTAAAATGTACTTACATCTCATTAAAGTGCACTCAATCATACAGCTTAATTACTTGTGCACTAAAGACCATTATTGTCTCACAGCTTTCTCTCAAAGATACTTTATCACCTTTCTTACCGAGAATCTCGCTTAATCCTAATTTCACTTTTAATGCTTGGCTTTTAGGATAGTATAAGGCTTACCACCCATACACTAAAAAATGGTTCAGTTTGCAAATGTGAACCTGCTTCAGGGTAGGTCGGCAAAATTTACAAGGTTTATGTTCATTTGAGGTTTTGATTTACACTACAGTACATATTCAGCATTTATAAGTGCGAACATACATGTGTCTGTTTGTGGGCGTGCATTTAATATGAATTTTAAAGGTTTATATATATATCTTTGAAACTAAGGTTATAGATAAAACGCCTTTCCTGCTTAACTATGTACCAGAATGTTTTAATTTGTAATACAGTTTAAAGTAAAATTTTCATTTGTTTTAAATGAGCTCATCTTTCGTCACCTAAGAGTTTTTTTACCCGTCAACTTTACCTGAGGAACTAATAAAAAGACGCACACCAACTGAGTTGGTATTTCCTTGGACCTCTTCTCATTTCTTAAAAACGATGAGTACATAAACTTTGAACCAAGGATGATTTATTTAGTGAGCTCTTTTCGAGTTTGGTCGTCGTTTTTTTTTTAAATCAAGTTTTGAGTTGTTTTTTTTTAAAAACATTTACTGAACAAGTGTAAATCCTTATCCAATGAATGTGTTGTTTTTTTTAACGCAAAATGAGGTCGGAACATTGAAAAGGGTGTGAAAATAAACCTGGTCATACAGCCGGATGATCTGAAGCCAATCTGAGCGCCAGAGTCGCAAGTATCTCATCCATCTAAAGCTTTTTATCTGTAAAATCTTTCGAGGTAATAATCCAGAAGCGCTACTCTACTAAATACACTTTGAATATCAATCCAAGTTGGAGCTTGCTAGCGCTTGCGAAAGAACTCCATAGATAAAAAAAATCACAGCACACCTTATTTTTGGACACGAATCGCTATCTCGTTGCCTTACAGTCATAAGGATATAGTGCTTAAGAACTGTCTTTACACGTCGCGTCGCTTAATAAAATAAGATAATACACATTAATCGGTTGAATAAAAAATCATTTGATTTTATTTTAATCTCTTCAACTGCATTATTTGTGATAATGATGATGACGATCCACCCCGGATTTTGCTCCAAAGATATGTAAAATTTTTTTTGAACAATAACCTGATGACACTGTTAGATACGAGCAAAACAAAATATGTCAATTATTTTTCGAAATCACATCTCCCAAATGTAGGCTACATCAATTCTGAAAGGATGATTTGCTCGCATCGAGATTGATCCGTATTTTAATTACATTGTATGCCATCATAATTATCATCTCCGAGGTATTGTTTGCGTTATGATGAAAGTAAATTTGCGACAAATGCAATCTCGCTACTTTCAAAATCTGCAGTACCCCAAACGTGGCGTTAAAATGTATTGAAAGTAAAACGCTTACCAGAGGCATTGTTTCAGTCTACATACACTTTTTAGTAAACTTTATGCTTGAGTTTAAACTTGTATTGTATCGAATGTGTGCTTGTGTGTTTTTTTCTTGTGATTGTGTGCCTCTAAATGTATGTAGGTGTTTGGGTTAATTCCATTAGTGTTTGCTCGAATATTCTAGCAAAATCTCACATATGCCAGTTCGTAATGTTTCGAGAACCGTTCTTATGTCATACTTTATAAAGGGCTAAAATCGTCTATAGCGTAGACTTGTATCGGAGCTGGCAAGCAACAGTACAATTGTTTACTGTCTTCGAACCAAATGTGACCGGTATCTTAAAATAAATTGTCTGAAATAGATTAACCTTTTAATTAAGATTTATTAAGTGGAACCCGTAAATCGTAACAAAATTTTATGGTTGAGGTACAGATATGGTGTTGGCTTCAGAAAATTGTGATATGTCATTCCTCAGACTATCATATCTGCTTCGAAAGGTCCATTAATTTCTCTCTGCAATGATAAATGTATGGGAAGTCGTTATCAGTGGATATCAGCGCGGCTTATAGAGCCAGTTTTTGTTCCAACAGATGTTTTAGATACGTTTTGCTGTCAATCATAAAATGCAAGTACGTTTTGCAATGGTGTGGCACTTTGTATGGTGAATTGCTACTTTTTTTTGCATTAGAAACCCTGCGCAGAAATATTGGTTGACTTATATAATTTGTGCTACAGGAAATAGGCATTTAGTTAACGGCATTATCATTCACCTTACACTTCTGGGATCAATTCCTAGTTTCTTTCAAGAACTGTCGCTATCTCCACTTATCATAATAAAGTGTTTTACTTTGAGTCTTTATCAGAACACTTCAAGCTCGTATTTTATTTTGGAGCACTACAGATTACTCCAATTACAGTGCACCCTCACAGCTACCAACAAGCTAGGAGCAACTCTTTTATCGTACTTTTAAACGTGTCTAAATTATATTTGAATGTCAACAATATGACAATTTTTTATTCGTTGATGATTTAAAGACGCTGCGTCAAGACATCGATGCGGCTCATTGGTACTTGAAATATATCATGACCTCGCCCCCGATTGTAATAAAACAAAGAGCCTGGCACCCTCCAACATGGTGGGACTGTCTATCAAACCATTGATAACCTTATGAGGGAGTACCATGGAGGTCTCTAGCGGGCCATGTGACTGTGTCCTACTCATATTTACTACTTTCAAAAGTATCACTAAACCTTTGTTTAGCTGGCTCTTGATCGTCCATACATTATAAAAGTACTACATTGCGCAATATCGCCATATATTTAGCTCTTGTTGTGCCACCGTTTTTTGCAAGACTAATTCGCCACCTTAAAGGTAAAACTGAATAAGTGCTGATTCACTGATTTCTGAAATCATGGATACAAAAATTTACTTTGCGTAACTAACTACTGATAACTACTGAACAAGTGAACTTAAAAATTACAAGGAAATGCTAATGAAAAACTTCTAAACTAAAGGATCACACTTTTGTAGTGTTTTCTCTCGAAGTAAATAGGTTAGAATCAGAAAGAATCAGATTCTTGAGAAATATATGGTATTTAATATTATTATTTTTTGTTTCAGGTACGTACTTATCAAGATTTTTTAAAGTAAAATCATCTCCCAACATCTTCAAATAGTGTCTACTTAATTTGTGAATTAACATCGTGGAGCATCTTTTCGAAGGGTAAGTGCCATAATAATCGCAATATTTTCGGCTTATCAGAAAGGTTGCCCGACCAACAACAATAATGATCGACTTTCGAAATTGCTGAATAAAATTTTATTGTTGACCACCTGGTTTATGCTCACAATAAAATATGATAAATAACGTCGCATTATCTGCAAAAAAAATGTATGCAGAGAGGACGTTAAGGGCCTTGCGAATCCTCTCTTTGTCTCTGCCATGCGATATTTTCGCTTTCACCGTAATGGGATTATTTTTCAGAGATGTGCCCAAAGTGTACCCGATGACGTCCGGATTGTGAATCGTGTTATTTTTATCCCGATGACTGCCGAAGACGAATTTGTCGTCAGAAAATTTGGTTCTTACGCCAAATACAAGATATCTCGTCAAAAATATATGATACATTATATCTTTATCTTGTAACTATGAATGTTACATGGTGTATGTAGTTTTCGGTCAAGTACGTAGCTGTGATCTCGTATTTTTTTGTCGTCGGAACGTTTTTCTTTTCTTCGTTTTTGTCAAGTATTGAAGTGAATATAACGTATAGACCGATCCGTAGTCTAGTGGTTGACGCTTCGGACGTCGGGATTCGGGTTCGAATCCCGGCGAGGAAAAAAAGATATACCTAATGATGACCTCCTAGGGTGAAAACGTTAGTAATTTGTTTAAAGATTTTAAACTTTTTAAATAAACTTTATAGTGAAAATAAACAGTGTTTTGTTTGAATTCATTCAAAAATTATAAAATAAAAAAAAAGATATCATTTTTCAAATTGGCGTTTTGCTGGGTTTCAAAATTCATATACTTTTACCAAAGACCGGTCACCATAGGTCCATCCAGCCTTACAGCAACTTGAGATTTGGCGCTTTCATAGTGACGACGTGTAAAGTGTGAAAATCCTGTAATTTAGAAGTTTTTCACCAGCACTTCCTTGTAATTAGATTACTTACTGTGAGCAATTATATTCAAGAAAATGTTATATCCAGCATTTATCAAAACGGTGAATCAGAACTCGTAAGGTGGTGATATAATGCGAGGGGACGTTAATGACCTTGCGAATGCTCTCCTTGTTTCTTTCACACAAAATTTTTGTTTTCGGAGATGTCCCCAAGTTTCTATAGCAGCCAGGCAAGTGGAGTAAGTCATCAGCGGCAGAGAAAGGGTTTCAAGACCATATGGTTTATTTCTCCTGCCCTTTAATCTTTGTTTTTGGACACTTTTTTTTACCGATAATCTCTTCTTGCTCTCCTTGCATTAACTCTTTGGATATTTTTTAATGTCATGAGCATGCATTTAATTCGATCAGCCATTTTGAACAGGTGATCTTTGGATCACGAGGATGTCAGAATGTCATAATTAAGCTGGGACAACACCCATCTATAATCTAAGTTGCAAAGATATGTATATTAACATTTAAAATTCATATTATATGCCCACATATCAAAATGCCTACAAGCAGACACGTGTAAGTCGCGTTTACAAATGCTGCATGTGTACTTTCAAATGAAAATCCAAACCTCAAATGAACATAAGCTCTGCAACTTTTGCCGGCCTTCTCTGAAACAGGGGTGACATTTGCAAAGTGAAACATTTTTTACAGCATGGATGGTCAGCCTCATATCAACCTATAAGTCAAGGGATTGCCTCTTAAGAAATCTGTTCAAATAAAAAGGTAAAAACTAGATGTAGGTATTCTTTGACTTCCTTGTGTTTATTTTCTTTCAATCTTTCGTAGTTTATATTATAAAATAGAATATTTTTTTCCTCATAAAGTGCCCTAAATACATCCTCCTTTTATTGTTGGTCGGAATTATAATCCTCGCAAATTACAGCCTTTTTGCTTGCTTGTTTTGATTTGACCATCTCATGCAAATCTTGGACCTTCTCAATGGATACCTACTCCAGCAACAAATATCAAGTACCTACTACGTAGCGCCATATGGACCTTAACAACTCTTTTCGAGTTTTAGGTCATGGGTCAGGGAGCGCCATTGGCACGATCTCGGTCCTTATAAGGCACGGACAACGGTTCGAGTCTCCCGCGGACGTTTACTAATTTCACTCGGTGAGATATACAAGCTGGCGATAAATTATCGCACGCTGATTTGTCATAACAATAACTACAATGTATTAATAAGATTTATGGATTTTCAATGACATCAATTGATATTGGAAGTGTCCATTTTAGGAGCAATTGTACAATAAGCAGATAACTTCAGACTTTCACGGTCAGCACGCAGCAGTTATGACTTCAGGGTTATTTTCGTGGATATTATTATTATTCATTATCTGCTTGCGTGGTCCATCAGATCATCCATCATCCTTACGGAAAACTGGTGTACCAGATCGATCCGTAGTTTAATGGTCAACACTTTGGACTTGTGATTTGAAGGAAGTGGGTTCGCATCCCGGCGGAGCAGGAAAAAAGATTTATTTTTTCACAATTAGCCCTTCGCTGGGTTTAAAAATTAATCTACCATTACCAAAGACCGGTCGCCATAGTTCCATACAGCATTACACCAACTGGGTGTTGCTTGAAAATTGGCACTTTCTACAGCGACGACACTTTTGAGATTTTACATTCAACTGTACTTCTGAGGATTTGAAACTTTGCATGAAAGTTTGATAGCGCCTTCATAAAATTTTGAACACTTCGAGTTAAAGTAAAAAGAGAAAATCATGCAAGGGGTACAAAAGTAGTTATTTTAGGAATGTGACAAATCTGAAGCAGCGCCAAAACAAAACTACAAAAAAATGTGAGAAATTTCAAACACTTGAAATACCTCAGTCATTATTAATTCAAGGGGCTAAATGTAGACGTGGTAAGTATGTTTGAGTGCTCCTTTCGTGTCAGTCAAGCCCTTGCGTAAATAAACAATCTGGACAGAAAGCAGTGCCATGTCTCAGCTTCCTTTTTGGTCCTCTCTGCTTCCTTCCACTTAAACTTTCTACTTATCCCGTCACACGCTTCCTTCACCGTTCATTTGCATGTTATTTATTTCTGACACAGGAAACCGAGTGTCGAGATCTCTCTCCGTGATTAGACCGCACCCTTTTTGTGTCCATCATGACTTTAAATATTCATATTTTTTCATTACCCTCTGTTATGCTCATTTTTGGTAAGTCATTGTTGATATTGATACCTGCATTTTAATTTTTGTCCACTTCCATACGCTCTTGGATTCCGTAAATAATGCTCTATTTTTCAAATGCATAAATATATTCTTACCCATAAAATATCGATTGATCCATTTTGATTGAACAGATTAAGTCTTTATTTTGTTTTGCCAATGCTTTACTTATTTCAAGGACGATTGGCAAGAGTTGCAGGGTTCTTGTTCATTTAAGGCTTGGAATTTATTTTGTAAAAACACATGCTTCATGTGCAAGCATTTACTTTCACGTGTTTGCTTATGAAGCTGCATGGGTTATGAACCCTATAATCTGTCATCTAAGTTGCAATGATATATTTGCATTTCAAATTCATATTAAATGCATGCGCACAAACAGACACGTGTAAGTTCGGCTGACAAATGCTGCATGCGTACTTACAAATTAAAATCTTAACCTGAACATAAAATGAAAATAAACTCTGTAACTTTTGCTGACCTTCCCTGAAACATGGGTGATTGAATTGTTGTATTTTTCTACAACCTAGATTATAGACCCCTTTCGAGATAAATTCAGCAAGAAGTTGCACTCTTTATTCGTTAGCTAAATTCGTATGAGATAAAACACTTTCCAATTAGCACGTCTTTGCGATCGGGATGTAAGCATTTCAAAGATGGTATCCATCTTCAGTCGTTCGAATCGTGATAATATTTTTCATATGTCAAGAGTCTACAATAGATCAACCAAGTATAAATTAAATTTTCAAAGTTCATCCATGTGCCTGGCGAGATGTGAGAGGACCGCATTCTCTACACGAATAGGGTAATTAATAACACGACCCGCTAATAAAAAGAGAAAATTGTGAAAGGTGAGGTCGCTCATGCCGGTTATGGAAGTTCGCAAAGCCCTTAAAAGGACACAGTTCTGCATTGTTTCATCCAAGAAGATATAATTGATTAATAATCATTGGTAATTACCTCTCTTATGGTAATCGATTTAGATGTCGATGTGGCCCAATCCATTGCATCGACTGTTTTTACAGCATGGCAGGTCAGCATCATACCAATCTTGTGTTCGATTCGAATGTTCCGTCCTATCTTTTGTGTGCTTATTTTCGGATGATATGAGTACGGTGAATTACTATTTAACCCGATAAAGTTACACTTCTATTATTTAGTTGATATGGATCGCACTTTCCGAACCTTCCATCAATTGTTGGTGTTTATTCATTTTAGTTGTTGCTAAGACCATAGACAATCTATGACAGCGCCGCCAGGAAAAATCCATAATTTTCAGACTCTATTGGTTCTATAATTACAGTCGTGTTAGTGAGTTGTCACTTGATTAGATATTGTCACATGTTGCAGTTTGTTGCGTTTTACGCGGTCGATCGTTGTATCACCCTATCAGTTACCTCGGTTGATAGCTGCATCATGCTTGCACCGTGCGTTGCTGGCATATTATGCTCGCAGTGCTGGTTTATGGAAAATTATGCATTGTAGAGTATAGACGCACAAAGGTATCGTCTCCGTCCGAGCGGATAACCGCATCCTCACGGTTCAATGCGTTCTCGTCCGCGGTGGGCAAAAGCGCGTGGAGCGTAATGCAATCGCTGCACAACAGTGACTCATCTAGTGCATGCTAGCGTCATAGGTCAGATGACATGCCATGAACTCGTTCATCTACTTATTCATTTTCATCTTGATATCACATCTTTTTACGTTATAGCAGTCTGTAGGAACAGTTAAAACGTCTTGTATTAGTCGTCCAAAAGAAAATTGAGGTTTCGACGGAAATGAGTTGTCCTGTACCAGGACATAAAAAAAACCTGATTGATCCAACCTGTCCGTCCGTATGTACGTATACATGTGTGTCTCAGCCAAAACTGCTGATCGTAAAGACACCAATTTTGTTATGAAAATTGAAGATGCCCTGAACACAACCCTATTTTATGCTTAAAGTCATGTGCTGCAGTTCACTGTGTCGCAAGATGTCGATGCAAGATGTCAATGTGGCACGGTCAATAAAAATCAGCAGGCTGCATTCAAATCACAGGGAATGGACCTTCAGAAACGGGAAAGTTTAGTTGCTATAACGATCCCAGAGAATTGTAAGGCGGTTGGAAGACCCAGATCAAGGTGACTGGACGGAGTGTTGGGAAACTAACAGACGCTGCAATAGGAGTATGAAATTGAGCGTTGGACAAGCCGCGTTGGGTGCAATCCATCATGGAGGTCAAGACCTAGCCCGGGATATAATGATGATCAGTCTGGACTATAGTTCTACCTGAAAGTGACCTTCAGATTGTATACTTTGCGTTAAATTGTTTTTTTTTATAATAAAATTTTTCGAATGATCTGATAGGAAAACACTAGACTGCGCAAGAATGCATGTAGAACCCGGAATCATCTCAAAACCGGTAAGATGGTAGTATAGCAAGATTATTTGCTATGTGACTGCAGAGCTTTGCAGTCTATGGATTACTTACCATTGGTTCCTTCAATTCAAACCGCGTACCTTAGAAGTCCTTTTGTCTCCAAATGAGAAAGGAATAGCTGTCGCTCGAATCTGGATGAAAATTGTGTGACCTGTTGACTCTAAAATGAAGGCCTGGAGATTTGCATGCGTAAGACTACCATCTTAATTTCATAGGCATGCTGATCAACGGTATGCGATCATTGTGGATGCAACCTGCCAATTCTGTGGGACTTTATAATTGTATGGAGTTAAGAATGCGAGGATTTCAATTCCGCGAATAACTTGGCGGTTTTCTTGAGATCTTGAACTGTAATGTACATTTGCTGTGAGATGAAGCTGGCAATTAGGCAGCTCTATTTGAAATGGAGCACCAAAGGCAACTTGGCACCAAAAGAAGGAGGATTAGAATGATGATTCTTGTGTCTACATTAGTTTCATGTACCCACTCGGCAATACATCTAGGTGGATTGAAGAAATTTGTGCAAACTGTTCTCTTTTAGTACATTTTCCCTACTATTTTGGAATTGGTTATCTGATATTGAATTGAGTTACAATCTATTGCGCAGATTTATTATACAAGGAAGCAAAACCGGATTCGATAATACAAAATGACAATATTTTTCTTTCAATAAGCCATAAAGAATGACTAAAATTATCGACTGCTGTTACCAAGTATTACTTCCAATGTCGTTCAATGCCTTCTAACATTTCAGTCGTATAAAAGCAAAGTCGGAAATCTAGGATTTTTTCGGAAATAAGATAAATCACATAGAAACACAGAAAATGAAATTCCCTTTGTTTCGATGTATTTTTCATGTTTAAAAAAAATCCTAGTTGGACGTCTTTAGTTTTGTATAACTCATTTATCTCTAGTCGGCAACTTGTTATTATCCCCGTCCTTCTCTGGCATTACACACAGTTGATTGTTGTCTTACCGAGCGAGTGAGATGGTGCGATTATCGCGTTCATTGATAACTGTAATATAAAGGGAAGTTGATTTTTTGTAGATGCCGCTTTCTTACTTGATTGCGCTGATTTGTATTGGCTTGCGCATTCAATCTTTGTTATGTGGCGATCGTAATGATTGTATAACAGAAAAATATGAATAGTCCACCATCACACGGAGATATGAATCATAGCAGGGTACTGCCGATAGCTGTAACTCTTCATTATTTTTCTTGATCCTGTCTCTGATAATGGTAGCCTTATTGTCCTAGGGTTGAAATATCTCTTTATTACCGTATCGAAGACAGAGGCGGTTCGCCAATACAGTTCAACGGGACAGTGCACTGCCTAGATTTTGTAATAATTTTAACAAAATAATTGTATAAACTTTAAAATATAAAAGTATATTGTATGGCAGATGTTTTGAATGGTCGCTGAAGTTAAAAATCATAATCATATGGAGCGCCTGAGGTTTACGCTAGTACAAAGCCGCCGTACATAATACATAATATTATTGTTTAGTTATACTCCTCGTGCATTTGTCCCAGTGAACGGATTTCAATGAACAATTCCTCTACATTTTCTGAGATCAGTTAGAAACCGTGATATAGAGGGAGAGAGCTGATAAATTATAGGCTTTTTAGTGCGAGCAACAAGGAGAACTGCGTGCACTGCTGACATATAATAATTATTCGTGCGCGGATATTCGAAAACAATGAAATCCTTGTAGGACATTGATTACAAATAATATAAGCCAGTAACTCGAATTTGGTTGACCTCCATTCCGTCATCAGTTGACGTTAAAATAAACAGCTGCTGGTTGTTTTTTCATCGAACGTGAAGATTTTTTCCATTATTTTCTAATTTATCGTGAAACAACTTACAATTTTGTTTTTTACTAATTTCCTGACGATAAATTTTAATAATAAAGTAAACGTGGACATTATAAAAAAATCATAGTTGCATATTATTTGAAAAAGAACATTATTTGAAAGCATCGCAAGTGTGTGAAGATGGTGAAAAAGATAAAAGTTAAACTGCATGCACTTTCGCAAACTTAAGTTGAGCTTGTAATGCATTTCAATTTATTAGGCCGAACAGATCTTCGACAAATGCTTAATGTTAGCTATAGAGAATCAATTAAAAAGTTCAATGACGAGTGCGTTCAAACAGATTAATAATTATATCTAGAATAATTGATTGTGTAAAATTTTGTACTGATTTGGCTTTGATTGAGGCTTTCGCTCAAGTGAAGGAGCGACGGATGGATTTCCATTTCAAATATGTAACTGTAAGTACGAGCTTAAAATACGCTTATTCGTTATGCAACAAAACGGGTGTAGGTACTTACTCGTGTATACGTAAATAAAACAATATATTTTGGATGGTTGGTGCATTAACACTGTGAAAATTCATCTTTATTTAGTTATTAAAAAATCTGTTTTATTTTCACTTTTTATTATTATTTTTTTAAAGGACACAGACCTGATGATGACTACTGTGTAGTCGAAAACGTTTGTGTCCTTTAAAACAATAATAATAAAAAGTGAAAATAAAACTGAGTTTTTAATAACTAAATAAAACAATATATATTTACGTATTTCTTGCAATTTCCATTCAAAGCAAAAAAATACAAGAAAAAATGAACTTGCGGAAATTATGAACTGCCAACATTTTTATTGAGGAGCCGCCTCTGAATTCGAAGATATGACGAAAAGAAAACATGGCGACGTATCAACAGCTGATACATTTTATACAGAACAGTGATCAGCTGTTCACAGACCGCCATGTTTTTTTGTGTTCACTCCATTCTTCAAATATAAGATCTACCGACGACCGTCGAGACTTCCACCTCTGGATAAGCTAACCGCATATTTGCTGTAACTTTTGGGTATTTCTGACTGTACACATCCACGTTGCTTCAAGTATTGAGCTTTGAGTGCAAGCAAGTCATTGGAAATCCTCTCGTTTTCTTGCTTTAGATCTTTCGATATGTGATTCGCAGCAAACTTCTTATCGGCTCATGGATCCTAAGATGAGGAATTCGAGTTTGATAGAAATGAGTACCAGCCCTCTTGGGAGCTGGGAGACCCCCACTTCAACTGAGGTGGTTGGCGTAAGGCCGGTCTCCTTATCTGTAAAAATAAACTGGTTCTCCTCGTCACGTGCGACGCATAAGAACGCGCCAAATTCTGTGTAGCTTGTCGCGTATTGAAATTCAAGAAAACATAATCTTATCTCACGACCCATTTTGAACCTCAAATATTTTGTAATCAGTATTGTGTTCTTTAATTATTCGAATCATGTTCTAGTTAAAAGGTTCCATTTTGATTTAAAGCTAACCTTATTTTTGTTATTAGTACGTTTTGGGAACACAAAAACTTGACATGTACCAACCGGTTGAACAAGCAGGGTTTAGAAAGGGTTTTGGAACAACTGATCACATCCAGACTGTCCGTTTACTGATTGAGAAGACAACTGAATACAAAACCCCAATTCATCTGGCTTTTGTGGACTACAAAAAAGCTTTCGATTCTGTAGAACCATGGGCTATCATACAGGCTCTAAACGACGCAAGAATCGACTCCAGATATTCAAGGCTCATTAAATTTATATATGATCATGCCACAATGGATATTAAACTAGACGACGAAACAAGAACTGATAAAATAAACATTAAGCGAGGAGTTCGACAAGGGGACACTATATCTCCTAAATTGTTTACGCTGGCCCTGGAGAATATTTTTAAAATGATGAATTGGGACAACAAAGGGATCAAAATTGATGGAGTTTACCTGAACCACCTCCGTTTTGCCGACGACATAGTGCTTATAAGCAAAGACATCGAAGAGCTGAAGAGTATGATCAAAGAACTGCATGAAACCTCTCTGAAAATTGGTCTTGAAATGAACATCAGTAAAACAAAAATTATGAGCCCAACAAACGAAAGCCTAAACATCAACAACAAACACATAGAGGCTGTAAACGAATATATCTACCTTGGACACAAGATCAAAATGGGAAAGGAAAACCAAACTGCAGAGATACCCAGACGAATAGGATTGGGCTGGGCAGCTTTTGGAAAATTAAAGCACATACTCGAAAATAAAGACATCCCAATGAACCTAAAGAGAAAGATCTACGAGACTTGCATCCTCCCTGTGACAACATATGGCCTAGAAACCATCTCGCTAACCGCAGTGAGCGTCCATAAATTAAAGTGCTCACAACGATCCATGGAAAGACGGATGTTGGGAATAAGTCTTAAAGATAGAAAAAGAAACGAAGACATCAGACACCTAACAAAAGTCACAGACATCATGGATCGTATTGCAAAACTAAAATGGCAATGGGCAGGCCATATGGCAAGACGAGATGACAACCGATGGGCAACGAAAATCCTTAAGTGGCGACCATGGGAAGATAAAAGAAGCGTCGGCAGACCACAAAAAAGATGGTCAGATGACATTGTTCCAGTCGCGGGGCGGAAATGGATTCAGAGGGCACAGGATAGAAAGGAGTGGAGAAACATGGAAGAGGCCTATATCCAGCAGTGGAGAGATGGCTAAGGAAGAAGAAGAAGAAGTACGTTTTGGGACTATTTCATAAATATGGTTTAATCAAAATCGGAAAACAATAAATCTGTACATTCCAACTTTTATCTTGGGAAGTACAATCAAAATAAATGTGACCTTCTACAGCTTAGTATCAACAATTATTATTGATATTACAAAATCGTTAATTTTCAAACCAAACAACGCCTTGGAGGCATTTTCACAAAACCAATAAAGCATGTGTCTCACGAAACCAAACTTTACAACAGGTAGAAATATGGTCATAGACTTTTGATTTCAAATGGATATTTTTTATTGCACCAAATAAATATTAGTCTCATTAATAATAATAATAATTGGATAATTTTATACAGCGCCGTTTGGTGGCACTAGCCACCCCAAGGGCGGTTTTATGTGTATTTAGCAACTTCCTGAAACTGCCAACACTGGTCTCTGTTCTCAACTCTAGATGTAGACTGTTCCAGCAGGATGGACCAGCCGAACTTAAAACCCTAGCTCGCATCCTACGAACTTATTCGTGTCTGCTTATGGGAATGCATGTAATAATTATACCTGCAACTCTTCTCGCCGTATCGTGAAAAAGGGGTGGCATTTAAAAAAGTGAACCAATGTTTACAGCAGGTATGCGACACATTCCTTGGACACCGCTATAAAAAGTCGCACTATATGTGAAGCTTAGCTTCGTTACGAGTAGTCAGGCACATATTGTCATGGTATAAGTTAAGGAACTTAACATAACAAATACAACATTGATTTTTCTACATACTAGGAGAAGTTTAAATTTATTATAGTTAATATTATAGATCTTAATCTATGATCTATAATTAACTGTCGCCCATTACCAAATAATTCGTATAATTATTGTAACGACTACACATGTCTCAATGACAGATAATTGTAATTCAAAATGGCGGTCAGTACATTTGTTATTGTATTCTCCATTTCACAGCACGTGTAGAGTAAGACAAAATTATGTAAATATCAGGTAAAATAATTAGATAGGCCCGTCTTATTTCTTACTATGTATTTTTTCATATTCTGTACTTCCTTACGAGATATTTGGTACGGTTGTTTTATAATATGATCCTTGTAAAATGTTCTTGAATGTTTGATGTACTACGTGGGTTAAAAATAATATTATGATAATTTATTTGGTGAGCGTTTCTTTTGTGTGATCACACCTCAGGAGCCTTCTGCGAGCTTGGTCGTCGCTATAGAAAGCGCCAGTTCTCAAATAAGATCCAGTTGCTCTAAGGCCTTTGGGACCGTTCTTTGGTAAAGGTGTATATATTTTTTAACCCAGCTATAATCTATAATCTAAGTTGCAAGTATATATTCATTTAAAGCTCTCAGATGTATGCCCACAAACCAACAAGTGTAGTTCGCGCTTACAAATGCTGAAAGTGTACTTACAAATAAAATCCAAACCTCAAATGAACATAAGCCCCACAACTTTTGCCGACCTTCCCTGAAACAGGGGTGACATTGGCAAAGTGAACCATTTTTTACAGTATGGGTGGTCAGCCTCATACCAACCTATAAGTCAAGGAATATGAATAATAAATTACATTTAAATATAAAAAAGAACAAAACCTTACAAAGAAATCTATACAAAAAAAGTCGAAAATTTCCTATGCAAAAAATGTAGCAAATGAATACACCAACATTAGAAATCAACATTGCAGATTAGCCGCCACTTCTTCCTGTCCTTGCATACTTCTTTTATTTCATCCAGAGTCATAACCTTTTTCATACAAGTCCTCCTTTTATTATGACTCTGGATATCCCATTCATTCGCTATTTCAGAGATTTGATCCTTCCATACTTTTCTCGGTCTTCCTCTACCACGACATCCATCTATTCTAGCAACATATACTTTCTTCGTCAATCTTTCATCACTCATTCTCTCCAAATGCCCGAAACATCTTAACATACTTCTTTTAATCTTCACTTTCCCTTACACCACATTCTTCTCTTACAAAATCATTCCTCACCCTGTCACTTCGTTTTTTCCCAATCATACTTCTTAGAAAGTCCATTTCTACTGTATGGACTTTACTAATTTCCCTTTTTCACTAATTTCAGCGAAGAGGAAATTTGAAAATATACTTGGTATATTTGTTGTGCTCCGCCGGGATGCGAACCCACAACCTTCCATTTACGAGTCAGAAGTGTTAATCACTAGACTACGCACCGGTCGCTCATTTGAGATTATGTTGGTTTTATTTTGTAAGCCCACAAGTAGGAATGAATGCAATATGAATCTTTTATGTAATATATCTTTGCAACTTAGATTATAGATTGCAGTTAAATAAACTTCCTATTATACACGTGGGTTTTGCATAATATAAAAGCATTTTTTTATTCAATGTTTGAAGGTAGTACATAATATGTACTATGACTCACAAAATGGCTTATTCAAATTATCGATGGCCAAATAAACGATAGTTTTATGATCCATTGAAAAAATTAAGCTATCTAATTACAGCAATCGAATCTTGATTTAACCCTACACTGCATACTGTTACATATTTGTAACATCACTTGAAAATCCTACTTTCACTGTGAAAAATATTTTTTTCTCACTTCAGTGCTATATTATCATATAGGCTACATCTCTCTGCCCACTGTGGTAAGGTTTAAACTTGCTCAACAAAAATATTGTGTGTGAATATGACTTCATTATTGTGGCTTGACCAATGGGCTTGACAAAACTTCTAAATATGTGCTGTGGACGCTCTTGCTTTTTATTTTTTTAAAGTGGTTTATTTACAGTTCACAGGGATAAAAACTATTTCTTATGACGAAACAAGGTCCATAAATGAGTATTCAAATATTTCTATATTAAATAGCGTCCGAAAATAATGTCTTATAGTACAATTTATGGTTTTTGTGAAAATTGATTTTTCTACAAAAAAGTACAAAAAAAATGTTTTTTGATTTTTTTTACTATTTTTCCCATTATTTATGTGGGATAATACAGCCAAATACATATTTTTTTTGCATTTACAGAAAATCGTGCAGTGTAGGGTTAAATACCTATTCTACAGCCCACGGTGAAAGATCGATCTACTAAAAAATGTTTCAATGTCAACGTGGTACTAAAAAGTACGGAATGATCTTCCCACGCATTGAAGAAAAAAACTATTTAAAATAAAATAAAATCTTAGTCTATATCTATAATTTAAGTTGCAAAGACATGTGCTGCCAACCCGATTTGCCTACATGGGACTCTCGGCACTGTATTTTCCCACGGAACGTATTTATTTTCACAGGTAAGGAATGAGGAATCCCAAAATCCTTAAAATCCCATCTGTAAGGAGCGAACTCATTTTCGTAGCAAAGAAGCCAATAATCTATAATTAATCTATGTTGCAAAATATAAATACATACATATATAAGCATTTAAAATTCACAAACAGACACGTCTAAAAATCGCGCTGCTAAATTCTGCATGTATAGGTACCTACTTACAATTTGCCGACCTTCCCTAAAACATGGGTAACATTGGTAAAGTGAACCATTTTTCACAGTATGGGTGGTCAGCCTCATACCAAACTATAAGTGAAGTAATGCAAGGGATAGTATTGCCAATAATGAAAAAAAATACTAAAATCGGACCCATTTGCCTGTTAGCAGTGTGGTGACACTCGTAATATCATTGTTCTTTTTCTAACTGAGGAAGATTTGTGGTGAATTAGGTTGAAACGGATACTCCGTCTAATTCTAACTCGATGGCTATACTCAAGGTACAGTATAGTGGCAGTACATGATCGAAACGTTATTTTTTTATATCGCAGAGTGGATATAATCGCCGTGAAATCGACGACATTGTCCAGATTATACGGGCAATTTGTGATGTTGCGAAATCAAACATTTGATCTTCTTTTGTAAACGCTTGTTACCGATTGAAGATTCAATCTATTTTCGGAGAACGGAGTCTCCACATTCGAAATGCATTCCGGCTGGATGACGTCACAAGTTCTCATACTTCAAAAAAATTATGTGCAAACATTTTTGGATTTTATTCAACCCCTGATATATTCTTCTTCTTGCTCCATATTCTCAATAGGCATAAATTTGAATAAGGTCCGCACATAAATTGGCATAGGCAATATCATGTCGTCACCCGGCCGGGTTGCTAGGGAAAAGAGATTCAAATATTTTTTTTTTACAAATATTTACAAGACTGACGTTTGCTTGCCGAGAAAAAAGTTTCGAATTCAAAAATATTCCGACCTCATTTAGAGCTTTTTTCTCGGTCAGTCAACTTTACACTTGTATGGTGTTATGGTCCTAAGCAACTGTTATCAATATGTTTGTTTGCCTTTTCTCTAGCAACCCGGCCATGTGACGTCACAATTGTATCAATGTCAGTTCATATGCAAACCTCATTCTTTTAGGTGGTCCTTTGCGTATTTTTAAATGCTCTAGTTTTACTAAACAGATATCAAACCGATTCAAAGAAAAGCCTTTATTAACACTGTTCCTCATTCAAAATTTACTTAAAACTTGCATATTTTCATAAATTCCTGCTAGTCCACCATTATCCTTTTTTACGTCTACACAAACGCAAATATCGCACAAAGGTAAATAATAAACACAGCTCTTCCCGCCGCTCCGCCATTAAAACTAGTTTTCCCCTCTCCCGCTAGAGGCGCTTCCGTCGCGTCATTCGCGTTTGAATTTCGAACGCGGCGGCTGCGTTCATCGCGCATCGCGTTATTTTTAATTTTTAAATCGTAAGGCTGTTCGAACATCGCGTGCGCTCACTACCTATCAAAACAACATTTTTCAGTTCTTCCTTCCCTTTTTATGTGTAAATCGTTTTCCTTTTAAATATTTTTATTACAAAGCTTATGCACCTAAATATGCCTAAAAAACGTGAATATTTTTTTTATCAATTCGTATTGTAGTGTGTGTGTTTAAATTTCATTAATAATACATTTTGTTGTATAATAATAAAGTGTGAATAAATAAATCGTGTTATAAAAATGTGTGTTTATTAAATTTAAGTGTTTTTGTTTGAAAAAAATATTGTTGCTTACCTACCGAACTGCTATTATGGATTTTTCCCTTACACATATTTCTTCTAAGGTACCTACCTAGTTTCATACATTTTATTAACTACCAAAAACAAAGTTTTATATTTCAATGTAACAATAACTATGTAGTAATTATTCATCGATAAATATTCAAAAAAATAATATTAAGAAACAAAAAATATATTTTTGTGTTAAAATTTGATACAAGGTTTTACAAAAGGATTATACAATAACAGTAGGTACATATCTTTAATCTTTTATCTGAGTTGCAAAGATATACTGACATTTCAGGCTTACCTATATTTAATGTATGCCCACATTCAGGCACGTGTAAGTTCGCGCTTATACATACATGCTGCATGTTTATGTACAAAATATACCAAACCCTTGTGGTTAAAAACAATATTTTACCCTAACAAACTTTCACGGATTTTTTTAAATTTCTAACTCAATAATCGATTAAATTTATCCAGTCAAATTGCCATTAGATTAGGTTGACAGATCAATTAACTTTTTTTTGCATATCTCCACCTTAAAGGTAAAACTGAATAGGTAAGTACTGATTTGAGAAATTGTTGATAAAACATTGAATTGGGAGTAGCTTCTTATAGTAAGAGAAATAATTATAATTATAGTGCTCATGAAATACGTCTAAACTACAGGATTTTCACATTTTATTAGTGTTATTGTAGAAATTACGGAAAAGATGCATTTATTTCAGAAAACCTTGTTAGCTTAATACGTCACTTATTCAGTTTTACCTTTGAGGTATCGATATTGTCTATGAATATTTAAAGGCAATACAATACTGTACGTAGCCACAAAATAAAAAGTTTAAATTTCTTTAACATGTAATTAAATATAAAAAAAAAACAATTATAAGGCTCATTGGATAATTTGGTATATAGAATTAAAAAAGAACTTGATTATTTTTTTGTTGCGGTTTATTAGAATTGAATTTTTACGTAACGTGAAATTAAATGTAAATAAACGAAACAGTGCACTGATTTCCTGTGTACAGTATCAGTGAGTTTGAAATTTCGTGTTGGCAATATGTAGGTACGCTGAATTCCACATTTGATATTTTGTAATGGAAAGTGCGCTGGCATCCGCAATCCTAAGCAAGACCCGGTTGATTAAAAAAAAAAGTAAATTTATGGTAGTTTTCAAATTTCACGCAAGGTTGGCTGGGACCCCCACTTCAATTTAAAGTGGTTGGTGTGAGGCCGGCCCCCTTACCTGTAAAAATAAAAAGGTCCCGAAGCGCCACATGCGACCCCCTCGGGGATAACGCAGGCAAGAAGTTACACTTTATGTGTTGATTAGTTGCGTTGGCTTCAAGGAACAAGGAAGAAACAAGGCTGACATTGTCCAAGTGAACTAATTTTTACAGTATGTGTGGTCAGCCTTACACCAACCTATAAGTCAAGGAATATACCAAACTTTGAGTCGAGGAATATACCAACCTATAAGGAATGTAGACCTCAAATATTCATTTATCTTTGCGACTTTTAGATTGAATTGAATTTAGTTGTGATTACAAACATTTCCAAGCACACCACCTAATACGGCTAGCTTGAGAAATAGGCTTTAAAATGTATTGCGTCCCCACCAGCTTGGAGCATGATATTATATCATAATTTAAATTTCATACATTTGTTGAGTAACGTAAATGGATTACTTATGTTTTGCAAGACCGTGTGGTGTTCACATTAATTCCAACAACCTGTTGGTGAATTCTGCTTTCTCACTTCACCTGTAAAAAATAATAGACTTAGATGTCATTCAGCGAGCAAACCTCACAAGTCTATGTGACAAAAACCTATAATCTAAGTATCACATGTATATATGAGCTTTTCAGTAATACATTAAATGCATGCCTGCAAACAATCTCGTGTAAGCTTGAGCTTACACATGTTGCGTGTACGCACACAAAATAACGACCCGAAATCTGAAATGCACATAAACCCTGCAACTTCTGCCCACCCACCCTGAAACAGGGGTGGCATTGAGAAGCAACGTGGACATTTTTTTACAATATGGATGGTCAGCCTCATACCAACCTATAAGTCAAGGAATAACTAAATTAACGACTGAACATTAAGAGCCAATAACAAAATATTAGTTTTCTTTTACCGACTGGGTGACCTTTGACATCATATTATTTTTCGATGGAAGTCGGAACATTCCGAATTCTCTTGTTGAGGTGTGACGTCTCTCTTAAATCGAATTATATAATCGCCTCTTTATAATCACATGTTATATTTTAATTAAAATAAATTATTTTTATGTAACAGCTAGTTTTGCACAATACAAAACGATGCGTGATGTTTTGCAAAAAAAACTTTTCCGTACATTGATTATAAAAAAATATGCCGATTTGCATCAAACTTCACACATTTTTCAGTTCTAATCCCGATCAAATATGAAAAGTAAAAAGTCGTAATTTTTTTTTTCGACGTCGAACTTCGTAGGAACCATTCCAAATGTATTTTACATGTTTCCTGTAAATAATATGTAAAACTGTTCGGTGGTTTAGGAGTTCCCAGGGAACAAAATAACGTTGATTGGTACCGCTTACCTTTATCAATATTATTAGATGTTGCATTTTATTTTTCAAATATTGTCAACATTTTATAATTATAAAAAAACAGTGTTGCTAGGCTTGTTTTGTTGTTGTTGTTAATTTAACATTTGATGAATAAATGCTCATTATAACTAATATTAAGATAATGTTAGGTAGTACGAAGGCAGCTTGTTAAATTAAAATTAAAATCTAAACTGTGTCTGATAATTGTATTAATTTGTATCTAATTTAAGGTAAAACACCTTATTCACGTTAACGTCAGTTCGTTATGATAATTGAATAAAATTATACTTATTTTTAGAGTAGCGAAATTACCTGCTTAGTTATTAAGCTAATTAAAGAAATGAACTTCAGGTAAATATTTCATAGCTAGTTACAAGTAACTTGAAAGATGCGTTTACTTATGCCAAAATCACTTACGTTTTAGGAAAAAGCTGCAAGAGAAAATGTGTGTAAAAGGTTTACATTCGCTTTGTATATTCCATTCTTTCACAATTTAACCAATCTGATCCAACCATACTTTTCTCGGCCTTTCCTTTCGTCTTTTTCCTGTTCACATTTCCTCTGAGAGGCTGTGGGTATTAATGTTATGTACAGGAAACCGTGTAGGTATGGAACCTCTATTGAAAGTGATTTTAACAGTATATTAGCGATGCATTTTAATGAAATGGTTGAATGGTTAGAGGGGGCCGCTAAACTGTCAATTGCCGGTTCGAATCTCTCTAAACACGCCGATTATCTTTCCATTACCAACGCTGAAATACGAATTTACGCGGGAAAGTGGAAATTGTCCGTGATTTATGGATGTTTCATGCACTAAAGATCACTTAAAAGGCAACATTCTGGCGTGGCATTTTGGAATGACGCCCCTTGAGCTATTTAGGGCCTTTTCAGGCAACATCTCACCGAGGGTGTCAGAAATGATTTCCCATTTCGGTGTTTATTTCAAACCCCAAAATAAAATACCGGCAAGGCTTACTCAGCCTTCACAAGAAATGAGTACCAGCCCTCTCGGGAACTGGAAAACTCCTACCTCAACTGAAGTGGTTGGCATAAGGCAGGCCCCCTTACCTGTAAAAATAAATAGGTTCAACTCGCCACATGCGACTCTTTCGGGGATAGCGCGGCAAGAAGTTACACTATATGTGTAGCTTAGTTGCGTTGCGTTTTGCATTCTGCCCGAATTGTGAAATTGTCTGAGAATCTAACTCATAAGTTGGTATGAGGATGACCAGCTAGATTATAGAACATGTTTCACTTTTCCAACGTCACCCCGTTTCAGGGAAACAAAATATTGCATGGTTTACGTTCATCTGCGATTTAGATTGTAATTTAAAGATACACATGCAGCATTTTTAAGCGAAAACTTACACGTGTCTGTTTCCGGGCAAACACTTAATATGAATCTTAAATGTTAACATGTCTTTGAAACTTAGATTACAGATTATTATAGATCCCTGTTTCAAGGAAGCTTGACAGAAGTTGCCGGGTGTATGTTCATTTGAGATTTGGATTATAATTTGTATATATACACGTGCAGCATTTTTAAACGCGAACTTACTCGTGTCTTCTTGTTGGCATGCATTCAATATGAATTTGAAATTAAAATATAGCTTTGCAACTGATATTAGATTAGATTTACTTGCATACGAACTTAAATTGTTCACGTATGTCATACAAGAGTGATGGTCTATATTGTACATAATATCGTTCATCCATCCCCTTATTCAGAGGCAGAATTCATCTCGCCTTCACCATTCAATTATCTCACTTTATCACGACTAATCAAGTTTATTAAATAAATTGTTTTGCTGTTTATGAATTACGATTTTGATAGATTACGTTTGAATGAAGGAACGCTTTATTTTAAAGGAAGCCGCAATTTGTCAAGGTGTTATTTTCACGCTAGTTACCTCTATATATTGTTACTAATGTATGGGTTTATGTCTGTGTATGCTTAATTATAGCTGTGTATTTGTGTGTGTTTTACGTACTTGTAAATATGTGTGTGTCTAGACGCAAGTGTTTGGATGATTGCACCTACTCTGGTCTGCTCTAGACGATTCTGGCATGGTCTGGTGTATGCTGGAATACTCTTTAGTCACTTATATAAGAAGATTGCAGTGATTTTGAGGGCATTCGTATTTAATCGAAGTTTAATGAACTTAACTGTATTCATTTATTGTATTATATTTTCGATACATTCCGCTTTTTTGTGTTTTTATTCTTTCACAATTTCCTTAGTGTAATGAAGCCATACTCTTTCCGGTGCTGTTATTTCTTTCCATTAATATTTTTAATTGATTTAAAATAAAAACTCGTGTTCAAAAAACCTCTGAAGCACTCAAAGATTATTTAGCTTTAAGGCTTAAACAATATAAACACGATGTATGTAGGTATCTACTTATACTGTCATGTCATGGCAGCTTTCTCTACATGTCATTTGTTCATTTGTTTACAATTCCAATGCTCAAATCACCTTCCATTATTTACCCAATTATCCGTATTCTACTGCAGCCTTTGTGCGTTGGAAATTTGGTAATAACCAACGAAATAACGCAATCAATTTCGTATTCAACACATCTGGAGATTCATCCATGCGAATCCGAATCCAACATGCCTGGTTACATGTGCGTTGTTTGTTTTATCATCGGTAAAGCCAAGTTTGATTACGCCATATCGATACCTTAAAGGTAAAATTAAATTAGTGACATATTTTAAGCTAACATGGGTTTCTGAGATGAATACAAGTCTGATGTATCTGTCATTTTGTGAACATGTTAACCTTTGCAGTCTTAAAAATGTGAAAGAAAAAATAACATATAAAAAAACGTTGCTAACAATATTTGCTTAATTTATATGAGAGTTACTTTCAGAGCTTCAATTTTTAGATTTTTAATAAAGTATGAAACTTTCACTTTCATGGCCGGTGTTAATTAACAAATCGTTTATGTGTTCTTTTGGGTTTGACCATGTTCTATTTGCAGCTCCTACATCTGCCGACGTTTCGCTTTCACAAGCAGAAAGCATTGTCAAGGCGAGCTATCAAACCGAGTTATAAAGACCGCTGCGGCGCTTTGATAACTCGCCTTGAGGATGCTTTCTGCTTTAGATTTTGTTTTACTTTGCATGTAAAAACTATTAAGATATGCTGATTTAACACGAAATGCCATTTATTTATTGTGTGAAAACATGAAAAACAATATATTTAAATATGTTATATTGGATTAAATACAATAATCCAGATAAGCTGTATAATTTTGTTTTACACAGCGAAAAAAATAAACGAAAAAATGATTTTTTTCTGTAAAGCACTTTGTCATACTTAAGGATCAAATTTCATAGTCCAATATTATCTTCGTAGGTTTAATTTTTTACGTGTACTAAGTTGTTAGTTGTACATAACTATTCACAAACAGTTGCTCAAAACAATAATTTCCCTGTGGTATTTTTTTTAATGCAAAATACACTTTAGTTGTCGGGCGATTCATGGATTATATTTTTCTGAATAATACTTTTAGTAGTCACTAAACCAAATTTAAACTGTTTTTTTTTGTTTAAACTTAACGTAAAAATTAAACCGTTTTTTGTGTATCGTGTAGGCTGTGTTCACACATTTTCTGTTTTAAACCGGTCTGCAATCGATCCCAAACCAATATTTGGGCAGTCTTTCATAGCCCATCTTTTATTCTTGTCAAAATATTTATTGAACTCAAATTCTACCCACGTGTTAATTTTTTACCTCGGAATAATATTATGAAGAATATGGTTGCATTTAAATTGGAAAAACGTTCGTTTAACGTGATTACTAATCGAAACTTATAAAATCAAGCGTTTACAAAAAACAGGTGAACAATTATTGTAGAAAAAAAGTAAAAAATGAATAAGAAACTTTTAATAAAGTATATTTTAATAGTTACTAGCAGCACAGTGTTTTTTTACTTGGCATGTGGAGTATTTTTACAGATGAGGAAGCTAGTCATACCTCAAGTACTGAACTTAAAATGGTAGTTTTTCGGTAAAAATATCTTTTTGTGTAACAAACAACTGGAAATAGTGTCAGTTAAACAGGAAACAGTTAAAAACTTTAACAAAAAATTCTGTCGGGAACATTAAAACCTTTTTGCTTACCCACGTGTTCAGTTATCTATATTTATTTTTGTTATGGATTTTTACATATTGCATCACCTTTATAATCGCATTAGGACTGAAGGAGCGTTGACACATAATCCGGCCAAACCCGACTGAAGTTGGATGCATTGTCTCGAAAAATCAAGGTTTCCAATCACATGAAAAACTGTTATAAAAGTATGCTTACAAATTTACTGATGATTATTTAACTTTTGACTCTCAAGAGCTAGATGTAAAATAACGTACGCAGCAGATAGATATTGATACGAGTACGTTACACTTTCTTTGTGCAGGCCCTGAATTTCGCCATCCGTCGAACTCCTTGACAAAACTTAACCTACACGCTGATTGGCCGGCGTTCGGCAAGACACCAGCCTATCCGAATTTATTGTAAAAAAATTATGTCTTTTATTTTAATAAAAAGAGATTTAGTTGTCACATTGTTTGTCGGCCTGTTGGCCCGAAGTCCGATAGTGTGTGGGCCCGTTGGCCAGACAACTGAAACCTGTAACTTGAAATTGTAAAAGAAAAAAGGAAATAAAAACCCAAAAAAGTAACCAAGTCTTCCTCAATTTAAAGATAAGGTATCAATGTAGATTATTCCTTGGATATATTAAGGTCTTTGTATTATTCAAATTTCGAAAACATCCTAGATTGTCGCTTTTGCTTCTGTACTGTTATTTTTTTCCTTGTGTAATTATGTGTAATTGTGTGTCTGTGTGAGTTGGTGTGAGTGTATTTGTGTGAGTCTGTAAAGTCTCTAGATGTACCTACTGAAATAATTGTATTTGTATTTGTTCGAGATTGCTCGAGTGTTAACTCGAATATTCTAAGTAGAATGTTCTGGCGAAATCTCGCATGGGCCAGTTCACAATGTTTCGAGAATAATCTTTATTCTCACCTGTAAATAGAGACCGAGGTGCTCTGTCGAACTATACAGTTCAAAAGCAACTATTTGTACAAGCCGAATGTGAACTCAAAATAAATAACCATAATTTTTATCTAATTGAACCCGGTAAATTCATAACAGTATAAAACATTATTTTTTGTATATTTTAAGTTCATTTTAGGTCAAATGTGTAATGAAGGTTTATCTAAATTATAATATTGAAATTAATACTGTTCAATTAATCAATTCAATTACCTTGTATCAAATTTTAAATAACATTGTATGTAAATCTCAAATAACACAAACTCAATCAAAAATTAAGAATTATGTTTCCGTACTATTTAGATTAAAGAAATAAATAAAATAATGTAGTGAAGTGTGGCCCTGAAAATAGAGGTCAAATATAAAATTTAAAAAAAATTTGTGATTTTCAAAATTTTGGATTTTCAAAAATAAAATGGAGATTGAAAAAAAATGCTGCGGGGTTGTCCGGTGAAGTGAAGAAATAGAAACCTCATGGATGGCTTACCAAAACCACAGGTAAGTCGGTTTTATTACTATTAAAATATTATTCCCTGACTTATAGGTTGGTAAATAATTGTTAAGATTCCTGCTGGATTCTTTTGAATTAAATGCCAAAAAATATTTTTACAGAATTTATTTTTCACAATTTATTTTTCAGAATTTACAATTTATTTCACAACTTGACAATCACTGTTTATAGATGTTACTCAGCGAAGTGCTTTCTTTCGACTCCTGTCCGTGCTATTTTGATCTTTTTTATAATAAACCAGAGGGGTATGAGGCTGACCACCCATACTGCAAAAAAAAAGTTTAACTTTGCTAATGTCACCCCTGTTACAGGGAAGGTCGGCGACAGTTGCAGTACTTATGTTCATTTGAGATTTGGGTTTTATATCGTTGGTCAACATGCGGCATGTGTAAGCATGACGTGTCTGCTTATGGGAAAACATTTAATATGAATTTTAAATGTAAAATATCATTGCAACTTAGATTATAGATTATAGAATTACCCATTTTCTACGAGAGAAAACACAACAATAGGGTGAAAATCCTGTAGTTGTGGAGTTTGTCATGCGTAATTTCTTCCACCCATACTGTAAAAAATGGTTCAATTGGCCAATGTCAAAGAACGGTGCATTATTTATGCGGGAAACCTATCTCAGATTCATATGTCACTTATTCAGTTTTACCTTTAAGGTATCGAGTTATTGAAAGTGGCATGCTAAAAGCACACGCAAATGCAAAAGAAATGGCGGTTGATCTGTGATGTTGGCGGCTAGGGTTTGTTAAAGTGAATTTGGTTTTATGATTTAGTTTTTTATGTCCATGTATATATTGTTATTTTTATTCTTTGATTTTAAAAAATGTAATTTGTCATGTATGTTCCTTGACTTATAGGTTGTTATGCGGCTGACCACCCATAATATAAAAATTGGTTCACTTTGCCAATGTCACCCCTGTTTCAGGGAAGGACGGCAAGAGTTGCAAGGCTTATGTTCATTTGAGATTGGGTTTTTATATTGTAGGTCCACATGCGGCATGTGTTAGCGCGAAATTATACATATCTGCTTGTGGGAATGCATTTAGTATAAATCTTAAATGATATATATCTTTGCAGCTTAGATTAGATTAGATTAGATTAGATTAGACACCATTGTTTTTTTGCGAACAGGAAAATTTTGTGCAATATTTATACCGTTAAGTTTTGTTAGTTTCTCTGAGAACCCAATGTCATAACGCTTAACCTCTTACACTAGTCATTACCATTATGCCTTTCTTTTGTAGACAAAACTTCAAATATAAAAGATTACTTTAAAACTGTTAAAACTCAAAAGATATGTGTGGAAACTAAAGCTCGAAGTGGAAGTGCTTTTTTACTTGTAATATATTTTTTTGGAAAACTTGTTTGTTGAGTTTTAACTTTATGTTGTATACTCGGGGCAAAGATAACAAAAGGCAATATTTTTCCTTGTTGCGAACCTTGATAATGAGTAATAACAACTTATCGATGGTTCGGCTTTGCCTCCTAACGGTTCCTTAGACTCTCTTTGCTTGGCTTAACCTGTAGAATTGCCTCAAAATATACTTCCTTCTTGCACTGGCTTCCACGGAGATAAGTCGAAGCATAGCCCACCTTTAGATGCACAAAGCCATCAATAGATCAACCTGACAACGTCGCTTTACAATCGATTTTATTTCGCTTTTGTATCAGATTGTATTGTTTTATTTTTGTCTCCAACACAAGGTTTTTTTAAACTAAATTCCTGAGGAGAAATGAAATTCACCAAGCTATTTGCCTGGGAAAACAGATTTGAACATTATCAATTCATAATCCTACATGTTCTTTTATTTTCATCAATTCTTAATCAATAATTATTCAATGGAGGCATTTACTTAGTAATCTTTCGTAATCGTTTGAATCACCCTGACGATGCAAACGGTTTGTTTACGACACCGGATAATATACTCAAATGGGGCTATTCTTAGACATTTGAGTCGTCGTTTGAGCTCGCGTTTTGACAAAATAATGATACCTGGACTAGAAGTTTCATCACCACAGTCATATTTACCTACCGAATTTTGGTAATATTTGTATGAAGACTAATCAGCTGTTCACTTGCGGCCATCTTGGATTGACAGGTCTTCATACAAATGCATCATTAGTTTGTCAAAGCGTGGGCTCAACCGACGACTAAAATGTCTAAGAATAACCCTGAAAGTAATCGAAAACAAAAGTTGTTTTATTTTTTTTATCCCGACTAGTATGATACAGTGGCGCAGGGTCCTAATAACCCGATTCCCATTGGCTTCCGTTTTGAAACTCCGCAAAAAGTAATGTATAAAAGTATTTATTTAATTAGTAAAAAATAAACTAACAGCCTGTTTTGTGAAAACCGTTCGAATTTCCTTCGATCGCAGACTGACGAACACAGCCGAATACATCCGACTCCCGATTCCTGATGGACCTATCAGCCTGTTGCTCCGACAAAATATTGTATGAGATCTCAATCGCGTTACCTTCTGAAAATAATCACCCTTCGCCACTGGTATCTAATCTAATCTAATCTAAGCTGCAAGGATATATATCATTTAAGATTTATATTAAATGCATTCCCACATGCAGACATGTATAATTTTTCGCTAACACATGCCGCATGTGGACCTACATTATAAAAACCCATCTCAAATGAACATAAGCCCTGCAACTCTTGCCGTCCTTCCCTGAGACAGGGGTGACATTGGCAAAGTGAACCATTTTTTCACAGTATGGGTGGTCAGCCGCATACCAAACTATAAATCAAGGAACATACATGAAAAATTACATTTATAAAATCACTAAATTATAATATGTATGGACATCAAAAACTAACAGAAAACAAAATTTTAATTTAAAAAAACCCTAGCCGCCAACATCACAAACCGTCATTTCTTTCTGTCCTTACACACTTCTTTCATTTCCTCCAGAGTCATATTATATTATCGTATGATATTATATTATCTAAATTCACTTTATTATTTAAGTTGTATTTTTTATATTATTCAACTCAAAGTTAACCACCCTTTGCTTGGTAATGTGGCTGCTAAAAAACATAGTACGAGTATATCGGCCTACTGCATTTTCTAAATTACAACGTTGTCAAGTTTCCCATTTGTGCCTGTTGATTTTTTAGAGGTCTCTGCTCCATCCATCTGCTCGTTATCGACCACATCATTCGTTTAATTTTATAAATAACGACAAATTGTTAAAATATTATTTTTTAAAGACGGCACAACATTACCGTTCCGTTACATGTGATTGCTCTGTAATTTAAAGGCAAATACGTAAAGCATGATGACTTAATAATTGATTTTTTTATTCCCAAATTGTTATCAAATTATGCAGTGCAGAGTCAGCGATTTCTATAATTTTCAATTTAAACATTTGGTCAGAAAACTTGCTATTTACGAGTATCCACTAGATAGATGCCTGAAAATCCCTTGAAAAAATTGACCGAGTCATAGTAATTTCAATACTATTGTAATTCATACTGTAAAAGATGGTTCACTTTGCCAATGTCACCCCTGTTTCAGGGAAGGTCGGCAAAAGTTGAAGGGCTTATGTTCATTTGATGTTTGGATTTAATTTTTTTAGCACACATGCGGCCTTTGTAAACACGAACTCACAGGTGTCTGTAGGCAACTTAGATTATAGATGGATTTTAGACATCCGTTTTTGTTCATATTATGTTGCCTTTTTAGAAGTTTCTCACCCCAGTTCATAGTCTTCATATTTTTCACACACTTCCTTCTTTTGCGTTCACTCTTAAGCATAACTCGTTCAACTTTTCTAACTGCAAATAAATCTTAAATTTCTAAGAAAAAATGCTGGATTCGGTCCATGAGATGCACTCTAAATCAACTGTATTTTTTATAACGCTCTGTACAGTTTTAATGGCAAGGTTTCAGCGGGAATATTTTTGCATAAATCGATCTTCGCACACAGTTGTTAAGCGTGTGTACAACGCGAAAAGACAGCAAGTAATGCAAAAATCAAAAATGCTTATTTTTACTCACACGTCTTTTCATTTGACTTATAGGACTTACCATCAGGAACGTTTTATTTAGAAAAACAAAACGACACAATTGGTACAAAAGAATGTGATGAGATAGATGGTTTGGGCATGTGGAAAGAATGAATGATGATGGACTGACAAAGTATATATACAGTGTTAGTGTGAAAGGAAAATGAGGTAAGGGACGACCGAGAAAAGTATGGAGTGATCAGATTGAGGAGATTGTGAAAGAATGGGATATGCAAAGCGAGCGTAAAAGAAGAAAATGCATGAAAAAGGTGATGGATATGAATGAATTGAAAGAGGTATGTAAGGATAAGAAGAAATGGAAGCAACTCTGCAGAGGCTCTGGCCACCCTTAGCGGAATGGCGACAGAGTTACAGTTATAGTTACACAATGCATACAACACAACATTTATCGAATTGAAATTCCGCCGGTATTAGGATCCTGCGGCATTACAAATGAAATGGTGTGTAAGCAAAGCAGTAAAAAGTGAAAGTGGAGTCGAGAACTTTAGTTTTTTTAAGAAATCCTCTGTGGGAGGCTCCTCAATTCTTGGAAGTCTTGGGGGTCTATGTCACCCTAGAAGGGTGCCGCAGAGGTTTTGCCTGAATTGTTGCTTCTGTCGTGTGAGGAGCTGCAAGGAAGTGGCGGTTGTTGTTGGTTTTGAATAAAACCGGATTAAATTGGGAAGGGAACACAGATACTGGAAGATCATTCCATAAACGGGCAGTTTGGCAAAGGAATGAGTTATGAAAACGCCAAGTTCTCACAGTTTTGAGATCGACTGCAAAGGGATGAATGAGAGTCGTACCTACTACGAGTTTCCCTTTCTGAAATGTGAGGAGGACGGATTGAACAAAACATATTTGATTGTCTAGTCATAAAAATCATAGCGTAAGTATCAGTATCTATTGTGGATTATGCACCAGTTATCGTCAGCTATTTCGCCGCCCATTCTTACGAAACTCGCCATTTTTTTCACAGCCGGTCTACCACCCGTCCGCAATTATAGTTTGCCGTATACAATGTACCACACAAGGCCCCTCCCTCCACTTTGTGATGTCATCACTTTCTGATATCAATGCTCCAATTATAAAGCCTTACGTATACACTGGATAATACCATTAAATGTGTGAAAATTAAAACATTCACTAGAGGCGCTCTTTTAGTCTCCGTATTTTTTTGTGTGTGTCGAAACGTTAGGTTTTATAATTGGGTACAGAGGAGCATATATTTTGCCTAGTTTTGCTTTCGTTTAAATATTAAAGTGTTACACTTTGATACAACGAAAGAAAATGTAACAATGTACTCGTTGTAACGTAAGAAAAATTAAAAAAAAAACACACACCTTCATTTTCCCCCTGTTATTACGAGTACTCATATTCATTGCCTCTGTATGCTTTTGGGGTAGGTACTTCTTGCTCTGAGTCACTTTTACGTTGTCTATTTATGTGCAAAATCCTGAAGCGCTATTATATGCTTAATTCCTTACACTTTGGATATCAATCCAAGTCTGAGCTTGCTAGCGCTTGCGAAATAACTCCATTTATAAAAAAAATCCCAGTAGGTTAACCTTATTTTTGGACACGAATCGCTATTTTGTCGCTTTAAGGTAATAAGAAATTTAGCAGAATAGCGCTTCTGGGGTATTAAGTTCTAGTCCTTCAGTATCTTTGACGTATGATATAACGCAAAAGATGCTATATCTGTTTCAACCAACATTAACGTAAATCGTCCTTAGTTAGAAAGAGAACGAAAATGCTTCCAGGGTGACTACTTCTAAACAAAGAAGCAATAACTTTACCCCAGATTTTTTGGCCATTCTGGGAAATATCTATATATGTTACCTGATTGTAGTTAAAATATTGAAAATACCGTAAACAGCAGAAATAATATTTATCAAAAATTGCGCAACGAAAGCAGTTCCCTATTTTGCAGGTCCACACCACAAGGTGTTTGACAGGACTGGCTGACAGTCATGAAGTTGGCTACGTCGCCGACGAAACGTCGAGAATGATGTAAGTTCTCTCTAAACGGTTCGTGAAATATCCGAGTTAAATTAAGTTTTGAAATTTTTTTACTTTTAAAATTAATATAATTGTCAAAATGTCAAACGACCGTAATTCTAACTTAAACCTAACTAGTCATGAATCGTTCAATGTTTATTTTTCCATTATCTCTTTGATTGAGAGATAAACCTCAGAACTTGATGGAACGTTTACTTCAAGAGGAAGATCACGGGCCTTTTTGCAACAAAATCTTTGAATCCAATTCAGCTTAGGATATTGAAAGTGGAAGATTTTTCTGAGACAATCGCAATACATTGTGTAGAAGCAAACAAATATAATATATTATATTTAGTACGAACTTTCGCTCTTACAAACAATTACTCCATTTAAGAACAACATCTATTACCAAAAATAACTAGTCATTTACCATGCAACAGATTTAATGGCAGCTAGCAAAATGATCGACCATTTATGTACGCGATAATTTTCAATTAAGCCTTTTGAACGTTCAGTTCCTTATACGGAGAAAGGTAATGCTCGTTATAGATAATCATATACTGAAGGATCATTTGATGGCAACCATCTGCGAATTTGCGAATAAATTTGCAAATGTTTAGCCTGCAGTACAGACGATGATCAATTTGTCTTGTCAAGCTTGATCTATAACTTTTTTTTTTGTATTTTATTTTAATTTTCAATTATGGTATTGTCTAAGATCTATATTTTATTTTTGGGTTTGAAGTAAACATCGAAACGGGAAATTATTTCTGACATCCTCGATGGGATTCGAACTCGAGCTCTCAGCATAGAACGCAAACACCAACTGAGCTATAATCATCTATAGTATATAATCTAAGTTGCAAAGATGTGGTAATATTTCAAATTCATATTAAATGCACGCCCACAAACAGACCTGTGTAAGTTCACGCTAACAAATGAGCTAACCTTGCAACATCTGCCGACCTTCCCTGAAACAGAGGTGACATTGGCAAAGTGAACTATTTTTTACGGTATGGGTGGTCAGCCGCATACCAACCTAAAAGTCAACGCACTTATTTAAATTCTGTTAAAATGTAGCTTCAAATTTAACTATTCCATACTCCAAATATACAGTTACTAATAATATTTCTTACTTCTAATCTTGTACATTAAATTTTAATTACCTTTGGAACTACTGAAAACAGTCATGGACCTATTTTAGACAGGAAACTTGCTGCTCTTCTGTACATCATTTTTCATTTTAAACAGCTCTAATGTAGTTCCTAATTTCTAGTTCTTCATCTGAGTAATTAATCTTCCAATTCAATAACACCTCCACTCTAAATTACCTTCAAATCAACTGTAAATTTATTTGAAAATTTTCGTTACTTTTGTGTTTAAGAAATCGTTAAATATTTCTGAGTACTGTATGTACGTCGAAGGTTGTTGATTAAAATTTACGAAAGTGTGAAATAGTGAAGTTTCGATGAAAAAATTAAGTTCTAACTGATTTTTCAAACATTAGTGAACTCAAAATGCGTCATTTAGAAAAGAAACGGTCCGTAGCTCAATTGGTAGAGTGTTTGCATTCCATGCCGAGAGCTCTAGTTTGAATACCACCGAGGGTGTCAGAAATGATTTTCACTTTTGGAGTTTTTTTTTCAAAATTAAGTTAAAATACCCGCAAGGCTTACTCAGCCTTTACAAGAAATTAGTACCAGCACCCTCGGGAGCTGGGAAGCCCTTCATCAAATGAAGTAGTAGGCGCAAAGCCGCCCGCTTGCCAGTAAAATAAATAGTTTCTACTCGCCACATGCGACTCTTTCGGTGAAAACGCGGCAAGAAGTTACACTATATGTGTAGCTTAGTAGTTTTAGAGTCAACCAATGTTATCTCTCGACTTATTTTGCAGTTTAAAAACGCTTTATACCCTATCTAATCTAATCTAATCTAAGTTGCAAAATATAAGTAACATTAGAGATTCACAGATGCATTTTCACGAAACAGACATGTTTAAGTTCGCGCTTAAACATGCCGCATGTATTCCTACAATATTAAAACCCGAATCTCAAATAAACATACACCCTGCAACTCCTGCCGACCTTCCCTGAAACAGGGGTGACAGCATGGGTGAAGCATGGGTGGTCAGCCGCATACCAACCTATAAGTCAAGGAGCATACACAACAAATTACATTTGAAAAATCAAAAAATTATAATTTGTATGGCCATTAAAAACTAACAGGTATATTTAGGTATTTTAATTTGGATTAAATATTAACATCGAAATGGAAAATCATCTCTGACACCATCGCATCGGTGGGATTCGAACTCGATCTTTCGGCATGGAATGCAAGCAGTCTCCTTGTAGTAATTTTGAATAATACAGAAAGTCTTGTATCAAACAATACTAGATGTAAACATGTGCTAGTATGGAAATGTTTACTTTCTAACACAGGTTTTCCGACTTGGCACATATACTTTTTACAAGCCGCGTTAATGTTACTTTTCCATGTAGTAAAAAAAAGTTTTTATTCCCTGCATACAATTTTGTGTATTGTTTTGCATTCTGTGTGTAAGAAATTCCATACATTTTATTTTGTTAGGATGTGAAATACGGAAAATGGAGCTCGTGTTTTATCGGTTTATAATTGATGTTTTTTATTGCCTTGAAAGTTTTACCATGTGTGAAAATTAATTCATTGTTCTTAATCATTTCTAGTTTTTTTTTTATATAAAAACCTAATTAAGAATAATTATTTATGTAGGTGAATTGCATGAAAAAGGTTATGACTCTGGATGAAATGAAAGAAGTGTGCAAGGACAGGAAGAAGTGGCGGCTAATCTGCAATGGTGATTTCTAATGTTGGTGTATTAATTTGCTACATTTTTTGCATAGGAAATTTCTAACTTTTTTTGTATAGATTTCTTTGTAAGGTTTTGTTCTTTTATATATTTAAATGTAATTTTTTATTCATATTCCTTGACTTATAGGTTGGTATGAGGCTGACCACCCATACTGTAAAAAATGGTTCACTTTGCCAATGTTACCCCTGTTTCAGGGAAGGTCGGCAAAAGTTGTGGGGCTTATGTTCATTTGAGGTTTGGATTTTATTTGTAAGTACACATTCAGCATTTGTAAGCGCGAACTACACTTGTTGGTTTGTGGGCTTACATCTGAGAGCTTTAAATGAATATATCCTTGCAACTTAGATTATAGATTATAGATTATAGAATACTGAGTACAGATGTGCAACGCCTCAAGAAAAAAAGTAAAAAAAGTTTGTTAAAAAAATAAAATTACATTTCGTTATTTTTTTTTGTGATAATAAAATAAAATGAACTTCAAAAATAATCTGTGTAAAACGAATTAAAAGTCATGATTATTGTGGCATACCAAATCATAATTATTATTAGTACTAGGGTACGCAGTGATTTGTGACAATTATACTTATTAATATTTTACTAAATTAGAATCTTGTATTTTCTGTAATTGTTTTGGTGTGTTAACAAACTATTTGTGATTTAAAAATGTAACTTGTTGTATATGTTCCTTGACTTATAGGTTGGCTGCATGTGGCTGACCACTTATGCTGTAGAAAAGGGTTCACTTTGCCAATGCCACACCATGTTTCAGGAAAGGTCGACAAGAGTTGAAGTGTGTATGTCCATTTGAGGTTTGGGTTTTTATGTTGTAGGTTCACATGCGGCATGTACAAGCGCTAACTTATACGTGTTTGGTTGTGAAAATGTATATAATGTGAATCCTCGATGTTACATATCTTTGCAACTTAGATTAGATTAGATTAGATACTTATTCATAAATTAGATCATCAGGACATCAACCATCATAATATCCCCAACACCTACACCTCTGCGGCACTCTAAAAAGTTTCATAGACCTCTAGGTCTAGATTCTGTAAAATCCATGGTATATTCTGCATCGGATTCCTTCAAAAAAATTTTTTTGACAATTGTGTGGTCTGTTGACTAAAAAAATAACGTAAAACCCACATACCTACCTTTCTTATTTCCGCGTAAAATTTTCAGAAACCTAACACTTTCTCACTGCGTGGGCAGAGTCCATGTGTGTACGACCTCACTAGTACTGTAATCATTTAGCATTTATTGAAACAACCCGGCCATGTGAACCGTCGAAGGCAAGCAAAGGTCGACCTGCACTGAACCACAGCGTCTATCAAAAAATATATAGAAACTTAAACGTTCAATAGAGGCGCTGTTTGAGTTTCGATACATTTATTTGAAAAACGCAGTGGTTTGTATACTTGGGTAGGAAAAGGTAACCCACTTCCTACGTTTCTTATATGGAGATGAAACCTAAAGAAAAACGAAAGCTATTTTAGGTAAATGATGCTGCCGCCCACATTACTATGGGATACTTTGCTATCGGTGAATATGTGCCGGCCACTGGCGGGGATTTATGTTGTATTTACCTGCACCAGGCGCGTGCACTGTGAACAGGCAAGAATAGGAAAAAAAAATTGCAAAACGTGTTTTTATCAATTTCTAAACAAGAATGCTATTACACAACAGGAGTGACATTGGAGAAGTGAGCCATTTTACAGTAGGTATGGGTGGTCAGCCTTATACCAAACTATAAGTCAAGGTAGTCTAAGAGGTACTAAATGAGGTACCTGCTCATGAGAAAACATGGGAATTTTCCCCTAGTTTATGCACCATGAGGAATTACTTCAGGAAACCAGCTCCAGGAGCCTGGAATCTCGCGCGCAACGTTTCTTTTATGGTGCTTTGTTACAAGATCATTTACGGCTTAATTGACAGACCCACCCTGGTAGAGAGCTTTAAGCTTTATATGCCAGATGACTACGGCTGGGGAAGACGGCATTAACTTTTTCATGTACCTCTGTTCCGTACCGACGGAGTGTTAACTCTGATTAACTCCGCTGACATAGATATATTTTACATTAATTTAGAATCTTTCAAAGATCTAGTTAAAGAGTTCCTCCCAACTTGTTAATGACTGTGTGAGGGTGCACTGTAATAAGGGAAACCTGTTGTGCACAAAAAAAAAGAAAAAAAAAAAAAAAAGTAAACTCAACTATGAGAAGAAAAACTTCAACTAAGATAAAAATGGAGATTTTATTTTATTTTCTTTAATCACTATTTCATTATTTTAAATCGACTTCAAATTGAGCGTTTCTAATTCTTAATGAGCTTGTATCAATTAGTTTATAATCCTATTAAATCTGGAGCAATCTGTATCTGTTTTATTAGTGGACACTTAAAGCCGATACTAATCAGTTCCGCCGGATATAAACACCTTATTCATAGATTTAATATCGATAAATTAAATGTGATCGAAAACAGAGTGGTTTTTCTTTTTATTTCTTAAGATGAATGATTACAAAGTTAATGCCTCTACAATCAATAAATGTGTCAGCTTTACAGAATCACTAAACATGCAGCATTTTTGCGTGATATTTTTTTTCATTTTCGAATGAAGAATGTAACATTTTCTAAGGAAAAATCGAAATAATACTTTATATTGGTTCTTATACACAGTTACATAGACATGTTACTTTTCTCGTCGAGAAAATTTAAAAATTGGAACGTTCGAGCTCAAGTTTTTGTTGGTTTTCCAAATTTAAATTTATTTTTTGCGTTCAGTTTGAATAAGTACAAAAATGCGTTCGATTCGATTCGATTCAAATTTAAATTGATAGGTATCTTAAGCGGTTTTATGGATTCTATTTGACATTTTGTAATTTTTTTTAATTCCAAAAGTAAAGGGCTAACATGGCTTAATGTAATAATGTTTTTATACAACAACAAAAACATGATATTACAACGCTTGTAAATATTGGTCAATTAAATATTGAACCATTAATTAAAGCTAACCTATTGAGTAATAAAATTGATTTGTGTTTGATAAAAAAAAAACACAACAGACCGAGCGTCGTAATAAACAAAATAATGACGTTTTATTTTGCAATATAATGAATGAATCAAAATGTTTCAATAACAAACATTTTTTTTAACTTACAAAGATCTTAGAGATTAAGAAGGCATATTATTTTCCATATTCTTTAATCTATAATCCAAGTTGCAAAGATATAAAAAAACATTTAGTAATTTTATTTAATGCATGCCCACAAGCCGACACGCTGAAAGTTCGCGCTTGCAAATGCTGCATGTGTACTTATAAGTTAAAATTTAAACCTCAAATGAATGTAAGCCCTTCAACTGTGGTCAACCTTCCCTGAAACAGCAGTGACAATGGCAATATTAACCATTTTTTACAATATGCGTAGTCAGACTCATACCTACCTATTATTCATGAAATGGTAGGAGAGTTAAATGCGATTGAAGTTTGATTTATTTTATTTTGAAAGGTCATCATTTTAGATACCTATCAATTTAATTTTGTTTTTTTTTCTTCACAAATGTTCAAACCGAACGCATCGATTTTGAATTTGGAATACCAATATGGCTGCCCGTTTAAACCATTACCTCTCTGTATGAACTGTCAAAAAGTTTATTTAACACGATTTTACTCTACACTATTCCACTTTTTCACGCTTTCAGCCTACTTATTTTCACTTACTGTATGAATGAAGTCGGTCTACATTTCGAAGGAATCGATCACGCAGTCTGGCGCTCTGTTTTCTTTATTAATTTGGTCGCGTGACGTAATTTTTGACCTTAATCACAATGCGGACCTTTGGCGGCGTCACGTGATCACGAATACAAATGGAAAAACCTGAAAATTCGCTCAGGAAAATCAAACAGCTGTGCTTTATTACTCGATAACATAATATATCATACTAATACAACTGACAAAACAGGGGTGGAAGTCTCGGCGGCCGTCGGTAGGTCTTACTGTACCTATTTGAAGATAGGACGGAATAAAATGATACCTGAACAGCTAATCGTTGTTATATACAAAATTTATCAGCTGTTAATACGCCGCCATGTTTTATTCCGTCATATCTTCAAAGAGGTACGTTGGGATCTACCGGCAGTCGAGAATTCCACCCCAGTACCCTTAGTGCGAGTTGCAAAACTTGAGTAAAGTTAAGTTTACAGAAAATATTAAAGAGTGATTTTCCTTAAAATCTGCCGTTTTTGTTTCTTACCCTTTATGGTCTTAGCAAAAGAGTTACAGTGATGAACAAAATCAATTTCAAACAAACAAAAACGGCAGATTTTGGGGAAAACCACTCTTTAATACTTTTCGTAAAATTTACCTTACTCGAGTTTTGCAACTCGTACTCAGGCTACAGGTTTCACTTTTATCATCGATCAACGTAAAAGTTTTTACGAATAGTTCAATTTTTCACAAGATTTTATCCTTAGCTTAAATCGAAATCTCAATAATTTTGAGTTCATCAATTTTCACTGTAAATTTCATACCTCACAGAAAATACTCACACGTTTCGTTGTAACACACATTAATTGCGTATTTAACACGAATTACGTCTAAAAACATGCCCGAGATTCAAATCTGCTTTCGATAAAGGGCCTACAACAGTGGTTCCCAATCTGGGGGTAAAAATTACGTAGGGCGCATTGATATGAGCGATAGGGAGGCGATGGTGAAATGAATGAAATGAAGTTTTCTGTATCCTGTCGACCGTCATATCGCACGTTTAATAATAAAGCTTAAAATAAAATTTAAAAGAGCGCAAACTTCTTCTTCTATGTGTTAAATCTTGCTAAAGAGCAGGAGCGCCAGCGTCAAGTGCAAATTACCTACCAATGATCAGCTACAGCATTGAACAATTGTTAAGTTGGCGTGATTGGAACTCCACTGTTGATGTTGATGTTTTGACAGCAAATGGCCTGCATCAATCTGTCAAACTCTCGACTTTTAAACCAAGATTTCGGGGCAAGCGCTCCGGAAGAAAGGTCAAACTTTGTCAGTTAAATAGAGGTCGTCACTCAACGCAGAGTCACCGTAACTTGAAGATTGCAACATGGAACTGCCGATCACTAACAAGGAGAGTTGATATTGTTGATGATGTGATCAGCGAGCACTGCATAGACATCCTGGCTCTTACTGAGACCTGGCACGAGGGTAGTGAAGACCTCAGCATTAAGCGCCTACGCAGCATGGGATACTCTGTCATAGAAAAGGCTCGAAAAATGCCACCCACTGAATCTGCACACATAACTAACCATGGCGGAGTGGTCATAGTGGTAAAAAATGGTTTTAGGGTCTCTCAGATACAGAGTGTTCCTGAATTTTCTTCTTTTGAGTGCATTGCTGGCGTGTTTACGTCTCGTGGATCATCAGTGTTGATTGTGAATGTCTACAGGCCTGGATCCAAGCCTCCCTGTACGTTATTCTTCGATGAATTCAAGAAGCTTTTGACACGCCTGACAACCTATTCCATGCTAGTGTTTATTGTGGGAGATATGAACATCCGACTTGATAGAGCGGAGGATGGCCACAGCACCAAGTTTTTATGTATGTTGCATGATTTCAATTTTCATCAGCGGGTGAACCAGGTGACGCATGATGCAGGTGGTATCCTGGATGTTGTGATTTGTAATGCAGGTGATCCTCTGCTACAGTGTCAAGTCCTTGACATTGGCCACACGGATCATCGCCTAGTAACCGCAGTTACGGTATTCAACCCTCCAAAACCAATTTTTAAACGTATCACAAACAGACCTTGGCGGAATTTTAATGTTGAGCAGTTTCAATGTGAGTTGTCTGGAAGCGACATCTGCAACAAAAACTTTATTGCCTCGGCAGACACGAACAAACTTATCAAATCTTACAATAGCACCATGCTCTCGCTGATCAACAAATACGCTCCTCTCAAAACAACCATCAGGAGACAGAGAAGATCTGAGTGCTGGTTTGATGAGGAATGCAGATGTGGCAAAGCAGAGATGAGACGCCTTGAGAGGAGGTATCGACGGTGTCGCACAGAAACTGCACGTGCAACCTGGATGAATGCCCAGACCATCTATTGGACTTTGATAAGGAGGAAAAGGTCGTCCTACTGGACCAGAAAAATGGAGACCGAAGCCAAGAACCCCAGGGCGCTGTGGAAGTCGATGAGCTTTGTCCTGGGAAAAAGTTCTACTCAGCATCCGGAGCTTCCTGCAAGTGAATTCTCTCGTCACTTTTCAGAGAAGTTACGAAGAATAAGAGAATCCAGTGCAGCGACCATTTTTAATCCCCCAGAGTCAAACAATTGTTGCAATGTTATTTTTTCATTTAAGCCTGTCTTGTTGAATGATGTTGTTAAGCTTGTACTCACATGTCCAAACAAGCAATGTAAACTAGATCCAATTCCAACATGGCTGGTCAAAAGATGCTTAAGTGAGGTGGCACCTATTCTGTCAGCATTGGTCAACAAGTCTCTCACTACAGAGTGTATTTTTCCCACGGAACTTAAAAAATCAATTGTTACACCAATTCTCAAAAAATCAAGCCTTCCAGCTGATTCTGTGGAAAATTATAGACCTGTGTCGTCCGTTCCTTTTATATCGAAAATTATTGAGAAGGCCGTTGTTTGGCAACTCACTCAGCACATGGAGCGAGGCGGATATCTGTCTAAGTTTCAGTCAGCATATAGAAAAGCTCATTCCACTGAGACTGCCTTACTTCGCATTGTGAATGATGTGATAGCTGCGGTTGGGGACGGTGCTCTTGCCATGGTGGCAGTACTTGACATGAGCGCTGCCTTCGACACTGTTGATCACAGTATACTCATCACTAAGCTTGATAGGTTGTACGGAGTCCGAGGAGGAGTATCTAAATTGCTATCTTCATATCTGAAAGGCAGATGTCAGACTGTGGATGTTGATGGTGAGTCATCAGGTATGCCCATGGACTGTGGTGTGCCTCAGGGATCTGTGCTCGGGCCTTTACTTTTTACCCTGTACACAAATGATCTTGAGAGCACTGTACTGATGAACGGCACCAGCTACTATTCTTATGCTGATGATATTCTACTTTGTCGTTTCTGTCAGCCATCTATGACAGATGCCTGTAGTCTTGAGATGGTCCGGTGCATTGAAGTGGTGGCTGAGTGGATGGCAAGGTGTCGCCTTAGAATGAATCCAGACAAGACAGAATTCATCTGGATGTCGTCTCCTGGTAGGAAACACTTGCTTGGCTCTTCACCAATTAAAGTAATGGGCCTGGATGTATATCCATCTAGCTCAATTAAGTTTCTTGGGGTCCATCTTGACAACACTCTCTCCATGAGTACGCAAATAAGCTCGACTGTGAGCTCCTGTTTTTTTCACCTGAGGCAGTTGAGATGGGTCAGAAACTGTTTGACATCCGAAGCTGCTAAGATTCTCATTGCGTCCTTTGTTGTGTCGAGACTGGATTATTGCAATGGTCTGTTCTGGGGTCTTCCAAGGTTTCAGCAGTCTAGACTGCAATCCGTCTTTAATGCTGCAGCCAAATTACTTTTAGGAGGACGAAAAACTGACCATGTCTCTCCTCTGTTGCGGCGCCTTCATTGGCTGCGAGTCCCAGAGAGGATTGAGTACAAAATATGTGTTTCTGTTTTTAATGCCCTCAGAGGAGTTGCCCCATCGTACTTGTGTGAATTGTGCAGAGTCGACCAGATAGGTGGAAAACGATGCACTCTTCGTTCTGCACAGAGTGACGCCGTAAACAGGCTTCAACTGCCTCTTCGACGGAACAGAACTGGTTTCGGAGACAGGGCTTTTAGTTCGGCTGGTCCATCCTGCTGGAATAGTCTACCTCTGGAGTTGAGAACAGAGACCAGTGTTGGCAGTTTCAGGAAGTTGCTTAAGACACATTTGTTTAACAGAAGCTTCAACACATAAAAGCGCCCTTGGGGTGGCTAGTGCCACTAAACGGCGCTGTATACAAATTGTCCAATTATTATTATTATTATTATTATTAAAGAGCAATAACTCAAAAAACAAGAATGTTGGGAAATCACGTTTAAAGTTCAGACACCCAGTACAACTTGTATGGGATAAAAAAGGCGGCCGATGTTTTATCTCGGTCACATTCGTCTAAATTGAACGGCTGTCGCATTCTACCTATTCTTCTCGCATTGTTCTTGCGTTTTATTACAAAATCTCGATTTTCCCAATTTTCGAGTTATTTCTCTTTATTATTAAGCGTGCGATATATTTGGGACAAAATATTTTGTAGAAAGATGATTCTACCCCCTTCGTCGAAAATTTTCATTTAGGCATTAAGCTCCGGTCGATAGCTCAGTTGGTAGAGTGCTTGCATTCTACGCCGCGAGCTCGGGTTCGAATCCCACTGAGGCTGTCAAAAATAATTGTCCGTTTCGGTGTTTATTTCAAAACATGAAATAAAATACCGGCAAGTTTTACTCAGCATTCACAATAAATAAGTACGAGCCCCTTCGGGAGCTGGAAAAACTGATGTGGTTGGAGTAAGGCCGGTCCCTTTACCTGTGAAAATTGATGCGTTCCACTCGCCACATGAGAAACCTTTCGGGGATATTCGGTAAGAAGTTACACTATGTGTGTAGCTTAGCTGCGTTATGATGGATGGGTTTATCTTTTTATCTTTTTACTCATAAAGGGGCGATGAAGGGCAAAAAATGGTTTGGAAGCACTGGTCTAGAAGGTCAAGCGTTTCCAAAATTACTCTTTATTAAGACTTATAATTTTTTTTAAGTGTTAAAAAAACAGGTACACTTTCATATGGCACGACAGGTGATTAAAAAAATACATTAGTTTTTTTTTATAGATTACCAAACATGTGAATTCCAATAATCCGATTAAGCTTGTTTTGCTGTTATTGGAAGTAACACATGAAGCCTTGGAAATTTTGTATTTTTTTTGGATTATCGTATTTACATCGAAAATAGAAAAAATACGTTCATGTTTTGCAAAAGAAACGATTTGTGTAATTTCTGATTCAAGGTTATTTAAAAAAGAAACCTTTATTTTATTATGAGTGATAGAATGAGGTCCGCACGTGATTTGATATATATAAAATTGTGTCGTCACCCGGCCGGGTTGCTAAGGAAGACAAACATATTTTTTGTACAGGTTGCCGAGGACGGCATTCCCATACAAGACTGAGGTTTGCGTGCGAAAAAAAGTGCCAAATTAAAAAAAAGTACTCCAATTTAATTTAAGCTGCATATTTCAGCCAACAACTTATTTCCCCATTAGCTCGAGAGCTTGTTTATTTTCATATCATAGGGAACAACCTTACAACATTCATATTATAGACTGTACTGTATCCTGCCGCCGTTCCACTAGGGGTGGCCGGTACCTTCGCAGATGCGCCTCCACTTTTTTCTGTCCTTAGAAAAGTTAAGATTTTCTCGTACTCCTCATGGAAAATGTTTTTATTTATTGTGATGACTGAGTCTACCTTTGCCGGTCAACAAACGAAAAGGGGAACAAGAAAATAATGAAATGAGAAATCCTGTGTGACACCCTCGTGGTTAAAAACCTAAATTTTCTCGGTCCGAACGCAAGCGCTCTACTAACCTCTTGGTCAGATATATATTCCTTTACTTAAATGTAGGTATGAGTCTGACCACCTCATATTCTCCTTACCTGTTGTTTCAGGGAAGGTCGGCAAAAGTTAAGCGCGAACTTGCACGTGTCAGTTTGTGAGTATGCATTTAATATGAATTTTAAATGTGAAGATATCTTTTATATCGCCATGCTTAACTTCGTACTCCTTGTTGACTTGCCATAAAAAATATTGTTGAATGAAATGTTTGTATTTTTTTAGCTTCAGTAAACAAATCTATCGTGCTCTCTCCAAATCGTATAATTTGTCAATTTACTTTTGAATTCGCCTTGTTTTGTTTTTGTTCACAATTCCTTTATTGGCCAATAAATTCCGATTGCTATCGGATGACACAGAGCTATATTAATTTTGCATCAAACTAGTTTTAAAAGAGTAGGTTTGTAGAAAATCCAGACAATTTTTTGCATGTTCAAATCAATTTTCCCATTTTCGATTTAAGTTCGCCATATTTATGGCTTTGTAAAAAAACAAATAAAATCAACCTTTTTTTTTCAGAAAAATGAAATAAAAATGTTGTGTTACCAGTATTTTTTTAATGTCAACACGTTTTTAAAGGATATAGGTACGTAGGTACCTATCTCTATTTCTTTCTAATCTAATCTAAGCTGCAAATATATATATCATTTAAGATTTATATTAAATGCATTCCCACAAGCAGACATGTATAATTTCGCGCTAACACATACCGCATGTGGACCTACAATATAAAAATCCAATCTCAAATGAACATAAGTTCTGCAACTCTTGCCGTCCTTCCCTGAAACAGGGGTGACATTGGCAAAGTGAACCATTTTTTATAGTATGGGTGGTCAGCCGCATACCAACCTATAAGTCAAGGAACAAACATCGCAAATTACATTTTTTAAATCAATAAACAATAATATAAACATGGACACTGAAAACAACTAAATCATAAAACCAATTTCACTTTAATAAACCCTAGCCGCCAACATTACAGATCGACCGCCATTTGGAAACCAACATTTGGAAACAAAAAAAATGTGTGCAGTATTTAAAAAACAAATTTAATATAACAATGGATATATAGTTAAACGCTTCGCTAATAAGCTACGCATGTAGTGTAACTTCTTGTGGCAAGTGGAACCTATTTATTATGACAGGTAAAGGGGCCGTCCTTACGCTAACCACTTCAGTGGAAGTGGCTGTATCCCGTCTGCCGAGGGTGTTTGTATTTATTTCTTGTGAAGTCCAAGTAAACCTGGCCCATATTTTTATTTTAGGTTTGAAATAAATAATTTCTGACACCCTCGATTGGATTCGAACCTGAACTCCCGGCATGAAATGCAGGCACTCTATCATCTGAGCTATCGAGCAAAACAATCTGAAAAAATAACTATTATCATCATTTGAAATGAACGAATTATTACTAGTTAATTTTTCCTTTATATTTTAAATGAATTTTTCCTTTGCATTCTAGATCAAGCCAACGTTTTTTTAATACAAAAAAAAAACAATCTTATTTGTGTTTAAATTAAAATTCGCATACAATAGAAATGTTTAGTGCCCCTAGTAAAAACATCTAAGTACATTTTCGATGCGAACAAGTCAACGAGTATGCCAATTTTATTATGTAAATTTGAAAGCGCCTCTATAACGTTTTAGACAAAATTTCTGAAACTCGAAGACTTTCTCACATCGTAAAAGTTATCACAGGTTTATTACTCGGGGTAATGATCTAATGTGCTATTTTTGCCAACCGCAAAAATGTACTCCGAAGCGAATTACAAATGTGTATTGAGCATACCATCTTCAAATAATCAAAATTCTCAAGGTTCCTTTGTGCGACTCTTTTGATAATTTCCAATCTATCAAGCTTTGACCCACTATGGAGCATAGGCCTCCTTTTATTCAAGGCTATTGCTCCAATTCTCCTGTTACAATTCTTTGACTTTCATTCTTATTGTGTATTTTTTTTCTTATTGACTAAATGGTTGTAAAAAGGTGTCATCTATTTTTAATATGAAGCTTTCTCGTTCTTATAAATAATAATTGATAGACTTTTATATTGCTTTTTTGTGACTCTGGGCTATCCCAAAAGTTCTTGCTCATACTATCGCGCGAACAGGTGGGTCTTCAACATTTTTTAATGTGCTTTCCAGATCTATCTCGCACAGGTATCAGTCAGGTTGGTCTATATACGAGTAGTTAAAGCAACCACGAAGCTATTTTTTAATAAAATTTAGGTTGGTCTCTTTTGACAAAATTCAAGTTGGTCTTTTTTTGACAAAATGCAGGTTGGTCTTTTTTGACAAAGGTTATGTCGGTCCATATAGTTTAATCAACCACGAAATTATTTCTTGAAAAAATTAATACTTGTTTTTTTTTCGCGTTCATGGAATGTTTTATTAAATCGTTTTTGTTTCACGAATATGATTTGCACTGTTTTTAGTTCCATTGACAACATCTTCCATCATCTTTTAACTGATAAATTTCAAGTCATTTGGCAGTCTTAATATTTTTGCCCATCGCTATCTTATCTCTGCCGTGAGAAGCTTGTGGTGTCCTGCAAACCATCATTCAGCATTCCACATACTTGCGCGGTTTGTTTTATGCCGCTTTTGAATGAAGACTTGTGAAGCCCCACACGATCATCTTTCGTCGTATTTATGCTTATGTATCTCTTGCCATTTATTAGCTTAACGAATGAGCCATCGATTCATTTTACAAAAAATACCGCAAAATGATTAGGAGCGCATAAGCAGATGTGTCCCTGTTAGTGTGAGGCTGAATGAATCTTTGTGATCGGACACGATTAAAGAGTTTTATTTGTCCCCTTGCATTGAGTATTTTTCAGAGTTTCTTTGCTGGGGACTTATTATTTCCTAATAATGAATCTGAGACATTACCCGTTAGACTTAATTTTTTTATAGTTTTGAGTGAACAACTTTTCATACCACTTCTGTATCTTTGCAATGTTGGATGTAATAATAATAATAAATAATAATAATCTAAGTTGCAAGGATATATTCATTCAAAGCTCTCAGATGTATGCCCACAAACAAACACGTGTAGTTCGCGCTCACAAATGCTGATTGTGTACTTACAAATAAAATCCAAACCTCAAATGAACATAAGCCCTGCAACTCTTGCCGACATTCCCTGAAACAGGGTTTGACATTGGCAGAGTGAACCATTTTTTACAGTATGGGTGGTCAGCCTCATACCAACCTATAAGTCCTACTTACAAATGCTGCATGTGTACTTCTTACAAATTAAATCCAAACCTGAAATGTAAACATGAACCCTGCAAATTTTGCCGACCTTTCCAGAATAATTTTTCTACAGAATGGGTGGTCAGCTTCATATCTACCTATAAGTCAAGGAATAATGCATTATTATGATTAATTTATCTCGGAGTATTATTTCCTAATCCCAAAGTGATATCACAGTGGCGATTTCTCTAAGGTGATTGTGGCGATTGACAAAAGCAATGTAAATATTTTTGATCGAGGAGTTGTTCTAAAAGCCTCAGTGTTACCTCGCAAAAATGACACGCAGGAGCGATGGTCTGCTAGGCGCATCACTCTCGTTCCAGATCGTACTGCTATGTATGGCATTTTTGATCGATTTGAGGACCACACTGCGAGACCGTATCAAAACCTAACCTAACCTACATTTCACAGCTGAAGTATAGAGTCTATAGCAAATTGCAATACCCAATTAACCAGTCATTCAGATTGCAAATGCTGAAGTCAGAACTTGCGAAATGCAATTAAAAGACGCATACCGTAGTTTTGCAGGAATAAGTAATAACCAAGGACTGGTCTGTGGCAAATAGGTTAACGCTACGTACTCGTAAACGGAAGATCGTGTATTCGATTCCCGGCGGAGCATAAAAATATTATCATTTTATTTTATTTTAGGTTTGAAATAAAATAAACACCGAAACAGGAAATTAATTCTGACACCCTCAGTGGGATTCAGATCGGAGCTTTCGGTATGGAATGCAAGCACTCTACCAACTGAGCTATCGACCGGAGCATGTGTAGAAGATAATTCTCTCCTATCTCACACGTCTGTCCATGTGGAGAGAAGTGAGAAAGGCTTTCTCTCCTGCTAATGCTTATCATTTGTGGAAGAAAACAGAACGCTCCCATGTCAATCCATATGACGCGGTAAACCTAGATTTCCTGCTCCAAACTAATAATTTTGTTGTTCTAACTTTAACTACCTAGAATGTTAACAATTGCTTTGTGTTACGTGGGTTGATTTATAGACAGTAAATGTAAAATGTAATGTTACAAATAGAATGGTTTCGTTCTCTCGATCATCTTCAGGTAAGCATCTTAACCTGAAGATGATCGTGAGATCTGTTTGTATTTTGTATTCATAAATTAAATATTAGAGTGAAAATAAAATAGTGTTTCATTAGAATTGTTCTACTAATAGAATTTGTAAGGTTGGCATGAGTCAGACTAGAGATAGTCTGACAAGAGTCAGTATAAAGATAGAATTAATTTTTTTTTTTCTAGTAATTTAAGGATGATTTTTTTGTGGGTGCTGTTTTAGTTTGAATCACACCTCAAGAGCCCTCTACGAGCTTGTTGGTCCCTATGGAAAGCGCCATTTTTTAAGCAAGACCCAGTTGGTCTAAGGCTGGATGCGCCTATGTTGACCGGTCTTTGGTAAAGGTAGCACAGCGAAGAGCAAAATTCAAAAAGGAAATATTTTTTGTGCTCCGCCGGGATTCAAATCCACTACCTTCCAATCACGAGTCAGAAGTGCTTACCACTGAACTACGGACTAGTCTATCATCAAATAACAAGAATTCTAGCATTGCATAACAATATATAAGCAAGGCAATGGAATTTCTTTTACATATCTTATGGCCCTACTTACATAGTCCTGTGACATTTTAATGCCGAGATTTTCAGTGGTCCCTGGTCGATAAATAGGTACCAACTTAAAGAACTACTGATATCTGTTTCTAGCCACCCCCAGCGGTACAGTTTTAATGAAATTTCTCATCAAATTTAAAGAAACTTTTCCATCATCCATTTTAATTATGAGAACGTCTTTTAGCGACAATTTTAGAGAAATGCACGACTTCTCTTAGAGATGAAATAGCTGGCAGTGACTGTCGGGCTGCTCGGTGTGCAATCTCATAGTAACTTGTTGCACTCCATGCCGGAGTAATTGTCATGAGGTTCCGCCTTCCGCCTGCGCTGGCTCTTCTTCCTGGAAACCAGTTAGCTAAAGATTGAAATTACTCCGCTAATGGCTGCAAACTTGAAACTGAGACGCCAGTGGTGTAGTGTTGGGTTGTGAAAAGCCAATTCCGTTCGGTTTATTTATTGAAATAAGTCTGTAAAGAGGTTTTCCGTCAGCATTTTGTATGTGAATATTTAAAAGAAATTGTAACTCTATCGTTATTTCGCTAGAGGTGGCCGCAGCCTACATAGTGTGCTGTCATTTTAAGAAGTGCAATTGTATTGTGTAATGGATTAAGCTCAAAATCCTCAAGTTTGACTGACGGCAGGAGTTACAAGGTTTATGTTCATTTTAGGTTTTGTTTATTTGTATGCACACATGCAGAATGTGTAGACGCGAACCTACATGTGTATGTCTGTGGGCATGCATTTAATATGAGCCTTCAATGTTAACATATCTTTGCAGCTTAGATTATAGATAGATACTTCCTGTATTATATTTTCTTCCTAGAGTTAAAGGTTGATTTAAGGCATGCGACAAATGGTTTACTTTGCCAATGTCATCGCTGCTTCAAGAAAGGTCAGCAAGAGTTGCAGGGCTTATGTTCATTTAAGATTCGGTGTTTTATTTCATGGTTACGCATGCGGTATCATATTGTGTAAGCGCGCATTTATCCCTGCATACTTTTGGGCTTAAATTTATATGAATCCTAAATAATAATATATTTTGTAAGTTTAAACTAAGATTATACATAAGAGAGACGTTTTGTTTTGTTTTAACCAAAAAAATGTTGCAGAGATACCGTGTAATCTTAGATTATAATAAAAAAAAAAATCTAACCGATTTCCCTTCTTAATATGTTCATCCTCCACCACTAGTTTGCCGTAGTATTAAATGTGCAACTAACTGGTTTCTAAACGCACGTTTAACTCAGTTTTCTTGTACTTTACTATTTGTGTTGATATTTTTATTTCTGAAATTAATAATCCTGCCAACTTACCGAAGCAATTAATGCCATAATAAAATAAATTGGCCGTATATTACAGCATTAATTGTATAGTGCTTTTATTGAAAGCTTTATAATGTGAAGCCATTCAGCAATATATATTAAAAAGTACCCTTTTTTAATTCAAAGGATGGTAAGAGAGGTTGACTCTCCATTGTAAACTTGTGCGTATGTCATCCCTTTTCTAAGGATACCAACAAGAGTGAAATACCTTTAACCGGACAATGGTCTGAGGATCGAAAGCGCTCGTAATTTATTATCAGTATACATAAAAAAAAACATGAAATGAAACAGTGTTTAATAAAAGAATAATGAGGTCCGAACATTCAAAATATCCGTCGACTATGTGACGTCAGCCATAGAAATTTCCCTGTAATCAGGAAAATTTTGCTAGCTTATAGCATTTATATGATACTCTTAGGTTAAATATGTAACTAAATTTTACATATTTTTAATATAATACCACTAAGAAATAGACATTTATATCCATGTTAATTGTAGAATATTTTAATTGTTCTGAAATTGCTTTTAAAGTTGAATTCCTTTCATATTAAAATGTACTCTGATCTTGTCATGGAAATACGCCAAATTGAAATGGTGGGTTTGAATGGTAGAAAAATCGTTATAATTTTATTTGACCCAAGTAAATTTGTGTACTCTTCGAATTATTTCACAGATTAAACAATTTAGCAGGTGCATCATTTTATTTTGCATTTTGCAACGAGCTTAATCTCGTCTAATTTATTCTCACTTATTCTTTCCTAAAGAACGTTTAAAACGTTCACGACTTATCGATATTAATTTTGATTGAAATTTTGCAACGCGGAAGTCCGGAGAGATTGTCGAACAAGGCATTTAGAATGGAGTAACATCTTGTAAGGCAGATGATTCACAGGCCCACTTTTCACAGAGAGTGTGGTAACAATACCACCTGCGGTAGATGCTCCACATTTCACATTTAAAATGTGTACGTTATTTTTTTTCAACTGCGTTTTTTTTTCTTACAGTTTTGGACATTTATTACGGTGTTATTCACACACAGCAAATACATTCATCAACCGCCATCTGGGGTGGAAGTCTCGACGAACGTCGGTGAATAACCGTACATATTTGAAGATAGGATTGAATTAAACATGTCGGTGCCTGAACAGCTGATTGTTGTTCCATATTAAATGAATCATCTGTTGAAATACTGTCACGTTATTCTGTCCTATCTTCAAATAGATACGCTAAGATTTATCGACAGACTTACACCTAATCTAATATAAGCTGCAAAGATATATATCATTTAAAATTTATATTAAATGCATTCCCACAAGCAGACATGTATAATTTCGCGCTAACACATGCCGCATGTGGACCTACAATAAAAACACCCAATCTCAAATGAACATAAGCCCTGCAACTCTTGCCGTCCTTCCCTGAAACAGGGGTGACATTGGCAAAGTGAAGCATTTTTTACAGTATGGGTGGTCAGCCGCATACCAACCTTTAAGTCAAGGAACAACCCCTGATGGGAATTTCCCTTACAAAAAACTATGATCCATCGATCAGCTATGGATTAAATTTGTTGTGAATAATTCTGTCTGTTGTAGGCTAAACTCACGTCTTCATTGTGATGTATGTAAAATTATGATTTCTATTTTAATCATGACTTTATACATCAGTCAGAGCCAATCTATTAGTCAGGGGACAAGTTAAAATGAATAAGATGTTTGTCTTAATTGACTTTGAATACCTAAGTATTTTTTATTTGTACATATGCCTTGTCCGGTATTAATAAAAACCAATATTTGACCTACAGATTTTATTTAGTGCAACCAAACTTTGAAGGGGAAATACTGCTATTAAACGAATTGCACAACACAACGTATTGTAAAAATCCAATTAAATGTTTGCGATCTATCGGCACATTAATATGGTTGCAAAAACAGATGGTTCAAATACCAACCTATCATCATCAACCTTGACTCGACCAGTGGGTGTGTTTTGGCCTGTTTTACTGTCTTTACATTTTTTACTTCAATCCTACTCGATGCGGCCACCTAGCTCATGGTTTTTCTCCTGTACTTTGTCCTTCGGGGTCTTTTACTACAAGTATCCCCTTCAGGCTCTATCATAAATCTATAATCTAAGATATAAAGATACATTTACATTTAAAATTCATATTAAATACATGCCCACAAGCAGGCGCGTGTTGGTTCGCACTTACAAATGCCGCACGAGTATTCTTTTTTCTTATTAAAATTCAAACCTTAAATTAATATAAACCCTGCAACTTTAGCTGACCTTCCCTGAAACAGGGGTGATATTTTGCAGTATGGGTGGTCAACCTCATACCAACCTATAAGTCAAGGAATGGCCCTAATCACTGTCACTTTTGCAACCATCTCTGCAACAGATTCGATTCAACAAAACTGATGCGATTTTAACAGTATTGTGGTCAGCCTCATACCAACCCATAATTAATAATTAATTTTTTTTTTTTATTGATTTCTGCACTGAATCAAACCTAATTTTCCTGGCGGAAAACACAAAACAATTTATGTTTTTAGATTTGGGATTCGTTCACATATAAATGCACTATCTTTTACCACCAGTAGAACCTACTTATTTTTACTTATAATAATCACTAGATGACGGGCCCAGATTGCCAAGTCAGAACTGTTTCTGGGAAACGGGTCAAATAATTGACGAAGAGATTTCTGCACGACAGGGTTGAATAAAAGATCGTGATATAGTTAACAGCTGATTGAATAATAGGTATTTAACTGTACTTAAAAAAAAACTATTGTTGAGGTGTATTCGTGCTTAGAGCACCCAAAAAAAACGGATTACCATACGATTAATCTACCTTGTGTTTCTCCTCCTATTTCTGCAAGTAAATTGTTATCTAAATAGATCAAAAACAATGGAGAAAATTATCATTGATTTTATTGATCGATTGTCAGGTCGATAACTCAGTTGATAGAGTGCTTGCATTCCATGCCATAAGCTCGAGTTCGAATCCCACCGAGGGTGTCAAAAATGATTTCCCATAACTGTGTTTATTTCAAACTCGAATTAAAATACCGGCAAGGGTTACTCAGCCTTCACAAGGAATGAGTACCAGCAACCTCCGTAGCTGGAAACGTCCCGTGGTTTGCGTGAGGCCAGCCCCCGTACCCGTTAAAATAAATGGATCCCGAATCGCCACATCCGACGCCTTCGGGGAAATTGTAGGCAAAAAAATAACACTATATGTGTAGCTTTGTTGGGTTTCAAATGAAATAATAAACATTCTGATATCAGTTTCACATCAGAACTATTTACTCGACAATTGTTTTTTTACAGTTACCAAGGCATTCAATATATTTACAAGTTCACAGGTAAAGAAAATTAAATCACTTACATTTATTAGAGAATCAGATAGCATCTCGTTCGTTTGCCCTTAGGAATGTCGCCATAAGCGTGTGATATAGGAACGGTATATTTTACACATGAACACTCGCATGCAGTATGTAATGCCATTATTTACATCAGGAATCTCAGTGTAAACCGAGCTTTAGTAATGTTTACTGAGCCGCAAGTGTTTCAATATTGCGTAACTATTTTTAAAAACTAGTTTCCGAAATGGTAGTTGAATAAATACGGGAAAATTAAATATGGCCTACTGCATTTTCCATAGTGTCACGTGTTAAAACTTTATGACTCCGTTCAAATGAAGAGAGTAAAAAAAGTGGTTAGACTTAACGTTTTGTTTGTAAGTCAATAAGTCCAAAAAAAAAAAGACATTTCGTCTGTGTACTTCTGAACAAGCAACACACCTTCGACTGTCTTTGTCTATTTTTTTTTTAGTAATCCTGTGCTGGAGACTCGATAGATTTCAGAAACTCTAGGGGTCTATGACACTTGTTGTAGTGCAGAGGTGTTGGTGATGTGGCGGTTGATGTCGTGATCTTTTGTAGCAGGGCTGTTAGCTTAGGGCAATTAACTTCTGCAATATTTTTTTAAAGAATCCTGTGCTGGAGACTCCTTGGATTTTAGAGACTTTAAGGGTCTATGCCACTTTTTGTAGTGCCGTAGAGGTGTTGGTGATGTGGCGGTTGATTTCGTGATCCTTTGTAGCAGGGCTGTTAGCTGCGTTGTGTGGTGATGTGTGTAGCATTGTGTTTGTTTTGAGATACTAAAAGGAGGTGGCGAGGAAGGAAAGAAGGATGTTTTGGACTTTTGGATGAATCTATGATAGTAAAAATGAACCAAAATTGTTATTGATAAAACACACTAGAAAAAGCCCTTGAAGTAGTGAAACATTTGATTTTTTTTATTGATCATTGTTTTCTCTTTTTTTTCAGGTAAGAGTCTACGTTTGCCATTTTTCTTAACGGAGTTTGATCAACGATTTTTTTAATAAGGTAAGCTTTTTAATAAGGTACACACATTTCTAATTTAAACACAGTTTTTCTCGAAAAGCCAAGTTTTTATTATCAAGATCATTGGTTCCCAACCTTGGGGCGATAGTCAAACTGAAAACTGTGCCTTTAGCCCCGGCCTTTTTATTTAGATTAAAGATTTTTATTTAGGAAAAAGAGGGCGATGGGTCTATCCATATATATATAAGGGGGCGATAGGTGGCAAAAGGTTGGGATACACTGATAAAGATTATGGGACTAAAATTAAAAAATGAAATTTACTTTGCACGTGAAAAGATCTACAAAATCATGTGTTTTTTTCTTGGTTGTAAAATTTGATTGTAGAAAGATTGAAAATTGGGAATAGGGTAACAAAAGATGTAAAATAAAAAAAGATATTTAATGTAATTGTTGATAATTTTTTAACAATATTTGCGTGGTCCCACTCTTGGAATATTTAAGTATTTTTTTATTGACTATTCTTGATAAGTTATTGTCAAACTTCATGCTCCATCGGTCACTTCATAATCGATTTACTACGGTATTTATCAACGCCAATTTATAAACTTGTATCTGTGTAATTTTGATACAAAAAAAATATATTCGCGTGTTAAAAAAAATGTCTATTGCACCTGCCTGCATGACTTTTTTCGTCAAGGTCGCTGTGTATACATGAAGTAGATAAAACGAGGCGAAAAGTACAAAAAAAATCACACCAAAACAGTACTTTCTGGTTGGCCCTTCGGGTCTGCAAGAAAGTATAAAATATTTCACTAAAATAATGTCTACGGGCGAAGATCTGTAATAAAGCTAACCATGTTAATTTATTTTCCTGGAGAATTCGTCTTTTTCATTTGAAGGAAGTCATGTATTTATCCTCTCATTATATTGTTTACAACATCCCAATTTGTATTTTTACCTTTGTTTGAGTGATGTAGTTGGCGTAAGGCCAGCCGCCTTAACCCTGAAAATAAATAGGTTTCACTAGCCACGTGCGACCCCTTCAGAAACAACACTGTAGACAGTTATAATTTATCTATTTGTGCAGCTTAGTGTCGTTTTATATCTGTGCCTCCTGTGAAAAGTGATACAACTCAAAAATCATCATTTTACAGGAGAGCAAAAACAAGATTTAAAAAATTCTAATTCATGAACTAAGTGGGCTAGGTTACACATAAGTACCTTATTTTGTAGATAAAAACATTCACTTTCACTGTGCATTCTAATTTTTATGGTTACTATTATAGTTTACAAATAATTTATTAAACTCTGTCAGTTGTACCTTTTTTTTGCCTGTACTTGTATCATTTATTACGTGATAAATGATACAAGTCGAGTTATATTATATTGCACCTATAAGTTGTCTTTGATTAAAGTGATACACAAAAAGCTTAATATTTTTTTAATTTAATAACTCATAAGATAATGGTCCAGGCAGAATGTTGCTCAAACTAATTATAAAAATACTACCCCAAAGACACAATTGTTGTACTTAAAATAGTAGTATTTTCATAATTTACCTGAATCGTATAACTTGGCTAAAATTCCAGTCAAAAATTGGTGTAAAGTGATATAAGTCGAGATGTATCAATATTCACGATAGATTTGTAAAAAACAATGTGTGGATCAATTACTAAAAGGGATACAACTTGACTTATATCACTTTTCACGTTTTTTTGCCTAAATCCTGCCAGTTATATTTCCTAAACTATAGCAGATAGAAGAATGTGAGTAAGACCAAAAAATCGCTAATTTTTTTCTGATTATTTCTATGTAAAAATCTCAAAAAGGGTATAACTCGAGTTGTATCACTTTTCACAGGAGGCACAGAATATATACAATGATTATTGTATTAGGAAGGCGTTTCCGTGTGTGTCACACCTCAAGGGCCCTCTCACATCACGGATAAGTTGCTTTTTCTGAATATGTACAAGTATAAAAAAAAAAATTGTACCTAGAATTTCTCAAGAGATTTAGTACAGAATATATTAGTACAAAATATTAAACGATGAGCGAGGCGAGGCGTACGTGAAACCAAATGAAACAGTTACAATCGGTGCTCTCAGTATGAAATGTGGTTATTCGGTTAATCTGTTATAACGACTCTCTCATGCCCTTTTATTTGTACTGGCTTTGTAATGCGATATCCCAGTCTCTACACATTGTTCATGAATTGCTCTCCGCAAGAGTGTTCATCTCTTGCAACATGAGATTTTCAATGTTTCACGCAATGGCACCCCGCATTGAATAAGAGTTTTAGGCTTACACGGCCGGCTTATGATGCGATGGGCTTCTTCATCATTATACTTCACGCTGAAGAAGCCCATCGTAGAAATGGGCGAAACGTATGGAAGCTCCAGCTCCCACAGACCACGGCAACAGATCCCGGAAAACTTCACTGCAGCACCCCGCATTGCCAACAGAAATCGTAGCACCCTAATATGTTTTGTTGGGATATTTTTCCTCAGCAGATTCCGATCATAATGCTAATGATTAAACTACAAGCTTCGTTTTTGGTTTCCAAAGACGCTTTTTGTATTCTTACCGCGTTTTCCGTGAAGAGATCGCATGTGGTAAGTGGAACCTATTTACTTTCATAGGTAACAGGCCAGACTTACGCTAACCTCATCAATTGCAGTGAGTGCCCTTCTTGCCACGGGAGGGGCAGATTCTCATTTCTTGTGGAGGCTAGTAAACCTTACTAGTTCAATAATTTTTGGGTTTGAATAAACACTGAGGCAGGAAATCATTTCTGGAACCCTAGTAGAGATCAAACCCTTTACGTCTGTAACTTTTGTACAAACTGATTTATCGACCGGATATGTTATATTGGGATTAATTTGCCAAAGTGCGCCGTATGCTATTTTTGTTAAAGATCACCTCGGTAGTTGAATTGGATCATGTACTTTCATTATAAGAAAAACTGGTTAATTTTCCATGGAAGATATCACAGGAAGTGATGCTTTTGAGGACTTTTGACACCTGTTCGAGCCCCTTTTTCTGCTTTTTCTGCTTTCACGACACCCAGTTGAGACACCTCTTTCTCCAGCAATAATCGTTGTTAGTTGGAACACGTTCTGTCATTGGATATGAGGCATTGTCTCTCACCCTGTGCCCTTAATTGTCTGAGCATTGCACAATGCGGTGTCGGGTTCGCAAACGACGCACTTTACCACCGATATTGCGGCGCTTGAACCAGTTTGCTCGTACCTTACTGCCGATTTATAACATAATTCTGTGAACTTAGGAACCTGTACAGCTAGTGCGAGACTTAACTTAATACCGTGTGGAAAATAATTCAGGTCGTTAGGAAAATTCCGATGGGACTCGATGAGACCTTTAAGAAAAACAACTTTATATGTATCTGGTCTTCATATTATTAGAATAATGGATTATTTATGGGATCAAAGTAGTTGTACTAAAAAAAAACTCTCTGTTTTAAGAGCGTAAAATTAATGTTTTAATCCCAGAAAATCTCGTATGATTTTCCGTCTCGGTTTATTCTTTTAACCCTGATCTCAGTACCGGCAAGATTTACTCAGCCTTTTTCGTATGCAGTTCCGTGTTTTTTTGCCAAATTTAACCTCCAAAAATTCTGCCATTTTCGAAGAGATTTTAATTTAATGTACTAATTATAATTTTAAAATTACTAGTTTTTCTACATCTCATGCTAGATCTATTGATCTGCTATCTCGAAAGTCTCCGCCTGTGACACTAAAGACAAGCTGTCTTCCTTGTCTCGTAAAGGGTCTAGCTGGTGGTCCTCAAACAAATTGGCAGTTCCTTTGTAGCATTGTTTGCTATCCAATCTACATCCATTCTAAGTGAAAGCGTCTTCTCTTCCTTCTACCTTCAATTACTGAATTTTTCATTTTTCTGTTCAATTTGTGGCTTCATTTTCACATATCTAAATAATGCGTTATCCAACACACCATTCAAGCAATATTTACAAAAATAAATATTGTACATGTACGACCAAGTATATACGAGTGGTATAGAATCCAAAGACAGCAATCTAAGACACTTTAAAAAAATAAAATGATTACACAGAATTGCTGAGAAAACGATTCCGTGTATTTCTGTATACTTATCTTATTTTCTATAAATAATCTAGATTGCCGACTTTGATTCTATACGATGTAATATTCTCTAGTGTGCCTTGCACTGACTGGTTTCGTAATTTTAACTGTTTAAATATATTTGCCTTCACTGTCTGTAAGCCCTCTCGTGCGCTTGCCTAATAGTACATGAAAATACTAATTAAAGAAGCCTTGGTTCTTCAGTCAGATTTTCTACGCATGCGCAGGTTTGAAAACTTGTGATGATGACACCTAAATCGTGTACCTGTGGCTTTGCATTGTTTTCCTTGAAAATAAAAATGATTCACTTTTGCCAATGCCACTCCGGTCTCCGGGAAAGGCGTCAGGAGTTGCAAGGTTTATGTTCGTGTTAGGTTTTGTTTATTTGTATGCACACATGCAGAATGTGTAGGCGCGAACGTACACGTGCCTGTCTGTGGGCATGCATTCAATATGAGCCTTAAATGTTGACATATCTTTGCTGCTTAGATTATATAGATGGGTACAGATTATAGATTAAATAAAAATGAATTCCTTGACTTTCATGTTGATATAACGCTGACCAACCTTTACTGTGAAATATGGTTCACTTTGCCAATGCTACCCCTGTTACAGGGAAGCTCGGTAAAAGGAGCAGGGTTTATGTTCATTTGAAGTTTGGATTTTATTTTTTAAGTATGCACGCTGCATTTGTAAGCGCGACTTAACACGTGTCTGTTTGTGGGCATGATTTTAATATGAATTTTGAATGTTAGTATTTTTTTGCAACTTAGATTACGGATGTGATAATCAAAAATCTTTCTTTGTAAACCGTAACGAAAGACTCCAGTAATACCATGAAATTATTTTACTGTCAAATTAATGCAAATATATTCAAGAAGATTTAATTTCAACAAATTCAATGCCACGTATCTGTGTTTTGGAAATGTCAAAAAAATCATTGTTCCACAATTGACGCCCTTTAGTGCTAATCAAATCTAATAACAGCAACAGTAACAAATTGATTGGATATCTCGGTTGTGCATTATCCGATGCATTGGTTCGAATCTCCGGCGTTGGCGCTCTCCCATTGGCTGCTTGGATCGTAATAAAAAATTACATTAATGGAATCAGGGGTCATAAATTACGCTCGCGCCCTGTAATCAAATCCGTGAAAACGAATGTTTTGTAACAGACAATGCGTCTTCTCAAAAATGTTCCTTAAGTTCACAAAGTATAACGTGGTTTTGGATTTGAAGATATTGTTTTTGAGGTATGAGACTAACTACCCATACTGTAAACAAATGTTCACTTTGTCAATGTCACCTCTGTTTCTAGAAATATTGGTAAGAGTTGCAGGACTTCATTTGAGGTATGGATTTTATGCTGTAAGTCTACATACAGCATGAGTACCTACCTAAGCGCGAACTTATACGTGTCTGCTTTTGGGAATGCATTTAATATTAATGTTGAATGTAATATGTATACCTTTGCAACAAAGATTATTATAGATAACCCCAAAAAAAATATCAACGCTAAAATTGATGCTAGAGTGATGTTTTCGGGGATCTGTTGCCGTGGTCTGTGCGAGCTGGAGCTTCCGGACGTTTCGCCCATTTCTACGATGGGCTTCTTCAGCGTGTGATGATGAAGATGATATTGATGAGCCCATCGTAGAAATGGGCGAAACGTCCGGAAGCTCCAGCTCCCACAGACCACGGCAACAGATCCCGGAAAACATCACTCTAGCATCATCAGCCGGCCGTGTAAGCCTAAAACTCTTATTCAACATTAAAATTATTACAGCCTTTTAATCCGTATTTCCTTTCAATGCTACTCCTAACTTCATTAATTTCCACTCATTAAATGTGCAAACTTGATAAAACAGTTTACAGCTTAAGACAGCTTACACACCTTACATTATATCCATGAGCTATAAACGTAGACATAAATGAAAAATAACGTGTGCAACTTAGATTATAGATTAGCTATCGCTTGCCAAGATCTCAGCACACGGAGCTAGTAACTGATATTAATACAACGCATGCAGCATACTAAACCATGGTCTACCATGTTATATGGTTGCTATAAAACAATGGTCCATTAACACCTTCATTACAAATATAGCACGCGCTCGGAAACTCTTAATTGGTTTGTGGGTGTGACAAATGCGGTCATTGATAAGAGCTGTTAAAACTACCATCAGCATCATCTTCACCATATCATCACGGAAACCTTGGGAAGATCCAAATAATCTTTTGACAAAAAGAAGCATAATATGCCTGTTCGGTCGATAGCTGAGATGTTACAAATCTCGCGTTTGACATGAATAATAAACATGATAAGCCAATTTTATACTCGTATAGCGCCGTTTAGTGGCACTAGCCACCCTAAGGGCGCTTTTATGTGTTGAAGCTTCTACCAAGCAACTTCCTGAAACTGACAACACTGGTATCAACTCCAGAGGTAGACTGTTCCAGCAGGATGGACCAGCCGAACTAAAAGCCCTGTTTCCGAAACCTATTCTGTTCCGCCGAAGCGGCAGTTGACGACTATTGACAGCATTACAAAAGATCGATTCCTACTAATCTCCTTGACTAGTTGTTTAGTAATAGGCTTACCACCCATTCTGTAAAAAAAAATGCTAAACCTTGTCCAACGTTACCACTGTTGCGGCAAGAGTTGCAGGTTTATGTTCATTTGAGCTTTGGGCTATAAATATAAAGCAACTAACCTACACATAAAGTCCATCTTTTCGCCTGCGTTATCCCCGAAGGGGTCGCATGTGGCAATTTGAGACCTATTTATTTTAACGGGTAAGGGGCCCGGTATCACATTCACAACAACCACTTCAATTGAAGTTGGAGTTTCCCAGCTCCCGTGTAAACCTTGCCAGTATTTTATTTTGGGTTTGAAGTAAACATCGAACCGGGGAAATCATTTGTAATACCCTCGGTAGGGATCGAACCCTTGAACCCTGAGCTATCGACCGGACTTTTTACGATCTAAGTTTAAGCCGCTAAAAACTGCCAATTCTCATGTAAGACCCAGTTGCTGTAAGACTGCATGGACCTTATATTTATTATTTTCAAATTGAATACAACATTATGTTTAACATTTCGGGCTTACAAAAGATGTACGTAATAATTTTATCTCGATGTAAAATCCGAATAAAAATTACTTCATTAGTACAATTTTCACACGAAAATAACTCATCTTGATTCCTCCTGTGTAAAGTGAATAAATAATGTGAATTTTCACGCATTTCAACTTCTATACATCTTATTGTGGCATCTTCAATTAAACACTGCTTTTGTTTCATATCTGCATTCTTTTAAAATTATTTTTCTTGTTAGCTGTGTATTTTTCTTTTTGTAAAAAATATTTTTCTTGTAAGCTGAACTGTATTTTATAACGAATCGATAATCTAAGTTGCAAAGATATATTGTCATTTGATTATTATTTACTTACAAAATTACATCAAGTGACGTTTATATTTACTTACAAATTTTGCCTTAGAGCTATTGGGTCTTGCTAGAAAATCGGCACTTTCTATGGCGCAGACCAAGCTTGCAGAGGGCTTTTGCGGTGTGATTCACACAAAAACAACCTTACACTCTGTCATTGTTTAGCGATAACGAAATTGTATTTGAAATTTTCTAATTTATCATGTTAAAAGAGGTCCCTTCACACAGGGTTCAGAATACCATTTTTCAAGAATATTCCATAACCTTCATTTTACCTGTTTTGTATTTTCTACGAACTTACTCGTAAATATTTTTTTTGTTTACTAGAAACCTCCTTAGCCTCGGAGCCATTCGTGCATTTGTTTGGTTGATTACAATAACTTAATCATGATAATATAACGTCAAATTAAATAAATATAAAGAACCATAATTGACCCATCAAAGCTGCAATAAAAAAAATCTCATTTTAAATTAAACATGTTTTTTGTGCAGATTATAATACAATTTTTTTTGGCAAAACTTCATTCAGAGGTCAAATCTGACCTCATATCATCACTTGGGGGTCATCTTGAAACATATTTTTTTCATTAGGGTCATCATTGCACACATTTTTTGCTCTAGGGTCAAATCCGTTTTCACCCTGGGGTCATAAACGACCTCAAGATATTTTAACAAGACTAATTTACTTGAATCATCATTATTAAGTTCAGGATTAAAATTATAATCAAATTTGGATTCAACTATTCATTTTTTTATTGCTCAATCAACAATTTGATGTTTATACCTAAAAGAAATATGAATAATGTTGAGTTTTTTTTACCAAAGCGAAGAAGGAACTAATCAGATAAAAACTGAAATATAATATTTTGACAGAACTTAAGGCAAGCGGACGTGCCAAAGAGCGATAGCAACCAAGGAGGATGCTGGGAATCAGCCTCACAGACAGAGTTCCAAACCAGGAGATCCGTAGACACACTGGTGTCACTGATGCTATACATAGAGTGGTCTGCTTAAAATGACTCTGGGTAGTTCATGGTAGTTCTGGGTAGGACCATGACAGGTGGTCGAAAAGGATCGTCCAGTGGCGGCCCAGGGCTGGAAGTCTCATCCCCACGGTAATTCTCACCTACCGAATATCGGTAATATTTGTTTGAAGACCTGTCAATATAAGATGGCCACAAGTGAACATTTGTTCCCCCTCCACAAACCCACGCCCTGTATATCCATCCCATCCGGGGATGTGTCACAGGACACGCATCATAAATAGAGTGAGATGCAAGCGGCAGAAGGCCCTCCCGTGATGCTACACTGTCTCAAGTGGTACACAAAGCAAGGGTGGCTCAGAGAACACGAAAAGTAATAGCCAAGTGCAAGAATTTAGGGCTCGAGGAAATTAATGTAAATAGCAAAGTGTTTCTGAGCATCTTGACACAAGAAGTTAAGGCCGCAATTCGTGTTGTTAGTGGAACAAGTTCGGGAGGTGCTCTCCTGACTGAGTGGCCAACCACCCGAAGGTGGGGAAGAAAAATAATTAGAAATTAAAATGGTCTAATTAGACCATTGAGTTCTCGCCGTAGTCAGCGCACAACTTAGAGAAGGCCTCTAAGTTGGATTTATTGGCCACAAGTGAACGGCTGAGTAGTCTTCATACAAATATTACCGATATTAAGTAGGTAAGAATTGCGGTGGTAATGAGATTTCCACCCCAGGATGTCCAAGCGGGGAGTTGGGAGACCCCAAGTGAGGTGGCTAGACGACATTTAGGGAACTGCAGGCAGAGAATGACCGAAAACTTTATTATCATAGGTAAAGAAACCAGTCTTTCGCCAACCACTTATTTAAAAATTCGGGTTTCGGATACAAATGACTTAGGACATTTTATTTTTTCATGATCACGGTGTACCTTCACCGAAATGACAATAGCTTCACGCCTTGCCACGAGTTGCTGGTAGGTTCCAGCAGAGAGTGCAATGAGTCATGGAAAATTCATAATTCATTTCGACGTCTATTGAATTGTAGGAACGCAGCAGTATTGACACGGAGACAACCGTTAGCCGTTGCCATTATTTGGTTACGTAAGGCGATGAAGACATTGGCATTGAAATGATGAGAGGTGGGCGACGTGAACTCCATCTACAAGATATTGTCTTCACAAACTTTCAACGCAGATCGGCTAAAAGTCGAGATTTGGAATCTAGAGACGATAATAGGTTAGGAGTTAGGAGTTGTCACCCCTGTTTCAGGGAAGATCGGAAAAAGCTGCAGGGCTTATGCTCATTTCAGGTTTGGATTTTAATTTGAAGGGACACATTTAATTTGTAAACGCGAACATACACGTGTCTGTTTGTGGGCTTGCATTTTATATTAGTTTTGAATGTTAATATATCTTTGGAAACTTAGATTATAGTAGTATTAAAAGGGAATACCGATTAACATGCTGCATTCTTTGACTTACCTATAGGTTGGTATGAGGCTGACCAACCATACTGTAAAAAATGGTTCATTTTGCCTATGTCACCCTTGTTTCAGGGAAGCTCGGCGAAAGTTGCAGGGTTTATGTTCATTTGAGGTTTGGATTTTAATTTGTAAGTACACATGCAGCATTTGTAAGCGCGAACTTACACCACCCATACATATTGACGTATGTACACCCATTAACTTACTGCGCTCAGCGCGGATGGCAACTCGTTCGATACACGTCAATGAAGGGCTCCCGTCAGGCACATTAGCTTCAGTAACCTCGACGTTCTGGGGAGGGTGGGACTTCTTAGAGTCATGCGTTAGCCCCTGATTTGAGGATTCTCTTTTTCCTTTCTTGAGTAGAGTAACTTTAGCTGATTAACTTCAACGGGAAGGCCTTCCGCCGCCAAAAAAACATTGCAAGTGAAGTATCACCAAGTGAAGCGACTCCGCATGAGTTGTATGAACTTGGTGGGTGGAGGTGGGTAAAGTGCCTGTCTGTGTGCGTGCACAGTGCACTTAATATGAATTTTATCTTTACAACTTAGATTATAGTTAGATGTAGGCATCGCTTAAAATGTTGCGGTCTTCTTAAACTGCAGTCGACCTGGCATAAACTTTACTTATAACTCTCCAACAGGTTGGGACTGTTACGAGTAATTCTTTTACAAACACCCTATACTGTTATACCAACAATTCATACCCCAAAAACTATTATATCGTAAATTATTAATCACAAAAATGTAACCAGTTTTTTTTACAAATTAAAAAAAAACACCTATTTTACAAACTGTTTGATCAGTTCCTTAGTTGAGAGTGGCGTAACTAATTTTTCTACGTGCCGAATTTAGCCAATTTTTTCTCGTCAATTTAGTGTCGGGGTTTTTAAAGGAATTTCAAAGCATTGTATCGATCGTACGTGAGTTGGACGCTTTCAGTTATACGGTGGGAACCAAAAGTTCTTTTTTTTCATAGTTAACATTTTTTCACAGCTAACATCGTTACTACCATAATTCACTAAAAAAATGTGTGAAGGAAAATATATAGGTTAAAGATGTTTTGTAATAGTTTCATCTTTTTAATTATTTCCCTTTCAGGTTTTTTGTGTTCCTCGACTCAAAGGTTGGTATGAGTTTGCCCCCCACGCTGTAAAAAAGCCAATTAGCCCCAGTTTCAGGAAAAGGCAGCAGGAGTTGCAAATAAATGTTCATTCGAGATTTGCTGTATTTTGTATGTTGTACCTACACATGCAGCGTGTGTAAGCGCGAACTTACATGTTTCTGCTTGTGGGAGTGCATTAAATATGAGCCTTAAATTTGTCGATATGCACATCTCTGCACTTTAGATTATAACATTATAGATAATTACTTACATTGCAATCTTTTATTGCATTTTTTCCATATTTTAAACCTGAAATAAACATGTAGGTAGGTCCAGCTCCCGAGGTTGTTGGCACTCATTTCTTGTGAAGGCTGAGTAAACTTTGCCGGTATTTTTTTTCTTAGATTTGAAATAGAGACCAAAACGAAATAGCATTTCTGATACCCTCGATGGGATTCTTACCCGAACTGTCAGCATGGAATACAAGCGCTCTACCAACTGACCTATCAACCGGATAGGTGTAAATCTTTAAAATTTTCTCACGCGAAAGTCCTTAATTCTTTCCTCATGCCCGAACCATTCACAGTCCGACAAAGTTCATCGGGTCAGACATTTTTAGTCCATCAAAAATCTAACAGTTACCTCACTCACCTGCAATTCATACCTTTTCGAGAGCATTCGCCGATCGATATATTTCTTTATCTAAATTCAAACAGTGCTATTCACAAAACATTTGATCCATAGCTGATCCACGGATCATCGATTTTTGTATCGAAAATTCACTGTAGAACGCGGATGAGCCAGGGTTTTGCTGTTTGAGGGTAACAACTGAGACCTACATATATTTGGTCCCACATTTTTTTTCTCACATCACATATTCCTTGACTTATAGGTTGGTATGAGGCTGACCACCCATACTGTAAAAAATGGTTCACTCTGCCAATTTTACCCCTGTGTCACGGAAGGTCGGCAAAAGTTGTAGGGCTTATGTTCTTTTGAGGCTTGGATTTTATTTGTAAGTACACATTCAGCATTTTTAAGCGCGAACTACACGTGTTTGTTTGTGGGCATGCATTTGAGAGCCTTAAATGATTATATATCTCTGTAACTTAGATTATAGATTATTATAGACATCAATAGTGTGAAAATTCTGTAGTATAAAGGAGTTGGTCATAAGTTCATAATGAGTTTACTTACTATGAGAAGTTATCTCCACTAAAAATTTTAATCCATGATTTCTCAAGATGTAAATAAAAGAAGAGCTTGCATGAAGAAGGTTATGACTCTGGAGGAAATGAAAGAAGTATGTAAGGACATAAAGAAATGGCGGTTGATCTGTAATGTTGGCGGCTAGGGTTTATTAAAATGAAATTTGTTTTATGTTTTAAGTTTTTGATGTCCATATATATTTTTATTTATTGATTTAAAAGACTTATAGGTTGGTATGCGGCTGACCACCCATGCTGTAAAAAATGGTTCACTTTGCCAATGTCACCCCTGTTACAGGGAAGGACGGCAAGCGTTGCAGGGTGTATGTCCGTTTGAGATTGGTTTTTATGTTGTAGGCTCACATGAGGCACGTGCAAGCGCGAACTTGTACGTGTCTTGGTTGTGGGAATGCATGTAATGTGAATCTCCAATGTAACATATCTTTGCAACTTAGATTAGATTAGATTAGATTAGATAAATAAGTTCCTTTGGGGACACGCGGCAAAGAGTAGCATTGCATTTGACGTTTTACAGAAAGTATTTCACCAATGTTTTATTATATTTTGCTTACAAAGTCGTCTCTAAAGAATCATATTCCATTATTGCAGTGCTTTGTTTTCAGTTTGAAAAAGAAGAACGTGCAAGAATGCCCGAGACTTGCATTAGCCGCCAGGGTTTCATGCATTGAAATGTGATACAAATTCACAGAAGTTTTGTGCGTGCGAAAATGCATTATATAATTGCAAATACTTGTACACTTTTGTGTGTATATATATATTTAAAAATAGCATTGTTTGTAAATTTTTGTTTGTAAAATATTAAACATAAAAATTAACAAATTTTGGTCAATAAATGTTATGCATTATTAGTACAATTTTCAGAAGAATAGCTGATCAAATTTCTAGATTTTTCTATCGATTGTTTCAATCTCTATACTATAGCATAAAATTAGACTAATTTATTTTTATAATTACTGATAGATTAACTACCTTTAACTCCCTAGGGGTGGTTACTTCAACTTATTCCCATAAATGCATTTTTCATTCAAATCATTCTTATATGTATGTACATTATTTCGTCTATATCTGAATATTGTTCTGGATAATTTACCAGAATGCCTTTAAACTTGTCTCGTTTTTCTCTTCACTTTTTATTTAAATACATTAATTCATTTTATATTCACATACGTGTATTCATTCATTGTCTATTCTTTCAAATTTCTCATTTATTCTTAACACATTCTTTTACACCTTATCTCTTGTTTTCTTTCTCATATCCCTTCACATATTTTAATAGTTATAAAATAAACATCAACAAAAGAACATCAACATCAACAACCATCAAACAACAACAAACATCAACAACCTTCTCAGAGCACAATTAAAATAATACTTCATATCAACATATCTCATGTCATAAATTTCTCTGATTTGATCCGTGCGTCGTGGCAGCGGGGTCAGCACAGATTCTTTTGGTAGCCAAAAACAGGCATTTTTATGACAGACTATCGTGTGCAACAATAAAGAAAACATGTATTCAATTAAGACGAACCACGGAAGATGTTGTCTGCGTTTGTGTAGTACGATACTGTCCCACGCGAGTGATAAATCATAGACTTTCTTCAAAAATGTTGAATGTCGGATTTTACAAGATGCGCTTTCGTTTTGGGAGAAGTTGTTGATATTTTGAGTTATTGTAAATGTCTAAAAATGTTGCTAGTATTTACTATCTATAAACCATAGAGTTATCTAATCTAATCTAATCTAAGCTGCAAGGATATATATCATTTAAGATTTATATAAATGCATTCCCACAAGCAGACATGTATAATTTCGTGCTAACACATGCCGCATGTGGACCAACATTATAAAAACCCAATCTCAAATGAACATAAGCCCTGCAACTCTTGCCGTCCTTCCTTGAAACAGGGGTGACATTGGTAAAGTGAACCATTTTTCACAGTATGGGTGGTCAGCCGCATACCAACCTATAAGTCAAGGAACAAACATGACAAATTACATTTTTTAAATCAATAAATAATAATATAAATATGGACATAAAAAAAACTAAAACATAAAACCAATTTCACTTTAACAAACCCTAGCCGCCAACATTACAGATCAACCGCCATTTCTTTCTATCCTTACATACTTCTTTCATTTCCTCAGTTATAATAGAATAATAATATGGTTATAATGTAGAGGAGTATAAACTAACATACCGCATTGATACATTATATGGGGCACAGTTGTCCCCAGTCCTGTGGTTTAGTCATACAAATCATGTTCTTCTTACCTGTAAAATCCTTGTTTTCTTGCTATCTCCGTTTTGTGTTTCTACACCACATGCCATAAGGTTTGATTTATTTTGTAAATACAGATGCCGCATGTGTTAGCGCAAATTTACCGGTGTAAACATTTTTTAAAGAAAATCCTGTGCGGGAGACTTCCTAGATTTCAGAGACTCTAGGGGCCTATGACACTTGTCGTAGTGCCGCAGAGGTGTTGTTTACGAGCTTGATCGTCGCTACTAAGCGCCAATACTCGAGCGAGACCCAGTTGCTGTGAGGCTGGATGGACCTTTAGTGACCGGTCTTTGGTAAAGGTTTTATGAATTTTTCAACCCAGCGAAGAGCATATTTGATAGTACAATGTATAAATGGTATTATAAATGGTAGTATAAATGGTATAAATGGTAGTATAAATGGTAGTAGTAAATGGTAGTATAAATGGTATATTTTTTGTGCTCCACCGGGATTCAAACCCACATCTTTCCATTAACAAGTCCAAAGTGTTGCCACTGGACTACGGACCGGCTTCATATGCCTTAAATGTCAATATATATTTGCAACTTACATTAAAAATCATCAATTTTATGAAGAACCTTTAAGCGATATTAAAATATTAGATACCTAGTGATAGTTCATCACCCACATATCATTCTTGTATCCCATCTATCCTCTCCGAACCTTCACTTTCTCCAACTTCAGTTGACATGTTGACATTTGCATTTGCCTTTCTTCCGTCTAGCGTGGGACGGCCGGCATGCAACGGCATTCATTCAAAACAATTGCATGACAATCAACATCAATGGTTGACAACCCGGGATGTGTCGTGGCTTCCTTGATTAACCGCAACCAGCGCTGTTTGTCCACAGCCTTCCTTTTCCAGTTCCATACTCCTACTGCTCATCACACTGCCACCATTTCATCCAACCGCCTTGAGCTAGGTCTCCCCAATGCTCTTTTCTTTTCTAGGTCCATTAAACAATCTTTTCCAGGCTTGAATGTTCCATTCGCTGATTCTGATCCAGTCTAATCTAATCTAATCTAATCTAAGTTGCAAGGATATGTTACATTGGAGATTCACATTACATGCATTCTCACAACCAGACACGTACAAGTTCGCGCTTGCACATGCCTCATGTGAACCTACAACATAAAAACCAAATCTCAAATGGACATACACCCTGCAACTCTTGCCGTCCTTCCCTGAGACAGGGGTGACATTGGCAAAGTGAACCATTTTTACAGCATGGGTGGTCAGCCGCATACCAACCTATAAATCAAGGAACACACACACACGACAAATTACATTTTATACATCACTAAATAATAATATCCAAATACAAAATATCCATTTATAAACAAAAACAAATTCCAATTTAATAAACCCTAGCCGCCAACATTACAGATCAACCGCCATTTCTTTCTGTCCTTACATACTTCTTTCATTTCCTCCAGAGTCAGTCGCTGTTGTATAAAGACTTGAGCAAACCACGTCGACCTATTGATGGTTGTCTGTGTGTGCTTTTTTTAATGAATCCTGTGCGGGAAACTCCCTAGATTTCAGAGGATCTAGGGGTTGTAGTGCCGGAGACGTGTTGCTGACGTGGTGGTTGATGTCGTGATCTTTTGTAGCAGGGCTGTTAGCTGCGTAGTGTTGTGGTGTGTGTTACGTTGCGTTGGCTGTATTTTGAGACACTGAAAGGAAGTGGAAATTGATGTTAGTTTTGAATAGGGAAAGGTTTGTTTAATAGAAGCTTGAAAACATAAAAGCGCCCTTGAGGTGGCAAGTCCCACTATGCGGCGCTATATTAAATTGGTCAATTATTATTGGTACACAACATACAATTCAATGTCTTTGCCATGAGTTCGCGTCCTTAAATAGATGGCGATTTTTTTGTAGCAAAAAACATTACAAAATGTAACACATGACAATCAGCCGTGACTTATTCATTCAGCTCAATGCAATAGTAAACAACTTGACACTGGCGCCCCTGCTGTACGCGGGAATTCGCCACAAAGAAGAAGAAGAAGAAGAATGCAAGAGTGACAAGCGCAAATGCCACGCGTGCACGATCTTATACAAATATCATATGCCTTAGAATGTTAGGCGATCATGTATGGAAGGGCTTTAGGAACTACATATAATTACAAATGCACAATGAGCCATAAATTTAGTGACTTAATTTATAGTTGTTTTCCATTTTTTTGCGTAGGTTTTTGGGCTTTTAAGTATTTTGTCTTCACTGAACGATTCATTGTTTTGTTTTAATTGTGCATTCATTTTGTTTTCTAAGAAAATAAATATATGTTTGAAGGTGTGGTTAGAAATAAAATTTGTCATGGGGATTGACTAAAAACATCGAAAAGGAACTAAAAAACTACTTTTTGTAAGATTATTTAGGTTTTTAAATTATTTTAGACAAGGCTTACTCAGCCTTCACACTAAATGATTGACTGCCCCTCGGGTGCTGGAAAACTTCCATATCTACTGAAGCGGTTGCCATAAATCCCGCCCCCTTACCTGTTAAAGTAAATAGGTTCATTCGCCATATGCGAGCCTTTCGGGGAAAACGTGGCATGTAGTAACACTGTATGTGTTGTGAGGGTTTTTCTTCTGTCCTGCTGATTGACACAATTAATAATTAACATACACACTTTAATATGTTTACTTTTATTTCTTTCACAATGTATACACAATTAACCACAGCACAATAATATTCTTTATTCTTAATTACACAGGCTTGTGGCTATCCCGCCAGGCAAGCTTCTCCTCTCTTTCTGCCTTCCTTTGTTTTCCTTTTCATTCAAATTCAAATCTCATGTTCCATTTTACCTAACAAACAAATCCATCTCGTTACAATACACCTCCTTCCTCTCATAAAAAAAAAACATTCCCAATTTTTTTTTTTTTTTTTCTTTTACAATGAGTAAATAATGTATCATAATGCTCAGCCGGCGCCACATATTTTGTTTTATTTTAAGGATAAATTTCAAAAATATGAAAATAAAAAAAAAACCTGTTTCTGATACATTATTCAGTCATTAATACATTTTTTTTTAACAATGCCAATTATTTTCATACTAAAATTAATATTTTTTTTTTTTAACACAAATTTCATATTCAATATTATAAACAATATTTGTTTTTTTTTAAACACTTAATTCAACAATTCAAAATAATCAAATAACAATACATAATAAACATTCACCAGTTAATTAATCAATTCATTAAAATAACTTTTTTTTTTTTTTAAACATGTATCACATCTTTCCCAATATTTAAATTTATTTCAAATTTATTTTTCATTAATAAATTTATCAGTCCATCAATTTTTTTAAAAACTTTACCTTCATATGTAATACTTTGTTTAATTTATGTTTCATACCTTCATTCATGCAATGTTTCATAATTCATTCTTTCACTGATCACTTTTATATCAACTTTCACCGTATCATTCATCACCTCAAATTTTTCATACACATGAAAATATGTTTTTTTTTTTTTTTAATCTAATTTGATTATGTCCTTGATGTGATATTTATTTATAACATTTGTGTCTATATCTTTTAATACATAGACTATCTTGCTAATTTTCTTTTCTATTCTGGCTTTGACAAATTTTGGAGCCAACTTTGTACAGAAGTATTTCCCTGCATTTGATTGTATGAAATTTTTACGCCATACAATATCCCCTTGATCATAGACACGATTTGATCTACCTTTATTATAATAATTTGCATTTTTATTATATGCATCCCATAAATTTTCTGTTACAATTTTGTATAATGTGTTTAATTCCTTCATTTTATCTTTATACATATCTCTATATTTATCTAAATCTTCCTTTGATTCTATTTCATCATTTACTATTTCACCATGAATTTCACCATTTAGTACAATCTCCCTACCTCTTGCTAATACATTAGGTGTGTATCCTGTTGCTAAATTGACTGTATTATTTATTATGCTTTGTACTGAATCTAAAAAAGTATCCCATTTTCTTTGTTCATTTTCTACAAAAATAGCTAATGTGTATCCTATTGTTTTATTATATGTCTCTACATTATTGCACATGGGAGTATATAAAGTTGTATAAAATATTTTCTGTACTCCATATGAGTACATAAAATCTTTAAATGCATTTGACTTTAAATTCTTTCCATTATCTGTTATTATCGTTTGCGGTACTCCTTCTGTTAAAAATATTTTATTTTCTATTAATTTTACTATTTCTTCTGTAGTAGCTCTTCTTAAAGGAAATAACCAACAATATTTGGTAAAAACATCTATTATTGATAATATATGTATATAGCCCGTACTTGATTTTGGTAATGGTCCTATCAAATCAATACTCAGCATTTTTAACGGTCTATCCACTCTTTTTCTATTTTCCATTTTTCCTGCTGGAGGTAAATTATTCGGCTTATACATTTTACATTTTTGACATTTATTTATAAAACTTTTTATATCTGCATACATATTTTTCCAATAGTAACATCTTGATATGTATTTATAAGTTTTAAAAATACCTACATGTCCATTATCATGATGATTCTTTATTATAGTTAATCTATTGTCTATAATAGGTATCTCTTTCCAATTATATTCCTCTGTGAAAGGATTATCATCATTTATTAGTTTAAATAATTTATTATCTACCATTTTGAATTTTTTGTATTTGTATGGTGTTTTTGTACATCCTTCTGCGATATTATTATACCAAGGATCTGCAATATTTGAATTTATTACTTCCATTTCTTTAGTACCAGGAATCCTAGATAATACATCTGGCACTGTATGTTCTTTCCCTTTTCTATGCTCAATCTCAAATTCATACTGTGAAAGTCTCATGGCCCATCTTGCTAATCTACCTGTTGGATTTGATATTTTATTCAAGAATTTTAATGCCATATGATCAGTTATTACCTTGAATTTCATCCCATCTAGATAAGATCGAAAATGTTCAATTGACTCTACAATGGCAAGAAGCTCACGTTCTGATGTCGAATAGTTTTGTTCTCTAACTGTCAAACTTCTTGAAAAATATGCTATTGGCTTTTCGGACCCATTGATATTTTGGTTTAATACTGAAGCTACTTGATTTTTACTGGCATCAGTGTGTAAAAAAAAATCTTTTGTGAAATCCGGACATATTAATACAGGGGCTGTGCTTAAGGCTAATTTTAAATTATTAAATGCATCCTCAGATTCTTTTGACCAATTAAAATTGTTCTGACCTTTTTTACCTCTCAATAATTTATTTAGTGAATATGATATCTCACTGCAGTTTCGTATAACTTTTCTATAAAATCCTACCAAACCTAAAAACATTCGTAGTTGTTTTACATTTTTCGGTGAAGGATATTCCTCTATAATCTTGACTTTATTTGAATCTGGCCTTAATCCATTTTCATCAATAATGTATCCCAAATATTTTAAACTATCTTTGCAAAATTCACATTTTGAAAATTTTACCGTTAACCCTGCTTCTTGTAATATATTTTTAACTTGTTTTAATAAATTTAAATGTGAATTGAAATCTTCGTTAATAATAATTAAGTCATCGATATAACAAAATATGTTAGTATCAAATTTAGGTCCAAATAACTTGTCTAATAAACGCTGTGTTTCAGAACTTGAATTTTTTAAACCGAACGGCATTTTTGTGAATTGAAACAACCCTCTATTTGGTACGACGAAGGCAGTTTTTTCTTTGGACGATTCTTCTAGTGGAATTTGCCAAAACGCCTTGCTTAAATCTATTGAAGAGATATATTTGGCATTTCGTAAATTTGCTAAAACTTGATTTAAATTTGGAATAGGATAGTTATCTCGTTTTGTTACTTCATTGAGTCTTCTAGAGTCCAAACAGAATCTAGGCGTTCCATCCTTTTTAATTACAATCACAACAGGACTGGACCACGAAGATTTGGATTGTTCAACTATACCTTCTTTTAACATTTTATCTAACTCTGTGTTAACCTGTCTCTGTCTTGCTGGACTGAGTGGATAATACTTTTGTTTTATTGGAGGACCTTCTGTCTGAATTCTGTGTTCAATGAGGTTTGTGCATCCTAAGCCTATTTTTTCATAAGAGATGTCCTTGAAATCATTTTCTATTGTTTTTAATTGCTGTAATTGGTTATCTGTTAATTTAGTTCTATTTGTAATTTTACCTAATTCACTAATATTTTTGCTATTTGAATATGTAATTTTACTTATTAAACTCGGTTCTAATTCAAATTTTATCCAAAAATCTATTCCAAAAATTAAGTCTTGTTGTAAACCTTGTAAAACATAAAAATCTACATGTTTTATTTGATTGTCACATTTTACCTCTAAATTTATTTTACCAAGTATTTTTATATTTTTACCATTTGCCAACGAGATATTTTCATGGGTTTTTATAATTTTGTAATTTCTTTGTAAAAAATAATCAAATGTTTTTTCATTGATTGCAGAAATAGATGCACCTGAATCTAGTAAACCTGTAAAATTTTTGTTCTCAATATTTACTGTTAAAAATGGTCTTTTATCAAATTGTTTAGCAAAAATGAGTGGTGCAATTTGATAATTTTTATTAAAAATTTGAATGAAATTAAGCCAGCTCTTCATTTCTGATTTTTGTGTTTGTACTGAAGGCCGACTATCTACAAGTTTTTTGAATTACTATTGTATGTCATATTTGTTCTGTTTTGTATATTTATATTTCTGTTCATTTTTGTTTTGTCTGTATAATCACTTTTTTTATTTTTAACAAAACAATCTTTTTGTACATGTCCTGTACGCTTACATGAGTAACAGATTACTGTGTGTTTTTTATAATTTCCATTTTTTATAAAACAATTTCTTTCCACATGTCCTCTTTTATTACAAAAGTGGCATACTATATTATTTGTGAAACTTCTACATTTATTCTGTATGTAATCTAATTTTCTATTTTTAGTCCAACAATCTATTTCATCATGTCCTAATTTATTACAAAAATTGCATTTTTGCATTACATTTTTCTCTTTTATGTCATTCATTACATTTAAATTCTTACATTCATTAAATTTTATAAATGATTCAAACTTGCTACATATTGTAGATAATTCCTCTGTATTTTTAATTTCAGATGTTGTCAGTAAAGTTGCATATTTTTCTGACAATCCATGAATTATTATGTCCATAAGTTCCTTATCATGCATTCTTTTATTTAATAAATTATTTTTTGATTTTACCTTTAAAATATAAACAGATGCATTATCATGACCTTGTACCATATTTAAAATTTCTAACTTAAGATTCCTTTGAAAGTCATATTTTTCAAATTGTTGTAAGAATTTGGTTTTAAAAATTTTCCAATCAAATTCACAGTTAATTGCTCTGTACCAAGTCAACGGAAAATCTGTTAAAAATATAGGCATACACTCTACCAAATAATCTAATTTTAATTTGTAAACTTTGGCTAATTCTTCTAATCTTATTATAAATTCATTTGGTTCACTTTCACCATTAAAAGATATTTTTAATTTGAGAGGATCAAAATTTATGGACTCCATTGTGTTACTTTCTAAATCCTTTTTATTATTTATTTTTTTAGATTTCGTCATTTGCTGTATATTTTCAATTTATGCAATTAAAAAAAATCAATTATGATGCAAATTATAATGCAATTAAAAATCATTTCATTGAAAAAAATTTTTTCATACAAATGAAATATAACACCATCTATATATATTTATCTAAACTGATTTGAAACAAACTGGTTCATATCCATTCTTCATTCTCCCGCGACGTTCGATTTTTAAATGTTCATTTCTTCCGAACGTAGGTAGGTAATTTGAATTCTCTTGCCTTCAATATTTTCAAAACAGCCGTTCAATATTTTCAAAACCGCCTTTTAAAACTTGCAATTTCTTGTTTTAAATTGTATAAGTTGATGCCTTCAATAGCTTTTAAACGTGTTGATGCTTTCACAACCATAAATCTGTTCAATTTTAATTATTTCATATATTGTATTGTTTTCAATGTCATTTGTTGAAATCGACTATCATTTGTTTTTGTTTGTGAAAAATTTTCTTCATAGGAATTTCATGTACAGATTTTTTCTTTTACGTTGGGCGCCAAAATGTGAGGGTTTTTCTTCTGTCCTGCTGATTGACACAATTAATAATTAACATACACACTTTAATATGTTTACTTTTATTTCTTTCACAATGTATACACAATTAACCACAGCACAATAATATTCTTTATTCTTAATTACACAGGCTTGTGGCTATCCCGCCAGGCAAGCTTCTCCTCTCTTTCTGCCTTCCTTTGTTTTCCTTTTCATTCAAATTCAAATCTCATGTTCCATTTTACCTAACAAACAAATCCATCTCGTTACAGTGTAGCTTAGAGTTATGTTTTGCATTGCGGCAATACTACCTCTTTGCAGACAAAAAAGCAATATGACGTACAAATAAGCAAGTACATACCTACACTCCATTGTGAAAAAAATATTGGTTGGTACGTACGATAGTTGACAACCTTTCCTGTAAAAAAAGGCTACGCGAATGAGAATGCCGTTTTTACTTTCTTGCTATAGCCGAAGGCTATAAAGAAAGTTATGATTTGGTGTGAAAAAAAAAATTCGAGGTTTTCACGGAAATGAGTTGTCCTGGTGCAGGACATGCCAAAAAACACTATCTTTCAAAAACGTCCGTCTGTATGTATGTATGTATGTATGTATGTATGTATGTATGTATGTATGTATGTATGTGTGTGTGTCACTTTCCAAAGTATAAGACCTAGAGATACCAAATTTTGGCTACATCAGCTTTTTTGGACATATATTAAGTATGAATAACATGGCATTACACCAACTTGAAAAATCAAGATGGCTGCCATACAAAAAAAACATAAAATTGCACTTTTCTCAAAAACGGCTCCAAGAATTTTTCTTAAATTTTCAGAGTTGCCACTAATTAATTTTTAACTTAATAAATTAGTTATGGCAACACTCTTACTAATCTGTGTCTATGGGCTGCCATATGAAAAAAACAAACGATTGTGATTTTCTCGAAAGTTAAGGGATCAACAAAAATATAATGTTCTACAATATTATGGACAACATAAATTTCTACAAACTGACAAAAAAAATTTTTTGAAAAAACAAATATAAAGCACCGTTTACACGACCTGAAATTTTAAATCGAAAATATTACAAAAACCTATTAAAATGCAAGATATTTAAATTTGTTTTAGATTTGATAGAAAGAACAAGCTTATCACTTTAATTCTGAATCATTTTTTTTTACTTTTTTGAAAATTCAAGATGGCTTCCGAAGAGCTGAAAATTTAAAATGCGATTTTCTCAAAAACGGCTCCGACGATTTTTCTTAAATTTTGTGTGAATCCATTTATATAATAGTGCTATCTAATAATTATAATCATTTCTTTATCATAATCTCGGTTTAGGGAGTTGCCATATAAAAGAAAAAAATAATGGAAAAATTCTCGGCAGTTAGAGGGTTAATAAAAAAATAATGTACCACAAATGTAAAACAATAATAATAACCTATATATTATCATCATTATTTTTTCCTAAAAGTGAATCAGAAGTATAGCCGCCATACAAAGTGAAAATTTTCCATACAAAATGTATTAGCAATTTTCTTGGTAGTCAAAGGGTTAAAATTAGATAAAATGCTGCGATTCTTAAAATTTTATAAATACCAATAATAATCAGTCGTTACTATTTCAAAATATAACTAAAAAGTTTACCCACCATACAAAGTCCTAGTTTGCATACAAAAGGGTTCAATGACCATCTATAATAATCTAGATTCTAGATTCTAAAATCTGAGTTGCAAAGATATATTAAAATGAAAAACTCATATCAAATGCATGCCCACAAACAGACACGTGTAAATTCGCGCTTAAAAACGCTGAATGTGTACTTAAAAATTAAAACCAAATCTCAAATGAACTTAAAACCTACAACTCTTGCCGACCTTCCTTGAAACAGGGGTGGCATTGGCAAAGTGAATCATTTTTTACACTATGGGTGGTCAGCTTTATACCAACCTATAAGTCAAGGATCTTTCTTGTGTAATTGGCGCATTTTCCAGAGAAGACCAACCTCGCAGAGGGCTCTTGAGGTGTGATTCACACAAAACGGTGCTCAACAAATAAATCAACCAAATATTTATATTCATTTAAGTATTTATATGGCTATATCCATATTGTACGAGTATGCAGGTACACACCGCGGTCGAATAAAATTGATTTATTATTGATATATTATATTTTTATTGAAACGGCATAAGCTGGTAGATGATTCTAGCTATACATACGTCATACAGTGGGTTAATTTTTGCAAGAAAGTCGAGTACAGATTCTGTGCAATTTATTTTTTTTAATTTTTGCCAGCATAAATCAGAACCAAAACTTTAATGATATGAAATTAATAAATAATAGTTAATAATCGTTTAGTAATTGAAAACTTTTCATTGTTTTAAAATTGATCGCTTTTATTGTTTCATGTGTGATTTGTATGAAGTACATTCTAGTCTTCAAAGTACCGCCCGTGATTACAGCTAGAGCTGTGCCATTCGAAAAGTGCACCATTAACTGTGTCCATTGGTATTTGATTAATCTATTAATGAAATATTGAGTGCCCAGCCCTAGGCATTGATTATTTATTAGCGTTTTCTTCCATAACTAGAAATTTTGAAGGCTTGATTACATGAGTATCTCTTCGCCAGTTGAATTCGTCAGTGATTGCAATTTATGTGATCCAAGAAATTTATTTAAAAACATGCTATCGTTTCAAATTTTAATTTTCTATAAAATGGACCACTTCTGCAGGGTATAATTTGATCTGTATTTCTTTTATCAGTATGTACTTAATTTGGTTCAAGCCTTTCGACTGCGCTTCCAAAAAATTGCATGTCTTTTTTTCCATATGTTACTCAAATTTTATGGCCGTAGTAAACGCGAGACATTTATGAAAAACTTTATTCTTGTTAATTGATTTTTTACCGAAATTACGTAGCTATTTTTTTTGTAATACTTTAAAAATGTCGCCACAAATAATACTAGAAAACATGTTTTTTTTTTGATGCGTTATATTTCGGAAATATATTTTTTGTTATTAATTACAGAATTATACAATATTTCTCGCTCCAAGAGCCGATTTTTGATAGTGTGAGTAGTTTTCGAGAAAATATTGCTTAAAGAAACATGTTTTCTTAAATATTGTTTGTGGCGACATTTTTTAAAATATATAAACTTCCTAATGTAGCTAAAAACAAGCCTCTTTTTTAATTATTGTCACTCTTTTACGAAAATTACGAGATTTGAGAAACATATTTAAAAAAACGACAGGTTTTGGGTATAGAGTGCTCGTAACTGCGGAAATTTACTTCTTAAATTTCTAATATCAATTGTCAATATAATTTATAAATAGGGCAGAAAACTGACCAACATTGGCAAATGAAAACTCCACTGGCGGACATAGCAACTGTGCACACTAATCTCCTTACACATTTGAACGGAAATTTTCAATTAACTCGGTGTGAATGGATGCCGGTCCGCCCGTAGAGGAATCACAAGTACAGATTAAACACCGGTACGCCCCTGGCAGTGATTCTGTTTGCTTATTTACGACACGGCCTTTGTATGTGATGAGATGCTATCGGACTCGTGCATATTCACCATTGCCGTATACGGGAAAATTACCTCCGACACTTCTAAACTCTTTGAAGTTGTAAATTTATCAAAATTTGGAGTACATGCATATATGTGGTTCTCCATGCATATATGTAAACTCAATCCCATCTTGTGTTAATATGTCATAAGTGCCCACAGCACACCTATTTAAAAGTAGCTTAAGATATCGCCACCTTAAACGTAAAACTGAATAAGTTTTTATTCACTGATTTGAGAAATCATGGATTAAACATTTTATCTGACGTAACTACTCATGACAAACTCGTTAACTACAGGTTTTTCACACTTTTGTACTGTTTACTTTCGTAGAAAATAGGAGAAAGGGTGCATTTATCTGAGAAACCATTGTTGGTTTAAAAAATCACTTTTTCTGTTTTACCTTCAAGGTATCGATATATTCCATATACTTAATAAGCTAATGGAAGGACATGATTTTACTGGTCAGAGATGTGCCTAAGGTAGCACAAATTATAATACACTTTATAAAAGTACACAAATCTTCACACAAGTAAAGTTTTGCACTTACACATGCTATTTGTGCGTTTTCAAAAGACAAGTTGTAACGAGATAGATTTGTTTGTTAGGTAAAATGGAACATGAGATTTGAATTTGAATGAAAAGGAAAACAAAGGAAGGCGTGAGAGCCAGAAGCTTGCCTGGCGGGATAGCCACAAGCCTGTGTAATTAAGAATAAAGAATATTATTGTGCTGTGGTTAATTGTGTATACATTGTGAAAGAAATAAAAGTAAACATATTAAAGTGTGTATGTTATATTATTAATTGTGTCAATCAGCAGGACAGAAGAAAAACCCTCACATTTTGGCGCCCAACGTAAAAGAAAAATCTGTAAATGAAATTCCTATGAAGAAAATTTTCTCAAACAAAAACAAATGACATTCGATTCCAATAAATGACATTGAAAACAATACAATATATGAAATAATTAAAATTGAACAGATTTATGGTTGTGAAAGCATAATGGAAAGCATCAACACGTTTAAAAGCTAGTGAAGACATCAACTTATACAATTTAAAACAAGAAATTGCAAGTTTTAAAAGGCGGTTTTGAAAATATTGAACGGCTGTTTTGAAAATATTGAAGGCAAGAGAATTCAAATTACCTACCTACGTTCGGAAGAAATGAACATTTAAAAATGGAACACCGCGGAAGAATGAAGAATGGATATGAACCAGTTTGTTTCAAATCAGTTTAGATAAATATATATAGATGGTGTTATATTTAATTTGTATGAAATTTTTTTTTTGAGATGAAATGATTTATTCTCTAATTGCATAAATTGAAAATATACAGCAAATGATGAAATCTAAAAAAAATAAATAATAAAAAGGATTTAGAAAGTAACACAATGGAGTCCATAAATTTTGATCCTCTCAAGTTAAAAATATCTTTTAATGGTGAAAGTGAACCAAATGAATTTATAATAAGGTTAGAAGAATTAGCCAAAGTCTACAAATTAAAATTAGATTATTTGGTAGAGTGTATGCCTATATTTTTAACAGATTTTCCGTTAACTTGGTACAGAGCAATTAACTGTGAATTTGATTGGAAAATTTTTAAAACCAAATTCTTACAACAATTTGAAAAATATGACTTTCAAAGGAATCTTAAGTTAGAAATTTTAAATATGGTACAAGGTCATGATAATGCATCTGTTTATATTTTAAAGGTAAAATCAAAAAATAATTTATTAAATAAAAGAATGCATGATAAAGAACTTATGGACATAATAATTTATGGATTGTCAGAAAAATATGCAACTTTACTGACAACATCTGAAATTAAAAATACAGAGGAATTATCTACAATATGTAGCAAGTTTGAATCATTTATAAAATTTAATGAATGTAAGAATTTAAATGTAATGAATGACATAAAAGAGAAAAATGTAATGCAAAAATGCAATTTTTGTAATAAATTAGGACATGATGAAATAGATTGTTGGACTAAAAATAGAAAATTAGATTACATACAGAATAAATGTAGAAGTTTCACAAATAATTTAGTATGCCACTTTTGTAATAAAAGAGGACATGTGGAAAGAAATTGTTTTATAAAAAATGGAAATTTTAAAAAACACACAGTAATCTGTTACTCATGTAAGCGTACAGGACATGTACAAAAAGATTGTTTTGTTAAAAATAAAAAAAGTGATTATACAGACAAAACAAAAATGAACAGAAATATAAATATACAAAACAGAACAAATACGACATACAAAAGTAATTCAAAAAAACTTGTAGATAGTCGGCCTTCAGTACAAACACAAAAATCAGAAATGAAGAGCTGGCTTAATTTCATTCAAATTTTTAATAAAAATTATCAAATTGCACCACTCATTTTTGCTAAACAATTTGATAAAAGACCATTTTTAACAGTAAATATTGAGAACAAAAACTTTACAGGTTTACTAGATTCAGGTGCATCTATTTCTGCAATCAATGAAAAAACATTTGATTATTTTTTACAAAGAAATTACAAAATTATAAAAACCCATGAAAGTATCTCGTTAGCAAATGGTAAAAATATAAAAATACTTGGTAAAATAAATTTAGAGGTAAAATGTGACAATCAAATAAAACATGTAGATTTTTATGTTTTACAAGGTTTACAACAAGACTTAATTTTTGGAATAGATTTTTGGATAAAATTTGAATTAGAACCGAGTTTAATAAGTAAAATTACATATTCAAATAGCAAAAATATTAGTGAATTAGGTAAAATTACAAATAGAACTAAATTAACAGATAACCAATTACAGCAATTAAAAACAATAGAAAATGATTTCAAGGACATCTCTTATGAAAAAATAGGCTTAGGATGCACAAACCTCATTGAACACAGAATTCAGACAGAAGGTCCTCCAATAAAACAAAAGTATTATCCACTCAGTCCAGCAAGACAGAGACAGGTTAACACAGAGTTAGATAAAATGTTAAAAGAAGGTATAGTTGAACAATCCAAATCTTCGTGGTCCAGTCCTGTTGTGATTGTAATTAAAAAGGATGGAACGCCTAGATTTTGTTTGGACTCTAGAAGACTCAATGAAGTAACAAAACGAGATAATTATCCCATTCCAAATTTAAATCAAGTTTTAGCAAATTTACGAAATGCCAAATATATCTCTTCAATAGATTTAAGCAAGGCGTTTTGGCAAATTCCACTAGAAGAATCGTCCAAAGAAAAAACTGCCTTCGTCGTACCAAATAGAGGGTTGTTTCAATTCACAAAAATGCCGTTCGGTTTAAAAAATTCAAGTTCTGAAACACAGCGTTTATTAGACAAGTTATTTGGACCTAAATTTGATACTAACATATTTTGTTATATCGATGACTTAATTATTATTAACGAAGATTTCAATTCACATTTAAATTTATTAAAACAAGTTAAAAATATATTACAAGAAGCAGGGTTAACGGTAAAATTTTCAAAATGTGAATTTTGCAAAGATAGTTTAAAATATTTGGGATACATTATTGATGAAAATGGATTAAGGCCAGATTCAAATAAAGTCAAGATTATAGAGGAATATCCTTCACCGAAAAATGTAAAACAACTACGAATGTTTTTAGGTTTGGTAGGATTTTATAGAAAAGTTATACGAAACTGCAGTCAGATATCATATCCACTAAATAAATTATTGAGAGGTAAAAAAGGTCAGAACAATTTTAATTGGTCAAAAGAATCTGAGGATGCATTTAATAATTTAAAATTAGCCTTAAGCACAGCCCCTGTATTAATATGTCCGGATTTCACAAAAGATTTTTTTTTACACACTGATGCCAGTAAAAATCAAGTAGCTTCAGTATTAAACCAAAATATCAATGGGTCCGAAAAGCCAATAGCATATTTTTCAAGAAGTTTGACAGTTAGAGAACAAAACTATTCGACATCAGAACGTGAGCTTCTTGCCATTGTAGAGTCAATTGAACATTTTCGATCTTATCTAGATGGGATGAAATTCAAGGTAATAACTGATCATATGGCATTAAAATTCTTGAATAAAATATCAAATCCAACAGGTAGATTAGCAAGATGGGCCATGAGACTTTCACAGTATGAATTTGAGATTGAGCATAGAAAAGGGAAAGAACATACAGTGCCAGATGTATTATCTAGGATTCCTGGTACTAAAGAAATGGAAGTAATAAATTCAAATATTGCAGATCCTTGGTATAATAATATCGCAGAAGGATGTACAAAAACACCACACAAATACAAAAAATTCAAAATGGTAGATAATAAATTATTTAAACTAATAAATGATGATAATCCTTTCACAGAGGAATATAATTGGAAAGAGATACCTATTATAGACAATAGATTAACTATAATAAAGAATCATCATGATAATGGACATGTAGGTATTTTTAAAACTTATAAATACATATCAAGATGTTACTATTGGAAAAATATGTATGCAGATATAAAAAGTTTTATAAATAAATGTCAAAAATGTAAAATGTATAAGCCGAATAATTTACCTCCAGCAGGAAAAATGGAAAATAGAAAAAGAGTGGATAGACCGTTAAAAATGCTGAGTATTGATTTGATAGGACCATTACCAAAATCAAGTACGGGCTATATACATATATTATCAATAATAGATGTTTTTACCAAATATTGTTGGTTATTTCCTTTAAGAAGAGCAACTACAGAAGAAATAGTAAAATTAATAGAAAATAAAATATTTTTAACAGAAGGAGTACCGCAAACGATAATAACAGATAATGGAAAGAATTTAAAGTCTAATGCATTTAAAGATTTTATGTACTCATATGGAGTACAGAAAATATTTTATACAACTTTATATACTCCCATGTGCAATAATGTAGAGACATATAATAGAACAATAGGATACACATTAGCTATTTTTGTTGAAAATGAACAAAGAAAATGGGATACTTTTTTAGATTCAGTACAAAGCATAATAAATAATACAGTCAATTTAGCAACAGGATACACACCTAATGTATTAGCAAGAGGTAGGGAGATTGTACTAAATGGTGAAATTCATGGTGAAATAGTAAATGATGAAATAGAATCAAAGGAAGATTTAGATAAATATAGAGATATGCATAAAGATAAAATGAAGGAATTAAACACATTATACAAAATTGTAACAGAAAATTTATGGGATGCATATAATAAAAATGCAAATTATTATAATAAAGGTAGATCAAATCGTGTCTATGATCAAGGGGATATTGTATGGCGTAAAAATTTCATACAATCAAATGCAGGGAAATACTTCTGTACAAAGTTGGCTCCAAAATTTGTCAAAGCCAGAATAGAAAAGAAAATTAGCAAGATAGTCTATGTATTAAAAGATATAGACACAAATGTTATAAATAAATATCACATCAAGGACATAATCAAATTAGATTAAAAAAAAAAAAAACATATTTTCATGTGTATGAAAAATTTGAGGTGATTAATGATACGGTGAAAGTTGATATAAAAGTGATCAGTGAAAGAATGAATTATGAAATATTGCATGAATGAAGGTATGAAACATAAATTAAACAAAGTATTACATATGAAGGTAAAGTTTTTTAAAAAAAAATTTATGGACTGATAAATTTATTAATGAAAAATAAATTTGAAATAAATTTAAATATTGGGAAAGATGTGATACATGTTTAAAAAAAAAAAGTTATTTTAATGAATTGATTAATTAACTGGTGAATGTTTATTATGTATTGTTATTTGATTATTTTGAATTGTTGAATTAAGTATTTAAAAAAAAAACAAATATTTGTTTATAATATTGAATATGAAATTTGTGTTAAAAAAATATATATATTAATTTTAGTATGAAAATAATTGGTATTGTTAAAAAAGGTATTAATGACTGAATAATGTATCAGAAACAGGTTTTTTTTTATTTTCATATTTTTGAAATTTATCCTTAAAATAAAACAAAATATGTGGCGCCGGCTGAGCATTATGATACATTATTTACTCATTGTAAAAAAAAAAAAAAAAAAATTGGGAATGTTTTTTTTTATGAGAGGAAGGAGGTGTATTGTAACGAGATAGATTTGTTTGTTAGGTAAAATGGAACATGAGATTTGAATTTGAATGAAAAGGAAAACAAAGGAAGGCGTGAGAGCCAGAAGCTTGCCTGGCGGGATAGCCACAAGCCTGTGTAATTAAGAATAAAGAATATTATTGTGCTGTGGTTAATTGTGTATACATTGTGAAAGAAATAAAAGTAAACATATTAAAGTGTGTATGTTATATTATTAATTGTGTCAATCAGCAGGACAGAAGAAAAACCCTCACAAAGTGTGAATAGTGACAATAATCCTGGAAGTAGGAAATCTTGGCGGGAATAGTATTTTTTATGTAAGTAGGTATACAATAAATATTAGACAAATTTATTTTCTAATTCCAAACTTAAGGTTTTCCTTGAAAAGTTTTTACTTCTTGCTATTTAAAACTATTTACTTTTCTGTGGTTTATTCGCACACACACAGGGCACACTTCTGACCATAAGCCTTATTAGACTACACGATAATCCATTGCATTTGAGTTTGCGAATTTGCATTTCGCACGGCACACATTCTCGCCGTAGATTATCGTGCCAAATGCACGTATGAACCACATCCCGAGAAATGGCAGACATGTCGTCCCCTCAATGCTTGTTTGGCTTATCTACAATTTGATTCAAAGATGACATTTTAATGAAATCGTCTTACGAATCACATTTTACAAAATCTGAGCTAGGAAGTAGTTAGTCCGGTCGATAGCTCAGTTAGTAGAGTGCTTGCATTCTACCCCGTGAGCTCGGGTTCGAATCCCACCGAGGAGGGTGTCAGAAATGATTTCCTATTTCGGTGTGTATTTCGAACCCCATAATATAAATACCGGCGAGGTTTACTCAGCCTTCACAATAAATGAGTACCAGCCCCCTCGGGAGCTGGGAAATTCCCACTTCAACTGAAGTGGTTGGCGTAAGGCCGGCCCCCTTACCTGTAAAAATAAATAGGTTCAACTCGCCACATGCGACCCCTTCGGGGATAACGCGGCAAGAAGTTACACTATATGTGTAGCTTAGTTGCGTTTTTTTTAGTTGCGTTTGCGAAGAAACGTAAAACACAATAGTGTGAAGTTGTTTTAAATATTTTGTAAATCGATTTTCAGCTTTCATAAGACACATTGGTCCAGTACCCATACAAACATTGCTCATGTAAAATTACCTCTGTCGGACATAAGACAAACAAGCACTAAGGGGACGATATAATCATTTTCTACACAATCTGAGGTAAAAAAAAAACGTAAAACACGATTAGGTGAGAGCTGTTTTAAATATTTTTTAAACCAATTTCCAGTTTTCATTAGACACATTGGTCCAGTACACATACACACGTTGTTCATGTGAAATTACCTTTGTTGGAGATACGACAAACAAGCACTAAGGGGACGATGTGCCATAATTATTCTCGTTCTTAATCCGATCGGAATCTGTACCTTTACTCAACTATTCCGTTTTGAAAAAACGTATGAAAACTAAAACACTCACTGTGGGCGCTGTTTTAGTTTGCATACATATTTGGTAAAACACTACGATTGAGTTGAAAGGTTAAGTTTATAGGTACTGTTGGTTATATGCATATCCGTCTTCGTGGAAGCGTTTCCGCTCTCCTCAGGTAAACAGAGAGAAGTATACACGGATCAGACAAGGGAAATTAAGTTATTTGCGTTGCTGGACGTGGAGAGCAATTCTATAAACCATTATTTGCATGTTGAACTCGTTTTGTGATAGTTACTTGATTAGAAATGACATTCAAAAAGGCCCCTTCAAGTCCCTTCAAATTCGCGTTAAATATAAACGTACAAAATCATCGGATAATATAGCACAACTGATACGCTATCTATAATCTAAGTTACAAGGATTTATTACCATTCAAAGCTCATATCAAATGCATGCCCACAAACGTACACGTGTAAGTTCGCGCTTATAAAGCTGAATGTGTACTTACAAATTAAAATCCAAACCTCAAATCAACATAAACTCTGCAACTTTTGCTGACCTTCCCTGGAACAGCGATGACATCGGCAAAGTGAACCATTATTTACAGTATGGGTTGACTTATAGGTTGGTATGAGGCTGACCACCCATACTGTAAAAAATGGTTCACTTTGCCAATGTCACCCTTGTTTCAGGGAATGTCGGCAAGAGTTGCAGGGCTTATGTTCATTTTTAGGTTTGGATTTTATTTGTAAGTACACAATCAGCATTTGTAAGCGCGAACTACACGTGTTTGTTTGTGGGCATACATCTGAGAGCTTTGAATGAATATATCCTTGCAACTTAGATTATAGATTATAGTGGTCAGCCTCATACTAACTTATTAGTAAAGGAATCCTATCCTATCCAAGGCTTTCCATATTGATAATGATAATAATAGGATGATTTATTTGATGAGCGCTGTTTTTTTGTGAATCACACCTCAAGAGTCCTAGCTGCGAGCTTGGTCGTCCCTATAGAAAGCGCCAATTATCAAGCAGGACCATGTTGCTGTATGGACCTTTGGTGACCAGTCATCGGTAAAGGTACATGAATTTTTCAACCCTGCGAAAAGAAAATTTTAAAATATAAATGGTTTATTTTTTGTGCTCCGCCAGGATTTCATCTTTTTGATTCAGTGTAAAGTCTGTATGCTAACGTTGAAAATACCGGGCCTTAGAAACTGTGAAACTTCTCGATGTTTCTAGAATGTGGCGGCCGCAGTATTGGATGCTGCTGATCAGATAACCTTCTTGCATGCCGGCCCAGCGTCCGCGGGCGCTTACCCTATAGGCTAGTTCGCACAAGGCCACTGATTTAGTCAAGTAACGAGTAATTTAGTAGTGGGCGGGGCGCTACTCGCCCGTGAAGCGTTCGCATTACGGTCCAGTACAGTACACAAGTGCGAAGTTGGCTGCAGAAAGCCCTTTCTATAATGGCGGAAAATTTGAATTGGCTGCAGTTTGAAAATATTAATTGAGTATTAAAATCATGTTATTATAAAGCCCTTTAAATTGGCTATAGTTTGGTAATATTAACTGATTTATGCCCGGCCACCTAGCTAGGAGCCTGTTTAGCAAACAACTTCGAAACTCGACTTTTGTAAATTCGAAATGTATTTTATGGTTTATAAAATAATATACACATTTTAAATAAAAACAACACATGACTATTTGATGTTTATAATAATATCTACCATTTACGCTGCAAACATTATTTTTTAATTGAATTTTTATCTTTTCAATGATGTGTACAAAGTATATTTTGTATGCACACACTATAATACGGCTCGTAGTCTGCAGCTGCATTCAGATGCATTTCTCTGTTGCGTTTTTCGTTGTTGACAATTAACATCAATATTCGACATGTAAAATCGGCATTTTCAAATACACGGCGGTCACCAATCAATTATCAAGTTAAAGAAGAAACATGGTTCAACTTTTCAGAGGCTGACCGCGAGAAACTTGTTCAATCCTGCTACATACGCCTCTCACGTCTGTCACAGATACCAGCTGATGGCTTACAGTGGCATAAAATTGTAATACCTCTAATTAGTTATCCCCGTGTGTCACTGAATTGTTTCTGTACAAAACAACAAGTAACAATCCATCTGAAGGATATCATAAGGCCTGTGATATGACAAATTTATGGTAGGTACCTATAAACATCGATCAATGTAAAAGATCGATGTTTTTAAATACGTAATAAATTCATGGACGATAATAGTTATTTCCACAACATCTTTACCAAAACTATATTTGTACAGCTCTATTGTCAGCAAGGAGCTACATGATTGTATTTTTGACAGCTGATATCCGCACCAAAAATCGATGTCATACTATTCTTATCGAAAAAAAATTACCTTTCTCAAAACTTTTTGGACGTAGATAAGTCCTAGCAACTTCTATATTCTCAAGAGTTTCTAAAAAACCAAGGATATCGGTGTGCATATCCACTTATTTACAGTTTAAACATGACATAACCTCACTGACAGGTCGCTAAGTTTAGGGAGCGGAACATCGGGCTCGCAAATATAAGAAGTTCTTAAGTACTTAAATATTTTTAAACAGCACTTTATCTTTAAATAATCTTGCTGAAAACGGGCATTATCTTTTCAAACTGCAGCCAATTTAAATTGCCGCCATTCTTGCATTTCCGTTTCCCCGCCAAGAGTGAGCGGCCAATGGCGCGGCCGCTAATAAACTCGACTCGGACTCGGGCTTTTCCGTGGCTCTTCGGACTCGGACTTTTCCGTGGCTTCTCGGCAACACTCGCCCACGGATGGTGGGCGGGGCCGCTACTTGCCCGAAAAAATAGAATAAAATGGATCGGCTTGACTAAACCATTGACTTAACTACTGGACTAAATTGTTGGGGTTCGCACACGTTTAGCCACTAAATTACTCGTTACTTGACTAAATTACTCGCCTTGTCCGAACCAGCCTTATGACTCCGGCTCGCTATGCTTAATGACAATGCTTAGCGCAGCACGGCATCTCGCATATCTGGCCGCTTACACTTAAGTGTGCTGACGTTTGCTGTGAAAATCTTATTGTATGCTAATCTAGGAAGAGCTTGCTTTATTTCTAAAGTTAAAGAAAGGGTTTGTTAGCTTAGCAAACTGGTCGAAATCTGGATTGGGAAAGGAATGTAGGGAAAAGGATAAAACTGGAGAGGACTACAACTCGCAGAATTTAAAACTCGATATTTTTCAACACGCTATATATTCGGTTAAAATTAGACACACCGACAACACAACCTTCCCGCTGGGAGGTCAGTACAAAAGAGAAAGAGATGTTACAATAAATATGACATTAGAGCAAAAACATCTTCTTCTTCGTTTTACTTTTAATGGTTGTTTGGCTATTAGAGCTATATTCCTTTTAGATTGTATTTAGACAAGCTGGCAGGCTAAATTCAGACCACATCTTAAAGTATAAACTATACAAGTATGTTCAGAGTTAATCGTTTGCTATAGCTCAATGATGTCCTTCAAAAGGCAAAACGTGGTTTATGTCGACCACATAATGATAAATGAGAAGTACTCATTCCTGCATGTCATCATACAAAGAAGAATTTAGATAAAACGAGCACCAGGTCATAGAATAACACATTGGTTAAAGAAATGGAGACAATGGTTTGGCAGAAGCACAAGATCCTTCTTTCGTGCCGCAGTATCAGGAAGAAGAATAAACTTAAGCCGTCATACTCATAAAACGGTTTTAACTTATAATGCGGTTTCCATAAGATGCCAAAAGGTCAACACCCAGCTGGAAGACACCCTAAAAGGTGGAATGATAGCTCGACATCGTCATCTCAGGATCTATAAGCCTATGTGAAGTTTTTTGTGAACATTGTTAGAATATATATTTTTCAGTATTCTTAACAATATAATCCTTTGCACGATTCATATCATTCCTCTATCTTTGTTTCCTTATACTTCATATAACTTAGATTTTACAGTAATTTTCTTTGCTAGAAAAAATCCTAACCATGCAATCTTAAAGCTTCTACAATCCACACTATGTTCAAATGTATCTCCTTTAGTGTAAAACTTAACAATTAAACTTCACCATAGCGTTTTAATAACGTTCTATTTAAACTTAAACTCTCACTTCAGGTGCTTTTTAAGTTTTCCATACATTTGTGGTAAACGCTTTGGTTGAATTAATCGTAGTTTAATACTTGGGTACAGATCTTACAATTTTACGCTGCACGCCATTCAGATAACGTGCCCATCGGTATACTAGAAGAAGTGTGCACAAAAATAAATCCTTCCAACAGGGAAACAATTTAGAGACCTGTTTTTTTATTAAATCGCTGCGAGAAAATCGATCAAAATATTCTAACTAAGTAATGTGAGTGGAATTCAAAAAAATATATTGTATTTTTACAGATGCTAATCTTGTGTTTTAATTTTTTGATGCAGCCAAAAGATGCACTTTGAAAATTACTTAGGATTTAAAAATTTCTTTGACCAATACATACCGTTTCATAAGCTGGATATGCACAAAATGGTTGTTTAAGTCTTCCTCACTTTCTTCACTGAAAAAAAGGAAGACTTGTTTGAGGTCTTCTTTTCAGGAAAACTTTTTCTTATACAAACATACTTTTTAAATAAAATTTCCTTATGAATATACAGATGAAACTTTATAGCGTAACAAGATGTACAGATTTTAGTCAACGTCCAATTAGTTTAGAGATGACTCAAACCAGCGCTGGATGATTAATGAAACATTCTTTGTCCACTAAGCACCAATTTATCGTTGCATAAATTGAAATAAAAACAAAAAACGTCTTTTTTTACTGATACTTTAGTTATATGTCCATACTATATACAATCCAATGACCAAACCATAGTAGCTAATTACTGAATCGGCAGTGAAAGATGTACCCATGAGATGTTAGGCTAGAGTGCAGATGTGAATTCTGCAAGCCAATAAACTTCCTCAACCATAGCGTTTATCATAAATATATGGAAACTAAAACACCGCCTCTAATAAGCGTTTAAGTATCCATACATTTTTTTTGTGAAACGCTAAGCTCGAGTTCAAACGTAAAGATTTATTCTTGGGGTACTGATTTCATGAAACGATAATGCTTATCGAGTCGTGGTCATTGTTTAAAATATTTTCACGTATCGATAAAATATATTTGCGACAATTTTTAATGTTATTTCATTGAACTCGTGCTTAGAAAGTTTCAGGAAAGGGTTCAAAATGTGAACTTTAGTAAGTTAAGTTTTCGACCGGTCCGTAGCTCAGTGGTCACACTGCAGACTCTGAATGGGAAAACTGTGGGTTCGAATCCCGGCGGAGCACAAAAAAATATCATTCATATTTTCAAATTTGCTCTTCGCTGGGTTGAAAAATTCATAAACCTTTACCAATGACCGGTCACCAAAGGTCCATCCAGCCTTACAGCAACTGGGTCTTGCTTGAGTATTGGCGCTTTGTAGCGACGACCAAGCTCGTACACCTCTGCTGCACTAAAACAAGTGTCATAGACCCCTAGTGTCTCTAGAATCTAGGGAGTCTCCCGCACAGAATTTCTTAAAAAAAAATATATGTAAAAACGAGGGGCTTTGTCTTTCTTGCAAAATAATATTTTCTCTAAGTTAAAGTCAACATTATTTTTATGTAACTGTCTTTTTTGACTTTCTTGATTCAGTAAATTTAGTTTTCTTATTATTCTAACAATAAAGTACTTCATTTACTTTACTTTTCGTATGGCTAACGAGATAAACTAATTTTTTTGGCCATAGGACCTTACCACAGAAGGAGATCCATAATCTCCCTCCACTTCTCTGCTCCTGGCGGGGCTTCACGGAGGTCTTTCAGGCCAGGAGGGTGTCTTCTGATGGGGCACTCCTCCACTATAAACCGGACTATCTGGTTCTCCACAAAACTGTCCGTCAGGGAGGCTTTCCCGTCAGGCACATTAGCTTCAGTAACATCGAAATTCGGGGGAGGGGGGGTTCCTTAGAGTCATGCAATAGCCTCTGATCTGGAGGACTTTCTTTTATTAGACACGAATAGAGTTACACTAGCTGATTAACTTCATCGGGAAGGCCCTCAGCTACTTGCAAAAAAATTGTAATGTTGTTCACCGAGTGAAGCAACTCCGCATGAGTTGTATGAACTGGGTGGGAGGTGGTGGGAGAGTGCCTTTCAAACAGTCGCATCCTGGAGATGGCGTCAGTCCCTATCTTTGCAGCACAAAGTTGCAGCGTTTATGCTCGATTCTATTTAAAGATCTCACCGTGTTATTCACACACAGTAAATCCATAGCTCAACCGCCTCATAACGAGAAGTTTCCTAAAAATGATCAACGGATTAGCTATGGATAAAATGTCTTGTGAATAGCCCTGTATGTAATTAAGAAAATACCAATTTATTCATCAGTACACACCTTTGTTTTCTCTTGTAGAAACTTCAGAAAACGACGCTATTTTTTCAGGGTTAACACTCAACAGGTTACCATTTTCTTACCATGTCGATACCTTAACGTAAAAATGAATAAGTGCCGATCCACAAATTTGAAAAATAGTGAATAAAACATTTTATTGGGTGTAACTTCTCATAGTAAGTGAACTAATTACAAGGAAATACTCATGACATACTTCTAAACTACAGGATTTTCTCACTTTTGTAGTGCTTTCTCTTGTAGAAAAAATGGAAAATGAAGCATTTATCTACGGAACCCGTGCTCGCTTCCCATGTCACTTATTCAGTTTTAACTTTAAGGTGTCGATATTATGTATTATACATCAATGGTTGAACACTATACTCCTTAACCCTTGAAAATTCACCGTATAAAAAGTTAAACTTCAATTATCTTTGAAACATTGAAAGATAAATCTTAAGGCCAAACATAAACACAACAATCAACCTGCAAGTACTAAAGTCATAAAACCTACGGATGTAAAGGGCCGCCAATCAATACGAGCCCATTGTAGTGAAAACATAAAAAATGTCGCCCTAGGCGCATCAGAAAGTTAACCATAAACATCCAGTGTGTAATCACTCGAGCGTTTTCGTCAAAAACTATCAATTTGCCTCGTTATAAAAACGTTTTCTAATCTTCAACAGTTTACACGTACAATTAAGCTAGTTTTATGACCCAGATATATGGAAAATTTATTTTAAATGCATTGTGCGGTACAAAATGTACTTTCATTTCACCCAGATACCGTATTTAGATTTGGCAGTGTGGGAATAATAACGTCGATTTGTATTTTTAACGTATGTTTATAATTTTTGGGTTATTTTCAAATGTTTAGATATCAACGATTAGGTGATGAATGCAGTATAAAAGAGAATATGAGAATGAAAGTACAAAAAAGCACAATGAGATGGTTGGGATATCTTGAAAGAATGGATGATGATCGACTAACGAAGAAAGTGTACACAGGAAATTTCAGAGGAAAGCGTGGAAGGGGAAGACTAAGGAATGAATGAATAGACCGTATAGATGAGATTGCGAAAGAATGGAACCTGCAAAGCGATAATAAGAGGAGAGTATGTATGAGGAATGTGATGAATGTTGAAGAGGTGAAAGAGATATGCAAGGACAGAAAAAAGTGAAGACGCATCTGCGGAGAAACCGTCCACAGGAACGGCGGCAGGATACAGTAACAGTAAAATTTAAAAATAACATATTCTATATAAAAAATAGTGTATAAAAAGGGGAAAAAATATATTCGTCCATGGTTTCGATTCTTACCATGTATTAGGTAATTTTTGCTTCCTTCCGTTGTTGCTTTCCTCGGCATTCGAGTTGTTCCTACTCTTCATTATATTGCTTCGCCGATTATAACATTGGCGGAATGATGGCAGATCTTTTGCAAGAGGTTGGATCGTGCCGCGCTCCATCAATGATACAATAATTTCCAGCATTTTCAGCCAATGTCGTGAACGACGAAAGTAAACTCGACTTTCTACGTCATATTCTGTCGCCGCCATCTTGTGTGTGGCCCGCGTGATATCCAATAGTAATTGCAGATGATTATTTTTGTTGAAAATGAAAATTTCTATTGTTTACATTTCACACAACTGGCAACGCTATTTTGATATTAAATATTTTGTACCTCAAACAAATATAATATCTTGATCATGTCGATGGAAAGAGTGCATTTGTTGTTAAAAATTGGTATTATGGAATCGAGCATTTCCCATATTTTTCGTCACGTCTAATAATAATATTAGGATGATTTATTTGGTGAGCGCTGTTTTTGTGTGAATCACACATTAAGAGCCTGGTGCGATCTTGGTCGTCGCAATGGAAAGCGCCAATTCTCAACCAAGACGCAGTTGCTGAAAGGATCGATGGGACCTTGGTGGGCGGTTTTTGGTAAAAGCACATGTATTTTTCAACCCAGCGAAAACAATTGAAAGACATTTTTAAAGACATGAAATTTGAAAGATGAATTTGAAGACATGTGAAATATAAATGGCTTATTTTTGTGCTTACAAGATCGACGCGTTAACCACTAGACTACGGATCGGTCACTATTGACTTTTAGCATTGCCTATAGTATTTAGTATTGGTGTTGTAAGAAAAAGTAATAAAAAACATTTTTAATATTTCGGTAGTGTAAAATTTGAGTTGAAAAAATATGTAAATTGCAAAGATTCTTCCTGTCTTCTGAGTTAAAATTGTGCAAATCTCGTGGGTTAGTTACACCTTTTTAATTGGTATTTAAGTAAAGGATGTAAATCGTGAAGAAGCAAAGCTGTAATCTAGATGTTTTTCCTAAATGTTATAAATGTATGGTTACACAAAGAATTTAATCCCAGATTTCCGCCTTTTATTCTATCCGGCTCAATGTGAAAAAAACCTATACGTATAAAAATATCTGTTAAAAAGTGAAAAATATAATCTTGATTACCTTGCTAGGTGAAACCTAAAAGTCATATTCGTTTCATCTTGACAACCTTCATAAACTTGTTTCGGGCAATGCATCATTTTCTTACTTGGACTATTAATCATTGCTTATTTTTGTGTTCTTTGTTTATGTATGTACCCTCCTGTGACCAATGTATTTATATGCATTTAAAAATGCTCCTGAAAATAAACATTATTAACTTTTTTTTTTTATAATTTATCATACTTTTCAGAATAAATAGGTACCATAGACAAAAAAATGTGACATCACCCGGCCAGGTTGCTTAGAAAATGACAAACAAATATTTGTTACTGGTTGCTAAGGAGCTTAATCCCATATAAATGTTTAATTATCAGATAATAATCTTAAGAGGATAGAAATGAACTAGTCAAATCATTTCAATAATGGTTACCAGTTGACAACAATTTTGCTAGTAAGTAAGTTCATATAAACTTGTGGTAATGCTGAACCGACGATTACACGGCAAATTTGTCTTATATCTTCTGTAAGACTGGATTTCCACATTAATTAATATGCTAAAGGCGTCCTACAAGTCTGCGGGCGCGTATATTATTTTCATCAAACCATTATTTTAAACTCTGCATCCTCGCTCCGTCTATAGGTTTTTATTTACACAGGTAGGTATATAGGTCCTTGACTTGGCCGGTTATAGAAATAACCTTACGCATGAATATTCAAATAAGGAATTTATTCTTCATCTCGCTCGCACGCTTGGCAACACTCGTGTGTTTTAAATTTGAAAATGGAATCCCGTCACCAGTAGCGAATACCTAACCGTGAAGTGTGTGACTTTTTGTGTTCGAAATTTAAAAAAACGGAATGACGTGTGCTTTTTGTGGTGTTGCTTCATTTGAAAATATAATTTTGTAAAAAGGCGAGTTTTTAACCTACCAATGTTTTCGTAATCAAAATAAAATGTGCATTTACCATATTGTTATGTAGGTACCTACTTACAAATGACTTGCTAGATTTTTTTCCATAATTAAATAAATATATTTTGGAATTATCGAGAATGTAATTTTCTGTGTTTCCATACATTGATCTGAGCATTTTTGTATGAGATCCTAAATTATTGTCGCATTTATTTCTTTGTGACTCAATATTAAATCTACCTACCGTCAATATTGATATAATTTATACTACGAGTATGAAAGTATTATATGGAGAGTTTTATTAAATTGAATTTATATTCCAACTTAATTACGTCGGATTGCTTCAAGATTTAAATGATATTTATAGATAACAATTCACTTAAATGGAAAATAAGCCGCGTTTTTTTAATTTTTTTAAATAACGGGCAATCGGTAAACGGCATTTTAAAAATTAAAGATCGAATCTAAAAATTGAAAACGATAAGTGGGCGTCGAAAGTAATTCAGATCGAGATACTTTTACTCTTTGCTCGGCCGAGTTGCTAGAAAAAGTACTCCAAGCTTAAAAAAAATCGTAAATACTCAAACACAATGAATATATTAAAGATACAACAGCGCCTCTTCTGAGTGTTTTAGTTTTCATACATTTTTCCTGTTAACGCGATAGTTGAATATTTTCGCAGTGTTTTATTATACTCGGTGTGCTTATATTATTGAATTTTTCAAGGTAGAGCGCCTGGCAATTTGGCAAAATGGTGTTTTTATCTTTTTTGAAAGTGAAAATCAAATACTTGTAAAAATAGAACGGTCTTAGAGAAATACTGCGTGAAGTAGAAAATTCTATTTTTGTAGTAAATTTCGATAGCCTATTTTTGTAGATTCCTTTGTTTTTTCTAATAATAAAAAAGAGGGTCGGCGTTATGTCGGGAGGCGAAGAATTTCTTAGTTGTTTCCTTGACTCATTGGTTGGTATGAGGCTGACCACCCATACTGTAAATAATGGTTCACTTTGCCTATGTCACCCCTGTTTCAGGGAAGTTCGGCAAAAGTTGCAGGGTTTATCTGCTTTTGAGGTTTGGATTTTAATTTGTAAGTACACATTCAGCATTTGTAAGCGTGAACAACACGTGTTTGTTTGTGGGCATGCATTTGATATGAATTTTAATTGTTAATATATCTGGGCAACTTAGATTATAGATTATTATTGTAGCTTCAGATTCATGAAAAAAATATCTTCCGTCTTTTTTGCTTACGTTTTGTTTCTACTCACAGCTAGTATCTACAACTTCTTTGTAACTCTGCTACCTTCTAAGAGGACATGTTTTGTCTATTTTATTTGTGTCGACTATATTATAAGATAACTGATTTATTGTTTTTTCTGTTTGTTGCAGGTAGGATTTTTTCAATATTCATTATCCAGAAGGAGAGGCAGACGAAATTGGTAATTGAAATGTCTATAATGTATAATCTGAGTTACAAAGATATATTAACGTTAAAATTGTCGTTAAATGCATGCCTACAAACAGAGACGTGTAAGTGTGCGCTTGCAAATGCTGCATGTGTGTTTACAAATTAAAATACCAACCCCAAAATCTTACGGACCTTCCCAGGAACAGGGGTGACATTGGCAAAGTGAATTTTTTTACAGTATGGGTGGTCAGCCTCATGCCAACATATAAGTCAATGAATTCTCTCGGTCTTCTCTCGATCAAAAATTACCAATTTATTTAGAACCAGAAAGGCATAAGTAACAAAAATATCATGTTCTTAAAACTGTAATTATTTATTTTGGTTTATTTAAATTTCAACACATAAATCTCAAATTTTAATCACTATTTGATCAAAATAATGGATAGTAATTTTTAACAAATTGATAAATTTACATTTTTATACATGAATTCAGACCCATTTCTCTATTACTGGAAGGTGTTGAAAAGGCAATTCAACTCCGGATGTCTGAATTGCCTTTTTACACCGCTAAGAATCCAATCAAAACCCATCGATTCAATCAAAAGTGGCAGCTAGACCCTCCCAGCGTGATTGGAATGAATAAACCCAAAGTCCAAAAGCCTCTTTCAAGCAAATACTAGGTCTGAGTTATTCTATAGTGTAAAACTGTTATCTAAATGCCTCTATGAAGATAAACTTACAATCTAAATGCCTATTTTAAGACGATCTTCTTCTTCTTTTGGTGCCACGTCATGGATATGTTCACCTTGGATTCCAGTGTCGCAGGTTTTTCATCCACAATGTCCTTCGGCGTTCCTGAGATCTTCTCCCCTCAATCTTACCCTGAATGATAAGATGGAGAAGGCGGTAGTTCTTACTTCACATAACTTGACTGAAGTACATCAGCTTTCTCTGCTTAATGGTTGCCAGAAGTTCCTTTGTGGTGTAGATACGTTGGAGGACTTCCTCATTGGTGACCCGATCACGCCTAGAGATCCGAAGCATTTTTCGGTAGGCACACATCTCGAACGCTTCAATTCGTCTCTCTAGTGCCTGTGTGAGCGTCCATACCTCTTTACCAGATAGACTATAGAGAAATTGGGAAGACCGTATCTAAATGCCTGTATAAACAAAAAAAGCTCTAAATGCCTGTATGAAGTGAATTAAAGATTTAAATGTCTATATAAAGTAAACTAAAGGCCTGAATTTGTCTTTTAAGTAAATAAAAGTCACGCTTCTATTATGTACACCTACGACCTTATTCATTAGATAGGTTGAACTTATAACCAGAGTTGAGTCCACTTTTTAATAAGGGAAAATTGGCTTTAAACAGGTTTAAAAATTTAAACCTTTTTGTGAATAAAGGGGCCTGGGTTTCAATTTGTTTATATTACCGATACCTTAAAGGTAAAACTGAATCAGTTACATATTAACCTAAAATGGTTTTCTCGAACAAATGAACCTTTCTTCCCATTTTCTATGAGAGAAAACACGGCAGAATTGTGAAATTCCTTTGATGTAGAAGTTTTTCATGAGCACTTCCTTATATACCATGAGAAGTTACACACAATAAAATGTTTTATCCACGATTTATCATATCAGTGGATCAGCATTTATTCAGCTTTACCTTTAAGGTGGCGATATGAACTAATGTAATAATAAGATGAAGGTCTAAATGCCTGGGAGAAGTGAATTCAAGGTCTAAACGCCTCTACAGCATAATCTCGCCATCTTGAAGCGAATCCGAGCAGGTGTTTTCAATTATAACACCTACATTTTACTTTCTAACTTGTGAATTGAACTCACGAAGAATTCGCAAACTACGTGCAATTTATCACCTGTTATTTTATAGACAGATTTTTTTTATTTTGTCTTCGAAAGGAACACACCTTTGCAGTAGTTAAAACATCTGCCTGCTATTCAATAGTCGATGGATCGAGTCTGCCTGGAATAAAATGTCTTTGTTAAGTTTTGCTTTTTAGATTGCTTTTCCAGAAAAGTATACATACCTTTTTTAACTTGAAGAGTTTCTTTTTTGGACAAAGATAAAATGAGCTCCATTTAAGCATTTTTCTCCTTCATGAAAATGGTGTGATAACACTTCGAAAGCGCTCGAGATCTCAAAACCAACTCGTGAAGAAAAAGTTTGCTTGTATTTTTGCTTTGTTAATTGAAAATTAATTTCTACACTGACAATACACAACCCCTTAAACTTTACTCGATGTAATTGTATTTTTTTTTTCAAAAAATATTTTTTCTGTTTTTTATTGGAGAAAGTAATTATTATTCTTTTCTCAATTACTTTTCATTGAAGGACCATTAGTTTAATGTTAAATTTATTCCATCGACCTTGATATTTAATTATTTTTAAATAATTAAGTCATAAATCTTCACCGTTTAATATTATTTAATTGTGTTTATTTATATGAATATAAATAAAAAATATTTTAAAAATAAATCCATGTTATTACATCGGTAGGTAAATGAGAGTGAAAACGGTTAGGTATAAAATTTCATATTTTATGATGCATTTATTTTACGTGTGGCCACACTGTTTAAAATGTGTTGTTGCAGTGGCTCCCAACCAGTGGACCGCGAACCACAAGTGTTCCTTAAAAACCTTAAAATGGTACGTAAAGGGATCAAGCAGCATATATAAAATACCAATAAATAGGGTGGAAAAGTATTTTCATTTTCAAACTCTGTTTAGTGAGTTGGTTTTATTTTATTATTAATAATAGTTTATTATATTTATTGAATAATAAGTTGAGGTTTAACACCCATACAGTAAAATTTGGTCGCTCTTGCCAATGACACCCCTGTTTCAGGGGGGGGGGGGGGGTAAAAATAGAGATACCTACCGAGTTTACGGGTATTTGAGATTTGGGTTTAAATTGGTGAGTACACATACATGCGTAAACGTAACCTTTACCGTGTTGGGCGGACTTGTGTACCATTTTTAAAAAGTGGAGTCTCATGAGGACGTTGGTGATGATACCAACGAAACTTCGAGAATTAAGAAAGTTGTCCGATAACAGGTCGTCGATATTTTGAATTTATTTCAAGTAGGGTAGACCGGGGACAATTGAAACATTTTCGAATCTTGATTTTATTGCACCGAGGCTATGTTATTTTTTTTATGTGTGAATAAATTTATTGATAGTACAACTAATTGAGCTTATAGTAGTATTTTTTTTATTGGCTTATGATTGTTTATTTAGGAGTTATGGGATAAAAACTAAAAGTAATCGATATGTTTCAACTGTCCCCGCACCAGGGACAGTTGAAACACATACAGGGGACAATTGAAACAACACCCAGAATAATGAAATTATCAGTTTATTTATTACAAAAGTAGTTAGTCTGACAAACAATTGTGGCATATATAGTTAACTTCTTGGTGAGTGCACTCTTCGTGGGACCAATGACGAGATTCAATGCACTGCACCCAACCTTCTCCAGGTCGACTCGCACTGTATGGTTGAAAGCAAACTAAACAGAAACAATCTACTTCCTCGTCGTCGCTATCTTCATAGCTTTTCTTTGCGTTTCATCAATGTTGTAGATGTCCTTTGCTTCAAACTTGTACCGGTCCATTACCTTAGCCAGGTTGTCATAAAAAATATTTACATTCGTGGTATTGAAACTTGTCGCCCTCAAAAGACTAGTGGCTTGAGCAACACGGATCGAGACTTCGGAGCTACGCTTCATAAAGCCGGAAAACCAATCCTCTCCTGCCATTTCTTGCTCTTTCCACGTGTCAGGCATATTTAATGAATATTTTTGAGCCAATTCAAAAGCTAATTTACGTTATTCTTTGGGAGATAATCCGTAAAAAAATATTGGCTGTTTTAATGAAATACTCGACCATGGATTTCTCTTAGTCTTCATTAAATACTCGCCTCACACAATTATAACCCATAGTGACAGGAACAGACGAATTATCTTCCATTGCTTTCTTTTTTTTCTTCATAAATTTACTCAGCGATACGTGGCTTAGCTCAATTTTTTTTGCAGCAAATCTTATAGACTTTCGGTTGTCTACAACTTCTTTCCACGCTTTTTCGAATAGCGAAATTGGTTTTCTACCTCTCTCTGTTCTTCTTACTCCAACTCGAGGCATCCTAAAACAAAATAGTAAAGTAAAACAAGTTATAATACATTTACACTCTAAAACATTCGTACCGGGGACGGTTGAAACATGTTTCAAATGTCCCCGAGCCGTTTGTTTCAATTGTCCCCGAGCCAGATTTTAGTAAAAACACATTTATAATTTCGTTACCTCTTATGATAGCTACAATTTAGACAGTTCTAACGTAAAAAAACTTACAAAAGAACGAAATAAATATAGCCAAAGCTCAGTACTTACGTTATTTTTTTCTCCTTCACTACTTGAATTTTGATGAAAAATATTACTTTGACGGTCACAATTGCGTTATTTTAACACCCACACGTCTACTCGCTGCAGCGGTCAGCGCGGTTCCGGCGAGGGAGAGGAGGATCTAAAGGCATCTCATTTTTTGTAATCATGCTCAGAATGGATGTACTATTCTATTTATTATGGCGATGTTTCAACTGTCCCCTTGTTTCAATTGTCCCCGGTCTACCCTACGTACATTGTACTGATTCACTGATATTAGGAATCGTGGATAAAACATTTTTATTGGCTGTAACTTCTCATTGTAAGTTAACTAGTAATAAGGAAATACTAATGAAAAACTTCCAAACTACAGGATTTTGTCGCACTTTTATATGTTTTCTGGCGTAGAAAATAGGAAAAAGGTGTATTTATCTGAGAAACCCATGTTAGCTTAATATGTCATTTATTCAATTTTACCTTTAAGGTATCGATGTGTCAATACAATAGATTTTTTAACAAAACAATGAATGTGATCTTCGGTCAAAAAAGGTTAGGATCCGCTGTGTTGCAGTCTATGGCAGACTGAACATTGTCTATGGTAGTTTATCGTGAAATTGAGCTCGGTATCGCTTATGCAAATGCTGTTTCTTACATGCCACTTACTTCATGGACTATTGACCGCTTGCAACAATATTTCATTACAATTTTCACCTCCATTTTACATACTGGTTTCCGTTTTCCATTTATTGTGCATATGTTGTGAAGATTCAATTGACATGATTGTGAAGATTCATTTACAATTAATAATGGAAAAATAAAACACAAACTTTTTCTTTACGAGTTGATTTATATTCTCGACCCCTGGCCTCTTGATAATGATGTGATAACATCGAAAGCGCTCGAGGAAATAAATCAACTGGTGAAGAAAAACATTGTGTTTTATTTTTATATTATTAATCCCTTGGCTCATTGGTTGATATGAGGCTGACCACCCATACTGTAAATAATGGTTCACTTTGCCAATGTCACCCCCGTTTCAGGGAAGGTCGGCAAAAGCTGCAGGGTTTATGTTCATTTGAGGTTTGGATTTTAATTTGTAAGTACACATTCAGCATTTGTAAGCACGAACTTACACGTTTTTGTTTGTATGCATGCATTTGATATAAGCTTTGAATGTTAATATATCTTTGCAACTTAGATTAAAGATAGAAAGACATAGGCAATGTTGTGTTGCTAGGGAAATATTGTATTGCGGCCGGGTTGCTAGAGAAAATGTAAATACCAATTTTTATCAGAGACGGAACCCCTCACTAAACGCGCTGTTGTAGATTCCACTAATTTTTTCGATTCACCACGCTATGGTAGGGCTGTAAACCTTATATTTCAAACCTGTAAAAAATGGTTCACTTTGCCAATATCACCCCTGTGTCAGGGAAGGTCGGCAAAAGTTGTAGGGCTTATGTTCATTTGAGGCTTGGATTTTATTTGCAAGTAGGTACACATTCAGCATTTGTAAGCGCGAACTATACGTGTTTGTTTATGGGCATGCATTTGAGAACTTTAAATGAATATATCCTTGCAACTAAGATTATAGATTAAAGATATTGTATACTTTGGCAGAGACTGATGTATTTAAGGAAACAAAAAATATCTGCAATGCTACAAAACCACCGTAATATCTTGTAAGTAATACAAGAAAATATTTTTTCTAGACATGAGTTATGATAGAATAATTGAGTACCTACATGTTTCTTTTACATTGTATGTTTATTGTAAAATTTACATGCATGTTCGTGACATGAACGAAATGTTAAAATGTGTATCATTAGGCCATTACGGAGCACATTTACGAACATCTGCGAATGTAATTTAAATAAATACTTTCCCTTTGTCTTTGGTACGTACACGATGCAAAAACTTAATTTTGATTAATGAATTGCTTGACTTATAGGTTGGGTATGAAGCTGACCACACATGCTTTAAAAATGGTGCACTTGTCGGCAAAAGTTGCAGGTGGATTTTAATATATAAGTACACATGCAGCGTTTGTAAGCACGAACTGGCACGTGTCTGTGTGTGGGCATGCATTTAATATGAATTTTGAATATGAATGTATATTTTTGCAACTTTGATTATAGACATGGATAATGATAGTAAAATAAATCATTTCGATTCAGAAAATTTAGTGACTCTCCATGCATTTGTAGAAATCGTACATTTTTCCTGAAACCGAACGTTTCTCGCTGCAATAACACGTCCCAGCCGTCAGTTCATTTAAATCACTCGTGAAAACGCATTACCATACCGCGAGCGCATGCGCGGACAAACATGTTTGTAAAAGCTGTATCATTTTCACTAAAGTGCAACCTGAAATAGACAAGATGTCTCACGTAGCACGACAGGAAACCAGATGCATAATGACGCATGCATGTAATAAAATCTAAAACGTTTCCTACATGTTTACTGAATACATTGTAACTTTACGAGTGTTAGTAAAAAACAAAGATAACTTGAAGTTCTCCGTCAAGATTTAAAGTTTCATTTTTTTATACTGTACCTAAATGACAATAGTTAAAGCTTCTTTATACGTTGGACACATAAATTTTAGATTGTATTCTTGTTTCTGTGCCACTTCTATCGAAGATCGGCGAAGCGGTTCGAAACAGGGACTTGGTGCTTCTGCCGAACCATTGTCGCAGGTTTTCAGCCACGATGCCCTTCGTCGTCCCAGAGATTATCTTTCCTAAATAACATCCTGTATTATAAGATGAAAGTGACGGTATTTCTCCTTTCTCAATATGTGACGGAAGTTCTCATACATCACTCTGCTGAATGGTTGGTAGAAGGTCGTATTACAAAAAATGGTTGGCTTACCCTTTTTCTTTTCATTGGATGACACTTGTACGTACCTACATAGGAACGGTTTAAGAAACATTCGAAAGCTTCAAGACTCAAACAGGATTATTTACAACACATTTGATCCATAACTGATCCATAAATCATTGTTTTTTTTTATGGAAAATTCAAGTTTCGGTGGCGGTGGAGCCATGAATTTGCTGTTAGTGAATAACACCGTATAAAAAACTATCTTTCAACTATCATACATTTTTTAATTTTTTTTTACAGGACAGATACGTAAGAAAAATGTTTTATACAAAGAGTTGTTTTTTTCAATATCTACGAGATAAATCATACACATACTTTATCCACTAGACCTGTCTGTATTTATTTTGTACTTCAAATTATTAATAACATTTTGTATAGAATCAATAGAAAATAATCACAAATATACCACCTGACCTAACCTAACCCATACGCCATTTAAATTAATTTATTTTGTAGAATTAATCCATTGTATTTTACTACAAATTATTTGAAATTTCACTTAATTCGTCCGAGGAAGCGTCGCCGCAGTTGCGTTGTAAAGGGAGAGAGTTAAACGCGGTACAAGCCAACCGTGCTACGTGACACTTGAAGGTAAACGTGCTGAATATCCCCTATAAGGAATATGGCTCTAGTTTTATGCACATATACACATTGCGAGATATTTGCCGAACATTCGGTGAGGTGCTAACGGAATTCTTGCCTTTGTTTTTTTGGTTCTGGTCGGAATCTGAATGGAGATGGCAATTAGGAAAAAAGGAGGAATCCTGGATAACAATGGAGAGGATTACAACTCGCAGAAATTATACTCGATATTTTTTCAATACGACATATATTCGTTAAAGTTACACACGCCGGCAACACAAAATTCCAGCTGAGAGGTCAATACAAAAAAAGAAAGAGGTAAAATATGTAAAATATGACATAAGACGCAAATACGTCTTCTGCTTTTTTAGTTTTGATAGCTATTAAAACTATATTCCTTCTAGTTTGACAATCTGACAGGCTAAATTAAAACCAGGCCCAGTAGCAGAAAACATCGCGTAAATTTCTCACGACCGCATTCATTAGAATAAGTAAAGTTACAAATAATACCGATGTATTTTACGTGCTCTATAATTAAGTTACAAAGATATTGACATTTAGGACTCATATGTAATGCATGCCCACAAGCAGGCACATGTAAATTCGCGCTTAAAGAATACATATGCTGCACGTGTACGTACAAAATAACCCAAACCTCACGCGACCATAAACTTTACAACTCTCGCAGCCTTTACCTGAACCGGGGTGGCATTGGAAAAAGTCTACCAAATTTTAAGAACATGGCAGGCCAGCCTCATCAACTAACCAAGTCCTTCTTTTACATAAAGAGGTTTTAATTCTGAAAGCAGCTTAAAAGTTTTCCTGCACAAAAAAGTTGTCTTGACTCTTGGTTTTAGGTTCAACCTGTATTTTAAGTTGCAAAGATATATTGACATTTACAGCTTATACTTGATGCACATGCCGCATGTCTAATCAAACAATCTTATGAATGTGGCCGAGTGAATTCAAATACAAACTGAAGGTAAACATTTTGTCGTGCGAATATTTCCACGAACATTCGTCGTAGCCCTCGCTGTGTGTGTGTGCCCAGCATCGAGTCTTGCTTATCTATATCCATATCCCATATAAAGCGCTGAGCTTGCCTTGAACCCATGTTGCTTTGGATGTCTTATTAAAGTCAATACGTTCTATAATCGCCGTGATGGATAGCGAGTGTGTGTGGCCAAAGGTCATCTGCATTCATCATCATCTGATGGTGACTTTCTTTCTTGATGCTCCAATGATTGCATCGGTTAATCATCATGAAAGGTTTATTGAAATTAAAAGTAATTTCCATTATATGTGTGTTATTACGGATTGGTATTATAACCTATCTATCTATTATCTAAGTTGCAATGATTTATGTAATTTAAAATGCATTCCCATTAGACCGTTTTGACATTTGACCTGTCCGGAGTCTAGTGGTAACGCTTCACGCTCGTAAATTGAAGGTTGTGTGTTCGAATCTCGGCTGAACACAAAACTATACCATTTATATTTTTAAATATGCTTTTCGCTGGGTTATAAAATTCATATAGTACCTTTACCAAAAACCGATCTCCTAAGGTCCATCCAGCCTTACAGCAACTTGCTTGAGTATTTTGTTTAGCGACGACCAAGCTCGCAGAGGGCTTTCGAGTTGTGATTCACACAAAATCAGCTCTCACCAAATAAATCATCCTAATATTATTATTATAAGCAGACCTGTCTAAAGCTGACTGAAAAACGAATGTTTTGGTAAAATTTACCTTGCGAGAACCGTCCCACGATCAGGTTTTATTTTATTAACCCTATCTGATTAGATTGCCTTCTGTGGTGCCAATAGCCAAACCACAAATTTCCTCCAAATGTAAATTTTATGATGTTGATGATGGGCATCATCATTTCTTCAAAAAAAAATTTCGTAAAAACAATACTCTCCCTTTTACTTTTTAACTTTTGATTTTGTTTACAAAATATTTCCTTTTGTCAAATGTCATTTTCATTCAAAATCCATATTTTTTTTATTACAAAGTACAAAAAAATATGTATAGGGGAATTAATCAACAATTCACCGGCCATTTTTTTGCTTCTCCAGAAATACGTGATAACATTATAAATTAGTGATTCCATCAATTTTATTTTATGAATAGTCGGGAATGAAATCACTTCCTTTGAAATGTGGGCGTACCTTCGGATACTAAAAGACAAACATCAAGATTATCTCTAGTGTGAATTCGAGAGCGAAACTCCTGACATCCGTAAAAGGTCAAAACTTGGCTTATTTCGTCCACATGATGAGAAATAAATATAAGTCCGTGTGACGTCACAATTTTGTCTAAGTCAATGAAATGCGGGGACCTCATTCTTTGATAGACAAGTCAATTAATTCGTACTTGCTATTTTTCTGCGTCGCAGATCGTGCCTCCGATTTCGCGCCGGCCTACTTAGCGCCACATTTCACCTCCGCGTATATTTTTGCAACCTTTCCCTCCCTGTTTGTCTTATGTAAGCCGCAACATCTTGCATAACGCGAACACACAAAACCTGATTCAAATAAGTGGATTGGTCAAATGAGAGAGATCGCACTGTAAGTGTTAGGCCCAGTTCAAACACCGAACATGCTGGCCGGATGGTTGTGCTTTCACACTAGATTGCATTGTTTACCTGGCGTTTGATTGACTAGTCTGAATGCTCCCATACAAGACCATACATTACAGCACTATAATCTAAGTTGCAAGGATATATTCATTCAAAGTTCTCAGATGTATGCCCACAAACAAACACGTGTAGTTCGCGCTCACAAATGCTGATTGTGTACTTACAATTAAAATCCAAACCTCAAATTAACATAAGCCCTGCAACTCTTGCCGACGTTCCCTAAAATAGTAGTGACATTGGCAAAGTGAACCATTTTTTACAGTATGGGTGGTCAGCCTCATACCAACCTATAAGTCAAGGAAGTCACACAGCACACCGGGTAGAAAACACCATAGACAAATCCGCGCAGAATGATTCTAGTGTGAAAAGGCTATTCCACAAGGTGTAGCCAGAGCCTCTGCAGAGTTGCCTTCACGTCTTTCTATCTTTAGAAATGGTTATTTTTATTATTTTTTGCACAAGTTATTTTTTCTGTAAAGCCTTCTAATATATCAGTCATATTATCCAATAAAATCGGCGAACAAACTTCATTTATTTTTGTCTTTTTACCTTGCCTTTTCCCTAGTAATTCAGTCGGGTGACGTCACAATATTGTCTATATCAAATCACGAGTGGACCGCATTACCGTCGCGTCGTTTAGTATTTCGTATGGACAGATACGAACCGTGCCGTAGAAAAGAATTGGCTTTTCAACGTTTTGTCGGATAGCATGTGCTTATTTATGTCTATATCTATAATCCTTAATCTAAGTTGCAAGGATATATTCTTTCAAAGCTCTCAGATGTATGCCCACAAACAAACACGTGTAGTTCGCTCTCACAAATGCTGATTGTGTACTTACAAATAAAATCCAAACCTCAAATTAACATAAGCCCTGCAACTCTTGGCGACATTCCCTAAAACAGGGGTGACATTGGCAAAGTGAACCATTTTTTACAGTATGGGTGGTCAGCCTCATACCAACCTATAAGTCAAGGAAGTCACACAGCACACCGGGTAGAAAACACCATAGACAAATACGGACAGAATTATTCTTGTGTGAAAAGGCTATTCCATAAGGTGTAGCCAGAGCCTCTGCAGAGTTGCCTTCCCGTCTTTCTATCTTTAGAAATGGTTGTTTTTATTATTTTTTACACAAGTTATTTTTTCTCAAGTAGTCAAGCATTCTAATCAATCGGTCATATTATCCAATAAAAAGGGCAGTGAAGGATTTTTCCAAAAATAAATACACAATAAATTAATGACTTGAAATGATTACCACCGCCTTTTTATTTTTCGTATCTATAATCTAAGTTGCAAAGATATATTAACATTTAAGGCACATATTTAATGCATGCCCACAGACTGGCATACGTAAGTTCGCGCTTATACATGCTGCATGTACGCATTTAAAATACACTAATCCTCACATGAACAGAAACTTTGTAAGGTCCCTGCCGCCTTTCCCCGAAACGGAGTGGCATCGGCAAAAGTGAACAAAGTTTGTACAGCATGGGGGATCAGCGTCATACCAACCTATAAGTCAAGAAAGTGTGGAAAAAATAAATAAATAAAACGGTTTTACGAACCGTAACGTATAGAAACCTTGTCTTTTCAACGTTTCGTCGGATAATCTGTGTTTCACCGTCTTTGATTCTATCCGACTGAAATAACAAAACTGTTTGAATGCTTTTTGCGAAAAGTGGTATAGGAGTCAAAAATAATTGAACACAATAAAACTGTAGGTGTGAAAAGTTCACATAGTTTATTTTATATCCTGCCAAGCCGTAAATTTTAAACTAGAGTTTTATGTTTATGACATTAAACAAATTTTGCTTTATGTTGTTTTTATGAATAAATATAACAAATTTTATGTTCATGTGAGCGCGAACTTACATGTGCTTGCTTGTGGGCACGCATTAAATTTGAGCCATAAATGCTAATATATATTTGCAACTTAGATTATAAGATGATGTATAAAGTCATGTTTTGAATGAATTCAAAATGACAATCACCTCGCTTTTTGAGTCTCAGACTTATGGCTTGAAAAAATCATCAGACTTTACTCGAAAAACCCGTCACAAAGATTCCAAGGAAATCTAAGAAATCCAAGGGAAATCCCAGCTCAAAGCAACTGTAACTGAGTCATGGTTGCGCAATTAGCGGTATTTTGGGTTTGAAATAAACACCGAAACGGGACATCTTTCTCGACATCCTTGTTAGGGATCGAACCCGAGCTCTTGGAATGGAATGCAAGCATCCTACCGGACGGCCGTGAAAACCTAAACACATTTATACTTATATTTTTTTTAGTAATTTCGACTTTTGATTATCCCAAGGTGCATGAAAATAAAAGGTAAACTTCCTCCATCAAGGGCCACCGCAGAGGTTCTGCCGTAATAGACCCAAAAGCAATTACATCAGATTACCCTGGTGCTCTCCAGCCGGCTTAGATGTGGTCGTCCCCTTCCTTTTTCTTCTCTTCGCAAGGAGCGCTCCTTTTCTCGTTTTGGAAAAAAAATGTACGCACTCCATTATGTGGTGAGACGAGACTAATGGCGTTTTTATAACTAGGAACCTTGTGATGTAGCTGCGTTGAAAAAATAATCCACTGTATCCCTATTACCAAGTATAAAACTTACTTACGAACGTGTAACTAAAAAATCATGGAAACTTAACAAGTATGATCTTCGTTGTGTTGAAATGATTTTCGTCCGTAATCGAACCGACTGTATGCCAACCACGTCTTTTGAAGTTGTGTTTTCCCAGCTCCCGAGGAGCTGGTACTCATTTCTTGTGAAAGCTGAGTAAACCTTGCTGGTATTTTACTGTGGGATTTGAAATAAACACCGAAATGTGAAATCATTTCTGACACCCTTGGTTGGATTTGAATCCGAGCTCTCGGCATGGAATGCAAGTACTCTACCAACTGACCTATCGACCGGACGGGTCGCCCTTATTTTTAACCTTCACTCAATAATTCGAGGAACTTTTTCATGACATCTTTAAATCAAATTCATAATTTTTCAGTCAATTTGAGTTGCTCTCCGAATTAAAATTACTTTTTCAATCCATCGACAACCTCGGTATAATTCGAACCCGAGGTCTCGGCATCTATAAAATAACATAATTTCCAACATTCGAAAAATACCAACATTCACATTATCCAATAACCCAAATTATAGAGAAGCAATCTGCACTTCCTTACATTTTTTAATGTTTTTTGGATATTTTCAAAGTTTCAAATATGTCCCTACTGAAACATAGGTAGCATTATCGTATTATAAGATAATTCAAAACATTTACTGATAGCAAGTCACGATTTCGACCAACCATAATGCATAACAATCTATGTATTACTTGGGAACAACTTAAGGACACTCAATTCTTCCCACGGGAGACATTCCGGTCTCTTCTCTCCATGGACGCATAATGGGACGCTTGTAATCCATCCATGCTGTTCACCCCATCAAGTCCATGACAATGTACAGGAACGTGACATGGCTGAAGACACGTCAGCACGATTTCGAGTGGTCCTTGGGACGAAAAAATCCAACGCAACGAATACTAGTTGAAAGGGTAAATGCTTTACCCATCTCTCATATACCTCATCTGGAGGTATTTGGTTGAATGCACATCTAAAGCATTTTTAACATCCTAGGGAAAATGTAGGAGAAAAGGTTCGAAGGACGCTAAAGGTTTTGCTGGTTGGAAAACTACGATCCTTATTTGATGATTGATTATCTTTGGTAGCAGAAACACTCATGGGAAATCAACCAAAAGGCCTTTTTGAAGCTGTAAGTGATGACAACAAATATCAAAATAAGAGCTCTGTAAATTGTGACCTTTGAGGTTTGAGACGTGTCCATGAAAGAATTTTGTTGCTGTTGTTTTAACAACAAATTTCATGCAACTCTCCAGCTCAAAATACCGATATTAAAAATACCGTTTTGCATTTTTTCAATACACTGTATCTTAATTGTTGTGATTTTCGTTGATTAACCATTCGCGTGCCAAATTTTCACATTATTCCTCAGTGCACATCGTTTGTTAGAGCTATTTGCAAATACTGCCCTCGTGATTTCTCATTCCACACCACGCTCGGCTCATGGTCACACTGACCTTTCACGCTCACAAGCGATGAAAACAACAAAAAATGGGCAATTACTCTCTCACCGTTTACAGGTTCACTTTTGTGGTGTGTTTGGTTTTTGGGAAAAGAGATGACCACTTCGATTTGTGACGGTGATTCTCTGGCATCGCTTTGTTGGAAATTTCTAATCGCAGCGGATGAATTTCAACAATGCTTAATCTGAATTATAATTCGATGCTTTGTTGCGCTTTTATTTGGGTTATGGACAGGCGGTTGGAAACTTGCAAATGTCTTTAAAGAGTCAATAACTGCGGGCATTGTCAACAATTTAGACACTACGAAAGCGTATTCTCCAATTAGCCAGATCTTTTGTTTTAATTAATGTACTTATTTAAAAATGCTGTCTGGTTGTTTTCTTTTGTGACTTGAATGCCATTTTCATTTTGTCTTTAATTCAGAGCATGGACATTGTAATTAAGCGCGTTACTATTTCTGTAATCCATGTTTCTGTCTTAAGAAGAACATATCCTAGAAGCTATCAATCAAACAGTGAACAAAATTTATTAATCCCACTTCCAGCTGGCTTTTGTAATTCTTTCCAACATGCATATTTTTCCTTTTTATTTAAAGACATTGTCTGTTAGAAGATGTTCGATACTTTACATAAATGGTATCTATCAAATCCGTAACTTCTTTATCTGGACTTTTCGTTTAAGTCTTTTTGCTAATATTAATCTTTTTGTTGTTGTTTATTTATACTTTTTCTGATAGTCATCAACATGCTTCAACTATACATTTGGGTACAAGTTTTTCCCATTCTCTTGGGCTCGGTGTTTCCAACGTTAGCATAGCGACTTTATGCAGAATGAAAAAGACGCACTTATGTCAATCGTATGGTTAGTTTTTTTTATCAGTTTAAAGTCACATAATTATGCTCACATCGAAAATATCAGGCCTTATCTTGGACATGTTTACCATATTATCTTTACCACCCTCGGTTTATTATCTGTCTATCGAGTTGTAAGGGTTTTTTTATTCAGTTCCCTTGCATAATTGATTAATCACGGTATTTAAAGAATTCAACACTTAACTTATAATATATTTCCATATCGAATTCATATTGATATCGGCGATTACTCATATCCTATTGTTGTATTTCAACAGACAGTTACGAATCCTTGCCCTCCTGATTAGGCACAGAAAGGATCATTAAAATTCCATCGCGTCCTTAGACTGCGTAGTGATATTGAAAAAATGTACCTGTTAGGACCTTTGCCTCATGCAGCGCGGGTATGCCTTGACTAGGAAACCCACGGAATATTCAAAACAAAACAAAAACAATGGGGAATTTACTAGATCTGTTTCAAATGATCGGAGAGGTGGTCGTTCTCTTGCTCTTAGGGTGGAAGATGCTTAAGTCAGCTTTAAAGGCACGATAACTATTTTCCCAGGATAAAAATGGCTGAATGCTAAATGGCTGAAATCATTGGTTGACGTGCGCCAGCTTTCAGCATTTGACAAATGAAACTTGCTGCACCCAAAATTATTCACGCGAAATTAAGTTTTCATGTTTTTGGCGCGACCTCACCTGACAAAGTAAATATTTTAATACTTTAAATTTGACAAATAAAATCCCAATAAAGCATCAATTTCCATAGAAGCAATACGCACACAATTTCATGCATGTTTGATTTTTATTTTAAATCAATGCAGCAACAGCAATTCATATAGTTTTTGCAACATCCGCCATTTTAAATTTTATCGCTAGGTATATACCTGCATAATATGCAACAATAATTTAATTCATAAAATAAAACACGACAGCGATCATCCTTCCTTTGTTTTTATTGGCAAGCCTTGCGTCCATATTAAAGACACAAACAGCCGATAATTTTAGCACAATAAAATCGAAAACGTCTGCAGCAGTGGTGCCCAACCGGTAGCTCGCGGGCTGTTTTCTAGGCGCCCGCGAAAATAATCGGATAAGTAGCCATTGCTTCGTTAATCAAGCGGAAGCTGAATAAGAAAAAAACGACGAAGTTTTCAAGCTAATGGACCTTGCAAATACAAAAACGTACGTAACTGTGCTGTCATGGTTAAAGCATTTTTTGGGACAACATATCTATGTGGACGTGTTTTTTCTTAACTTAAAGTAATGAAAACTAGATACATTCTGTGAACTAACGAACACGTCAAAATTTTTATGATTTTGGGTTGCACAGAAGATTACCAAGAACAGCCAAGTATCGCATTAGCTTTTTGCTGTTCCTGTCTATTATGGTTGAAGTGCAGTAATATATATATATACAAGGATAATTTATTTATAAGGTACACATAATTGAAGAGCGCCGTTTTTGTGTGTGTCACACCTCAAGGGCCCTCTCAAATCACGGATAAGATTTTTTGTAAAGATGCGTCTTTAGTGCTCCTTTAAAGACACCAACAGTTTCTGCCTAAGTAAGTGTGTCATATAAACATTTTAAATTAAAAGTGATGTAATTTTTAAATGTAGTTTCCTTTGTATCACTTATGTATTTTTTATTAACTCGCCAGTGCTCGCGTGCCGTATCGGGATTTTCAAAATAGCCCTTGAAGCAATACCAGTTGAGCACCACTGGTCTGCAGCACCCTATCTATAATCTAAGTTGCAAAGATATGTTAACATTTTAAATTCATTTTCAATACATGCACACAAACAGGCACGCGTAAGTTCGCGCATATAAATACTGCGTGTGTACTTACAAATAAATAAAAAACTAACCTCAATTGAACATAAGCCCTGAAACTTTTGCTGACCTTCCCTGAAACAGAAGTGATATTAGCAAAGTGAATAATTATTTTACAGTATAGATGGTCAGCCTCATACCAACCTATAATGGCAACCTATTTCGCAGAGGAATGAGTCATGCAAGCACTAAGTTCTCATAGTTTTAATGTCGACTGCATATAGATCTATTTTTAGCGCCAATAGGATTTTTCCCCGCCACGCATGCGCTGTCTTTGCCTTATAAAGGATGCGGATCATTTTTATATGCGCAGGCGCAACTCGGTTTTTATTTCAAACTAGGAATGACGTTTGAATTTAGAATAGAAGATACATCAACGTTTCTCCTTATGGCAACCCTGTAACAAGAGCTACGCAATATCTGTGTTTATCAGAAGTTCAATAAAAAATATAGGAAATTACTTTTTTCTAAATGACAGCTCTAGACTATTAGTGAAACCAATTTATTTTGAAATTGTAGAGGTCATTGACGTAACAGCCTGGTTGATAGCTCAGTTGGTAGAAAGCTGGCGTTCCATGCTAGAGGTCTAGAGGGTGTTCAATCCAAGTTGCAAAGATATATTACGTTTAAGATTCATATTACATGCATTGCAACAAGCTGACGGGTTTGCGTTTACTCATGCCGCATGTGGACTTACAACATAAAAAATCATACATCCTGCAACTTTTGCCGACCTTCCCTGAAACAAGGTAGACATTGCCAAAGGGAACCATTTTTTACAGAATGGCTGGTCAGCTTCATCAATAGGTCAAGGAAATGATTTCCCATGTGTGTGTTAATGTCAACCTCAAAATAAAATACCAACAAGGTTTATACAGTCTTCACAACAAATTAGAACCAGGCTCCTCGGAGCAAGGTACCCCCACTTGAAGGGAAGTTGTCAACGTGAGGCCGGCTTCATTACATGTAAATATGAATAGATTACATTCGCCTGGCGTACAAAATCAACGTTTTCGATTTATGCAAGCTCATTAGATACATTTTCGAAAATATCAAAAAACCATAACTCTTGATTTCGAGAATGCCCATGTGCTTGGCAAACCTTTCAGGTGGTTTAATCATCTGTTCACGAGGCATCTAGAAACTTCCCTTGATCTGTAAGCAATCTTACTTTTGACAGAAATTGTGAAAGACTTTTAATTAAAGTGAATAAATTTACTAAAGCAAGATGCAAGAATGCTGTCGTTACTTGCGAGTATTTCAGTTTTTTGATCCAACAACACTCTCCTTTCTCAGAATTGACATAATGGTTTTATAAATGCACATTTACACCAATACGGTCATGACTTCCGGATGATGATGATGATGAGTTTACCACTCCTTAACTCCAAGTTTAAAAGTGATTTAAACTCAACCCTAGCGCTTTACCAAAAAAATGTATGGTTTTGAAAACACTCACTTTGTGAGCTGTTTTATTTTTCATATATTTTTTTGCTAAACGCTATGCTCAAGGAAACTTTTCCTTAGTATAAAAGAAATATCTTAAATTTCGAAAATAAATACGCATTAATTACAGTTGCATCAAATCATGGCACTCCTAAAGTTAAAAACCATGCCTTTTATTTTATTTCGTGGTGAAAGGCCGACAAAGTTTGTTAGTCTTTAATATTTACATACATTTCGATACAAATTTCAGCGAATAAATTAACAAGTAAATGTTTTTTTTTCTTATGATACAAGACTTCTTATGATACAAGACTCGTCTTGTATAATAAAAAGTTGAAAATGACTATTTCTTATATTATAAAGAATATACAAAACACCCATTATTTTAGTGTACAAAATATTGCAACATTATTTTTTTGTTTACGAGCATTAAATAAATATGAAATAATATCAATCACTCCTGTTATTTATGTGAACGAAAATTTGTTCAACAATTAAATGAAAATTGAATAAAATGTTAACTTATCAAAAACTCTTTCAACTGCTCGATCCAACCGTCATGTCAGTTCCTCTTTATTTTTTATTCATCACCCTGTATCTTTATCCCCCTCACACTCCCTGCAAGTTCTTTAAGAGGAAAAGAGAACCAATGGGTCGGGTGGTCTTGTCGTTCGTCTTCAAGTGTCAGCTGTATAAATTACTACGAGAAGAAGTCCGTGAATGGAATACGAAGTAAAAATACACGAGGCTGCGGTGGGCTCGTCGAGAAACAAGTTTTTGTTCGACCATGTGACTTCCATCTCCCAGAGACCGGTTCTCCAGCCGATAAAAGTTCGTTTACATCAGATTATTGGAATTGAATAATATGATCTTCTCACAATCTGGTATTGCATCAAAACTATTCGATGTGTTTTATTAGCCTACTATAATCTTGTTCTATCCTTTCTTTTCTTCGATGATTACCTCTCTTTTTTTTCTTTTTTTTTTTAAATAGATTTGTGAAGAGGAATGCAATTCACCAACCTATTCTGCCTGGCCAGAAACAGGTATTAATATCATCATTTAATAATTCATAATAGTTTATTATTAATGAATTATTAAATAATAATTACCCAATAACATCTGTTGAACCAGGGTCAAAGTTAACGTCAAGTGACCCAAGCGGGGATCGAATCAACGTTGTTCCATTTGAAACACGCTAGAAAGATCAGCCCTCTTGGCCCCCGCGGCTATAACCCCGACAAATCTCTTTTCTAATGATCATCTCATTATTTTCTTGTTTTATGACTGCAGAATCCAATCATCCGAAATGTTCCATTTTTTTATTCAGTTACATCATTATCATGAAAAGTCCTCAATCAAGTGGCGTCCCAATTGTACACAGCCCTATGCAGTAGGGTGACTCATGAACTTTGACCGGTGAATGAACTTTGACTCATGAATTTTGACCGGTCCATAGTCTAGTGGTTAGCACTACGGCGGAACACAAAATACAGCAACTGGGTCTTGCTTGAGAATTAGCACTTTATGTAGCGACAACCAAGCTCGCACAGAGCTCTTGAGGTGCGATTCACACCTCAAAAGCTCATTAAATAAATCATCCTTATTTTTTTATCATAAAAAAAAGATTTCATCTTTTTTTCCAGTAACGTTATTGCTTAGTATTCCTGACCTGAGAAAGCATCAAAACAATGAAAAGCTAGGAAATGAAAACGAAAATTTAATTGATCGGTTTTATTTACAAAATATACCCATCATTTCTAAATATTTGATTAAATTAAAAAAAAACCATATCTTTTCAAGGACATCTTCTGTTCTCTCAGATCAAAGGTAGTCCGTATGTTTTAACGAATTGATTCTATTATAAATAATCCAGTTCACACATGGATTATCTTTTGTGTGTACTCAGAGCTATAACGCAATAAAAGTAAACCAGTTCTCCAACTTTAGCTGGTATTCTAGTTTTACATAATAATGTTTATTATGTTGATGTTGTTTTTTATGATTTATGGTAAACATCGCGTGTCTGGGTGAGAAACAAACGCAGGAATGCAGGTTTATGGTGGATTTACTCAATTAGTACGATCGTGTCCAAACTATTACGATTATTGCGATAATTATTGAGGCTTCCTTTTATGTGGGCTAAATTTACAGTGTAGAAAAAAATCACCATCTTCTGAAGGCAGCACCTTGTTGTGTTAGCCATTTTTCTCTGCTATTCACCATTTTCTTGTGTCGTGGAAAAGAAGCGACTTCAGTTGAAGTATAATCCATAATCGGTTGCTTATGAGACTAAACAATGTATAATTCTGTAATTAATAATATAAAAAATATTTTTCCAAAACATAACACATGCAAAATGATTTTTTTTAAATTATTTTGGTTGTGGAGACATTTTTTAAGTTATGTACTATATTTAAACTTTGTTATATAAATAAATAATCAATGAACACAACTGTTTTTTTTCATTACTGTCACTTTTTTTCTAAGACCAGAAAGAGTAATTAGCATAGTAAAAAAAGGCGATGTCTGGGAAGCGTCATTTTAAAATCATCGTCACTTTACTCACGTCTCTAGTAAGAAGTTGATGAAAAAATCTATGTTATCAATTCGAAATGCTCATTCTAAATCAATTTCATTTAGAGTCCATTATTGCCCATAATTTACAGTATTGAAAAAACTTTCCTCATCATTTTGCACCATCGCTTCGTTTTCCATTTTCCATGCTTTTCATTTTCATCACGCACCAATTATCACAATTCAATACATCTTTATCAGTTCTCACAGTCCATCACCATGATTGCCTCCATACAATTTGAATTAAAATGCAATTTATTTTTGCGAATTTCACGTGCACCAAAAATCGAAATGAATTCTCACGTTTTCGCAACACGAAACTAGTATTACAACTAACAATCTTCATTGAGAAGGTTGAAGGTTGTTAAATTATGTGTGAAATGGGATAACACTTCTTCAACTTTTTTTTTTACGAAGTTTGGAATACTCACAACAATATCTGGTTCAAGGCATGCATACTCCCATCAAGGATCCATCAAGCTAGAAATCATATCCTAGCTCTGCGACCTATAACTTCTTCTTTCAGTTATGGATAACCTAAAAAAGATTGTGTCGAGGTTAATGAACACCTTCTTCGAACGCCCAAGAACGTCATACTTCCAAGATCTTAATTAGTTCAAAGTCGATTCCCATCCACAACCCTAAAGGATGACGACAAACAGAAACAAATGCTAAGCTCAACAACGCACTGCCTTGACAAGAGGATGACGACCAACAAAGAAAAATGGTTAGGTTAGGTTGACAAATGGCCTGCGCAACAAGGCTCTTATGGAATATGATGTTGAGCGACTCGTTTTTTGACAAATTATTGGAATACGATTTTCCTTTTAGAATTGGTTTAATTCACTGCCGCAATGCATATATTTGAAGTGATACTCTGCTAGCTTCACACTTTTATACGATTGCCTTTTCATTTTGTGAATGCTGTTCATCATGACACCCACACTGCATGTCCATCTGTTATAATCATAATTAACCGGCATCACTTTCGTCGTCTCGTTTTTAATTTCATTGTTTTTAATTACCCACCTCGTAAATCTGTAATGAGGTACATGTGAGAAACGAGAAACTGAGAGTTGGCACATTTTTTTGACAACCACTGAAGAAATAGCAAGTCATTTTTTTAATTCATTCTACGTATACCAAATTCTCGTTTTTGCCACTGTCCCAAATCATTGTCTCGTTAGGCTGTTACGATTGGCTCCTCGCTGTCTGAGTTTATATCTTGGTCTTCCTAGAGCATCGATTCTTAACCTATTGGTGACTCGTGACCACTCTGATTGTTTTGTTACCATCAAACATCATTAATTTAAAAATTCCTGGTCATTTTTATTTTTATTTTGCTTGACCTTTCTGTGGATCTCTTACAAACTCTCACTAACCGTAGACCACCAACTGGCTCAAACCACTCTAAGGTCTCGCTGTTTTAGTCCATTAATTATACGTAAAATCTTGTTGTATTGGAGCCTGAGCAATCTATGAGTTATGTGGTCTTCCTCTGCATGGTGGTTGTAGAAGAGTCACAGGCATCGCTTGATTTACCATATGATCCGATATCTGACCTTGAGAATATTGTGAGTCCTGCAAGGTTGGAGAGCTAGAGGTTGATCTCTCATTCAATAGACTGATCAGATGAAGTGAATCACAGAAAGGGTAAACCACAAAATCAAAAATATCTGTCGCTTTTAGCTTCGAACTCCAGATTTTTTAAATAAAACCTTAGAGAGCTTAACCAATGTAGTCATTGAGACAACCGATTGGTGGCATTTTCAATTTGTCCATCAGTCGTAATTGTAAATTCTAGTAGCGTTTAATTCAAGCAATTCCTTCCACTTTACGGTTCATTGAAAATACTAAGGAATATCTCCGGGGGTCCACATTTTGCAAAAAAAATATGTGAAATCTGATCTCCAACTGTGAGTCGTTAAACTTCACTTTAAATTTCACTTTTTTCCTAACAATTGCATTCACATACGCGGTAATCAACCACCTTTTGTGTCCATTGTCATCAACTGAATGATATCTTGACCCATTGCCATCAACTTATTAAATTTAAACACAGCTGGAATCTCTTTGTACTTTTTGCATGCTCGTTCGGTTTATCAAGTAGAAAGGTAATTGAATTGAATATGAGACTTATGGAATAAACATATGCGTGCCTGCTTATGTAGATATGTGCTTGGAAAATGAAACATAAGTAATAGTTTAAATAAAGTCGTTCTTGTCTATTAGTAAGAAAATCTCTTGAAGATTTTGACTCAGAGGCTAGCGAAACGTGGAGAGACCAAGAAAACTTAAATTTCAATAACTGGTCCAGAATGATTCAAAAGCTTATCACTAAATGGAAAGGACAAACTTATGAAAATCTTTTGGGTAGTTGTGTGAGGTCACATGAGCTAAATTTGAAACAACACTCAATTATTTTTGTTAAAAATGAATATTAAATTCAAATATATCTCAGCACCTTAAATATGATTATAGATGCACATTTCAAGTAATGATTTCAGCCTTGTAGATATGTACTTTTAAATCGGGCGTGTAGTCTGTAATATGCACAACTGCATATTTGAGCAGACAATGACATTCAATATTCATACAAATGTTATGCAACTCATAATCATACCAGATGTCTGCCATTACACGACACAATGCCCTTCATCTGCATACAACACTTCTTTCATGCAAACGCATTCTCAAGAGGCATTTGTAGACTGAACTCTCACTTATTTGAGTTTAACTCAAAATACCGCAACGCAACTAAGCTTCACATATAGTACAACTTCTTCCCTGCGTTATTCCCGAAGGGGTCGCATGTGGTGATTTGGAACATATGTAATTTTAGAGGTAAGTAGGCCGTCCTCACGCCAACCACTTCAGTTGAAGTGTTGGTTTCCCAGCTCCCTAGGGAGCTTGTACTCATTTCTTGTGAAGGCTGAGTAAACCTAATCGGTATTTATTTTGGATTTGAAATAAACACGGAAACAGGATATCATTTCTGACACCCTCGGTGAGATTTGAACCCGGGATCTCGGCATAAAATGCAAGCGCAAAACCAACTGAGCTTTCGATGGGACAGAATTCCGCATTTTCTCCTCATTGGGTTTCCTGTCCGTCAGGATTCTACCCGTTATCATAGTTATTAGTTTCTTAACTTATAGTTTGGTATGCGGCTGACCATCCATGCTGTAGGAAATGGTTCACTTTGCCAATTTTACCCCTGTTCCAGGGAAGATCGGCATTAGGTGCCGGGTTTATGCTCATTTGAGATTTGGGTTTTTGTGTTGCAGGTTCACATACGGCATGCGCAAGCTCGAATTTATACTTGTCTGCTTGTGAGAATGTAAATAATATGAGATAGAAGCGCTATTCTGCTAAATTCCCTAGGACCTTAAGGCGACGAGATAGCGATTCGTGTCTAAAAAGAAGGTGTACTGTGATTTTTTATATATGGAGTTCTTTCGCAAGCGCTAACAAGCTACGACTTTGATTGATATCCGAAGTGTAAGGAATTAGCAGAAAAGTGCTTCAGATTAGATTAGAATATTAAATCAATATTGTTCGTGTTTTCGAAGGCATACTTTTGTGTATTCGATTTCTTCTTTATGGCATTTAATTAAATTCATATTTTCCGTGTCTCTGTATGAAATAATGAATTCTGTAATGGGCGGTACCCACTTCGCCTGGTTTGCATTTCTCTGATACTTAACATAAGTAATTTATTACACATTTTTCTATTTCCGAGTGGGCGACCGCAACTTGCATTTAATAACTTTTGGTTTCCATGCAACGAAAAGCAAAGTGATCACTTGCTCACATGGCGACCGACCGTGTCAGTTATAAATTATGTCGTGTTTTTTTTCCTTTAAAAAAATGAAAATGGGACTTATGAAAGAATTGTGGCTCGGGAAGATGAGGGATATATTTATACTTACGTAACGAATAAAACCATTTTTGAGAGATTCATGAGATTGTAAAGTTTCCTTTCAAACTAGGAAATTTACCGGTTTAATCATGACTGAAGTGAATGTAAGTTACTTCTTTTTCACCTGATATTGTGGATCTTGATTATAGATCCCTTTCTGGATTCCTCTTGGATTTCAGACAATCCTCCTCCATAATTTCGTTCACTTAAGCTACTATAACGAAGTAGTTCACAATATTTTTTAACTCATCAATTCTTCGAGTTAGATGGACTTTCCAGGTTTTCTGTTTTCAAGAGCCTCTCAAGTTTGCCTTAGGTTTTACATGCAATGCAAGAGTATATGATTTTCTTTTCGAAAGATTGTACATTTACGGAGTGAAAATTCATTTTTAGATCCTAATTAAAAATAGCTTTGTATGAAACACATATTTTATTTTTTTCAATTTATTTGAGTTAATATGTCTAAGAGCTATAGGACTTTATCCGTCCATCTTCAGAAGCTTACTTCCTTTGAAGATGAACGGTTTTAAGTCCGATAGCGCTTAGGCAATGAAACTCCAATAAAATATTAATATAAAACTATGTTTTATATGTATTGTCTTGGGCTTATGATGGTACAGTTCTCAGTTTTTTAAAGATTTTGCTGCCCATGCGATTTAATACATTTTTCCAATGAAAGATCAAGAATAAAATCTGTTGTAGAAACTTCAATATTATTGGACATCCTTAATCACTGACATCCAATAACAGGCACACAACTTTCAAGACAGTAAAAGCGCACTTGTAGAGATGCCAAGCTCTAACAGTAATGCCCATAAAACTCTCATTTTTGACTCGATCACTGACAACTGACACACAATTTCACCCAGGTCATCACAGCACTGGTATAGTAACCGAGCTGATACGTACACCTCCATACGATCGAGTTGTGAAATGGTAGCGTTGCATGGAGCGCCCATTGATATCATAGTGCCGAACCGAAGAATGCGATGCAATAATCAAAATGATACGATTTTCAAAAGACGTAATGCAACTTGCTCCATACCAATTCACATTTTGATTTTGTTGTATTTGAGCTGTATATAATCAAAGGCGACAATCTACAATTTCTTTTCAAAATGGAATTAAATTGATGGAAACAGAGGAAATCATTTTCTCATCGTTTCCATGTATTCATCTCACTCTCAAAAAATAATCCTAGATTTCCGTATTTGATGTTATACGACTCATTTAACAAAAGCCTTTAATATTAAACGATTTTTTTACTTAAAGGTTGGTCTGAAGCTAGCCACCCTTTCTATAAAAAATGGTTCACTTTGCCAATGTTTTCAGGGAAGGTCGGCAAAGGTTGTAGAGTTTATGCTTATTTGTTAATGTTAATGTATGTATCTTTGCAACTTAGATTTTATACTGTCATATTAAATTTTCTTCGTCGTTTTTTGACCATGGATTGAATCACTACCTGTTACTGTAATGCTTTTTCTTTTTTACGGATCTCGGATATTCTACGAGTCTTTTAGCCCATTTTCTAGAAACTACTTCTTTCGAGTCTTGTTATACGTTCATATTTGATTCGCATTATCTTAGCAATATGTATTAATAAATGTATGTTTTCTTTGTTTCAGGTATGTCCACAATCTTCGTCCTCTGGCATCACCCTAACACCACACATTCTTTAACTTCCTCAATCTGCTCTTCAACTCAACCGTACGACGAGGACTTCAATCCCAAAGTACAGTAACTCTCCGAGTATTTCCTCACTTTTTTGTAAACTTTTTTTATTCTTATTTGTCGACTTTTTGGACCACCCGCACTTAGAGCGCAGGCGCCGTGAGTAATGGTAAAAAAAACTTCAAGAAAGTTCTATGAATAACAATGTTTATATAATAATATGCGTAGTCTATAGTAAGTCGATCACAACCTTTTTGAATATAAGTTTGCGATCGCTATTTTTCGACACGAGTCCAGCATTTTATAGATAAACTCTACCAAGATGTTTTTAAAATTTGTAGTGATTGAAATTATACACGAGTCACGTTTTTTTAGGAAATTAAAAATTATAACCATTTCATCGAATATTTAAACAAAAAATATTTTTACCTTATTTTGAAAAGAATTATCCAAAAATATCGGTCGCTGGTTATACCCAAATGTTTAAACTAATTCAATGCTAGAACAAAGCAATATGCAAATCAATAATTTTTTAAAGCATAATTCGTAAAGATTTTTTTTTCTACTCAAAATAAGTATTGATGCCACAATACCAAAACTATTTGCATGATTTGTCTTAACTGATAATTTTACTTTGAACAGTTCATTATCACTGATCTCTGGAATTCAGTAAAAAGCTCTAAACAACTTAATTCTGTGAACCGTGAACTTGATCCCTCGCATTCAGATATCTCAACTAATCCACATAGACACTTCCAACCAATATAAATACCATACATTTCTCTCATTTAATTTCACGCCACTAAATTTAGAAACGTTCTTTAGCTTTCGAGGTGATTGACCGAAGTGACTCGACATCTATTTTCATCACCTTTAATTTAGAACCCTTAACTCAAGGATTATCCTCTGAATGCTTTAATAAATCTATAGCTTAAAATTAAACTGCGTTTATGAATTTAGTTCCAGTTCCCGAGTATATAACTTGACTCCACCCCGTACAAAAATATATGGAGATTAAAACGCTCTCTAGAGACGCTATGTTTGATTTTAATAAAATTGTTTTGCACTTGGAGTACAGTATTTCAAGTAATGAATATGTTGTGTTTACGGTGTTCCTTAAATATTTTGAGTATTTCACACTTTTCAGGAGGAATTAGAACTCTTAAAAAATTGCTCTTTATCTTAGGAATCAATGAGCACTAGAAGCATATAAACAAATTTTATATTTTGTTATGGTTTGTGTATTAACTGTGAAAATTCATTGTTAATTCCTTCTTAATAATACTTTAAAAAGGTAATACCTACTTTTTATTGAAAACACTGTTATTTTCATTCTTTTATTTAATTTTTTTTATTTACAAACGTTTTCGGTCAAACGATATATTGACCATCATCAGGTATTAAAATATGTCCAAAAAAAAAACCATCAAATTCTTCAAATATTTTTATTTTTTAGTTTTGACCCACTCTCTAACTGCATATTTTATTCTAACTCAAAACCATTTTTTTTCAAATTCGTCCACAATCTATAATCGAAGTTGCATTTAAAGCTCTAATTTAATGCATGCCTAAATTCAGGCACATGTAAGTTATCGCTCACACATGCTGCATGTTTTCATACGAAATATACAAAGCCTCACATGAAAAGCCTCACCTTGCAACTCATGTCGCCTTTCCCTGAAACCGGGCATTGGCAATAGTAAACCATGTTTTACAGCATGGGGTTCAGCCCCATACCAACCCATTAGTGAAGGAATTTATAAAATCTTCACAAATGAAATTGCAATTTGTTTCACTATTGAATTGCATTTTTTGAATACATTATAATTTATTTTATCGACCACTTTTCCTATTAAACGTTCCAATAACTCCGCGTCCCAGTTGCATACAATTAAAACCAACTTTTATTTTTTGCTTGGTTACTCAGAGTGAAGGTGACGCCACTGATTAGTCCATGTGAGACGGAGCGATCGTTTTCATTGCTATTTTTCGCTTTTATTTGATTTTTTATGCTCTATGGTCGGCAATTTTTTTTTTATTAGATTTATTTTCTTAATTTCTTGATTTAATTGAAGAACCCAATTTATAAATTTATCTTTCGAAACAAACGAAATTGTTGATTTAATACTGACAATAACCAATTTTCGAATTTCCTAATTATTTCTAAACATTCTTCATTTAAAAAAAGTTTGGAAATTTCTTAAAATATTTTCGGGAGATAAATGATCAACAATCTATTTGTTAACGGTGTAAGAGAAAAAAAATCTAAAAAATAAATTCACATAAAGAATTCAAGACACGTGTAAGTTCGCGTTTAGAAATGCTGCATGTTTACTTAAGAATTTAAATTCAAACCTCTAATGAACGTAAACCCTGCAACTTTTGCCGACCTTCCCTGAAACAGGAGTGGCATTGGCAAAGGGAACTTTTTTTTACAGTGTGGGTAGTCAGCCTCATGCCAACCTATAAGTCAAGGAATTTGTGAACAGCTTCAATTAGTCAATGATGATTTCGGGTACTTCTTCCTACATACGAGTATTTTACTTGAAGACCTATCTGTATGCCCGCTCTTAGCGCCTTAGCGCTTACCAACAGCCCTTCCTGAAAATCCATAAAAAATTATTGGCTCTATTATATCATTTATTTACTCATAAACAATATTATAGCTCTTCAGTCAATGCTTCATATTCCATTCATGAGTAAAAGTCAGCTAGCAAATGGCTCGTTATTTTTATGTTAGATATGTAACCTTCTCCCCTATGTTTTTATGCATCTTAATTCATAAAAAGAATAAGTTACATCGTAACGTTTATCAAAGATATCTTATTATACATTATTTAATGCGTGCAGACAAGAAAACCATAGGATTATTATGACGATTTGTAAAACCTTCCCTTTGATATGAACTATAGCGTGAATAAAAAAAAAACATGTACATTGAAGCAGCGCCTCTAGCGAGCGTATCAACTTAAAAAATAAATGTAAAACGTCAGAGTCGAGTTGTAGACTTGGGCTACTGAATTTGACTTGAAAGACTCAAGTATCTTAGTATAAAACATTATGGAAATTCCCCTCGATCAAGTAAATTAAACAAAAATGAAGGCAAACTCAGTCACACACCAGGAATGCTGTTGTATATTCCAGTCATTTTGATCATTACGCGAGGGTGGGGAGTAAACACAATTCTTCATACTCGCTGTAAAGAAGGGTAGTTTGCTAGTTTATATGCACCCTCAGGAAATCCGTGCATTCTTATCATTTGAATAATCGTCTTAGGGATAACAAATCCCTTCCACAAGTTCCACTTGCATTGTCTCGTTCATGTAGAAACAATGAAAACGATTTGTATAAAAAAAATTCAGGGACGAGTATTTATATTATACTTTATACAGGCAAGCTGAATAACGAAACAAATTGCAAAAATATATATTAATTTTATTCATTTATTTTGTAACTGTAACTCTGTCACCATTCCACTAGAGGTGGCAAGGGAATCTGCAGATTTGCCTATATTTTTTCCTATCCTTGCATACCACTTTCAGTTCATTCATATTCATTACATTTTTTCACACATTTTTACATTCGCTTTGTACATTCCATCATTTCACAATTTCAATAATCTGATCCAACCATACTTTTCTCGGTCTTCCCTTTCCTCTTTTTCTTTTCACATTTCCTCTGTATATACACTATGTAAGTCTTTCATCATGTCCATGTCCATTCTACATGTCCAAACAATCTCATTACATTTTATTTTTTATTTCTTTAAATTTATTTTCCTTCCAAAATCGGTGATCATTATGGCATGGCTATTTTGTGTTGAAATGCTGCAGCTCTGTGCATGGATTATGCGCTTTTGTTAATCGGTACAGGGTTTTAAATTTTTAGCCGTGTTATATTCTGGTGATAGTTTTTTTTATCTTATGTTAACTTCCCTGTCCCTGACCGTCGAAAGCTCAGTTGGTAGAATGCTTGCGTTCCATGATAGAGAACTAGGGTTTGATCCCCACTACGGGAGTACCGAGTAATAAATGATTTCCAGATTCTGTATTTAATTCAAACTCAAAATTTCAATACCAGCGATTCTTACTCAGCCTTCAAAAAATATGAGAATCAACCCATTGGGGTCAACCCTCACTTTACGTAACGCCGTTACCTGTAAAAACAAACATGTTTCACGCGCTGCATGCGATTCCTGCTCCGGTATGCGCACCACAAAAGAACTTCTGCCAGCATGTACTTCGGTCACATTTTGAGAAATGAGAAATACCGTCTTTTTCATCTTATCGTACAGGGTAAGATTGAGAGAGACGATCTCAGGGATACCGAAGGCCATCGTTGCTGAAAATCCTTCGACAATGATTCGGTAATAAGTAACAAGTTCCTATTTCGAGCTGCAGCATCTAATCTAATCTAATCTAAGTTGCAAAATATATGTAACAATTAAAGATTCACATTATATTCACTTTCACAAACAGACATGCACAAGTTCACGCTTAAACATGCCGCATGTGGCCCTACAATATAAAAACCCGAATCTTACATGGACATACACCCTGCAACTCTTGCCGACGCAACGCAACGCAACTAAGCTACACATATAGTGCAACTTCTTGCCGCGTTATCCCCGAAGGGGTCGCATGTGGCGAGTTGAACCTATTTATTTTTACAAGTAAGGGGGCCGGCCTTACGCCAACCACTTCAGTTGAAGTGGAGGTTTCCCAGCTCCCGAGGGTGCTGGTTTCTTGTGAAGGCTGAGTAAACCTTGCCGGTATTTTATTTTGGGGTTTGAAATAAACACCGAAACGGGAAATCATTTCTGACACCCTCGGTGGGATTCGAACCCGAGCTTTCGGCATGGAATGCAAGCACTCTACCACCTGAGCTATCGACCGGACGGAGCCGACCTTCCCTGAAAAAGGGGTGGCATCCAAGCTCAAAATATGATAATCGCCGATCTTCGATAGAAGTGGCACGAAAAGAAGAAGAATCTCGGCGGCTCAATCAGCGGCTCCTTGGGATAACGCAGTAATAGATTACAAACTAGACTTATATGCAGCTTGTTTGCGTTTCTTACAAAATTAATGTGTCGTTTACAATGTTTGCATTTCTATGAAATTGGTCACATAGCAGCATTCCCATAACTGGTCGACATGAATATTTGTGTCGCTAATTAATCCTTTAAATGAGTACATTACACTCTACATTTTCCTTTCATTTCAATCCCACAGTACCCCACGTATAAAACTTTACGTATAAACTCAACATGAAATGTATGGAAGCTAATATGCCCATCGTAAGCTCTCTTAAATTTTCTGTATATTTTCAGTAAAACGTTATATTTAAATTTAAACGTAAAGTTGTTTACTAGGGGTACGGTAAACGCGTGCGTGCTTCAAGCCCACTAACTTCAAGTTAGTTTCATAATTTATTTATCATGCTTCAAGTTTTATCTACCAGGTGAACAGAACATCGTTGCATCTCTCTCTGTTGCATTGTCCTTAAAATCTAAATAGTGAAACAGCAGTATATTTTAAATGTGCTTACTAAGTATTTAGATACTGTAGTTTTCTTTTATGTTAACGAGTTAGCAAAAAGAAAGGGAATAATGCTAGAAAAATAAATAAAATCCGAGTTGCGCAGTTGGTATAAACTATCAAGGGGTTACTACAAAGTGAAACAATTTTAGCGGAGTGACGTCAACGAATCCATCAGAGGATTGCTATGGTAACACATAAAGCGCAAAAAAACTTTAAAATTATAGTAACTAAGCTGCACATACACTGCAACTTTTCACCTTGTCGTTGGTGTGTCGTTGTACCGCAAGGGGCTGGCCTTGAAGTTGGGGACTCCCAGCTCCCTAGGAAGCTCTTTTTTTATTGCAAGGGCTGATTAAACCTTGTCGGTGTTTTGTTTTGGGCTTAGAAATAAACACCGAAAAGGGAAAGCATTTATGACACCCTCGGAGGGATTCGAATCCAAACTCTCGGCATGGAGCACTCTACCAACTGAGCTATAGACCGGACAACTTTGGATTGGATATCTGAATAACCAGAATAACACTGAATGATCCAGAACAAAATTTAATGATTTGTTCCTTTATGCATTTAGTTTTAGGTTTATTTCTTAATAACACGGTAGCCGGTTTATTTTAGTATTATAATAATCCCCTCTCGGTGTTGCATACCGCCCCAGCCTGTTCCCAGTAGCTGCAGGGAACCGGCCGCGTGGAAAACTCACCGCTGATTAGCTAATTTGTTAAGTTTTCCAGCAAACCATCAGTTTCCTTGCGATGCTCACGTCACGCCTACCAGAAAGGTCTACTTGCAGGTAATCGCATGAACCAAGTTATACCGAAACTGGGGCAAAAGTAATCCAAAACAAATTTCATTGTTTTTTTAAACTTGAAATAATTCTTGACTTATCTTCCCCCGGTGCTTGTTTGGCTTATAATAAATAATATGATTTATATGGTGAGCGCTGTTTTTGTGTGAATCACACCTCTTGGTCGTCGCTGTTGAAAGCTCTAATTCTCAAGTAATACCCAGTTGCTGAAAGGCTGGATGGATCTTTGGTGACTGATCTTTGGTCAAGGTGTATGAATTTTGCAACCCAGCGAAGAGAATATTTGAAAATATAAATGGTGAGTCTAAAGGATTACCACTAGACTGCGGACCGGTTGGTTATCTACCCTTTGATTCACGATGACGCGCTTTCAATGAAATTGTCTTAAGAATCACAATGTACAAAATCTGAGCTAAAAAAAATACCTAAAACACGATAATGTGAGTGTTACTTGAAATATTTTTGAAATCAATTTCCAGTTTTCTTCGCCCTTTGTCTTTAAGGGTCTGTCATCACATCTATATCTTTGTTACATCTTTTATACATGCATTTATCATTTCTTATACTCTTTTACTTAAGATTTTTATTTTGTATTCAATCCCTTCACCATGGACAAAGATCCTAGCTAGTAGAGACTCTCAAGTATAAAGATTTCTTTGTTACATCTATCCCTGTGTTTACCGTTTATCCACACTCTGTTCTCCGTGTTAATATCCATTATTATTTAGGCTACCTAGACTAACGCCAGAAGCATTTCGGATGCACTTTAGCTGTCCGCAGGTGGGCGTAAGAAACGTTAAAAAAATCCATATGAATAAGTCATAAAAATACCTTTGTTTCAAACACAACATACATATAAATCTACATTGGTAAACACGTAAAATCTGAAACCCTAAAATGCTGAGTAACTCTACTCAAAGCCCGGTATTTTCAACGTTAGCTTAGTGACTTTAAACTAGTAAAAAAACTATCCACACGATTGGCATCATTGCGTTCTTTTCATTCAGTATAAAGTCTTCATGCTAACGTTTAAAATATTGGGCCTAAGACTATATTCATTGTCTGGTCGATTGCTTAGTTGAGAAAAAGTTTGCATTCAAAACTAGGAGATTTGGGTTCTAATCCACCGAAATATCCCGTTTCTGAGATTTCTTGTAAATAAAACCATAGGGCTGACAGAGTTCACTCCGCTCTTACTAGGATGTAGATTTAGGAAGAATGTAGATTAGATTAAACCTATTTTTTCAAAAACAGAGTTTTTTTTAAGGCCCCTCAGACGTCACATAAAGATAAATGATGCGTCTTTAATTTCTTTTTGAGGACTTACTTTTGGCCTTTGTTTTTGATTGAGTGAAAAAACGATAAGAGTAGGTAACTATCATTTCTGTACGTGGAGTATAAAACATAGCGTAAATTCACCTGGATTGCGCTTTCGATTTACGCAATCGAGGTGAGATTTACGCTATGCTTAATGGTATACGTTTAAATGTTATATTCATATTCTCACTGATAACACAAATGTTGGTTCAACACGAACAGACCCTTATAGATTAAAAGTTGGAAATATTTACTTTTGCAGAATGCAAATAACTTTTATCGCTTACTTCCTATCTACTCCTTAATCGTTGCACTGTTTTCTTATTCAAATATATACAAATATATCGTTGGATATGATTTCATTCGATCCAACTTCTCAGATATCTTCTTCATAGTTGTTTTGTTATCAGAACCTGTGGGGGCCCTGGTGCGAAGAAAAGCTCGAATCCCCCCTATACCCCTTCTCCCTTAAATTCACCCCCACCTTATAAAAAAATCCCTGACACCCTTTTTTGCTTGAATTTTTGTTCCCTGTAAGAAACTATCGGTGTCTTTGTTTGTACAAAATGTGACCTTTTGAGTCAAAAGTCATGGTCCATGCGTCCTTTTCCAGTATTTTTTCAAAATCTAGATCGGTCCGTAGTCTAGTGGTCTACTTCGGACTCGTAAATGGAAGGTCGTGGGTTCCTGGCGGAGCACAAAAAGTATACTATTTATATTTTCAAATATTCTCTTCGTTCGGTTGTAAAATTCATATACCTTTACCAAAGACCTGTCATAAAAGGTGCATCAGACTTTTCCTGAAACAGGGCTGATATTGTTAAAGTGAAATATTTTTCTACAGTATGGGTGGTCAGCCTCGTACCAGCCTATAGGCTATAAGTCAAGGAAAAATGTATAATAATAATAGATATAATACATCAAAAAGAAAATTTCAATACCGACCAGCAACTTTTTTTTTTTTTTGGCATCTCACCCTCAAGGATGTTAGAGCCGTAGATTCATCTTTTAGTTGCGAATAGGTTTAAGAATTAGATTAAAGACTAACAACTTTGTATCTTGGAAAACCAAAATGCCAGTGAACTTGGCTGAACATACTAAATTAAATTATTGTAAGCTTACCTCATAATTATACTGTCTTAGATTTGAATATTTGTTTAATTACATTCGCAATTTCATTTTATTGCAAAAAAAAATTACACACTCCAAACGACGTCTTATTTGTACATTAAGGCTTTCACGGCCGGCACTTGACACAATCTTAAAATTTTTCTCGGGTTGTGTAGCCATGTTCTATCGGAAGTTTGTTACACTTTTTTTGTTACACTTTTTTCGAAACGTCCGGAAAAAAGTGTAACAAAAAAGTGTAACAAACTTCCGATAGAACATGGCTACACAACCCGAGAAAAATTTTAAGACGTCTTATTTATTTTTGATTTATTAAACTAACAATTAAAAGTTAGCGCATATATTTTTCCGACTTTAAAAACCATTTTCAATGTTTTTACAATTAATCATACAGCATATAATTAAAATGGATATTTTTATGAGTGCTAAAATTGGTAAAAAAAATAACTTGTTTTTTTGCAATTATTATTTTTTTGCAAGCGTTCACTTTTCAGTGTTTTCCTTTGTAGATGATCGATTTGAATAATTTTATGCTCGGGTAAATTATGGTGGAATTTGCAATGTTTTATTATTCGCCATTATCGTCCTACGTAGATAGTGTAAGAGCCGGCCGCACGAAACCTTACCTCATTTCTACCAGGCAGAGACTAGTAAGAGGTGATGCTCCACATTAATTACCTGCTTTTAGCACAAAAATTAATGTTCCAAACCTGGAGCGTTTTGAATGCGGCCATTTTTTTGTAAATTATAAAAAACGATCTTTTGAAGTTAGTTGTATGAGCCATGGAGATAAAGTAAAAAAATATTATATTACATACATTCCTTGTAATAAGAGGATAAACATACTACAAATTTGTATTTCCAACCCTTCTTGTTCAGGAGAAAAAGGGGTAAAATGTTATTTTTTACAATATATTTTATAACTCAAAAACGAAAAAGAAAATATGATATTTTTGTACGTCAAATATAAGAACATAATTTTTTATACAATAGTAATCTCTTACATATTCTTGCTATCTGCTATAGTTTCAGAGAAAATAAATTTTGAAGTGAAATATTTTCCCAAAAACCGTTACGGCGTTTTCCGTTTTTTGGTCAAAATCCGGTTTGAACGCCTTAGTGTTTGATTGTAAAAATATATAAAAAATACCATCCCCTAGAAGATTAAATTGCCTGTAAAACTGTATGGATATGAACTATTTTATCGTGAAAGGTTTGAACAGAATAGCGGTTAATCTTGTGGTAACATATTTTGCGTGATATTATGATGATAATATGAAATCATCACAATATTACGCAGATACTCGTGCTAGATAGGTAGGTACTTATATACAACCATCAAAATACGTTACAAAAGTTAAACCGCTATAACATACAATCCTTTCACAATAAAATTGTAAGTTTTCATACAATTTTAAAGGAAATTTAATCTTCTAGGTGATGGTATTTTTTATAAATTTTTAAAATAAAATACTAAGGCGTTCAAACCGAATTTTGAACCAAAAACGGGAACTGCCGTAAAGTTTTTTGGAAAATGCTCTGAAACTACAGCAGATAGCAAGAATATGTAAGAGATTATTATTGTATACAAAATTATGTTTTTATATTTGACGTACAAAAATATCAAATTTTCTATTTTGTTATTGAGTTATAAAATATATTGTAAAAAATAACATTTTATCCCCTTTTCTCCTGAACAAGAAGGGTTGGAAATACAAATTTGTAGTATATTTATCCTCTTATTACAAGTAATGTATTTAGTATCATATTTTTTTACTTTATTTCCATAGCTCATACAACTAACTTCAAAAGATCGTTTTTTATAATTTACAAAAAAATGGCCGCATTCAAAACGCTCCAGGTTTGGAATATTTTTTTTTATGCAAAAAGCAGGTAATTAATATGGATCATTAGTTTTTACTAGTCTCTGCCTGGTAGTCGATGAGGTAGTTTGCACCATTTTTTGGGCCTCTTTGAAGAGGCCGCATCCAAAACGCTCCAGGATAGGAAAAGGCAGATCTGTGAAAAAATCATGTACTCGATGCAAACTACCAGCCTGACCATGTCTCTGCCTGGTAGTCGATGAGGTAAGGTTTCATACGTCTAGCTCTTAGACTAAGACCATGGCAGTGATCTTATAGCATGCAAACTAGAAAAATAAATACAATAATAATAGTAATAAAAAAAAACGGAAAAAAGTGATAACATCCGAAATGAAAGTTCTTGGAATAATAATTGCGAGATCGCATGTCCGGTTGATAGCCCAGTTGATTTTGTTCAAACGGTTGTATTAAATAACTAGAGGTCTGGGTTTCAATCCCCACCAAAGGGGAGAGAAATGATTTTCCTTTATATTCCGTGATCTGTGGATTTTCCTCTTGCAATTATTTTTTACGAATAAATTGCTTGTTCCAAAACGATCCAATGTAACGCTCCAAAGTGACGATCCAAAGTAACACGTACTTGGATCGTGCTTTTGGCATGGCCAGCCCTGTGCTGTGGAATGCCCTACCCCATGAGCTAAGAGCCGTAGATAGTGCAAGTGCGGTTAGGTCGAGATTGAAGACATGTTTGCTTCGGAAGTGTAACGATCCAAAGTAACACGTACTTGGATCGTGCTTTTGGCATGGCCAGCCCTGTGCTGTGGAATGCCCTACACCATGAGCTTAGAGCTGTAGATAGTGCAAGTGCGCTTAGGTCGAGATTGAAGATATTTTTGTTTCGGAGATGTTACAGTTGAAAAAAAGGTGTTTATTTAAACCCAACAGTCATAGAATCGGTAAGTTTTACTCAGCCTTCACAAGAAATAAGCCTTGCCCCACGGAAGAAGGAAACCCCCTTCTTCGGGTGAAGTAGTTGGCGTAAGGCTGGAGCTGTGAAAAAATATGCTCTATTGGCCACATACGACCCCCTCGAGTACAACGCGGGGAAAAGTTGCACTAGGTGTATATGTAGCTTAGGTGCGTATTTTATATCTTCAGAATGAATCATAATAGACTTGTCATACCCTTGATGCTCTTTGTCTTGATGAGGAAAATTGATTTATCAGAGGTTATTTCACTTGAGCAATGTTTGTGTGTGTACTGGACCAATGTGTCTTTTGAAAACTGGAAATTGGTTTTATAAATATTTGAAATAACTCTCACATGATCCTGTTTTACATTTTTTTCTTAGCCCAGATTGTGTAGAATGTGATTCTTAAGACACTTCATTGAAAGATCATATTTGAATTATAATAAATATTAAAAAAGCCAAACAATCACTGGGGGACGTTGTGTTTATCTTAGCTTGCTTATTAGATGTCGATAGGTCAGCGCTCAGTTGGAAGAGGTCTTAGGAGATCCTAAAAGTGTGATGTACATCTATCCAACTTAGATTATGGATTAATGGATGGTTTATTCATGTACGTAGGTGTTTGAAAAAAAAATGTTGACAAATTAAATTTAAAAAAATCTAATAAATAAACCCAATTGATCAATTCAACACCTTCGCTTTTTTTTGTTATATAATTTTAAACATTTGTTTAAATGTGTTAAAAAAATTAATTAATATGTATTTGTGTTACTTCCTCGATGTTTCAATGTTTTTCATAAGAAAAATTCAGGTGAGCCATCCCACACGAATGGCGGCGAGTTAACACGGAACACTTTCACTGTTTATTAAAACGTGTTAATGTTGTGCAATGGATCGCGCGCTCAGTCACGAAACGCCCGCCCCACATTGTTCCAATCGTGTTATCATTAAAAATATTAAATTGCATTTTCAGGGACTTCGATAGTACGTGTGGGTATATTTTGGGAGGTTATTGCGAAGTGGTGTATTTTTTTATATTTTGTGCAATCCTGTCCGCTCGATAGCTCAGTTGGTAGAGTGCTTACATTCCATGCCGTGAGCTCGGTTTTGTATCCCACCGAGGGTATCAGAAATGATTTCCCGTTTCGGTGCTAATTTCTAATCCAAAATAAAATACCGGCAAGACTTACTCAGTCTCTGCAAGAAATGAGTACCAGCCCCCTCGAGAACTGGAAAACCCCCACTTCAATTGAAGAGGTTGGCGTGAGGCCGGCCCACCTTACCTGTAAAAATAAATAGGTTCCAGACACATACGACCCCTTCAGGGCAAACACTGCAAGGAATTGCACTATATGTGTAGCTTAATCTCCTTAGTTCAGATTTGCTCTTCTGTGTTGTTGCCTCCCTGTGATGTTGACTTACAGCCATGGAGATATAATCATATGGAGCGGCTGTGAATGTGATTTAGTTCCTAACGACATGAAGCCTCAGTCTTTGACGCCACATATTGCTGTCTCGCTCACGAAATCCGCGTTTTTTTTTCTTTAAAATGTTACAACACTTAATTAAGAGATTCACTGTTTTATTAAATTCTCAAATTAAATATTCAAATTATCATTTCGCTTTATTTTTAATACACTTAATGACTATCAAAATTTACCAAAAATATATGAACCACTTTAATTAACAGAGCTAAAACATTTTATCGGTCATAAAACATATTTTATGTTTGTCCTGCGCCTAACAAAACACGGCCGTTTTTATTAGTGTGCTCCCTAAAAGGGAACTGAACCCACTAATTTATAATATTCACCGGGCACCCCCGCATTGTGCCACTCCCTTATATGCACACAATACATCAGGGATGAAATAAATACTTTCCAATAATGCTACACTCCCTGTTTTTAGGAAAATCGTCTAAAAAAATCCCAAAACTATGCATTATCCCAGGCGGTTCCATGACGAATCAACCACAGACAACCCGTCTAATGACAGCTCAGCCTAAGACAAATCAGTCGCACGACAGTTCTTCCACACAACAATCCGGTTAACGACATTTTGATCACATACAATACTCGTATACTCTTAGGTTTTCTGCTGAATTATCTTTTTAATTAACATGTCAAAAAATATTTGTATACAATTTGTTTTTCACAAATTACAATTTATTTCACACAACTTGACAATCACTGTTTTATAGGTGTTACTTAGTGAATTGCTTTCTTGCGACTCTGGTGTCCGTATCATTTTGATCTCTGTCATAATGAACCAGAGAGGTCTTTCTCGCATTCACTAGATCATTCCACCACCAGAAAATTACGTACACACACAATCACTAGAACGTCATTCCAAGGCACGAATACCATCATGGACTACTCCTAGACGGTTCTATATTACGTGCATCGGTGTGCATAGTCACATTGGTTTCATAGTCTGTCATATGATGTATGCGTGTATAAGCTGACGTATTTCGTAACAATAGGTCCACAGACAGCTCCATCACAGAAAACCAAAATTAATTGCAACTTTTGTAATTACATAGGTTTTTGGAGGGCAAGTTTTCTGTGATGGAACTGTTTGTTGACCCATATTGTATGTGACTGAAATGTCGTTGACCGAGAAGTCGTTAGGACGAACTATCGTTTGACAGAGTTATCCATGGCCGAGCTGTCTGTCTACGGGTCGTTTGTGACCGATTTGTGGTGACACGATCCCAGGCATGTCAAACTCAGATAATATTTTGTTTGAAGTTGTCGGATGCAAAGGACCGAAGTCTAAAAAATTCTGTATGGAAAATTGTCGATGGGATGGAGGGGGAGGGTAGAAGCGCCCTTAATTTAAAAAAATACCATTCAATTGAAATCATCATAATAGATCAATAGACGATTTAAATTAATAATGTAAAAAAAAAACAACGTTTGAGAAGCTTTCTCCAGGATTCACTTTTGTAATTCATTGATTTGTTAGTCGTTCTCTTGATAATGTTGTGACAACACGGAAAGCGCTCGAGAAAACAAACCAACTCGTGAAGAAAAACTTTGCCTTTACAATTCCAGTACACAATCCTTCATACTTTTTAGAGGATTTATTTTAATTTTTTGGTTTTTGTTTTTGCAGCATGATTAAAATAAAATAAATTGTACAGTGGACTGCACAGGACTTTATAGCACAAAATACGGTCATGTTTAGGTCATAGCCAATTTTCATAACAAAACATTTAGTTGTGTGTAAGTAATGAAGCTAATCTTTTTAAGCAATCGTCTTTTTGCAGTATTATCATTGATCCCGTTTGTATCAAAACTAACACTTTGTTTGGTGGGTACCTATACTTTTCATTGATATTTTGGAAAGTTATGATTGATTATTATATGGGTACAACTTACTAGATTTTAAGACTCGTAGCCTAGTATTTTATATTAGGCGTTTTAGTACCAAGAATATTACAATTATTTTTGTATTAAAATTTGTCACTTTGTATGGTGGCTACACCTTATAATATTTATTTGAAAAAAGTATTGATTAATGTATGTAGGTATATATAAGAGCTTTTCAATTGTTTAACATTATTTTTTAGTTAACCCGTTCTCTGCCGGGAAAATTTAAAATATTGTTTTCTCTTGTATGGCAACCCCCAAAACAAAGAGTATTAAGAGGCAATGCTTATAGTTGTTTTATAGCAATTGATTGAGCGAATTGTTAAGTAGGTTTATTTATGGGTATTAGACGTTTTGCTACCAAAAATATTACAATAATTTTTTGTATGAAAATTTGTCACTTTGTATGGTGGCTATACTTTATAATCTTTTTTTGAAAAAAGGAATTATTCATGTATGTAGGTATATATAAACGCTTTTCAATTGTAGAACATTATTTTTTAGTTTACGCTTTCTCTGCCGAGAAATTTACAATTATTTTTTTCTCTTGTATGGCAACCCCCAAAATAAAGAAAGTTATGAGGCAATGGTTATTATTGTTACATAGCAGTTACATAATGACGATTATGCAAAAAAAATAAAGAAAATCGTAGGAGCCGTTTTTGAGAAAATCTCATTTGAAATTTTCAGCTGTTCGGAAGCCATCTTGAATTTTCTAAAATTTGAAAAATGTTTCACGATGAATTATAGTGATAAAAAGTTTTTTCTGATAAAGTTAAGAAACACAAAAGTTTTTTGCGTTCTGATGGGTTTTTGTAGCCTTTTAATTTCAATTTTTGATATCATGTAAACGGCCCTTTATGTTTTTATTTTCAAATTTTTTATTTAATTTTTATTTAGAATTTGATGTTACGTATAGTATTGTACAACATATCTTTTTTGTCAACGCTGTCACTTCTGAGAAAATCACATTTGTTTATTTTTTTCATGGCAACTCATAGACGCAGATTAGTAAAAATGTTGCCATAACTAAATTTGATAAGAATGTATCAAGCAACTACTTAACTGAAAATTTAAAAAAAATCGTTCGTGCCGTTTTTGAGAAAATCGCATTTGAAGTTTTCTCCTCTTTGGAAGCCATCTTGAATTCTCAAAATAGTGAAAAACAAATTATAGTAGAAAGAAGTTTATAAATTTTATTTCTTGTGAATCTAAAAAAAGTTTTACAAAATTGCGTTTTTATGGGTCTTTTTAATATTTTCGATGAAAATTTTGAGATCGTGCAAACGGTACTTTAATTAAAAAAAATTATAGTATTCTTTAAATTTTTGTAGAAATTAATATTGCGCGTAATATTGTAGAACATTTTTTTTTTGTCAACCCAGCCATTTCCGAGATAATCACAATCGTTTTTTTCTTTCATATGGCAACTCATAGACGCAGGTTGAAAAGAGTGTTGCCATAACAAATTTTCTTCGCGACAATTTAAGCAACGACCACACTGAAATTTTAAAGAAAATCGTTAGAGCCGTTTTTGAGAAATGTGCAATTTTATGTTTTTTTTGTATGGCAGCCATCTTGAATTTTCAGGGTGGTGCCATGCCAGTCAGCCCATCAAAATCTGTGGTTGTCAATTCTCTAAATCCAAAAATTGGTGTCTCCGGCTGGGACATACATACATCCATACGGACGGACGGACGGACGGACGGACGGACGGACGGACGGACGGACGGACGGACGGATAACAGTCCTTCGGACTGCTATAAAGTAAAAATAGATTTCTTATAAATACAGGGTAATATTTTTGTTCTGTTTGTACTTAGTAATTGTGATGGATGAAGAACTAAAAGTGCACTGGAGAACTAATAGTTCAGACCTGGCGACAGATACAAACTACTTAAATATACACTAATTAAGACTAATGTTTGTGCAGTCCATGTGGCGTCACTGCTAGAAAAGTCTATTTGTACTCCAAGTAAACTTAACAATAGGGAACTTTAACGCCGACTGGATGCGCTGCTTTAGTTTTCATATGTGTTTTTTTTAATAAAAACTATGGTTGTATTTCAACGTTATATTTTATACTTGAAGTTTTGAGGAAACAAAGAAGTCTATTCAGAGAGGAAATCTATTTTGTAGAATCTAGAAACTTTCTGTTTTGATAATTCGACTATTTCTTCTGCCTATGTACACCCATTCATCCTTTCCTTCTTTCACATTCACTCTTTAAATATCCCATTTTGTTCACAATTTCACCAGTCAGATCAAGCTTCACTTTTCTTTGTGTTCTATCCTTCTGTAATCTAAGTTGCAAAGATATATGAACGTTTTAAATTCATATTAAATGCATGCCCACAGACGCGTGATAGTTCGCATTCACACATGCTGTATGTGTACATACAAACAAAATAAAGCAAACTTCACATGTACATAAATTCTTTTACTCCTACCGCTTTTCCCTGAAACCTTGTACAGCATGAGACGTCAGCTTCATACCAACCTATTATAGTCTTGGGATTTGGTTGTCAATCAATAGTCATCTAAGTTGTAAATGTTACATTTAAGATTCATATTAGGTAAATGCATGCTCACAAACGCACGACGACACGTGCAAGTTCGCGCTTAGCAATGCTGCATATGTATTATAATAAAATCAAAACCCCAAATGCACATAGACCCTGAAAATTTTGTCGACCTTCTCTGAAACCCTGGGTGTCATTAGCAAAAGTGAAACAAGTTTGTACAGCATGGGACGTCAACTTTATACCAACCTATAAGTCAAGGAAATTGTAATTTGACTGTGAGGTGGGAACTTTCAAACAAACTAATATACGACTTCATACTGAATGAAAACTTGCCTTAACTATTTTCTCTTTGAAAAACATCTATCATTTCGGATTCAGTTAAAACATCATAAACTTTCCTATGAAACCAAATATTGTTATTCTTCCATCAAAAAAATATTTAAAAAAATGATCGCCTGCATCAAACATCACACAAAGTGAATGCGAGCGATAAATCTCTCTGCATTATTTCTCTTTTAACTTAACCGTGAGGCAACGGTAAAAATAACAACATATGAAATTTGGGCGCACTCCTACGTAATGTTTATCATATTATGATGTTAGTTGATGTCTTAATACAAACGAGTCGTTAAGTCAAACGGAAATAATGTTAAAATATCGAAACCTCCATTGTCGTCATCGAATGTCAAGTCGGAAATTGAATCCCTCGAAAACTGTATTTTCTCAGAATTATTATATTTGCCTTCTCGTTTGTATTTAAGTCATAAGGAAATGTTTTAAATATCAGAACCTTACTGTATTTTTATCGAAAGTCTTTCAAAATATTTATTCTTGATCGTTTACTCATAAAGTACTTGTGCTTTTCCTTTGTTGAACTAGAGGTTTTACTAGCGCGATTGTTCGTTTACGAAAGAAAACCGATTAAGTAAATAAATAGTAGAAATAAGTTTTTTTGTAACTGTTAAACAAGCTTGAAAAGTCAGAAAAGTATTATATCATTAAATAATTTGTATACATTTGTTTGATTTTTTTCCGAAGCGCCGTTTTCACTAAAATTTAGTCACTAGGGCCCTTTATTCTGGGTATGACCTTTCAAACAGGTGCGTCTTCAGTTCCTTCTGGAACTTGCCCTGTCCCAAAATAACATTGTTACTTGTGTGAGAAAGGTAAAGATATAATAAAAAAGAAAGCGCGTTTATTAACGGTTTACATACTTATATGCAAGTGTTTAAGAAATGAGCAATTATACGAAAAGCAAGTCGAAATTATGGGTATGAATGATAAAACATACTGTTACGTTTCTTCCGAGGGTTCTTAATTAAAACTAGTAACTAGATCTTGCTCTGTGTGCGTGCTTTGTCCGACTGCTCGCGCCAGCCGGTCGTTACCCCCTCCAGCCTGGCCTTGTGCTCAGGCGTGTCCTTCTTTTATATAATTGTTACATTGCCCCCTCCTTAGGCTGTTCCGTCCCGGAACAGTCTTGAACCTGGAGCATGCCGGTATCTGCAAGATGTCCCTCGACTGCATCCGGCTCTAGAGAAGAAGTAACAATCCACCGTCCGGTGGTCGGGGTGTCTTCTCTGCAGCTGCTCGCAGCACACCAGGATTTCGATGCCAGTATTTTCGAAGACTGTTTCCATTATGTTCCTGATGATCCTCCAGTCTCGCCCTGCTGGTCCACCACCCATTTTTGGTACGGCCAGCTTGGAAATGCCGGCTTGCATCAGTTGGTCCCGTAGATGCACAAGGCTGTCCCACAGGTCTTGATAACCAGTCTTCTCCGAAACTGTCATCCTTGTCACCAGGCAGTATGCGTGACGCTCTTCACCAGGTAGTCGTAATGCTCTCCCTGCAATAGGCCCCGACTCCACCGGTGCTGTTACCTTGCCGAACTTGTTACGGAATGCTCCAGCAACCCCGCGAGACATGTCCAGGTCTTCAGCCGTGCAACAAGCCATGGCGTAGTTAGATGGTACAGCAAAGAGATCCTGTTGGACTTATTTGGTAATGTCATGCCGAATTTTTCGCCCATCTTGTGCCTCAACCCAAAAATCATCAAAAGTGGCTGCTCCCTTAAATCCGGCACACCTTCGTACTCTTTGCTCCGGGCCGTCATCGTGGTTGTTTCCCAGATATGGTGTGAGGCGGTTAAAATGGACAATCCGTAGTTTTCCGCTTGGCTCTTTCCTTATCTTGTAGATGACGTCATTGATGCGTTTTACGACCTCATACGGCCCATCCCATGAGCGTTGTAGTTTTGGAGAGTATCCTCGGCGCCTTTTTGGGTCAAACAGCCATACTAAATCCCCAGCTTGGTATCCACCGTCCTCAGCCCGGATGTCATATCGCTCTTTCATCCGACCACTTGCCTCACGGATGTTTGCTCGCACTTGCTCGTGGGCACCATCTAGTCGCCTGCGGAGATCCGAGACGTAGTCCTCTCCTGCAAGATCCTCAGTTGGTCGGCACCCAAACTTCAGGTCACATGGCAGTCTCAGTTCTCGCCCAAAAAGAATGCTCCCAGGTGTTTGGCCAGTAGTTTCGTGAACTGCAGACCTATAAGCCAAAAGAAATAGTGGAAGATGTCGGTCCCAGTCCCTCTGATGACTTGACACATGCTTTGCCAAATATCTCCCAACCGTCCGGTTCATCCTTTCTACCATCCCATCAGACTGTGGATGCAGGGCTGTGGTTCTCGTCTTCTTGATCCCCAGCAAGTCGCACATTTGCTGGAACACTCTGGCCTCAAAGTTCCGCCCTTGATCAGAGTGCAGTTCCAGTGGTACTCCAAATCGGCTTATCAGTTGGGTCACCAGCGCTTCTGCTACCGTAACTGCTTCTTGTTTGGGTAAAGCGTATGCTTCTACCCATTTACTGAAATAGTCCATGGCCACCAGAATGTACTTGTTGCCATCTTCGGTAGTCGGGTATGGACCAGCGATGTCAATAGCGATCCTTTCAAATGGGCTCCCAACATTGTACTGGCGCATGGGGGCTCTCTTTTTTCTTAAGGGTCCATTAGCTGTGGCACATGTCACGCATTTCCGGCACCAATCTTTTACATTTTCCTTGCAGTTCACCCAGTAGAACCGATCCCTCAGTTTCTCCAGAGTCTTTTTCACTCCTAAGTGTCCACCGGACGTCCCATCATGCAGTAGCTTCAAGATTTCAGCGACTCGCACTTTTGGTACCAGCAACTGAAGTTTCTTGACTGTACCGTCTTCGTTTT